>CM077164.1:111531212-112731212 GCA_039583875.1 Platanthera guangdongensis
TAGCATGGGATGAGGGATGTATGGATATGTGTATATCTGGGCGTAATCTTCGACCGGCCAAGTGATGCGTCCTTGGAAAAGTCGAGGGATGCGCCGCTGGCCGTCAGGAATGGGACTCCTAATATAGGAATAGAGTTATTTTCCCTTGGTCACAAAACCTGGAGTCAGTGAGTCTAGTGGTTATACTTTTTCCGTTGATCTCGATTTCGACTTGACCAAAACACCCGACCAAAACTCCAGTTTGTGTCAACCAAATTGCCATTCGCTAAGATACGCGACTTAATCGGTTTTCAGTGTCGACTTGTAGGTGCATCTTCGCAACATCTTGCAGCAGGTGCAGGATGTTGTTGGACGCCCCGTGTCGCCATAATGCTGGGGTTTCGAAGTTGCGTATATTTTACAAATTGATGACGAGTTCGTTGTTTTTCCCAAATTTTCCTCCCAAGGCTTTTTACCTTATTCATGGGGGTCTATTTCGGTCGTTATAGAGTAAGATGCATTGGGTCGCGTCGGAGACCACTTGGCCCAATTCCCCCAATTGTGCCTCCAGTTGTGGCATCGAGGCGCGCCTTGATTGGTCATGTTAGTATGGGGAAATTTCAAACGAATTTCTCGAACATCTCTTCCAAGAACTTTTTTTATGTGCGGGGGGGGGGGGGCTTGGGAATAATTTGGTAGAGGCGGCCGCAGCGATGGCTTCGGAGGCATACACATCGTTTGATGCGCCCGCGTGCTGATTGGCCCGCGAACAGACTCGTACTGTGGTTGGTTCGGTGAGTCGATCGCCGCGGGCTTGCTAGATGAGGCAAGTGCACCTATCGCAAGTAGTACTCGATATTCGGGAGAATACCGAGGTCGTATTATTCCCGGGAACGGGTTGATTACCCCTACTCCTCCGAAAACACTATTATTTTACCGAAATAGAAGTTGAGGGTTTTAAGTAAAATAAGAACGAAAATAGATTTTAAGAAAGTAGTCGATGAAGAGATAACTCCCGGTATCGAATTGCGTTAGGATTAAAAATAGATTTGAATAACTAGATATCGAAAGTTTCAATTTAATTAATGCGGAAAACTTGGCCGTGGAGGTTCAAAATAATGAGCTCACCTATCTCTAGGAATATCGCTCACCTAGACATTAAGGCTATTCGACGACCGGGCTCTCGTCCGACGAAGGATTCCCTTAATGCCCGCAGTATGCTAAGAACCCCGCTAATTGGGTGGGGAACCCAATCCGGTGGAGTTAGCGCGCCTCCTCTCTCGAGGGTTAGTGCGGAACTCTATCTACCCAGGGGTGATCTGTCCATATGCACGGCCTCTCGGCTAGCTAGCGTATGGATAACGGAAATAGAGCCCACACATCGATATGTGGGTCTACGCGTCGTTAACCCGGGGTAAACCTTAAGTTTTTAATTAAATTGAAAAATTAGACATTGGTTATTTAAAACATTTTAGATCCCAAAGCTCTTCGATACCGAGGGCTAAAAGCAATTAGCCACTCATCGGAATGGGGATAGCTATATATAATGGTTGTGCGAGCGTCCTAAACTATTCGCTGAAAGGTTATAAAGAAAATAAGAAGAAAAGCAAAATACCTAATTTTAGAAAAGTTATTACAAATAAACACACCCGCACACTCATCAAACATATAAAAAGGTAGAAATAAAACTAATTTACACATAAGAGAAAATTGAATAATTGACATTTGCAGGTCCCACTCAAACGAGTGGGGGCGGGAAATGAAAGCTGAAAAGTGCATAAATGAACTTTGCAAGTCCCACTCAAACGAGTGGGGGCGGAAATAAAGCTGAAAATTGCAAGTCCTACTCAAACGAGTAGGACTGAAATGAAAGCGAGTCCTACTCAAACGAGCAGGAGAAAATAAATGCGATTACAGGGCTTTCTTAAATATTTACATAAAATAAAGTCCGACCATTAAACTCCTAGCGAGTAGGCGGAAAATCAAATCCAGCCATTTAACTCAAGTGAGTAGGCGGAAAAACAAAAAATAAAGATTGAAAATCACAAGTCCTACTCAAACGAGTAGGACTGAAAATACAGACCGGCCATTTAACTCAAATGAGTAGGCGCCAAAAAAAAAATACAAACAACACACGCACTCTACTTGAATAGAATCCAGCCAATTAACTCAAATGAGTAGGCGGAAAAATAAAAACAACACACGCACTCTACTTGAATAGAATCCAGCCAATTACTCAAATGAGTAGGCGGAAAAATAAAAACAACACACGCACTCTACTTGAATAGAACTACTCACGCACTCGACATAAATAAACACACACACACACTTGCATAATTTAACTTAGGAGCTGAAAAATATCTCATACACGCACACACCGTGCTAAAATAATTGCAAAAATCAAAGTTATCGAAAAATTAAAATGACTGCATTTCTACCGCTGGAATGCAGTAGAAATGCATAAAAAGGCAAAATAAGAATTGTTTGAGCAAAAAGTTTTCAAATTAAAGTGAGAAAGGCAAGTGCCCGAAAAATTAAAACGGTTACATTTTACCGTTAGATTTTGATAGAAATGCAAAAAAGTGAAAATAAAAATTGTTCGAGCGAAAATATTTTTTTGTAACTACTTAAAATGAAAGTTGATGAAAAATAAAAATAACAATTTATACATTACTATAGCCTTGTAAAATGGTTAAAAAGAGGGAGTAAGCTAAAAAGAAGCAGTAGTTTTATGTTAAGAAAGTAAAAGCTAAGTTAAGAGGAATGAAAACTACCCTTTTTTAATGTTTTACAAGTTCATAAAAGCGCATTTTGAAGTATGAAAATCCTAAGTCTTACCAAATTTAAAGAGTTTGGGAATGAAAACGGCCATAATAACGGCTATGAATTTTGTTATAATTGAAAATAGAACATGAACATTTGCGTTTTAAAACATAATTTTTGCAATTTTAAGCTCATACACACACACACGCATTATGAAAATAACAATGAAAGTATATAAGATTGATGAAAAGGAGGCTATTTGGAGAAATTTCAAAGCATGTAAGATGAAATAATAACGATTTTATTATAAAAGAAAGGTGATTACAAGAGTTCAAACATACAAACTTAAAAAGGAGAGGGAGGGGGATCCTTACATAGCACTAAAGCAACTCCAACAGCAGCCCTAATACATCAAAATGGTTCGGATTTGGGAACCCTTAACTCATACAGCAGCTGCCTTTTTATAGGCAAAAATTTCCAAGTACACGCCTCCGACACGGGCGTGTCGGGGGCGTGTCAGCACTATTTACCGCGGGATTTCGGCGACCTGACGGATTTGACGGCGATTTGACTTTCCGGCCGAAAACGCGGCGGTCACGCCCCAGGTCACGGGCGTGACGGTGGGCGTGTCATTCGGCGCTTTAAGGCGATGTTGACTTCGGGATTCGCCGGCGGCAGTTTGTCGGACGGACACGGGCGTGGCGCACATCGGACACGGGCGTGTTCCTCTTGGGTTCGACGAACGTTGAGCGCGAAACATTGACCTGGCTGGCACGGGGCGTGTCGGGCTGCCACGGGCGTGTCGCACATCAGACACGGGCGTGGCCCTCTTGGGTTCGACGAACGTTGAGCTGAAATCGTCGAGCGGGATGGACACGGCTTGGTCACGCCCGTGTCGGATTGACACGGGCGTGTCGGATTATGGAACACGGGCGTGTCAGGCTTTCCTCTTCAAAATTGGCCTCTTTTCGGGTTTTTGAGCTGTCACGCCCTGGTCACGGGCGTGACCAATATGTCACGGGCGTGACATGTCATTTTTGCAGATTTTTGGCTTTTTTTCCTGACAAATAAAATAAAGCAGTTAGTGTAATATTTACAAAAATAGGAGCATTTTATTGAATAAAAACAAGTAGAAATGACAAAAATTAAATAAAACGACTTAAGTAATGTACATAAAATTAGGTATATTTATAACTCATCAAATACCCCCATACTTAAGCTTTTGCTATTCCAGAGCAAAAGTTTGATATGAACTTATAAGGAATAAAAAAAAACTCTAAGTTTAGCTACCGCTTAATCAATTATAAGAGAGATCTAAATAAATAAACGGGGCGTAAGAGTTAAGTCCTAAATTATGAAGATGATTTAAATAGCGCAAAAGTTTCGGCCAAAAGACTTCTTGATATAATCAAATAGAAAGCAATAATTGTAAAGGTTAGATTAACAAGAATAGTTTGGAATTATATGAACTTTTAGCCTATAGGAGTTTTACTGGAAATAATGCAATTTACAAATTATGCTCTCAAAACGATTTTTGAATTAAATCTAGAATCATGAAATTGGCTATGATGTTGGTTAATGAAGAGGTTTTGATGTTTGAGGCGAGGTAATTTTTTCTCGAACCTCCATGTTTTTTTTTTTTGGATTATTAGGAAAACGAAATCTTATTTTCCTAATATCGATTTTTTTTTTTTTCAACTTCAAAATAAATGTTAACCCAATGTATATGTGTAGGAGTAATGAATTTTATCCTCTTACTCCATAGCATATAATCTTTTAATCTATTGGGTGCCTATGTTTACGGAACGAAATCTTATTCCCATTGACATAGGATCTTTTAAGGATAACAATTTTATCATGCCAAGTCAGTCATGATAAGGACGGTGAGAAAAGAAACTAGATTTTTTTATAAAAAAACAATTTTGAGAGCAACCTTAATAAATTGTAAGTTCCAAGTTTTCAGAAAGCTAAAAGTAAACATAATTGAATCCTATAATCGTTATTTTCTAACATAATACACGTGCTCCTATTAATGAAAAATTAGAAGTAGTGCCTAAAACGAGTTCGCTATTTTTAACAAGGCATAATGAATTCTTTAAAACTTAACCCCGAATATTTAAATTTTTCAATCAATAATTAACAACGAATAACAAACAAAGAATTAATAAAATTCACATATAAATAAATTCAAAGCAAAATTTTTGGATAGCAAGAAATTAAGGATGTATATTTGATTTATTTGTTTCAAATATTTTTTTTTGTTTTTAGAGTTTTTTTTTTTTTTTTTTGTTTTTATAATTTTTTTTGTGATTAGTGAACTTATTATCTTTTTTAGATTTTTAAGGTTTTGCGGAAGTGGGAGAAAAAGAGATGGTATGAGAGAGAAAAGGAATGGGGAGAGAGAAGATTATTTACAAAATATTTACACAGATTTTTACAAAATGAAACTAAACATGTTTTTGGAATTTTGGTTTTATGAATTTTTTTTTTTTTTTTTTGTTTTTTTTTTGTTTTTTTGAAGTTTTTGTTTTATAATTTTTTTGTGTTTTTTTGGGATTTTTGCTTTAAAAAGACATAAAACAAAAAACATTTTAAAGACAGAAAATAAATAATTTAGGTTTTTGGGATTTTGTTTTCATTTTCAAAAAATTTTTTTTGAAGTTTTTGTTATTTTTATAGTTTTTTTTTTTTTATATTTTTTTTTGTTTAAAGTGCAGAAAATATAAAGACAGTGCAGAAAATAGAAATATGAAAAAGAAAGCGAGAAAACACCCCATACTTAAGTCCAACATTGTCCCCAATGTTGTAACGTAAGTATGCGGAACAAAACAGGTAAGAGAATATATACAAAGAAAGAAATGGGGGGGGGGTAGAAGCTTCCCTGATAGGAGGTGGGAAAGGCGCAGTTTAGGAACCCTGCATGAGGAAGAAAGAGAGCAAAGAAAAAGGTAAAGAGATAGCGAAAAAGATAAACTTGGGGTGCCTCCCAGGAGCGCTCTGTTTATAGTCACGTAGCTTGACTATGTTGGCGGTTTATATATCTAGGAGGGTTATGGATTCGAAATTACCGTCCACAGGATCGCCTGCTATGTATAATTTTAAGCGATGACCGTTCACTTTAAACGAGCCTTTATCCGGGTGGGAGACGAGTACGGTCCCATAAGGCCAAACCTCTTCAACTTTGAAGGGGCCGGACCAACGTGATCTAAGTTTCCCGGGGAAAAGTCTAAGTCGTGAGTTATAAAGAAGGACAAGATCGCCCGGAGAAAACGTTTTTTGGGGGCTTGAGTTTTCGGTCGTGATAAAACTTAGAACGCTCCTTATAGAACTTATTGCTCTCGTATGCGTTGGCACGCCATTCATCGAGCTCGTTTAGTTGCAGTTTTCTATTTTGGGCGGCTAAGTTAGCGTCGAGATTTAAAAGTTTTAAAGCCCAAAGTGCGCGATGTTCTAATTCGACGGGTAGATGACACGCTTTGCCGTACACTAATCGATACGGCGTACAACCAATTGCGGTTTTGTATGCGGTACGATAAGCCCACAACGCATCGTCGAGCTTGATGGACCAATCTTTCCTATTAAGTGAAACGGTTTTCTCTAATATGCGCTTTATCTCCCGATTTACTACCTCTACTTGGCCACTAGTTTGCGGGTGGTAGGGGGTGGCAAGTTTGTGCGTGACGCCGTATCTAGCTAACGTCTTAGCCATCTGGGTGTTGCAGAAATGCGTCCCCCGATCACTTACAATAGCGCGCGGAGTGCCGAAGCGAGAAAATAGCTTTTTAAGAAATGTAACGACGACTCGCGCATCGTTGGTGGGGAGAGCTTGCGCTTCCGCCCATCTCGATACGTAGTCGACCGCTACTAAAATATACATATTTTTGAAAGACGGAGGTAGGGGGCCAACAAAATCTATGCCCCATAAATCGAAGACTTCGCATTCTAAAAACATATTTTGGGGCATCTCGTCGCGACGAGAGATGTTACCCGACCGCTGACAGCTATCGCATGCGCGCACAAAATTGTGAGCGTCTTTGAATAGAGTGGGCCAAAAGAAGCCCGCCTCTAGCGCCTTCCGCGCGGTCCGGTTAGCTTGATAATGCCCACCAGCCGGACCCTCGTGGCAGTGCCTAAGGATTTGCGTGCACTCCACACCCGCGACACATCTTCGGACTGCTTGGTCCGCGCAGAGACGAAAAAGGAAAGGGTCCTCCCAAAAGAAATATTTCAAGTCAGAAAAGAATTTCTTCTTTTGCTGGCTTGAAAAGTCTTTTGGAAGTACCCTCGCAACTAAATAGTTTGCAAAATCTGCGAACCAAGGCGGGGAAGAAGAACTAGTAGTTATGGCTAGGAGGCGTTCCTCGGGGAATCTATCATTTATGTCAGATTCGACGAGCGCTTCCGCAGTGGGATTTTCTAAGCGGGAGAGGTGATCGGCGGCTAAATTTTCCGCGCCCCTCTTATCCCGGATCTCTAAATCGAACTCCTGCAAGAGGAGGATCCATCGAAGAAGGCGGGGTTTGGCGTCCGTTTTTGCTAACAAATATTTTAAGGCGGAATGGTCGGTAAATACGATAACTTTGGATAACGTTAGATACGAGCGAAACTTATCGAAAGCAAATACGACGGCTAAAAGTTCCTTTTCCGTTGTCGTATAATTTCCTTGTGCGGAAGTGAGGGTCTTGCTAGCGTAGTAAATAGGATGAAAATATTTGTTTATACGTTGGCCAAGAACGGCTCCTACGGCAATATCACTAGCGTCGCACATAATCTCGAACGGAAGGGTCCAATCGGGCGCCACTAAAATAGGTGAATTGATAAGTTTTTGTTTTATGAAATTAAATGCAGACTCGCATTCGCTATCAAAGACAAAATTTGATTCCTTTTCCAAGAGGCGAGTTAGCGGCTTTGTTATTTTTGAAAAATCTTGAATAAAACGTCTATAAAAGCCCGCGTGCCCTAAGAAACTCCTAATTGATTTAACGTTGGAAGGCGGGGGAAGTTTTTCTATAATTTCAACTTTGGCCTTATCGACCTCCATCCCCTTAGACGAAATCATATGGCCGAGAACCAAACCTTCTCGAACCATAAAGTTACATTTTTCCCAATTTAAAACAAGATGCGTGTCCTCGCATCGCTGAAGGACACGGTCTAAATTATGAAGACAGGACGGGAAAGAGCTTCCGAAAACAGAGAAGTCATCCATAAAGACTTCCATAATGTCTCCTACCAGCTCGCCAAAGATCGCCAGCATACATCTTTGGAATGTAGCGGGCGCGTTGCAAAGGCCAAATGGCATTCTTCGATATGCGAAGGTACCAAACGGGCAGGTAAAAGTTGTTTTCTCTTGGTCATCGGGGGAAATGGGGATTTGGAAAAACCCCGATAATCCATCGAGAAAACAAAAATACGGATGACCAGACAAACGCTCTAAAACTTGGTCTAAAAATGGTAATGGGAAATGATCCTTACGGGTGGCGTCATTTAGTTTTCGATAATCGATGCACACCCGCCAACCCGTAACAGTACGAGTTGGGACGAGTTCATTGTGCTCATTCTCCACTACGGTAAGACCGCCCTTTTTGGGCACCACGTGAATGGGACTAACCCACGTACTATCCGATATGGGATAAATAATCCCCGCATCTAATAATTTAATAATTTCGGCCTTAACGACGTCTTTCATGTTTGGGTTAAGACGTCGCTGCGGCTGAATAGTTTTGCGGCAATTATCTAGAAGAAAAATCTTATGGGTGCAGAAAGACGGGTTAATCCCTTTGAGATCAGAAATTTGCCAAGCAATTGCGTGGCGATGTTTAAGCAAAACTCCCAATAAATCGGAAGTCTCCGATTCGCTCAAATGCGAAGAAATGATAACAGGGAGTGTATCATCTTTCCCCAAAAAGGCGTATTTGAGTGAATCGGGTAGGGGTTTGAGTTCAAGGCAGGGCGGTTCTTCTAACGAGGTTTTAATTCCTATGTCTTTCTTACCAATTGGTTCGAAAGACAAGTCTATAGACGTATCCTCATCGCAGTTAAAATTTTCGAGCGCAAAAAGATCGTCATTTAAAAACGTAGACTCAAAAATAGGGGAAGAACAATCTCCGAGATATGTGTCTAAATTATAACAAAAGTCATCGCTCGATGACGAGTCTCCTATGGAGGGATTAATAGAGAAAGTAACTTCGTCATCTCCTACCCGAAGGAGGAGACGACCGTTACTGACATCAATTAATGCGCGGGAGGTGGCGAGAAAAGGGCGACCGAGTATAATTGGGACATCAGTGTCCTCCTCGATGTCCAAGATGACGAAGTCTACCGGAAAGATAAACTTATCAACTCGGACAAGTACGTCCTCCACTACCCCGACGGGAAACTTAACCGAGCGATCCGCTAGTTGGATTCGCATTTTAGTAGGGGCCGGAGTGCCCAAACCTAATTTTTGAAAGAGCGAGAACGGCATCAAATTAATGCTCGCGCCTAAATCTGCAAGAGCGTATTTTACTAATATATTGCCAAAAAGGCACGGGATGGAGAACCGTCCCGGGTCATTTCTTTTTAGGGGCAATTTATTAGTAAGAGCCGCTGAGCAGTCAGCATTAAGAGAAATATGCGAAATATTTTCTAATTTTTGTTTATTGGAAAGAAGTTGTTTTAGGTATTTCGCATATTTAGGCATCTGAGAGAGTGCCTCGCAGAAGGGAACATTAATATGAATTTGTTTTAATAATAAAATAAATTTTTCAAATTGCGCGTCCTTACGCTCACTATTAAGTTTATGCGGATACGGCAAGGGCGTTTTAATAATTTTTTCATTTAAAATTTGTAAAGGCGGCGTAATCAAAGAAGGGGGAAGAGGGGTCGGAGGTGAAATATGTACCTGAGGATCGGTCCGTTTTGGATCGATCACCTCCTTTCCGCTACGGAGGGTTATAGCGTTGATATTTTCCCGCGGATTGGGCTCCGTGTTTCCCGGCAGTGCCCCGAGCGCGCGCTCGGACATCATTCGCGCTAGCTGTCCAACCTGGAGTTCTAAGTTTTTTAGCGATCCGGTGATGTTCCGGATATTTGACTCGTTGGAAGCTATATATTTAGAAAAATTATCCTCCATCGGGGAGGGTTTTGGAAGAGGGGGAGGCGGCAGAAATCCAGGCGCGAAAGAATTGGGGGGGCGCTGCGCATTATTCGGATTGCTCCATGAGAAGTTGGGGTGGTTCTCCAACCCGGATTATAGTTATTGCTATAAGGGTTGTTATTGGGGTTGAAGGAAGGTCGCCCAGCATTTCCCACGTAGTCTACGAATTCATTTGCTACGCCGGCATTAGGGGGAATCGCCCAAGGAGGAGTGGTGGAGGCAACAGACATCTCCGCCACCTGCTTTGTCAGCCTTTCAACTTGAAGGGCTAAGTGGGCAGTGGCATCCACTTCGAAGAGGCCGGCCGCCTGCTTGGGACGTCCCCGAGGGACGTTCCATTGGTAGGCGTTCATAGCCATCTCTTCAATAAGAGCTTGGGCAGCCTCGGGGGTCTTATTATTCAAGGTACCCCGGCAGCCGCGTCAATCATTTGACGCGTCTGATAATTAAGCCCATTGTAGAAGATTTGGACCTGCAACCACGCAGGCAGCGCGTGGTGCGGACACTTGCGAAGGAATTCCTTAAAGCGCTCCCAAGTCTCAAAAAGAGACTCAGAATCATTCTGCATGAACGAAGAAATGTCCGCCCGTAACTTTGCAGTTTTGGCGGGCGGAAAATACTTCGTTAAGAACCGCTCCGCAAGCTCGGCCCAGGTGGTGATACATCCTCGTGGGAGGGAATTCAACCACGCCTTAGCTTTGGATCTGAGGGAGAATGGAAAAAGGCGCAAACGAATGGCGTCATCAGTGACGCCATTAATCTTAAAAGTGTCGCAAATCTCCAAAAAACTAGACAAATGAACGTTCGGGTCCTCATCCGGCTGTCCATCGAACTGCACGGCGTTTTGGATCATTTGGATAACGCTCGATTTGATCTCAAAATTATTGTTCGCCACCGTCGGGCGGACAATACTGGACCCAGTATCGTCCAAATTTGGCCGGGCGTAATATGACATTGTACGCTCGAGGGCCGCGTTCGGATTGGGGTCGGCCATAGGAACGGCAGAGGGTTCTCCGATGGATTCTGCGGGATCCAAAGAGGGATTTCGGCGTTGAGACCGAATACGCGCAAGAGAGCGTTCGATCTCAGGATCGAAATCCAAATTTTCGGACTCCGAAGGCTGTCCACGGGTCATACACCCGAATGAAAAGTAGAAAAATTAATTCTTTTTTTTTTTCGGATTTTGAAGAAAAGTTTTTTAAGTTTTTTTTTTTAGTTTTTAGAAATAAAAGTAAAAGTAATAGAGTTCGGATTCGGAATAACAACTCGAAGAGAAAGTCCCCGGCAACGGCGCCAAAAACTTGATTGGCCCGCGAACAGACTCGTACTGTGGTTGGTTCGGTGAGTCGATCGCCGCGGGCTTGCTAGATGAGGCAAGTGCACCTATCGCAAGTAGTACTCGATATTCGGGAGAATACCGAGGTCGTATTATTCCCGGGAACGGGTTGATTACCCCTACTCCTCCGAAAACACTATTATTTTACCGAAATAGAAGTTGAGGGTTTTAAGTAAAATAAGAACGAAAATAGATTTTAAGAAAGTAGTCGATGAAGAGATAACTCCCGGTATCGAATTGCGTTAGGATTAAAAATAGATTTGAATAACTAGATATCGAAAGTTTCAATTTAATTAATGCGGAAACTTGGCCGTGGAGGTTCAAAATAATGAGCTCACCTATCTCTAGGAATATCGCTCACCTAGACATTAAGGCTATTCGACCGGGCTCTCGTCCGACGAAGGATTCCCCTTAATGCCCGCAGTATGCTAAGAACCCCGCTATTGGGTGGGGAACCCAATCCGGTGGAGTTAGCGCGCCTCCTCTCTCGAGGGTTAGTGCGGAACTCTATCTACCCAGGGGTGATCTGTCCATATGCACGGCCTCTCGGCTAGCTAGCGTATGGATAACGGAAATAGAGCCCACACATCGATATGTGGGTCTACGCGTCGTTAACCCGGGGTAAACCTTAAGTTTTTAATTAAATTGAAAAATTAGACATTTGGTTATTTAAAACATTTTAGATCCCAAAGCTCTTCGATACCGAGGGCTAAAAGCAATTAGCCACTCATCGGAATGGGGATAGCTTATATGATTGGTTGTGCGAGCGTCCTAAACTATTCGCTGAAAGGTTATAAAGAAAATAAGAAGAAAAGCAAAATAACCTAATTTTAGAAAAGTTATTACAAATAAACACACCCGCACTCATTCAAACATATAAAAGGTAGAAATAAAACTAATTTACACATAAGAGAAAATTGAATAATTGACATTTGCAGGTCCCACTCAAACGAGTGGGGGCGGGAAATGAAAGCTGAAAAGTGCATAAATGAACTTTGCAAGTCCCACTCAAACGAGTGGGGGCGGAAAATTAAAGCTGAAAATTGCAAGTCCTACTCAAACGAGTAGGACTGAAATGAAAGCGAGTCCTACTCAAACGAGCAGGAGAAAATAAATGCGATTACAGGGCTTTCTTAAATATTTACATTAAAATAAAGTCCGACCATTAAACTCCTAGCGAGTAGGCGGAAAATCAAATCCAGCCATTTAACTCAAGTGAGTAGGCGGAAAAACAAAAATAAAGATTGAAAATCACAAGTCCTACTCAAACGAGTAGGACTGAAAATACAGACCGGCCATTTAACTCAAATGAGTAGGCGGAAAAAAAAAAAATAAAAACAACACACGCACTCTACTTGAATAGAATCCAGCCAATTAACTCAAATGAGTAGGCGGAAAAATAAAAACAACACACGCACTCTACTTGAATAGAATCCAGCCAATTAACTCAAATGAGTAGGCGGAAAAATAAAAACAACACACGCACTCTACTTGAATAGAACTACTCACGCACTCGACATAAATAAACACACACACACACACTTGCATAATTTAACTTAGGAGCTGAAAAATATCTCATACACGCACACACTCGTGCTAAAATAATTGCAAAAATCAAAGTTATCGAAAAATTAAAATGACTGCATTTCTACCGCTGGAATGCAGTAGAAATGCATAAAAAGGCAAAATAAGAATTGTTTGAGCAAAAAGTTTTCAAATTAAAGTGAGAAAGGCAAGTGCCCGAAAAATTAAAACGGTTACATTTTTACCGTTAGATTTTGATAGAAATGCAAAAAAAGTGAAAATAAAAATTGTTCGAGCGAAAATATTTTTTTGTAACTACTTAAAATGAAAGTTGATGAAAAATAAAAATAACAATTTATACATTACTATAGCCTTGTAAAATGGTTTAAAAAGAGGGAGTAAGCTAAAAAGAAGCAGTAGTTTTATAGTTAAGACAAAGTAAAAGCTAAGTTAAGAGGAATGAAAACTACCCTTTTTTAATGTTTTACAAGTTCATAAAAGCGCATTTTGAAGTATGAAAATCCTAAGTCTAACCAAATTTAAAGAGTTTTGGGAATGAAAACGGCCATAATAACGGCTATGAATTTTGTTATAATTGAAAATAGAACATGAACATTTGCGTTTTAAAACATAATTTTTGCAATTTTAAGCTCATACACACACACACGCATTATGAAAATAACAATGAAAGTATATAAGATTGATGAAAAGGAGGCTATTTGGAGAAATTTCAAAGCATGTAAGATGAAATAATAACGATTTTATTATAAAAGAAAGGTGATTACAAGAGTTCAAACATACAAACTTAAAAAGGAGAGGGAGGGGGATCCTTACATAGCACTAAAGCAACTCCAACAGCAGCCCTAATACATCAAAATGGTTCGGATTTTGGGAACCCTTAACTCATACAGCAGCTGCCTTTTTATAGGCAAAAATTTCCAAGTACACGCCCTCCGACACGGGCGTGTCGGGGGGCGTGTCAGCACTATTTACCGCGGGATTTCGGCGACCTGACGGATTTGACGGCGATTTGACTTTCCGGCCGAAAACGCGGCGGTCACGCCCCAGGTCACGGGCGTGACGGTGGGCGTGTCATTCGGCGCTTTAAGGCGATGTTGACTTCGGGATTCGCCGGCGGCAGTTTGTCGGACGGACACGGGCGTGGCGCACATCGGACACGGGCGTGTTCCTCTTGGGTTCGACGAACGTTGAGCGCGAAACATTGACCTGGCTGGCACGGGGCGTGTCGGGCTGCCACGGGCGTGTCGCACATCAGACACGGGCGTGGCCCTCTTGGGTTCGACGAACGTTGAGCTGAAATCGTCGAGCGGGATGGACACGGCTTGGTCACGCCCCGTGTCGGATTGACACGGGCGTGTCGGATTATGGAACACGGGCGTGTCAGGCTTTCCTCTTCAAAATTGGCCTCTTTTCGGGTTTTTGAGCTGTCACGCCCTGGTCACGGGCGTGACCAATATGTCACGGGCGTGACATGTCATTTTTGCAGATTTTTGGCTTTTTTTCCTGACAAATAAAATAAAGCAAGTTAGTGTAATATTTACAAAAATAGGAGCATTTTATTGAATAAAAACAAGTAGAAATGACAAAAATTAAATAAAACGACTTAAGTAATGTACATAAAATTAGGTATATTTATAACTCATCAGTTGCCATCTTTGGCCAGATGCATTTGGATTCCAAGAAAGGTTGGGGTGGTTTCTCACCCCCGGGTTGTATGTGTTTCCGTAAGGCACTCCCCTATTTTGATTTGCTACACAATTAACTGACTCATTCAGAAAAGAAGATTCGTCTGGTACCTCGACTCCTAGGCATTCAAAGCTGTGGTGGTCGGTGCTTCCGCAACCTTGTCATGAGATTGCCATCACTAGGGCGGCGGCGGCAGGCTTGGGGATATCCACGGCAAATACTCCGCTTGTGCTTCGTGGGATGTTTCTTCCAGCGGTCCAGTAAGCATTGTGGGTGGCGGTGTCTTGTAAGATTCCCAGAGCATCATTTGGAGCAAGGTTCATGATTGTTCCTCCGGAGGCGGCATCGATCATGGCTCGGTGGTGGGGTTCAATATCAAAGTAGAAACTTTCGACGAGGTTCCACTTTTGGAATCCATGGTTAGGGCACTTACTCAGTAGCTCGTTGAAATGCTCCCAAACTTCAGCTAAACTTTCTTGATCGGCTTTCCGGAAGTTGTCTATTGCTCGCCTCATGCTCACGATCTGATCTACCGGGTGGAACTTAGATAGGAATTTTGTGGTCAAAGCCTCCCAGGTGGTGTCTATTCCGGGTGGGAGGGAGTGAAGCCATGTCTTGGCTTTGTCCCTTAGTGAAAAAGGGAAGAGGCGGAGCTTGACTGTTTCGTTCGGGATTCTAGCGTAGCAGAATGTGGCGCAAATTTCGGAGAATTCTGTCAGGTGAAGATGGGCGTCTTCAGTGGCCATTCCTGAGAATTGAGTGTTGTTCCGAATGATATTCAGGATAGCTAGTTTAATCTCGAACTGTTGGTTGGTGATAGCAGGTCCGAAACCAGGGTATATGCTCCCGACGGTAGGTGCAGTGTAATCCCTCATGGTGCGGACCTGGGGAGGGTTCACTTCATTTTCGTCGCCATTTTGGTCGCCAGGAGGTATCCCTCCAACTCGGTTCCCGACATCAATATTCAACTGGTCTCTCATTGGGGCTAAAGTGATGGCTGCAGCGCGTCTTCGCGCTAGGATAGTACGTTCGATCTCTGGGTTGTAGGCTACAAGATCTCTTGTGGCTCAACCCTGCATTCACTGCGGCAAACTACACAAGGAAACAACAGTCAAAAATACTAACTCTTATAACAATATTTTCAATCATCCTGAGTCGTTCTATAGTTGCATTTCCCGACAACGGCGCCAAAAAATTGATGCGTGGAAATCGGCAAGCGCACAGGTTGCACAAGTAATAAAATTTGGGAATAAATTCCCGAGTGTCGGTCTCTTGAGAAATGCAATTAGCATAGAGCGGCGAAAGTTCAGAAAATATCGTTATGATGGTTATACTTAGAAAAGATTAAAAAGGGGGCTTGTGAGATTGTGGTTTCTTAATCTAATAAACTAATTAAGGCTATGCGGGTCGAAGGCACCGCTTCGCAAGGTGACGTGAGTGTATCGGCCGGGATGCCGAACTTCGGTTGGGCGAGTGGACAGAAAGCTAATGGATGGAAGTGTTCTTGTGTGGAGTGCAATCAGGTCAAACAAGGGTATGGAGTGCATGTGGAGTGGGTGAGGCACATTCACAACACACAACTCAAAAGTAAATGAAAACTACAAACATCCACTTAGATAAAGAGTAGAAAATGTAGTTCATTACAATATCAAATCATTTCATACAACGGAGGAAGGGGAAGAGGAGTAAGCTACTAGAGGGTGAAGGTCCACTGCAGGTCGTGGCCAGAATAGTGAGTTGTCAATCCGCTTCCGGCCTCAGTCCGAGGAGGCTTCCGGTACCAACGAGCTGTCACGTCGAAGGCCTTTGAGTCCGTTATCTAGGTCGTCTTCTTCTCCAACTCCGATGGAAAGCGTGGAGTTGAGGTCATCAATGGTCGGGAGCTTCGTCGGAGGGTTTGGAAAGCTTCGGAATCACCGGCTACGGACTCCGGATGAAGATGGAGGTGGATGGAGCAGCTGGAGAAGTAGAACGGCACTTCCCGTGCACTTTCCGATCGCAGAAATGACCAGCGTTGCCCTAAGTCGCGGAGCAGGACCTTAAATATGGAGGCAGAATAAGTAGAGCGCACGACCAGTGGCGCACGACCAGTGGTCGTGTGCACTGTCAGTCGATGATCGTGCACAATTTCCAATTAAACCTGCAACTTGGACAGAAACATCGGCAGATATGTGCAAGATCAGTGGCGCACGACCGATGGTCGTGCGCAATGAATCCAGTGATCGTGCGATCGTCAAGACAGAACTGGGGAAAAAGATAATGTAATGCGCATGATCAGTGGCGCACGAACAGTGGTCGTGCGCAGTGAGTCCAGTGATCGTGCACAGTGTTCCTGTATCGTCGGGGCCTCTCGAGTGGTTTCGGAGCACGCACACGACCCATGCACTAGCAGAAGAGGCAGATATGCCACCAAAAGTACACACCACATTCTCAAGACACAGCGAGAAAACAAGTAAAACAAAAGGAAATACAGAAATATCTAAAGCACACAGAAAACGGGTCTAAAGTGCACTTAATCATGAAATAGGCAAGTAAGCAAATATAAGCAGTTATAGCTCTCAAGTGCAGTGCTAAGATGATAAAACTGGCCCAGATGAGTTCAAAAATCAGTGTAATATCTGGACTCATCAGTCAGCCACTTTCTTCTTTCTTCTTTTTAGCTTTAGAGAATTGATCTTTAGTTTAGATTTTGCTGAGCTGAGAAGCAACTTGATCTGCAGAGATTTCTTCCTTTTCTCCGCTACTCCCTCAGAAGGAAAGCCTTCTGATCTTGTTTGTGTCAATGTAGAAGGTACACAACTAACTGAACTTTTCTACAGGAAGACTTCAAGCTTTTTCACGCAGTAATGGTGAGGAAGATGAAGTCCAGTCACAACCTTTTTTTGAAAATGATAAGCCTGAAAAGTTGTTGTCGTCTTGCCCATGCCTTCCTTTTGTAGTTCGCCGATCAATGACTCTTAGAAGTCATTAGGCCCCGCTTGCGGCATCCAGCCGCATCTTGCTTCAAGGGAGAAGGCGCACAATAGCTTTATGGCAGAGTTTGTCGTGTTCTGTAGCTTCTCTGTACTTGATTTGACATAAGTTGACTTTATCGATTTTGCAGATCTTGCTGACGTCAGCACGTGTGGACTTAGCCAAAATCGAGCATCAGTAGAATAGGCGTTAAGTGAATGAGCTTCACTCAATGCCAAGGTACTTAGATAATTCTGTCTATCTAGGCGTTGACAGTGTTTAGTGAGCAAGCATTACTCAACGCTTTTTTACCTTAATCATTTTGGCAGCCTTTTCTACATGTCTGAAGTTGAGAGCGTTGAGTGAGCACACATCACTCAACGCCATGTGCCTTAGCCATACTTTCAGTTATTTAGGCGTTGAGAGCATTGAGTGAGCATGCCTCACTCAACGCTTTCAGCCTTAACCATTTTTGCTTCTTCAGCATCTTAAGCGTTGAGAGCGTTGAGTGACCATGACTCACTCAATGCTTTCTGCCTTGATCATTTATGCATCACGGCATTGAGAGTGTTGAGTGACCACGCCTCAGTCAATGCTTTCTGCATTAGCTAGATTTTCTTCTGTTATCTTGCGTTAAGTGAATGAATTACACTCAATGTATTTGGACTTAGCCAAATTTCTATGTCTAAGAAACAACACTGACTTTGAGATTTAGTCAACACATTCATAGTTTTCAAATGCATTGATTGTTTTTACATTCGTCGAGCTGAACTCTGAGTTCGTCAAACTGAGATTTCATTTTTCGTCGAGCTGAGCTCAGAGTTCGTCGTACTGGGTTCTGAGTTTGTCGAATTGTATGACATTGAGTGAGTTGACTTCACTCAACGCCTATGCACTTGGCCACTTTCTCAGCTTGCCACTTCATGGCTTTGACTGTATAGGCTTCACTCAGTGCTATGAGTCATCTGACGTTGAGTGAATGACCTTCACTCAACGCCTGTGGACTTAGATAGTTTTCTGTCTTTCCACATCCTAGGAAAGTATTTACCTGACATAGCCACTTAGGAAAACTATCCTATCATTGTTACTAGGACATCAAATACTTTTATGTATATCATTGACAAGATTGACTTCACTCAAATCTAGGACATTGAGGGCAATGGACCCAACAATAATAATAATATAATATTTATATTATTAATTAAACAACGTTAAATGACGTGAAAACCAAATGATCTTGGAATTTAATGAAATTCGCATCGTAGCTAAAAATCGATGCTACGAACCTAACGGCGAAGTCAAAACACAAATCCGACAAACCAAACTAGGGCAAACACCTCCCGAAGCCAAAACAAAAGTATTCCCAAAAAGGCCCCAACTGAGTCACCAAAACAGACCTGACTCGTAAGAGAATCTTACAAACAGGCTAAACTCAGCCACACTGAAAACTCAAAGAGCAAAAACCACACTCTAACCACGGAACATGCCGAATCCGTGTCGACGTAACGCACTGACGTCAAAATTATGCCACTACAGGAATAAAAATAAACATCGAAAATCAGGGGCATCAAATTAACTCAGCGAGGCGTTGAGTGAAGGTGTTGAGTGAAGTAAAAGTCACTGAGTTAAGTCTAAGCATCGAGTGAGACTGCTTTGGCGTTAAGAGCGCTGAGTGAACTCCAGATTTGTAGAGTATACTCGACGAATTTTTCATGGACTTGGTTAATTTCGCCGATTCATCGAGTATCAAGGTTATGTTAGCCGAACCATCGAGTATCGATGGATGTTGGTCGATTTCGTCGGGTCTGACTTAAGTTCGTCAAATATCATTGATAATATTAAATTTTTGCTAACTCCATTTCATTGAGTTCAACCGTCGAATTGAGTCTTATCTGTTGAGTGGATCCTGTGTTTGTCGAGTATTATCGACGAATATCTGTGGACATAGAAACTTTTTCGACGGGAGACTTTCCAATTCACCAAGTATGGCCTTGAGGCAATTTTTGGGGTTGTCTTCCTTATTTTCATTGGAGTAAACCTGTGTTTTGGTTGAATTTTTTATCGATTTTGTGGATGTTTGTACTATTTGGGGATGTCGGTGTTGGTGGAATGTGCCACCGCCACAGTAACCTGCTTTTGAGTCCTTGCCCTGGTGGGTTTACCCGGTATGGGTTTGACTGTTGGTGTGTTGGTTAGGTTACCACCACCTCAGCTGCCGGTTTTTCCCTGGTTGTGGGTGTGTCAATAAATAATACCACCTTTCCTATGGCCCTTGTGAAAGTTTTTTTAATTGTCGGTGTCTTGGGTAGGTTCCCACCACCGCAGGTGCCGGATTTTGTTGGTGTTTATGCTCGTTTTATGATGAGCTTGCCACTCTTTTGTATATTTACTCATACTTACATAAATGTTTTATAAAGCATAGATTTCTATCACACTTTGTGTAGCTTGGGATATCTAATCCTTGTGAGTTCTTCAATACTTATTATCTTATGATTGAGTATTGGTATTTTCTTTCCAGCTATTCCTGTTTGGGTTAGTAACCCTTTGACCCCCTTGTTTTCATTTGAATTTAATCTTTTATTTGTCACCTGTATTTCTTGATAAGGTATTCTTTTCTTTGGAATGCCTCAATATTGGAGCAGTAGTCGATTGAGCGGCTAGGTTTGGTGGTTGCTAGTGTTCTGCAGTCGTTGCAGTTGTCTTTTCCTCACCATTATGAGGTAGTGTTATTATTTTGTTGTTTAGTTCAGACATACATGTTTCTTTTGGTGGGTTCATGTCGGGTTGTTGATGCTCACCAAAGTTTTTATTTTGTTATGTTACTTGTTAGCTACAAAGTCTATTTCTTGATGACTTGTTAGATTTACTTGCTCTCTGAGAAAGTTTTATGCTAAGATTGCATGTTAGTTATTTTTAAAGATACAAAATCATCATTTTGACTATCTCATTCATAGTATTATTTTAAACCAAAGTACCTATATTTTAACGAACATAAAAGTTATTTCTAAACTTATATTAAATCTAGAGGTATGCATATCATGAGTTGTCCTATTTGGATGTTTATGCTCATGTATGATGTTAAACCATATAAACAAACTATTTTCCACAGCTTTAATCATATTTTCACTTGTGCACTAGTTGACTCACGGAGCCGAGAGATACGACCATTAAAACTTAACTCAAATTACAGTTTTCTTCATAATAAACTTAATGTTTTCATATAAAGTGTTAGGTTCGGGTTCTTGCCTGGACGTCTGTAGTTATCCCATGCACGGCATGACATTATGACGCGTGTTTTCTCTTACTCTGATACATCATTTAAATGCGGATAAAATGCGGGTTATGATATTGTTCGCCTGGTTCGATTTCGAGCTAAGGCGGTCCGATTTCTTTAGACCGGGAAAAGACTGAGTGACCCGCAACAAGTACACCAAAAGAGTGTCATGAGGGCACGAAGCGTGTGGTTGTGAATGCCACCATTTGTGGTGATTGTGTAATTATATTTTGTCATATTGCTTGTTTGTAGGGAAGAAGTACCACAACCCCAATAATGAGGTGCGGTCGTTATAATTGTGGTCAACTAAAACTGATCAGTGTTTTGTTTTTGCGACTTTTAGTGGATTGTACTTATGCAGGTGCTGGCAAGCCAGACATGAAATAGAGGGCAAAAAACCCTTTTGATGTTGGACCTCGAAGGGCCAAGTGCTGTGGTTTCTGTTTTTTATGTATTGACGGGCTGTAGGGGCAGAAATGTTCACGGGCACACCCGGTCACGTGCCCGGGTCCAAACTTTCGGGAAAAAATTAGAGGTATTGATTTGAGTCCAACCAAATACAATTTAGGTTCGATTTAGACACACCTAGACACTATTCCGGTTCGACGAACGTCGAACGATGAAATTTCTCGAGTTCGACAAACGTCGAACGCATTTCTCGCGTTCCACGAACGTCGAACGCATTTCTCGCGTTCCATGAACGTCGAATGCATTTCTCGCGTTCCACGAATGTCGAACGCATTTCCCGCGTTCCACGAACGTCGAACACTCGAACAGATTCTTCTAGGGCTTGGGATTTCAGAGTTTCAGGTATCGACATGATTCTTCTTTCTCGCACAGGTGCACAGTAGCACCCCGTGCGACGCCCCCATCGGTTATCCCCGTGCAGCCATCCTCAAATCTCAATCATTCTCGGCGGCCCGCGCCAGGACATTCTCGCCACTTGACGCCGCGACCTGAGATAAAAAGAAGGAAGTTTACTTCTTCTTCTCCACTTCATTGTGAGCATCTCCTCCTCCTTTCTTCAGTTCTTCAGTTTTTCTTATGATGCCTTGGTTTACTTCCTCTTCTCCACTTCACCGTGAGGATGCTTTTCGTTGGCTAAAATTTGTGGTTTCCTAAACGATTTAGCTATGTGGTGATTTTGTTTTTGTTTGTGAAATTGGGGGTTTTTCTGAGAAGTTTTTTTATTTTACCTGAGAAAATTTTTTGTTTGTGAATTTGGTGTTTTCGTGAAATGAACAGACTGTTTGGAAAAGCCATCCTCATTCCTCCATCATTCCCGGCGGCCAGCAAGGTTTTCACTGTGAGCATCTTCTCCTCATCCTTTCTTCATTTTTTTCTTATGACAGAGTAGCTCGATGATTGATTCATTTCACTGTGAACATCTTCTCCTCATCCTTTCTTAATTTTGTCCTCTTTCATCTTTTCAATTGTAGTTGATGGATAAATTTCTCTCAAAAATAACTCCGAAGAAAAAAATCTGTTGAATTAGAAGAGACCAAGAGACCTAGATTAGAGTTTAAATTAGAGAACTTACCCACTGATGCGGACTTGAGACAACCAATAACAAGTTATGAAGTAAATGTTCAAGATTCAATACGAAGATATTACTTACAAAAGGTCCTTGCCTTTAATTTTGATTAACTTGCACATTTTTCTTAAAAGTTTGTATTAAAAAAAATTATATAATTAGTTACTTTTTGAATGGTGCCTGAGTCCAACTAAAATCCTAGTTCCCCCACTGTCGGGCTGCGTGCCGATGTATGTAAACCACATGGTTATGTCAACCGTAACACTGTTGTATGGCCTTAAAATCAATCTTTTGTGTATGCACTCGTCCTTGGATATATTTATATATATAGTAGACATTCCCGGTTGTGAGTTATTGTTAATAAATTATTTCCGCTAGAATGCGACTCTATGTTAAGTTACGTAGATGTTTGGTTTTATTTTGTAACCTCACTGTCTGTTTGTTTAATATGACGTAAGGCTCTAACCGAACAAGCTGTTATATTTTTCATGACCAGCAGGATGTTACAACGTGCTTGAACTCCGGCGAAATCCGATAAAAATTAGCCAGCATGGACAAAATCTGTGTCGAGCTGCTCATTTATACAAACTTACATACAGAAGAACATAATATAATTAGAATTTTAAATATGAAGATGCTATTAGAAATGCTCTAAACCGGAGAGTTCCACGATCTCCGACATTTCCTTTTCGCACAACCGCAAAATCCATGGCTGTATAAATCGACCCTCCCCTGTAAGAGCCACGCCGGCGCCGGAAGGCCGCCGGAGATGAGGAAGTTGAACGGAGAGAGAGGGAGAGAGAGAGAGAGAGGGAGAGGGAGAGAGAGTCAGAGAGAGAAAGAAGATAGAAATCCTTTAATTCAAATTCCGCATAAAAATCCAATTACAAAAGCAGGGGTATATATATAAAACTCTGCCACCCCCTGAGGACCATTACATTTCATAATGCTAAATAATATAAACAGGAGCATCTGGATGCTGCCACTTGTCCGCTTATCTGCCTCTGATATAAGTATCACATTAATGAGATGATTCCAGGTGTTTGATATTCTCGCCGTTGGATGGAAAAAGGCAGGTGAGATGTTCGGCTCACAACAATACCTCTCTGCTTTAAGAACGATGCCCCATCGTTCCGCTTTATCACTCTGTCGTCCTTCCTCCTTCGCTTAGGGTTTTTTTCCTCTTTTTACAGTGACGCGAGCGCGGTGGAGATATGGTTTTGACTCCGGAGCTTTGAGGGGTTGTCTCCTGGTGATGGACTCGCCAGATCCATTTCTTCGAGTAACATGAGGTAACCATTTTCTGCTCTGGGTGCTGGCGCATGAGCTCGAGCAGATCTGCTCCTGTTCCTGTCCTGGCTGATGTTGATCGGAGAAATAGTTGTCGTTCTCTGCTTGTCTCGTTTAGTGCGTTTATTTTTTTGAAGCCATCTGGTAATGATCACGTCGGTTAGGTCATGTCCGGGAGTGAATAAGCTTTCCTTGGCCGTTTTTTGTAGATCTGTTATTAGAGAGTCTAGGTCTTCCCATGTGCTATCTTCGGGTGGAAGATCCTTCCACTGGACCAGCCCTTGAGAGATAGTCTGGTTGTCCCTAACAACTTGTCTCAAGCTAACGACAGCTAACAGCGTATGTAAGGTCATATTGTTGTAGCTGCTCGCCGAAAGGGGCGTAATGTGTATGTCCTTTTTTGTTGGTAGTATTTGAGTAGGGAAACATGAAATACTTGATGTATTTTGCATCCCTTTGGTAGTTTTAATCTGTATGCAGCTTCTCCCACGACTTCCACCACTTGGAAGGGTCCGTAATAACGGAGAGCCAGTTTCTTGCACTTCATTCTGTGGAGTGTAAGCTGTCGATACGGGTGCAATTTCAGTAGCACCCAGTCATTTTCCTGAAACTTTTTGTCTGTTCTTTTTTCCGTCTGCATACATCTTCATTTGATGTTGAGAGCGTTGCAAATTTTCCCTGAGTTGTTGTAATATTTCCTCCCTGGTGCTTAAAGTAAGTTCCACCGCCTCAATGCTCCTACTTCCTTCACAGTAAGACAAAAGACCAGGGGGCGGTCGACCGTACATGGCCTCAAAAGGGATCATGCTGGTCAAGGTGTTAAGTAAAGTATTGAAATGAAATTCGGCATAGCTTAAATAGTGAGCCCATTTTTTTGGCTGTTCATGTGTATACATTCGTAAAAATTGTTGTAAGCATCTATTAGTGCATTCAGATAGCCCATCCATCTGTGGATGGTAAGCAAAACTGTAATGTAACGTAGTTCCCTATAATTGAAATAGAGTTGTCCAAAAATTGCTCAGAAATGTGGAACCACGGTCTGATATGATAGTCGTAGGCATACTTTGCAATTTTCCAACTATTTCCCAAAAAACCCTGGCTGCCATTGGTGGGGTGATTAGGGAAATCAGGGGAGCAAAATGGGCGGCTCTTGTCAGTCGGTCGACGACTACCATAATATTCGTATAGTTATTGGATTTAGGTAGGTGCGTAATAAAGTCCATTGTCAGATCCGACCAAATCAGGGTTAGAATTGGTAAGGGTTGCAGCAACCCATAAGGGGAATGGTTGGAGGGTTTAGCCTTCTGACATAGATCGGAGTGGCTGATGTACGTGGCTATGTCACTTTTCATGTGATTCCAGTGGAATTGGGATTGTATTCTGTGTAGGGTTGCTTTAATTCTAGAATGACCCTCGTAAATACTATCATGTGCGTTTGTGATGATTTTATTGATGATGGATGAATTTTGTGGGATGAATAGCCGGTGCTTATAAAATACATTTCCACCTTTCTGACTCCAGAAGGGCCGAGTCGACGGTTTGTTGATAAGGTCTTTTAAAAGTTGCTGGGTAAAGGAGTCATTGGCGTAAGCTTGTTCTAATCCTTCCAGCAACGAGGAAGTGGCTTGTGTGATTGATAAAGTGAGAAGTTGTGGCGTTGGAATTTGTTTTTGAATGTCATTGGTTGTGTTCTGATGAGCTGCACAGGACCTAGAAAGGGCATCTGCTATTATATTTGTTTTGCCAGGTTTATACTTAATTGTGTAATCGTAGCCTATTAATTTGGCTAAAAATAATTGTTGTTCCGGTGTGTGTAGATCCTGCGTGAGTAAATTATGTAGGCTCTTATGATCGGTTAGTATTTGAAAAGGATGCCCTAGTAGATATTGTCTCCATTTTGCAACTGCCGCAGTAACAACGTACATTTCCCGTACGTAAGTACTCTTCTTTTGCATAAGGGGAGTCAATTTCTTACTAAAGTAGGCTATGAGTCTCTTCGCTTGTAACAGGACTGGCCCTATTCCAGTTCCAGAGGCATCCATTTCTATTAGGAAGGGTTCTGCGAAATTCGGTAGGTATAGGATTGGCTTTGAAATTAACATTTCCTTAAGTTTGTTGAAAGCTAATTGAGCATCACTATCCCAAGTAAAAGTTACCTTTTTTAATAAATGAGTCAAAGGGGCTGCAATAATTGAAAAACCTTGGATGATTTTTCTATAAAAACCGGCTAATCCGAGAAATGCTCGAACTTTCTTTTGGGTGTTTGGCATAGAGTAGTGTCAGATTGCTTCTCAGTTGGTATTAGTTGGGTAAACCGTGTCATTAGATATATTATGGCCTAAAAATTCAATTTCTTTTTTTAGGAAAAAACACTTTGAAAGTTTAACCTGTAGTATATTAGTGGCTAAGACTTTTAAAACTGTGGCCAAGTGTGTGAAATGGTCGTCTTCAGTGGTGCTGAAGATAAGAATATCGTCGAAGAAAACAACAATAAATTTGCGTAAGTATGGTTGGAAAATAGTATTCATTAACGCTTGGAAAGTGGAGGGGGCATTCGTAAGGCGAAAAGGCATGACGGTAAACTCGTAATGCCCCTGGTGAGTCTGAAATGTTGTTTTGTGAATATCGGCCTCTTTCATACGTATTTGGTGGTAACCGGAGCGTAAATCGAGTTTTGAAAAGAACCTCGCATGAAAAAGTTCGTCCAATAACTCATCGATGGTGGGTATGGGAAAACGGTCTTTAATTGTTATATTATTTAAAATTCTGTAGTCGACACAAAATCTTCATGTTCCATCTTTTTTCTTTACTAAAATTACGGGAGAATTAAAACTGGAAGTGCTTGGTCGTATATGTCTAGCCTATAATATTTCAAAGATTAATCGTTCTATCTCAATTTTATGAAAATGGGGGTACCTATAAGGGCGAACATTAACCGGGGGATGGTTTGACAAAATGGGTATGGTGTGGTCTATTCTCCGACGAGGTGGTAGTGTGGCAGGTTCATGAAATAAGTTGTTAAAAGAAAGTAAAAGTTTTTGAAAACGAGGGGGCAATGATTTATTCAGTAAGAATGCCATATCGTTGGTATGCGTGGGTGGCAGAAATTCTGATGTCAGGACACATAATGCCGAGGCCTGAAGTGACATGAGTCTTGACACTTGCGATGATGAAACTGATTTGTCCGGGGCAGTCAGTTGTCCTTGTAATTTTACTGGACCATGGTCGGTTACATAATATATCGTAAGAGTCCAGTAGTCGGTGGTTACAGGGCCCAGTGACCGTAGTCATCGTACTCCTAGTACGAGATCTGCGCCATGAAGAGGAAGAACATATACAGATAAAGTATATGCATTAGTTTGAATGAGCAAGTTGACATCATTGTACTTGCCTTGGCATGTGACTGACATCTCGTTGCCCATAAAAACCTGGAATGGCTGAATGGCCAAGACCGTGAGGTGTAAAAATTTGGCCATGCGGTCAAAAATGAAATCATGAGAACTACCACTATGAATGAGTGTCTCTAAGGGGTGATTGAATATGTACGAGGTGACCCGAAGGCAATGGCCCGGCGGCTCTCCAGTGAGTGCATAAAAACAAACAGACCCATTATTGTCTACTGTTTCCTGGAGTGGTTCGGGTATGGTGTCCTCCTGGAGTGGTTCGGGTATGGTGTCCTCCTGGTCCTCTGGTTCATCTGAACCCTGTAAATAGAGGAGGGTTCCTGAACCCTTACATTTGTGGCCAAAACTATATTTGTCATTGCAACTGTAACATAATCCTAAATCACGGTGGCGTTGTCTCTCTGTAACGGAGAGTCGACGGATAAGGTAGTTTTGGTGAAGAGGTTATTTTGGTTGGGTACTTGTGATAGGTTGTGTTGGCGGGTGCCACTGTAAACGGGGAAGATTACGTGTATAGGGGGTGTCATTGACTGGTACAGTCTTATGATAGTCAAAGCATGACAATGACGATAATGAGTTGTTATTGTCCATTTCTTGATCTTCGACCATTCGGGCTAACACAAAAGCGGTGTGGAGGTCGGATGGACGTTGCATCTTAACGACTCCTCTAATACTTGATTTGAGGCAAGAAATAAAAAACTAGTAACTAAAGAACCGGAGAGTCCTGGAACACGTGTTAAGAATTCTTCAAATTGAGTTTTATAATCTAAAACAATTGATGTCTGCTGTAATTTGGCTAATTTTTCAGCGGGGTCGTCATAAGAAGAGGGGCCAAACCGTTTTGTGAGGGCCTCGACAAAGGACTGGAATGTAATAGTCGGATGGTCACACATCATGGCCTGGTACCACCTAGATCCTGGCCGATCAAGATGGCAAGCAACAATTAGGAGGTAATCACGCGGACTTGTGTTATGGAATTGAAAATAAAGGTGTAAATTATATAACCAATCCGTAGGATCCCCCTCGCTAAAACGCGGGCATTGAAATTTAAAATCAGGAGATGAAGGGAACGAAACGACCTGTGTGTGTGCAGCGTTTGGCGCAGGACCAAGAACTCCGTTTGGGGTGGATGATTGACCCGTTTCCGGGTAAATTGGCCGCGAACAAAGTTGATCAAGAGTTTGCTGGACGGTCTTGAACTGAGCCATCATGTCAGGACGTAATGTGCCGATCTTGTCCGTGGATTCATTGCGTGTGTTGACAATTTGCTAGATGAGGAGGGCTTCTTTAGCGTATAAATCGTCACGCAGATCAGTAATGTGTCGGGCGGTGGCCTCCTTTTCCGTCTGTAATGTTGCCTGGAAATCTTGATAAAAATGCTGGCTATCTTTGGATCTTGCATGTTTAGCCATGGAAGGGTGAGATCAGGGACAAGAGCACCAAATTGTAAGAGCCACGTCGGCGCCGGAAGGCCGCCAGAGATGAGGAAGTTGAACCGAGAGAAAGGAAGAGAGAAAGAAAGAGAGAGAGAGTGAGAGAGAGGGAGAGAGAGAGAGTCAGAGAGAGAAAGAAGATAGAAATCCTTTAATTTAAATTCCGCATAAAAATCAAATTACAAAAATAGGGGTATATATATAAAACTCGGCCACCTCCTGAGAACCGTTACATTTCATAATGTTGCTAAATAATATAAATAGGAGCATCCGGATCCTGCCACTTGTCCGCTAATCTGCCTCTGATATAAGTATCGCTTTAATGAGATTCCAGGTGTTTGATATTCTCTCCGTTGGATGGAAAAAGGCAGGTGAGATGTGCGGCTCACAACATCCCCACTGCCGTAAATCCCCATCGATCCCCTCCTCGTCAGCCTCCGGCGATTTCGTTCCCGTCTGCCACCATCGATCCCGCCCCCACATCCGCCGACGATCCCGGCTCGAACTGCAAACTCCCGATCCCGCTGCAGATCAATATTCATTCCTCTCCCGTTTTCCTTAGAAATATTACCCTGCCGCAAGTCCCCACGTCTTCCCCTCATCTCCAGTGAGCACCATCATTCCACGAGCTCCAATCAGGGTCATAATTCCTTGATCGAGACCCACCTCCTCACAGTTTCCTGCAGCCGAACTCGCCTCTACACAGCAGCCGTCCACCTTCAACTGCCTACTATCGGATCTCCCTTGCCTGTGAGTATTATTGTAGTAAGTTATCTCTTTCTTTGTTGATTATTGGAGGGGTATTTTGTATTTGTTTGTCAATTAACCTTGTTTATGCTATTATTGCGCTTTCCTTAATTTTATAAGTACTCATTTATGAAATTGTAGCTTAAAGCATTTCTAGCGAATGTGGGCATGACTTTGCTTTCACACCGGAAAATTGAAGCTCGCACTGTGACAAATTACTTAAACTTTATAATTTGGTTTGCTAGGATTTTATTCCGGAATTAACTGAAACATGCATATATCATTTAAGTTGGGTTCGTATGCGTCCATCACTATAACAAAAACTCCAGCCACTTCACCTGCTTCTAGATTTAATCCCAACGGCCGGAATTAATTCATCAATACAAAGGACCCGGGGGGTAATTGCACCGGGAAACACCTCTTCAGCGCCATAAATTCAACGGCAAAACAACACCAACTCAGCACCAGATGGAGACAAGTGGCGGAATTAGACATGGATCAAGCAACAGCTCAACAACCCAGATAAAGCCACGTGTCCAGATGAATTTAATTTCAATAAAACAGCTGTTGGCTATTGTACCATTACATTCCAACGGATAGAATTTATTAGTATAAATATGTATGATTAGTATTGTAAAAGATAAGATGGAAGTTAATAGAGATTTATTCATCCCCTTAATTCTTTTTTCGTCTCCTTCCTCCAGCCTCCTCTAGCTTTCGTCTGCTATGTCTATCGTAAAAGTTAAAGTGTTACATTTGGTGCTCTCGTTCTTGGCCTCCACCTTCCGTTACCATGGCGGTTGGCACTCACTCCCACGACGAGGAACACCATTCCGACGACTTCCATAAATCTATTCAGGAGGAACAACGTGCAAGAACAATGGATATGGATTCGTTCCGTCAAGAGATGCAAACTCATAATAATCTCTTGACCCAACAAATCATAACAACACACGCTCAAGCCACAGATCAGATCACAGAATTAAGAAGCGAAATGCGCGTGCTGACAGTAACAGTTCAAAGATCCTTGGAGTTACAGACCTCAAGAATTCAAAAGCAACCAGACCACTATACAGGACAATCATCAACAGAGATTTTGGGAGCCTCTTCGCCGCAAGATCCGCCAATTCAGGTTGTTTCTGCTCAACCTAAACTTTTATCTATTTCTTGCCCACGTTTTTCCGAGGGAGATCCCACGGATTGGTTATATGACATAATTTTTTTTTCATTACAATGCTATCGACCCACAAGAATACTTGATTTATTCCGCATTACACTTGGATAAACCTGCCTCTCGTTGGTATCAGGCCACACTTACAGATTATCCAACTCTTAATTTCGATTTCTTTGTTAAAGCGTTCCTTAAACGATTTGGACCCTCCGCTTATGAAAACCCACAAGGAGCACTTACAAAATTAACACAAACTTCAACTGTTTTAGAATACAAAAACGATTTTGAAGAACTTAAAAACAAGGTTTCAGGACTAGATCCCACTTTCACCACAAATATGTTTATTTCAAGCCTAAATCCGTCTATTCAAAGTCAAGTTTTAATTCACGAACCCACTACTTTTTACTCAGCATTTGCTATGGCTCGATTATTTGAATCCCAGGACCGTTCTGCCCGCAGGAACCCAACTTATTCATCAAAACACAACGTTAGTTTTACACCAAGCAATACTAATTGACACCAAAATACTACGCGACAACCTCTACCACAACCCACGACGAAGCAACCTTTTTTTAAACGACTTTCTCCCCAGGAACTACAATCTAGGCGTGAAAAGGGCCTTTGTTACAATTGTGACGAGAAATACCACCCAAGACACAAATGTAAGGGGAAAAAGTACTATGTTTTTTTCATGGCACAGACGATGACGACCTCCCAGAATCATTCGACCAATTATCAGATATAGAGGACGAGTCCTCGACCCTATTTGCCACTATACAAGCCCTACCAGGATCCTCTTCTGCTCGTTCTCTCCGTTTCACGGACCACATTCATACTTTTCCAATCGAAATTTTAATAGACAGCGGGAGTTCCTATAACTTTATCTCACCACGAATGGCAAAATTTTTAGATTTACCCATCCTTAGTATTCTCAATCTTCCCGTCCTTTTGGGAAATGGATCAACCATCAATTGTAAAGGGATGTGTTAGAATATTCCAGTGCTCATACAGACCCATACTTATAACACACAGTTATTCATTTTAGACATTAAGGGAGCCGATATAATACCTGGCGTCCGTTGGTTACAACCATTAGGCCCGGTAACCACAGAATATTCTAATCTCACCATGTTTTACATGGGACCTCTAGGACCAATTACACTTTCGGGACATAATAATTGCCCAGAGGGTCAGATTTCATCATCGCAACTGTCTCGTTTAATGTCATTACAACCCTTGGCCACTTGTTGGTTGATCACTTCTAACACATTTTCCCAACTAAACTGGAACACATATCTCTACATAATGAGTTGCCACCCAAATTCCAAACCCTTCTACAACAATATGATAACTTGTTTGTGGAACCAAGTTCGATACCCCCCTCTCGTGCCATTGACCATAAAGTAAACTTAGAACCAGGAGCACAAGCACCCAACATAAAACCATACAGATACCCGCATTATCAAAAAAACCAGATCGAACAATTAATTATAGAAATGCTCCACAGAAATCACATTCGACCTAGTACCTCTAGTTTTTCATCTCCAGTATTTTTAGTTAAAAAGAAAGATGGTACTTGGAGATTTTGTGTCGATTATAGAGCTTTAAATAAAATAACAAACAAAGACCGTTTTCCCATACCCACAATAGATGAGTTATTAGATGAACTTCATCACGCAAAATATTTTTCAAAATTAGATCTACGATCCGGATATCATCAAATCCGCATGGCAGACCAAGACATACACAAAACGGCATTTAGAACACGCCAAGGGCATTACGAGTTCACCGTAATGCCGTTTGGGTTGTCTAATGCACCTTCAACCTTTCAGTCTTTAATGAATCAGATATTCCAACAATATTTAAGGAAATTTATTATTGTCTTCTTTGACGATATATTACTTTATAGCTCCTCCCAGAACGACCACTACACTCTTCTCAAGCTAGCATTCGACATTCTTACTCAACATAATCTTCTCATTAAAAAGTCTAACTGTTCATTCCTTGCTGCTAAAATAGAATTTTTAGGACATGAAATATCTGACGGGAAAGTCGGCCAAACTCAATTTAATCTACAAGCCATTAATACTTCCAATTCCTAAAAACCAAAAGGACGTAAGGGCATTTTTAGGCCTCACTGGTTACTATAGGAAGTTTATCAAAAATTACGCTACCATAGCTTATTCTCTGACAGACCTACTTAAACTTGGCCCTTTCCTATGGATAGAAAACACACAACAAGCATTTCACCAATTACAAAACTGTTTACTAACTCCACCAATACTAACACTACCAAACTTCAATTTACCCTTTGAACTCGAAACAGATGCATCAGGATTAGGAGTCGGAGCAGTTTTGTCACAACATAAACCCATCGCATATTTTTGTAAAAAATTAACTGCCCTAATGCAAAAAAGTAAACTTATATGAGAGAAATGTACGACATTATTACGACAGTGGCAAACTGGCGTCAGTACCTATTAGGCCATCAATTTCTTATCGACACAGACTACCAACGCTTACACCATTTACTCACACAAGACTTACACACGCCTGAACAACAAATTTTCTTTTCAAAACTTCTAGGGTACGACTACGTTATAAAATATAAACCAGGGAGACATAATATTGTAGCAGACACCTTATCACGGGTTGATTCAACCTAGAACAACCCCCTTCAATGAGCCTCCAGGTCCTATCTGTACCAATTTCACCCCTTTTGAAGGGATTGGAACAAGATTACCAAAGCGACCCACATACTGAACAATTACTACAGCAGTTAAATACCTTACCCCACCTCCAGCCGAATTGGTCCCTTAAAAGAACTTGCATTTACAACAAACATAAATTATAAATTCCAGAAAATTCATCACTCACCACAACACTGATTAAGGAGGCTCATGATAGTTTATGGGGGGGGGGGTCATTCCGGAGTTAAAGGAACTATTTATCGCTTGCAACAACAATTTTACTGGCCTAATATGACTAAGCAAGTCGAACTATATATAAAAAACTGCGTTCTTTGCCAAAAAGCTAAACCTAGTAATCATCTTCCTTACGGATTAGTGCAACCCCTAGAAACGCCAGCTAAATTATGGGCTGAACTACAATGGATTTTATAACAAATTTACCTAGTTCCAATTACACCACAATAATTATGGTTATAGTTGACAGATATTTCAAAACAGTTCATTTTGCACCCGTAAAAACATTATCAGGACCGATTATTGCTACTATTTTCTGGGAAAACGTGGGTAAAATCCATGGTATTCCTAAGTCAATAATTTCTGATCAAGATACCATTTTTCTAAGCAACTTCTGGAAGAAATTGTTCCGGCTACAGGGAACCCAATTGAAATACAGCTCGGCTCGATCCGCAAACGGATGGCTTAACCGAACGTATTAATCGATCACTAGAACAATACCTTCGCATATTCTGTAATCGCAATCACAAGAAATGGTTTTATTTACTTAGTTATGCAGAATATTTTTTCAATACATCATTTAATTCAGCGATCGGCATGACCCCATACGAAGTCATGTTCGGTCGCACCCCACCTGGTTTGCTTTCTTACAGCCCCGGAGACACGACACATGAAGCCGTGGAAACAACATTACAAAAGAGGGAGAAAATCCTACATCTCAAAGAAAATCTACACAAGTCACAGCAGCGCATGAAAGTATATGCAGACAAAAAACGGATGGATTTACAACTCATTCCAGGGGAATGGGTATTACTTAAACTCCATCCTTATAGACAATTATCTCTCAAGAGGACCATCAACAAAAAATTAAGCTTGAAGTACTATGGTCCATATAAAGTACCGGAGATCATCGGAAAAACAGCTTATCGCTTGGACCGCCCTCCAGAAGTTAAAATCCATCCGATATTTCATATCTCTATGCTTAAAAAATACACAGGGGAACCCAGATTTCAAGAGATTTCCCTTCCAGGAAGACACTGGAAGAACAACCCCCTTCATCAGCCCCTGACAGTAGTTTCAACACGAAAATATTAAGAGACAGACAAAATATTCATCAGGGTTTGATAGAGTGGGAAGGACCGCGACCGGAGGACAACATTTGTGATGATCTCTCTTCCCTAGTAAATTTTTCCCAGATCGCGCAACAGATGAACGATCTACCGGAGCCAACATGGAATCCGATGGGAAAACGAACACAAAGGCGACACCATGAAGGAAACAAAATCAGCAACACTCCATTCTTCACAGGATGACCTCAACACCATTTTTCTAGTGTGAAGTACATCACCCAACTACCAAAACACTAAAAATAAAAACAAAAGAACACCAAAGAGCAAGAGACAAAGATTTCAACCTACATGTCTTCCACAACAACAACCAAAGAAATTATTATTATACAGAGGAGGAAGAAATAGAGATACCCAACGAAGAATAAGGGTTGCAGAATCAGAGAAACCTCCAGTATCTGCTCCTTGTTAATATCATCTTCTGCCATCTCCATTATTCTACCGGGAAGCTCCAGCCATCCTCCTCACCCGAGTTAGGGTTTCAAGCAAAGAAATGAGTGTTTTTAACGCTGAGGACAACGTTGTTTTCAATAGGAGAGTACTGTAACAAAAACTCTAGCCACTTCACCTGCTTCTAGATTTAATCCCAACGGCTGAAATTAATTCATCAATACAAAGGACCAGGAGGGGTAATTGCACCGGGAAGCACCTCTTCAGCGCCATAAATTCAACGGCAGAACAACACCAACCCAACACCAGATGGAGACAAGTGGAGGAATTAGACATGGATCAAGCAACAACTCAACAACCCAGATAAAGCCACGTGTCCAGATGAATTTAATTTCAATAAAACAGCTGTAGGCTATTGTACCGTTACATTCCAACAGATAGAATTTATTAGTATAAATATGTATGATTAGTATTGTAAAAGATAAGATGGAAGTTAATAAAGATTTATTCATCCCCTTAATACTTTTTTCATCTCTCCTTCCTCCAGCCTCCTCTGGCTTTCGTCTGTTATTTATATCGTAGAAGTTAAAGTGTTACAATCACACACTCACTTAGGGTTGTATTAGTGTCGGCCCGGCCCTCATCATAGCTCGTCCTGACTCCCGCGACAATTTTTATTTTCATTTTTAAAATGTTTTTGGAGAGTTTATAGTACTTGACTCGTATGTAATGAGTCATACATTATGTGTCATATGCTGTGTCTTGTAATATGAATTTTAATTATGGGTCAATGCTGGGATAGGTCTTGAAATATGAGTCACGAGTCCACGCATTGATAATTCATGTATTTGAGTGTAAGCATAAAAAACTTATTCCTGACTATTAATATTTCTTCAAAATTAACATTATTATTATTGTTAACTGTAACATCATTATTTGAACTCCATATGAGCTACTTTGACTTGTCACATCACTTTGACATTAGTACGAATTCCTGAGTTGACCCCCTCACACTAGCCATGATAGCATATATGGGAGCTGCCTTGAATGTTCAAACAATAACAACAATAACACTCAAGCCTTTGTCCCACTATAGTGGGACCAGCTAATGCCTTGAATGTTCATATGCCAAAAATGTATAGTTAGTGATTAATAGTCATTAATTAACCACATAATTCATCCTTCATTATGCATGAACTGTGAAAAACGTCTACTGAAATGAGTAGTGACGCTCGACAAGACATTACTAGTCGTAGCGCCGATTTGGATTCAACGTGTGTTTGAGCTCGATCCTGACCCTAGAGCTTGTCAAATTCAAGTACTTAACAACAACAACACTCAAGCCTTTATCCCACTATAGTGGGGTCGGCTATATGGATCCTTTGTCGCCATTGTGCCCTATCTTTTGTCATAATATCACAATGCCTAAGTACATCACGTCTTTCCTTATAGTTTCATTCCAAGTCTTTATTGGTTTAGCCCTCCCTCGTTTAACATGCCTAGTGACTATACTCTCAAAACGCCTAATAGGTGCCTCTAATAGTCTCCTTTGCACATGTCCAAACCATCGTAGTCGAGGTTCTCGCATCTTCTCTGCAATTGGTGCTACTCCTGTCTTTTCCCTGATACATTCATTCCTAATTTTATCCAGTCTCATGTGTCCACACATCCAGCTAAGCATTCTCATCTCCGCAACTCCCATTTTTTGCTCATGTACATAATTCACTCCCAACACTCAGAACCATAAGTTTTAATGGTACATTACGATCACATAAGATCCCTAACGCGCCTCTCCACTTCAACCAACCCGCTTGGATTCTGTCACATCTTTATCAATACCTCCATCTTTTTGAACTATCAATCCAAGATATTTGAAAAACTCACTACCGAAAATATCTTGATCACCCAACTTAATAACGAAGTCATCCGCCCTTCTTGCACTGTAGAAAAGAAGGGTCCTTCTTTTCTAAAGTGTCTTGCCAAGATTCAAGTTTTGCGTTAAACACACTCGCGCATCTCATCGACCAAAACGATATCATCCGCAAACAATAGACACCAAGGTATTGCTTGTTGGATATGTTTGGTGAGCTCATCTAAGACAAGGGTAAAGAGGTAAGGGCTTAAACCTGAACCTTGATGTAAGCCAACAATGATAGAGAATTCCTGTGTTAATCCTTCTGATGTCCTCACCCTTTTCACTGAATTTGTATACATATCATTGATTATGTCAATGTATGATACATTTACACCTTTCTTTTTTAAGACTCGATAAGATCACTCTTGGAACTCTATCATAAGCCCTCTCAGGATCAATAAACAACATATGCAAATCTTAATTTCTTTATCGGTAGTTGTCAATTAGTCTCCTCAAGAGATGTATAGCTTCCGTGGTCGACCTCCTTGGCATGAATCCAAATTGATTCTCGAGATGTTAGTCTCCCGTCTTACTCTTCATTCTATTACTCGTTCCCATAGTTTCATTATATGACTCATCAATTTAATTCCTCCGTAATTAACACAATTTTGTATATCTCCCTTGTTCTTATACAAAGGTATCGAGATACTTTTTCTGCATTGGTCTGACATCCTCTTTAACTTCAACATCTTATTAAAAAATAGGTAAGCCACATAATTCCTTCATTCTCTAGACATTTCCATACTTTGATCGGTATATCACCTGACCCAACCGCCTTTCCATTTTTCATCTTCTTTAAAGCATCATTTACCTCTGATAATTGAATTTTACGATAAAACGTTATGTTTCATTTACCTCAAATTCAAGAGCTCGATAGGAGAAAATGGTGAAGACGAATGCTAGGTATCACATATCTCTGATATCGTGTGAATCAAGATTTTTCGAATCAAAATACTTGTTTGCTTTATTGATAGGCTGATTGTGTATTTTGTACCCATATATACATAATGCATTTTTACATATAAATCTATACATATACATATATATATATATACATATATCTATACTATCTTAAAAAGATATATGGTGGTCTGCCAATAGTGTGAGTTCGAAAATAGGGGAAAAAACAAGAGCCGTCGGATTAAGATCTTTTGATTCAAAACCGTTGGATCCGGGGCTGCAAATAGAGGAATAGGTTTGCACATTAAAAAAACCCAAAAAACCTCCCCCTCTCTCTCCTAAAACCCGATCCCCCCTTCCCCTCAAAAAAAAACTGTCCGCAGAAAAAAAACCTCCCGGCCGGCGGCGGAGACGTCGGCGGCCTGCCCGGCACCCACCGGCGGACTCGCCGGAGGCCGCCGCCGGCCGGCAGGTCGAAAATGGTTGCAGTTCGCTGCAGCCATTTTCGTCCTCCCGGCCGGCGGCGGAGCCGCCGGCGGCCTGCCCGGCACCCACCGGCGGACTCGCCGGAGGCCGGCGAGGCCGCCGGTGGGTGCCGCGCAGGCCGCCGGCTGATAGGAAGAACCTGTGTGCAGCACGGGCGTGTCGCCCGCACGTTCTTTATTTTTTAATTTTTAAAAATAAAAAAAATAATATTAAATAACTTATTAATTTTTAATAATTCTAAAATTAAAATATAAATTATTAATTTCTAATTTCTAATAACTTATTAATCCGCCGGGGGCGGGCGGCGAAGCCCGTCCTGAGGGGCGGGCGAAGCCCGCAGCTGCTGGCCGTGTACTGTCGCGCAAGGCACGAGGGCCGGAGGCCCGTGCCTGTCACTAGTATATATATATATAAAGAGATAGAGAGAGACGTGTGTGTGCATTATATTCAGTGTTGTGGATATCGGCCGACATGTCCGACATGTCGGCCGACATGAAGGTTTGGGAGCAAACATGACACGAAACCGGTACCAATTATATGTGTGGCGTTTTGAAAATATCGGACCGACATGTCGGTTTTAACCGACATGTCGGCCCCAAAAAACGCCCATATGGGGCGTTTTTTTTAAGCTAATTTTTTAATTTAATTATTAATTTTTTATTTTTATTAATGAAATGAGCGGGGTCGGGCTACTGTTTTAACACCCCCGACCCCGCTCATTTCATTTCATCCCGTCGCTCTGCCCTAGCTCTCCCCGTCGCTCCTGCCCTAGCTCTCCCGCGCGCGCCTGCGACACTATCTCTCTGGTTTTTTCTTCTCCCTGCTCGTTGGTGCTCTCTGGTTCTCTGGTGCTCTCTAGCTCGTTGGTGCTCTCCCTCTCTCGCGCGCTGTCGGCACTCTATCTCTCTGGTTCTTTCTTCTCCCTACTCGCTGGTGCTCTTTGGTTCTCTGGTTCTCTAGTTATCTGGTGCTCTCTAGCTCACTGGTGCTCTCCCTCTCTCGCGCGTTGTCGGCACTTTATCTCTCTGGTTCTTTCTTCTCCCTGCTCGCTGGTGCTCTGTGGTTCTCTGGTTCTCTGGTGCTCTCCCTCTCTCGCATGTTGTTAGTACTTTATCTCAGTGGTTCTTTCTTCTCCCTGCTCGCTGGTGCTCTCTCGGCTGGTTTATTCTTCTCCCTACCTCCCCCTCATTCTATCGCTCTGCATTTTGTTTTTTTTGTGTGTTGGTTGTTGCGCTAGCTGTCGGCTGTAGCATGGTGGCTGCCTTGTGGGTTGTTACTGGTGGCTGCTGACCCATTTAGTTGTTGGTGGTTGCCTTGTTGCTTTATTTGTCTTATTAGTTACTGCCGGAAGGTTTCATTGATTGCCCTGTGCAAACTCTCTGGGCTAGAAGAAAGAACTAGAGACATGTTGTCGGACATGTCGGTCCGCTATTTTATTTGTGGCTGCCTTGCTGGTTGTAGCATAGTGGCTGTGTTGTTGTTTTATTTGTCTTATTAGTTGCTGGTTTATTTTTATTTGACACATTTATTAATCAACAAATGATTTGAAATACCCCTATTAATAGTTATTTATCCAACTTCATTTTGCAATCAATGTTGCATTTATATCCAATCACATTTTTAGTTGCCCTGCTGCTTTGTGTCTTTTAATAAATAAAATGTGAGATGCTTTGAAAGTTTGAATGATACTTGAATGCTTTGTTCATTTTGTTGGATACTTTAAAAGTTTGAATGATAGTTATAACTTTGTATACTAGTATACTACTGAGAATGCAAAGTTTTGTTAGATAAATAAAGTATTGCATGGATAATATAAAAGTTATCTGAAATCTAATGAAGTTATGAGGCTTTTATGATGTTGATTTTTTTTCAACTAGCAATTTTTCTCGTGATATAGTCATGTAAAATATTTTTTCATTTCATTTAACTAATATTATTTTCATTTCGTGTCCTATTAGAATGACTTCTTCTGCTGGTTCTAGTGAGCCTCCCGTATCACTGGTACCAACCGGTAGAGATCCGTTCTGGGCATTTGGTGAGAAGTTGGTTGCAAACGACACAAACCGAATCAAATGCAACTACTGCAAACAGACAGTGAATGACAGAATTACACGTTTCAAGCATCACTTGGCTGGGTGGAAGGGTAATTTTAAGCCATGCCCTCAGGTTCCCACCGACGTTAAGGCTAAAGAGGATTCGGCCCTGAACTCAAATTTACAGAGTAAGAGGGCTAAAAGTGCCAAGTTTCAAGCAATCCTGAATGAGGTGGTTGTTGGAGGAGTGCATGTTGATCAAGAAGAGGACACTAGCATACTTAGGAGTTGATCATGATGAAAGGAGACCTCAAAGATTAGCTACAAGCAAAAAAGAAGGGGAAAGAGAAAAATATCTGAAGTGGACGAGGGAGATCTAGAGGGTTCATCGGATGAAGATCATATTCTATCTACTCTGCCGACTATAGATGAGTTTTCAGGTGATGAAGAATGAGGTATGTTTGAGTTTTCATCTTTAAAGTGTTGTATGTTAAATGCTACATATAGATTTTAATATTTAAAAGTTCAATAGGTTGTAAAATAGGTAGTATTGTAATATGTATAAAAATTAAAAAATAACATTTAATTACGTATATAATTAATTAAATATTAAAATCCGATGTATGAAATATCCCCGATATATCCCCCGATATATAAAAAACCGACTTGAAAATCCAAACCGACGTGTCCCCGACATCCGACATCTGCAACATTGATTATATTTATTCTATCTATATTCTAAAAGAAAAACTTTTAGGACCATGATGCAGCTAAATAAACAAATATTAAATTTTCTCCGGAAAAAAAAATTCTTCTAGCCATCCAATGCCTATGATCAACCTTGGAGAGAGAGAGGAGAGAGATAGAGAGAGGGACAGAGTGAGGGCGGAGACAACATTGGAGAGATAGACAAGAAAGAGAGTGTGGGGTCTGCGTCATCATTGGATGGAGAAAGAAAGAGAGAGGGAGAGTGGGAGAAATGGGGGAGAGAGAGTAGATGGAGGAGAGAGAAAGAAAGAGGAGAGTGGGGAGAGAGGGGGTGATAGGAGAGATGCATGGGACTTTCATCAAAGATGAGAGAGAGGGTGGGAGAGATGCGTGAGCCTTTCATCAAAGATAAGAGGAAGAGAGTGGAGAGAGAAAGAGAGGGGAGAGATAAATACGTGGGACCCACACCATCAAAGCCTGCGAAGATGTGGAGAGAAAGAAAGAGAGAATAGAAAGGGTGGAACCCACTTGAATAGATAACATATAAATAAACAAGTCATTAACGCACAGGTGCGAATATGCGGTCACATCCCACCTGAGATCATTAAGGACGGGCGAGGCCCGTGCGATGATGCTTGTCTATATATATACAAGCAGTCGTGCACAGGGGACCCTGTGCGGGGTGACGACATTCAACAGAGACGACGACATTCGGCGGGGGCGGCGACATTAGTCGTGGGCGGCGACATTGGTCGTAGGCGGTGACATTTATCATGGGCGGCGACATTTGTCGTGGGGGGCAACATTTATCATGTGCAACCACATTTGTCTTGGAGGATAACATTTATCGTGGACGGCGACATTTGTGGCATGGGCCAACATTTATCGTGGGTGATGACATTCGGCGGGAGAGGGGCATTCGGCGGGGGAGGCGACAATCAACGGGGAGGCGACACTTGACGGGGGCGGAAACATTCGGCGGGGAGACGACATTCAGCAGAGGAGGTGACAATCGGCGTCAGCGGCGACAATCGGCGGGGGCGGCGACACTCTACGAGGGAGGTGACCCTCGACCTATGTAAGGTCTACACCAAGTGCTCCTGTCCATCAAAAGGTCATGCACTGCTAATAAAACCTCTTTGGATTCATCTAGCATCAAAGGATCAAACAGCTTCAACATCTCCATATTGACAACTGAATGCTTTTGCGTTGGGTCCTTAGCAGCAATAGTTTGATCAGCAAATGGATCTTCCTAATATCTTCTAAGAATCCATGTGCTTTTCTTTGCTAATCGTCAGTCTGAACATTAGCTGGGGTGATGTAAAAAATTATGAGGTTGAATGGCATCTGTTAAAGAGTCAAGGAAGACCTCAAATATCATTTTCAACAACGCGTGGGCAACTCAGTTGAAGGTAAAATATAGGGATGGTAAGCACTGATCCCAAGTCTTGGGATGCTAAAAGTTTTACTCTTGTGGTGAGCACACAATGGTGCTATTGAACACCTCTATCTACCCATCTGTCTCGGGTTAAAGCCTATGTTATCAAAGGCACGCCTCAGGGGCGCCTAAGGCTCCAGGCTCACCAGGCTCACCAGGCTCAGAGGTTTGCGCCTTCGTGCGCCTTATTTGCGCCTTCGTGCGCCTTATTTGCGCCTTTAGAATATAAAAGACGCACTTGAGAGAGATTTTTGGTGTAAATTTATATCTTAAAAAATTAAGAAAAAAATAATGAAAGAACTCAATAATGTTTTATTGATTTAGTGTTCGTGAAAGATAATTGTGTGTTGAGACTTAGATATAATGCAAGTGACCACATTGATTTTATTGTTTAAGAGATACAAACGATAGTAACAAATGATTAATTAGTAAACTAGATGGAAATTTGATTTAGAAACAGAAATGATGTTTGTTGCTGATTATTTAAAATGGATGTGGCTGCGTGTAGCCTTCTCCAGGCGCGCGCCTGTGCCTTGCGCCTAGGCTCCAAAACCCTATTGCGCCTTGGTGCGCCTTGCGCCTTTAATAACTTAGTGCTATTGATAACTTGAATAATCAATTTCAATTGTTTGTTTCAAGTAACTTCAGGAATCTTGTGTAAGGGGAAAAATCAGGTCTTGCTCAGCCTTCCACGTGGTTCGCTCATCGCGATGAAAAACTATCGAATGACCACTGCGTGAGAAAGATTTTTTTTAAAATAAGGTCTTCACCTCAAGCATCCATGAAAAATTAAATCATGAATGCTTGTATTGAAATTCTTCATTCCAAGCACTCAAAATTAATCATAACTTTCCAAGCACTCTAGGCCATTCAAATAACAATAAAAGTCTCAAAATTTGAACATAAGGTCCTAAACAACAGATAAAATAAAAGACGAAATCCAAATAAAATGAAAAGTCTGGGGCTTACAATGTTTGAACTCCTCTTTTTTAAATTGATTCAAGACCAATAACTTGCAGAGCTCTTCTCCCCACTCCAAGATGGTTGATTCTTCTTTATAACTAACGTTAAACAATAAAATTACACTCATTACTTGGCATGCTTGCAGTTGTTAAACCTAAAAATCCTAATGCATGTTAACTATAATATGAACTACAATACTTAAACTACACCAACATGAAGGGAATTACTGATGACACTTGTTGATCCAACTGAAAGGAAAAGAACTGAGTTTGTAGGACATGAAGGGAATTACTGATGACACTTGTTGATCCAACTGAAAGGAAAAGAACTGAGTTTGTAGGGCGGAACGACGTATGAAAGTGTGGAGTGGCAACATAGATGAAAAAAAACAATATTTAACTAATTTCTAACATGAAATAGTGACGCTTAGGTTCTTCGGCCATCTCTATTCCGTTATTATAATTGTAGAAGAGAGCCAAACCTTTTATATCCTTCTTCAATTATTCAATACAAGTATGAGTACAAATATATAGGAGAGAAGAGAGAGAAAGACGACTATACAAAAGATTTGAGACTAAACTAAAATCCTAAATGGGTCATATTAATGGGCCTTTACATCAACTTTTCCTAATATTCTCTAACACTCCACCGCAAATTGGAGCGTACAAGTCGTACGCACCAAACTTGGATAAGAACTGATGGTACATTTGTCGTGGTAATGCCTTGGCGAGAATGTCGACAACTTGCTCAGATGAAGGAACATGTTCCAGCTCTAACTTCTTCAATTAAACCTTTTCATGGACGAAGTGACAGTCAACTTCAATGTGCTTGGTCCGTTCATGAAACACATGACTCTTCGCAATATGGATTGCAGTCTTACTATCGCAAAATAAAGTTGCCGGTGAGGATAGAGTGACCCCCAAATCACCAAGAAGTCCCTCAAGTTAGGTGAGTTCAGATACAACGACCATCATTGCACGATACTTAACTTCAGCAGAAGAGCGAGCAACCACAGACTGCTTCTTGCTGCGCCAAGTGATAAGATTCCTTCCAAAGTAGGTACAAAAACCCGTAGTTGAACGTCGATCATCCAGGGAGCCTGCATAGTCTGCATCTAAATATACAATAAGAGATAGAGAGGAGGATTGCTTATATACTAATCCTCGTCTAGGAGCAGACTTCAAATATTTGAGGATGCGTTTTACTGACTAGAGTTGAGAGATCCAAGGAGCATGCATAAATCGGCTGACCACTCCAACAACAAAAGAAATATCAGGTCTTATAACTCTCAGATATATCATTTTTCCTACAAGACGCTGATAATACTCAGGGTTCGTAAGCAGAGAATCAGAGTCAGTCCCATGAGCACATAACTTGTGATTGACATCCATTAAGATTTCCACGTGTTTGTACCCGGAGTAACCAGCATCTTGGAGGAGATCAAGACAGTACTGTCGTTGTGAAAGGACAAGACCATCAACCCGTCTTGCAATCTCAACTCCAAGAAAGTATCAGAGACCCCAGATTTTTTGTTTGAAGGACGGAGTTTAGGTGTTGCTTGATTTTTTGTATCCCCGTGGAGTCATCACCAGTAATCAAAATATCATCCACATAAACTAAGAAAATGACAGTTCCAGTTGATTAATGACGAGTGAAGAGAGAGAAGTCAGCTGAGCTCCTCTTGAATCCAACTTCGCGAACGACCTTACTAAATTTATCAAACCACGCTCTGAGAGATTGTTTGAGACCATAAATAAATTTCCGAAGATGGCATACACGAGACTCCCCTGTGATCTCAATCCCGGGAGGTCAGTTCATGTAGACCGTTTCTTGAAAATCGCCATTAAAAAAACATTTTTGATATCTAACTGATGGAGAGGCCAGTGACGATGAACACCTAAGAAGATCAGTACTCGAACATAGTTCAACTTGGCGACAAGAGAGAAGGTTTCATCATAATCAAGTCCCTGTTGTTGAGTGAGCCCCCGAGACACAAGTCGGGCTTTAAGTCGTTCAACTGTTCATTTGGAGCATGTTTGATAGCAAACACCCACTTGCAATTGACACAAGATTGCCCAAGATGAAGAGGAACCAGATCCCAAGTCTGGTTAGAGCAAAGAGCAGTCATTTCCTCATCTATAACCACACGCCCCCCGGATGAAGGACTTCTTACACAGAGTTAGGAATAGAGATGGGGGAGAGAGAGAGAGAGAGAGAGCAAATTTGCTTAGATGTGGAGACAGGCAATGCAAAGATACGTAATTTGCCATGGGGTGAGCGGTAAATGTTGATGCATGATCGTCAGTTCACGGGATAACACCAGTGGAGGGGGGCTGCTGTAGAGCTCCAGACACCAGGGTACGACGAGTGTATGCACAAAGAAGAGACGGTTTAGGTGGAACACGTGCCGAAAGTGGAGTGGGAAGAAGAGGTGGTAGGGAAGACGTCACTAGAACGGTTGGACGAGGTATGGAAGGGGAGAGAGGAGCAGAAGCAGAAAGTGAGTCATGGAATGGTTGATCCTCATGAAAGGTGACATCGGCAGAGACAATCACTTTGTCAGTGGTTGGAGAATAACACATATAGCCTTTTTGAGTCCGAGAGTACTCGAGAAACATACATTTGCTGGCACGAGGGGCAAACTTATCCGTGGGCAGACCAAGATTGTGAACATAACAAGTACAACCAAATTTCACGAGGCATGAGAGTAAACAGAGATTGCGACGGGAATATGAGACTGAACGGAGTGGCGAAGTCGACCATAGAGGATGACATGCGATTGATAAGGTGACATGATGTGGACACAGCAAAGTTCCAAATCAAAGTGAGAACCTGCAATTGAATCATGAGTGACGAACAACATCAAGAAGATGACGATTCTTTCGCTCAGCTACGCTATTCTGTTGTGGCGTATACGCACACGAGATTTGATGTATAATCTCGAGCTATGTGCAAATGTTCGAGAATGTCCGGCTAGTGTATTCCCGAGCATTATCAGTGTGAATGATTTTTAAAGGAGAGCTGAACTGAGTACGAGTTTCCATAAGAAATGTACGAAAGGTAGATGTCAGTTCAGCACGATCTCGAAGTATAACCAGGTTAAGCGAGAGTAATCATCAATAAAAGTGACAAAATAACGATAGTCAAACATACTAGGGGTTTTATAAGGTCCCTAAATATCAGAGTGCACTTCACTCCGAGTACAAGTATGATGAAAGGAAATACAATGCTGTTTGCCAAAGATACAAGATTCACAAGAAAACTCATGTAGGGAGACATCCAGCAGATCTTTCTTGAGAATCTGGAGGGGAGCATGCCCAAGATGACGATTACAATCAGTAGTGGAGACGACAGAGAGAGCAGGCGGAGGAACATCGAGGAGGTAGAGCCCATTCGAAAGCCGACCCTTTCCAATGATATTCTGCGTTTGTCGATCCTGCACAACAAAGGTAGAGGGTGAGAAGATAACACAACAATTAATATCTTGAGTAAGGAGGCTAACAGAAAGCAAGTTAAATGGTGAGCCTGGATAATGAAGAGCAGAAGACATAGAGAGAGTGAGTGAGTGTGAGAGGTATATCAGCAGTGCCAGATACGGAGGTGGTATCACTATTAGCCATATTAATGAACTTAGAGTGGGCATCCATCGAATATTGCGGAGGACGTTACAACGTAATATGGTGGGTGGCTCCCGAATCCACAATCCAATGGGAGTCACGTGAGAGATAAGATATACCTTCTTTTGAAATAGACGCAACAGATCCAGAGGAGCGAGAGATCACCCCATGTAGTTGTTGGAGCTGAGTGCGTAGAGCATTAATGTCTTTCCGCGCAGAGATTACATAATGTGTGGCAGGAGAAATGGGGGGATCAGCCATAATAAGAGCAGGAAGGTGTGGGGGCAGACCATGTTTGCGATAGCAGATGACCTCAAGATGACCATCCCGACCGCAATACGTGCAGTTCAACGGAGATCTGCCAGACCGGCCACGTCCCCAAGACGTGTTGCATCCCCCATGGGCCGAGAAACCTCAAGCTGGCGGAGCAGATGTAAGTAGTTGTAGAAGCGCTGGAGAGAGAGTCACATGAGCATCCTGGGGAGGTGTAACCTTCAGAACCATAGAGCACACATCCGACAGAGATGAAGTGGTAGTAGAAGAGAGAACCTGGGCCCGAATACTGTGCAGGTGAGAAGGAACTCAGACATCGTCATCGCAATCCCGACCGCTTCTTTCTGGGCCCGTTGAGTAGTCAGATCTGTAGTAGGAGGCTGATGCTGGATCTAGGCCTCAACCAGGGTCTTGGCTTTAACAACAAATGAGATCATATCACCGGGAGCCCCAAGATCAAGGTGTTGAAGATTCGAGAGGATGTCAAACAAGTGTTGTAGACTATTCTGCCCAGAGTAAAAAGAATGGAGCTCCTCCCACATGACCTTCGCCTTGTCATGATACATAGTCATCCTATAGGGCTTGGTGTCCATGGGTTGAGCAGCCATGATTGGACCCGACCATCATCCCGAAGTCACTCATCGGTGGGGGCGGTAGGAGTGACTCGAGTCAAGTGATGAAAAAGTCCTTTCGTCTGTAATACTCGACGAACTGAGTGTACCCATTTCACGAAATTCCGCTTCCCACTGAGGGAGGTAGTAGTAATCCGGAGTTCATTGCAAAGCTCGGGAATCGGAGCCGCAACACGAGCAGACAAAGCAGAGGTGACATTAGAATCCTTGGAAGCCATGAGCATGTAGCGGTTAGAGAGGGCTGTCACGACTAAGAGATAGAGCCCACAGCGGTCACAGTGGCAACGCACCAACGACAAGAGAGGCCACGACTAAGAAACAGAGCCCGCAGCGGTTACAGTAGGTCACAACGGTTAGGGGCACACACGCGGCTTATCAGACTAGTCACAAAGAGGCAACACAGACAGATACTCAACGACTAGGTAGGAATACCCCAGACCGTGAGTAGAGAACCCGCAGCGGCAAGTAGTGGCCGGGCAAACAGACGTAGCGGCTAGAAGCAACGAACAAATGCGGCGACTAGAGGCAGCAGAAAAATGTGGAGACTAGAAGCAGGGGACTGAAGCAGCGGACAGGAGCAGTGGCTAGAAGCAACGGACAGGAGCAGTGGCTAGAAGCAGCGGACAAGTGCAACGACTAGAATCCACGGTCAGAGGCAGCAGACTGAAGCAGCGGACATGTGCACCGGTTACAAAACAATGGACAGTTGCAGCGGCTAGAACCCGTGGTCAGAAGCAACAGATAGAGAAGACCATTACCCGACACAAGAGAGGCCTAAGAACAGACCACAACTATCAAGGGAGAAGGCCGAAGTAATAAGGAGATCGCGCGGTTAGGGAGAGAAGACCGCAGTGACAAAAGAGAGACTGGGGTACGCCGTCAACCAGAAAGGCAAACCCAGTGGAAAGAGAGCAATCCGCAGCGGCAAGGAGAAGCAACCCGCGGTCAGATCGCACAATAAGATGAAGCTGACAAGAGGAGAAGACCGCATGGTAAGGAAGAGAAAGGGGGGGGGACCACAGAGCAGACTTGAGAGGGTATAAAATGGGGATAGGGGAGGGAAGGGGGGGGGGAGTGGATCAACGGGAGAGAGAGAAAGAAGCGAGTAGAAAAGAAGAGACCGCAGACAGGGTGCGGTTAAGCAAAGCAAAGACCGCAAGCAAGTTGAGGTTAATGAAAGCAGAGATCGCCTGACAGACCGGAAGTTAGTGGGCGGTTAGAAAAACACAGGCCGGATCTTTCGCTCTGATACCATGTAGAAGAGAGCCAAACCTTGTATACCCTTCTTCAATTATTCAATACAAGTATGAGTACAAATATATAGGAGAGAAGAGAGAGAAAGACAACTATACAAAAGATCTGAGACTGAACTAGAATCCTAAATGAGCCATATTAATGGGCCTTTACATCAACTTTTCCTAATATTATCTAACAATAATAATGACGCTTGAATTTCTTCAAAGAGAGCACTCCTTGCCATCACTTGTAGCCCTCTCACCGTTTAAGAATTGGGTAACTGCAATGAAATTTGAAGTAGGTAAAAACAACATTCAAACTCAATGTACAGTTCTCTGTTGATACACTAATTATACTATATATTATTATTTTTCAATTTGTATCAAACTCTGTTGCATCAAAATATAATATATAAAGCCAAAATCACCCCTAAATGAGCCTATAATCAGCTTCATCTCACATGATGGAAAGAGAAAGAAGTGAATGCCACATTAAACATGAAAATTGCAATTATAAGTTCACACATCAACATCATTGTTAAAGATTGGAGAGACCGGGTGGACTGGTGTCTAACCACTGCGGTCTGATTGTTTCAGCGAGCTTGCAGTCTGGTCTGGCGGTCTGGTGATAATCCTCGGCTTGTGGTCTGGTGGACAGCAGCAGTGGCGGTCTGGAGGTTAGTCGCAGCTGTCAGATTGGAGCAGTAATGGTCTGGCCGAAAGCCGCGATGACGGGCTGTTGGTTAGCCGCTGCGGGCTGAATGAAGCCGCAACGTGCTGAATGAAGCCGCAACGGGCTGAATGAAGCCACAACGGTCTGGCAGAGAGTAGCGACAACGGTCAATCTGAGAGACACAACAGCTGTCTGGATAAAGCCGAAACGGTCTGGTTGAGGCCGCAGTTGCAGTCCGATAGCTTGCAGCAGATGCGGTCTGGTGGATAGCCGCAACTGCGGTCTGGTGTCAACCCGCAGTTGCGGTCAGACAGTCTGTTCGAGAGTCTTACTCTGGGGGATTGCGGCTTTGTAGCCGACTGTTTTATTATTTGTATAGTTGGCGGTTTGACCATGTCAAACCGCGTAGACCGCCCAGTTTTTATTTAGTCCCACATTGTGTATTGTATTCTTTCACCTCCCCCGATTTCTATAAATAAGGGGGCATACCTATGCAATCTTTATTTTTTTGGAGCAATAAAATTTGCGGTTTATTTAGCTATTTGTCCATTTTTCACATGGTATCAGAGCAAGCCGATCCTTTGCTTCAAATAGATCGCGGTTTGTTCGTTTAACCGCGCGACCTCTTCTTCCGATTAGTCCAGTTTCTTTACCTTCCTTTCCCTCCCTCGTTTCTCACTGTGCTTGCAACTTTCTTCTTACCGGGCCTTTCTGTTCGCCCGACTTTCTCTGCTAACCGCTCTTCTTTTGCGAGTTTCGCCTTTTGGTCGCGGTTTCTTCCTGTCCGCTGGTGTTTTGTCACCTTGACCGGGCGGGCTCGTGCTCTTCTCTTTCTTGTTTGCGGTTTGCTGTGCGGCTTCTTTTGCTCGTCTCCTTTGTTAGTCGCTCTTTGTTGCGGCTTGTTCTGTTCGCGCGACTTCTTGCGGTTTGCTCTTTCTTCTCTTCTTTTTTCCCGCAGGTTGTCTTCCTGCGGCTTGTTTTTTCTTTGCTGCGAGTCCCGCATGTTGGTCGCGGCTTGTTCCTTGCGGCTGGTGTGTTGACACCGTGACCGTGCGGTCTCTGCTTCTTTTTCCGACCTGTTTGCTGTCTGATTCTTGTCCGGTTTACTTTTAACCGTGCGATTAGTTTTTTCTGCTTTCCGGTTTTTTCTTGGGGATAACTTCCCTTCTCTCTTCTACTACTCGTGCTCTTGTGGCCTTCTCTGATAGGTGGCTTATTGACTCTGGTGTCACTTGTCACATGACTGACAATTCTCGTTTGTTTTCCTCTTTGCTTGAACAGTACAAGATGTCCCCTGTTGTTATTGCTGATCGGACTTCTGCTCCCGTGCATGGTATTGGCACTGTGCGTCTCTCTTCGTCTTTACTGCTCGATGACACTCTCTGTATCCCTGCTTTCCCGTGCAATTTACTCTCTGTTCATATTCTTTGTACTAAGTTAAATTGCACAGTTACTTTTACGGGTGCCACTTGCTCCTTCTTGGATTTTGTTTCCAAAGCTACGATTGCTACTGGGACTGGCAGTGGTGGCCTCTTCTTTCTTGACAATGACGCTACTCTTTCTTCTTTTTCATCTCTTCAGCAGTGACATCGTCCTCTTGGCCACCCTCCTTCTCGTCTCATCCACCAGCTTCTTCCCGATCTTCCTCAGGAGGATTCTCCTTTGAATTGCGAAGCATGTCAGGTTGATAAACATCATCGCTCTTCTTTTTCCGCACGAACGGGACGTAGTTCTTTACGTCCTTTTGAACTTGTTCATTCTGACATCTGGGGTCCTGCTCCTACTGCTACTGTTGGTAGATGTAGTTTATACTTTGTCACTTTCATTGATGATTTCTCCAGGTGTACTTGGCTATATCTCCTGAAAGATCGTTCTGAACTTTACACTGTGTTTACCGCTTTTTATTATGAGATCTTAACACAATTTCAGGTGCCTATTCAAGTTCTTCGTACAGATAATGTCAAGAAGTATGTCAGTTGATAATTTTTTGATTTTTGTGCGAACCATGGTTTGGTTCATCAAACCTTTTGCCCCCATATCTCTCAACAGAATGGTATTGTTGAATGCAAAAAATCATCATCTCTTGGATGTTGCTCGCAGCCTTCTGTTACAAATGAACGTCGCTCAGTTTTATTGGGGTCATGCCGTTCTTCTCTCCTACTATCTCATTAATCAGATACCCTTATCTGTTCTTCACGGCAAGACTCCCTTTTCCATTTTGTATCCCACGGCCGAGCCATTTCCTTTACCCCTTAAGGTTTTTGGGTGTACAACGTTTGTTCACATACCTTCTCCTGATCGTGACAAACTTTCTCCCCGTTCTGTTAAATGCATATTCCTTGGTTATTGTCCTACTCAGAAGGGCTATCGCTGTTTTGATGCTCTTCTACGCAAACAGTATGTTTCTGCGGATATTACCTTTTTCGAAGACACACCGTATTTTTCTCTTGATTCTTCTCTCCTCCCTTCTGATGCTTCTTCTTTTGTGCCTATTGACTTGGCACCTTTGCCGGAACCCATTCTTTCTACACATGTTCCTGTTGAGCCGTCTCTTTCTCTCGACACTGATTTTTTGCTCTTGGAGCCTGCTCTGCTTTCTTCCTCTCCTATCTCTGATTCTTCTTCTCCAGTGCCGCTGCAACCAGCTCCCAGCCCAGTCCTCTCTTCTTTGGATGCGGCTGATCCCGTGGACAGGTCCGATTTGGATCTTTTGATTGCTCTTCGGAAAGGTGTTTGCTCCTGCACCCAGCATCCTCTTCAGGCTGTGGTATCTTATGTTAAGCTCTCTCCTTCCTCTAGGAGCTTTGCTCTGGCTTTCTCGTCTAATGATGTTCCCGACTCATATCAAGATGCTCTTGCTATCCCTCATTGGAAGACTGCTATGGATGAAGAGATGCGTACTCTTACTGAAAGAGGTACTTGGACTCTTGTTCATCCTCCTCCAAGTGCTGATGTGGTTGGCTGTCGTTGGGTCTTTGTTATTAAATTTCTCCCTGATGACTCAATTGATCGATATAAGGTCCGGCTTGTTGCCAAAGGTTTTACACACACTTATGAGGTGGATTTCTTTGATACCTTCTCTCCTGTGGCAAGGATTACTATCATTCGTGTGCTCTTTTCAGTTGCCGTCAACCAAGACTTGGAAATGTCTCAACTGGATGTAAAGAATGCATTTCTTTATGGAGATTTACAAGAAACTGTCTATACGGAGCAACTTCCTGGGTATGTTGCTCAGGAGGAGTCTCAGGTCTGTAAGCTGTGAAAGACAATTTATGGTCTTAAGCAAAGTCCCATAGCCTGTTTTGACAAGTTCAATTAGGTCATTTCGCTGGTTGGGTTTGCTCGAAGTGCAGCGGATCACTTGTTATTTGTTCGCAAAACATCAGTCGGTCTTGTTGTTCTTGTTGTTTATGTTGATGATATTTTTCTCACATGAGATGATAAAGAAGGTATGAATATGACAAAGAAGCATCTTATTAAGCATTTTGTCACGAAAGATATGAGATCTCCGAAATATTTCTTGGGAATTGAAATATCTAGAAAGCAGAGATCTGTTGTTCTTCCACAAAAGAAATATGCCTTGGATCTCTTAAAAGAGACAGGTCTCTTTGGGGCTAAACCTGTTCGTTCTCCGATATCGGTTGGAGATGACAAGTGTTGGAGTAAGGACTCACCTCTTCTTGAAGATGTCACTAGGTACATACGTCTTGTGAGGAAACTCATTTATCTCACAGTCACGATACCAGATATTTGCTATGCAGTGGGAAAAGTGAGTTAGTTTATGCAAGCTACTAAAGAGTGTCATCTGTAGTCAGCTATAAAGATTCTGAAGTATGTGAAAGGTGCTACAGGAAAAGGACTTCTGTTTTAGAAGCGGGGTCACTTGAAGGTTGATGCATATTATGATGCAAGTTATGCAGATGATAAGAAAGATATGAAGTCTACATCTGAGTTCTGTACTTTTGTTGGTGGAAATTTGGTAAGCTGGAAGAGCAAGAAACAAGCTGTTGTTTCCAGGTCAAGCACAGAAGCTGAGTATATGAGCATGACTTTAACTACTTGTGAGCTGAAATGGTTATGAACACTTATGCTTGATTTTTGAGAGTGTTATGATCATCCTCTGCCAATGTTCTGCGACAATAAGACATCCATATATATTTCAAACAATCCTGTCTTTCATGAGAGGACGAAGCATATTGAGGTTGATTGCCCTTTCATTAGAGGAGTTTTTGAAGAATCAGGTTTGCACTCCATTTGTTACCTCAGAGAGAGAACTAGCTGATTTATTCACCAAGCCGGTTACTCCTTCTGAGGAGCTCTGTAGCAAGCTGGACATGTTCGATATATATGCTCCAGCTTGAGGGAGAGTGTTAAAGATTGGAGAGACCTGGCGGACTGGTGTTTAATCGCAGCGGTCTGATTGTTTCAGCGGGCTTGCGGTCTGGTCTGGCGGTCTGGTGATAATCTTCGGCTTGTGGTCTGGTGGACAACAGCAGTGGCGGTCTGTTGGTTAGTCGCGACGGTCAGATTGGAGCCGCAGTGGTCCGGCCGAAAGCCGCGATGACGGGCTGTTGGTTAGCCGCTGCGGGCTGAATGAAGCCGCAACGGTCTGGCAGAGAGTAGCGGCAACAGTCAATCTGAGAGCCACAACAACAGTTTGGATAAAGCCGCAACGGTCTGGTTGAGGCCGCGGTTGCCGTCCGATAGCTTGCAGCAGATACAGTCTGGTGTCAACCCGTAGTTGCGGTCAGACGGTCTGTTCGAGAGGCTTACTCTGGGGGATTGCGGCTTTATAGCCGGCTGTTTTATTATTTGTATAGTTATCTGTTTGACCATGTCAAACCGCGTAAACCGCCCAGTTTGTATTTAGTCCCACATAGTGTATTATATTCTCTCACCTCCCCCGATTTCTATAAATAAGAGAGCATACCTATGTAATCTTTATCTTTTTGGAGTAATAAAATTTGCGGTTTATTTTGCTCTTTGTCCATTTTTCACATCATGATCACCTTCTTCAGTTGAAGATTTTGTTGTAGGACTGTAACATCGAGAATGTTGGGAATTGTACCCTACAATGTTCCTCAGGATTTGAAGGGACATCACCAATCATGCTAAGGAGCATAAAGTATTTGATGTGTGCTTTAGTTCATGCATGCAAGTAGTCCATGATTGGACATGTGAAGAAAATGAGTTTGGTAGTAAACTCAAATTTCGTCGAACTCAGCTCAGAGTTCGTCGAACTCAGCTCACTGATCGTCGAGCTCAACTCAGCATTCCTTGGGTTAAGCTTAAGAACTCGGGATTCAAAATTCGTCGAACTCAGCTCGAAGTTCGTCGAGCTCAGGTTACAATTCGTCGAGCTCAGCTCAATGCTTGTCAAGCTAAAGCAAGAGAAAAATTGACTAAGACAAAAAGCGCAGAGACCGCCGAGAAGATCAAAGTTCGTCGAGCTCAGTTTGCAGTTCGTTGAGCTCAGCTCAATGCTTGTCAAGATAAAGCCAGAGAAAATTGACTAAGACAAAAAGCGCTGAGACCGCTGAGAAGATCAAAGTTCGTCAAGCTCAGTTTGCAGTTCGTCGAGCTCAGCTCAACGCTTGTCAAGCTAAAGACAGAAATCTGTTTAAGGCAAAAAGCGCTGAGTCCGCTGAGAATAAGGCGTTGAGACCGCTGAGACAGCTGAGACAGCTGAGAAAAAGGGTTGAAACCGCTGAGACAGCTGAGACAAAACTGGCTGGATTTCTCTAAGTTCAGAAGCGTCGAGTGAACAGCTTCACTCAACGCTTCTAATAAAGAAGGAAGCGCTGAGGCTAAAGCCGCTGAGACAGTTAAAAGCAAAAACCGTTGAGACAGCTGATAAGAAGAAAGCGCTGAAACAAAGGCCTATCTCAGCTAATGATGAAAAACCGCTGGGACAGTTAAGTGCAAAAACCGCTGAGACAGCTGATAAGAAGAAAACGCTGAGACAAAGGCTTGTCTCAGCTACCGCTGAGATCGCTGAGAAAAAACCGTTGAGACAAAGCCAGAGAAATTTCTAAGTCCAGAAGCGCTGAGAGCCAAGACTGATGACGTTGAATGTCTTAATATCACTCAACGCTTGATGGTATTCTGGATAATTTTCTAAGTCCAGATGTTGATGACCACTGCTGACGTCATTAAAGTCAAAATTGTAGGAAGCCGTTCCGGGAAAGCTGCTGTAGCGCCGAAAGATGTTTTGTCCTTTTCTGATGTTGATGGCGCTCACCAATCCTTGGTGGGCCCACATTCTATTGTGCCGTTGATTCAAATCAACGCATATAAAAAGGAAACTGTAAATGGATTAGGGTTAACGAATACTCAGGGATCAAACGCAAAAAATATAGAAAGAGAAAAGAAAGAGGCGGCTGGACATCTTCTTACCCATCAAGCTTGAAAGCTAAAGTCCAGCCAAGATAGCCTGAGAGCAGATAAAGATAGCTGAAGCACGTCAAAGTTCAGCAAGTTAGTTCTCATCATAACAGTGTAGCTGATACATCTCTTTAGCAAGTCGATAACTGCTTACCTGTGCAGCAGTAAAAAGGAATAGTTGTAGAAGAAGGCTAATTCCTTCTACAACAAGTTGTCTGGACTGATATCTGCTCAGTACAGCAAGGTTGATTCAGAGATACTTCTCTGAGTTAGTTGTTCTATTTTCTTTAACATCCTATTTTATTTCCTGTAAGATTCAGGTTTCCTGAATCTGAGTGTAAGACACTTTGTGCCTGAGCTGTAGGTGACAAATTTGTCACTGAGGTAGGTGCCCTGTTGGGGCACTGAGGTAGGATCCAATTGTGGATCTGAGCTGTAGGGCTTAAGTGCCTGAGGTAGGAAAGTGCTGCTCTCTGAGTTAGGATCCAAGTGTGGATCTGAGGTAGTGCTGTCCTCCCAGCTTGAGTGTAGGGTCTTGTGCCTGAGATAGGTGACTGAAGAGTCACTGAGCTGTAGCTGACAAGATTATCACTGAGATTGTAGGCCTTGGAGGAGGCTGAGCTGTAGGTACCTGAAAGGGTACTGAGTTGTAGGAGTGCTGCAACACTCTGAGAGTAGGGTTGTGTGCCTGAAGCTGTAGGGCTGAAGAGTCTGAGTGTAGACCTTAAAAATAAGACTGAGGTAGGTGATCAGTGGATCACTGAGCTGTAAGAGTTCTGCAGAGCTCTGAGGTTGGAATCCTTGTGGTTCTGAGTTAGATTCTGTGAAGAATCTGTGTGTAAGGCTGAGGGTCTGAGGTCTAATCTCTGAGGAGCATAGTGAATGAATTTGTGCCGAGTCCAACAAGTAAGTTGGATAGGTAGAAGGGAAAGTGGATGTACTCAATTGGAGTACCACTATAAATCATTGTGTTTGCTGTGTGCTTGTTTTTCTTTGTTATTGCAGGATTTAAGACAAGCTCTAGTTAGTATAATTAAAAATCAGCAAAAGTTTTAATAAAAGCTTAAAGACCTATCCACCCGCTCTCTAGGTGATTGCTAACCTAAAGTTAAATAACTTTCAAGTGGTATCAGAGGGAGATTCTCAAAAAGGATTTAACAGTCTGAGTATACCTCCAAGGTTAGCTAAAAGGGTTACACTTGTGGGTTCAAAAGAGAACCACAAGGAATGGAGCTTCAAGTCTGCAACAAGGAGAACTTTAAGACTTGAAAAAAAGGGTCAAGCAAATCATGGAAGCCTCTGAACCTAGGGTCCTCGCAACAATTCAAGAAGGACCTTTCATCTCTATCAAGGTCTCAACATCAGATGCAAGCATCCAGACTCCAAAGAGTTATGCAGAGATGTCTGAAGAAGAAATCATTTTTGCATCTATGGACAAGAGGGCACAACACATCATGGTGAGTACCATAGATGACTCAACCCTCATGAGAGTGGTCCACTGCAAATCAACCAAAGAGATGTGAGATTCTCTCACTGGCTATACGGAAGGGACAGAGAAAGTCAGTCTTTCTGACAGTGGTTCAGAGTCTGAAGATGAAAAGAAGAAGAAAAAGCTTCACCATCACCACAAGGGCAAGAAAGAGGAAAATTCCTTTGTGGCTAAGAAAGAGAGAAGCTGGACAGATTCTTCGTCCTCAGATTCTGAAGATAAAGCGGAAGAAGCCTATATAGGGCTGATATCTGTTGCTGCAGATTCAGGAGAAGAGGAGGAATATCCTGCTGGCATGATAGGAATCAGGGCCCCTCTGTCACTCTCAGACAGTGACAATGAGGAGGATGAAGAAAACTATTGATGCCATGGGTTGATGGTAATGTCTGCAGAAGAAAGAAGTCAGGAAGAATCAGAATCAATCAAGGTACAATCTCTCTCAAATTCTGCATCTTTCTCTGACTTCGAATCCAGTCCAAATACTGGTACATTCTCATCCTGTGATGAAGATTGCTATGAATCTGTGACTAGGACTGAGTATATTATTCGAAAATCGCTCGAAAATCGTTCGAAAATTGAGTCGAATCGAAATCGGTTAAAATTGATTCGACTCAATTTAAGTCGTTTCAATTTGACTCGAATCTGATTTCGAGCCGATTTCGAGCCAGCCCTGAATCGCTCGAAATATGATTCGAATCAGCTCGAATTAATTTAAAAAATTATGTATTTATTAATATATTCTTATTTTAAGATTAAAAATAACAAAATTTATACCTAAATAAAAAGAATAAAGGTTTTAATTCATTTGCTAAATTTATAGGTTGTCCAATTTTATTTTGAGCAAACTAGGAATAAAATGAAAAATTGCTCAATTTCGAGCCGACTTGATTAGATTTCGAGCCGACCCGATTCAATTTGGAGCCGACTCGATTCGATTTCGAGTCGACTCGGAATCGAGTCATTTCAAGTCGAGCCGACTCGACTCGAAATCAATTTTGATTTCAAGTCGAAAATTTCGATTTCGAGCCGAGCCAAAATCGCTCAAACTCGACTCGATATCAGCCCTATCTGTGACTGATGTCAATCAATTGATTGCCAAGTTTGGAGTACTCTTAATTGCTCTAAAGGAGAGCAGAATACTTGTCAAAAGACAAGCCAAGGAAATAGAGGTCCTAAAACCTTATAAAACTCTCTACAACAATAAATCTATTGAGTTTTATAAGAAAAGTCATGAGGTGTCTGAGCTCAAGAAAAATCTTGAGTGTCAGACTATGCTTCTAGAAGAAAAGAAGAAGCACATTAGATATCTAGAACAAAAGTTCTCAGAAAGGTTGAGGATTTTGATTAACCATTCTCAGTCACAGGGTCAGTTGCCAAAAGATGCAACTTGCCAAGTCTCTGAGAAGCTGAGTATTGATCACATCAATCACCATTTCAAATCTGATTTTCCTGATAAGAGGACAGTGTTTCAGAAGACAAATTCACCTTCTAAAACTGTCAAGTTTGCACCACTCCAGAAGAATCAATCAAATGGATGCTCCACCAGTGGGGCGGAGGCACATGATCCAAGAAAGAATGACACTGTCCACTCTAGCCACAAAGTTCAGGAGAAGATCCTTAGATTTGAATCCAAATATCCTATCTAAGGAAATGAGAATGTCCACTAGATGGCAGACTCCAAAAATACATCAGGCCCATTTTGGACCAACTGTATTCTGTTCCTCAGCACCTTCACTCAGGAAGAAGGGGGCAGTATCATGCAATGCTCATCCAACAAAGTCTGGTGTTGCTCACATCTTTCATGGATAATAATTCTGTGCTGTCCTAAAGAGAAGATACAACATTCATAAATGTTGGTGCTGTGCAAAAGTGAGTCACTTTGCCATTGATTGTTGACATAACCTGAATGTGACTAATGGACAGAAAGGTGCACAACACAGGCAGAGAGTGGGGCAGATGTTTTATGATGCTAACAAAAACCTAGGACCCAATTATCATTGTGTGCCTAAGGGTAAATGAATTCTATTTTGCAGGATACTCCAAGTACCTGTCAATTTAAGACTTGATATTTGGACAATGAGGGTTCCAAGGAAATGACTGGGACATGATAGTTGATCTTGGAATATGCTCCAGAAAAAGCAACAAATTAAGGTTGAGACTGTCAAGTAAGTAAATCTCAAAAGCTAGAGAAAGCAAGACTCAAGGTATGTCTCTCCATATTATATAGAGATGAAATTTGTCATTTGTTAAGTTATGTTAGTTGTGTTCATGATGAATCTAATCTAGCACATCAAATAGAAAAACAATGATTCAATTGTGCACACTGTTAATTTTTGTAGGCTTTACTCAAAAATTCAAATAACTTATTAGCAAAGCTTTGGGGCAAAACAATGCACAATTTGGGTGCCAATAGAACTGGGCTCATTGACATGTTAGGTCCCCTTCCATTTAACTTGACAATTTTTTTACTAAGTCAAGTAAAATGTACAATCAATCAGTAAGGGAAACCACAAATTAAACATGTATGAAACTAATAAAAGAAAAGCTGATGGATATAGTAAAAGGACTAAGTGCCCTGTATCATAACATGAATCGTTGAGTAAGCCGTAAAGTCTAAAATACTTATTTTAATAGTCAAATGAAAAAAATAATTAAATTAATTAAATCTTTTCATTACATATATAAAGGCGACAAGAAACGAAAAACCACATCGCTCTCTAAAGCCTTAACCCTAGCCGTCGAGACCGAAACCGTCTCAACGTCTTGCCGCTCTGTTACAATGGCGTCAAATGTCATCAAGGAGCTTCAAGATGGATACGAAATAGTGAGGGATGGATTCAATCATGCCTCTCCTGAGATCAAGGCCGTGTTAAGGATGATTGAGGTCACAGGCTTGGAATACACCCATTCCGAACCCTACACCATTCTTAGAAATGAGGTTGTGGAATTCTTCTCAAACATTAAGATGTCCCCATCTCAAAACTCTCTTATGTTTAAGATTGAAGATATCAAAATAAAGGTAAACCCTAAGAGGTTAGGAAAGACACTTCATATCCCCTCCGTCAACCCTAGCGAGGAAGAAGAGCTCGCCGCCATGGACAGAGACAGTGCTCTCACATGGTGTGGATACAATGAGACTAAATCTGAGTCTCTTAAAAGAAAAGTTTTCAATCAAAGAGGAAAACTGCTAGCAGACATTGTAGAGAAAGCCCTCATCTGCAAACCTGGATCACATGACACCATCTCCAGGTTCATGTTTGAAGTCATGACCAGAATTATACTGAATAGAAAGACCTCATGGACTTCTCTCATATATCAGAGATTAGTAGAATGTATATCCTCTCCAAATATGAGAAGAATTGTTTCCTTATATCTAGTGAACACCTATCATGACACTTTCAAACAGGAACATGAAGTGATGATTCACTACCTAAAAAGAATGAACATAAAAACTTTGGATAGATTCACTAGAGTCCTACCAATGAGCCAACCTTCATGAATAAAGGACTCCTCCAAGGGTACAAGGAAGTTACCTACTGAGGAAGAAAGAACTTCTAGCTCTGAACCAGAGCATGGATCATCCTCTCCAGCTGAGGCTGGTTTGCAGGTTGACTTATCTCTTAGTCAATCCTCTGCAAACATTCAACTACAGGATGCTGCTGTGTATGTTGATAAAATCCATGTCAGCCCAAGGTCAGTACAAGTGCCAAAGAATGCTGCTAAAGAAGAGCTTACTGCAGAAGATGAAGCAGACATGGGTGATACTGATGGTATTGCAGCAAGTGAAGACATCCCTGCTGCAGAAGATAACAGGGAGTCTCCTGAGACTTTAGATACCTATCTTAATAAGTCAAGCCCAGAGAAGGATGCTCAGTCTGAGGGGGAGCATGATCAAATGAAGTTGACAGACTTGGATCAAGTTGTCAATAGAATAGTTGAGTCTGCACCCACGATAGGTAAAACTCATTCCCTCTTAATTAATAATGTTAAAACAGTTTTAGCTAAGGAAATGTTTCCTTCTATAGGTGCTGTAGTTGAGGGGGAGCCTTCTCAGATTCCTGCCCTGAATGCTATAGCTCCTCCTATGAGCCATACTTCATCTACCCCTATCTCAAATGAGGAATTTCTAAATCAAATTAAAGCACTCATGGATGCTCAGAGCACAACCCTCAAGGAGTATGTTGATCTATCAGTTGCCAAACTGCGGGATGAATTGTCAGCTAAAGTAAATGAAACTAAAGAAGAAATATCACAATTAAACAAACAGGTCATTACCTGATTTGACAAGTCTGGAACTGCTGAACTCAAGCTGACCACCCTCATGGAATCCTTGGACACAAGCCAAAAACTCACTACAACGGACATAAGATATGTTAATAATTATGTGATTACAACTGATGAGGTGATCAAGGGTGCAGCAGACCATGTCAATCAGCATGTCACCAAGGTTGCTCTCAACTCCATGGAGCAGGCAATTCTCTTGAGGAATGAGCTGCTTACTGACAATGAGAGAATACTCCAATCTTTATCAAACACCCTGAAGCAAACACCTCATTACTGCAAAAGACAATGTCTGAAAAAGGCAGAAAGGGGGAGAGCATCCATGCTAAGGCAGCATCACTCATTGAAAATCAAGTCTTCAATGTAATTCAAGGCACTAGGGTGGCACTACACCTGCCCCTCCTGGATAGAAAGAGGCCAGAGGACCTAGACTTCCCTGCACAAGTCAGAATTGCACAGGATGCATAGCTTGCTTCCAGAAGAAAGATGGAAGGATCTCAAATGGCTGAAGAGTTCATGGTAAAGAGGAGAGCTGAGAACAGAGATGACCCAAACTATGAACAGCTAAGTGAGGCCTCTGAATCCATCATTATCAATGCCTAGGTAAGCCATAGACAAATCTTGAAGAACATTGATAGTGTATATTCTTCTGAGGAATGGATAAAGCATCTGTATAGAAATTCCCTAAGAGAAAGAATATTCAAGGAGAATCTGGTAAGGAAGAGCGACCCTAAGAAAATTTCTTCCAAATATATTGCAAAACCATTCCTTTACTTCAAGAGGCTGAAGAACAAAACTGATAACTTGAAGAAGACTGGTACAATCAAGGATGCTGGTGAAAGCTCTTCAAATACTAACTGATAAAAGACTGCAAGACTTAAGTTTCTTTTATTTTGTCTGATTTATGTCTTGTAATGATCATCAACAATGTAAAAAATTTCAAATCTTTATCAATGAAATGAATATATTTTGTCACTGTCCATATTGAGGTGATAAATCTGTAATGCAACTCTCTGTGTATATCAGTGATTGATAAATATGATATTCATAAAAATCCTGTAATCACATGTATGCTGCTAGTGTTTGGCTAAGTTAATGATTAAGTTCATCTTGATCATAATGTTTATCTTGTTAATGATTAATAAAACTTGTGTTGTTAATCATACCATCACACTAAGAATAATTGTTAATTAACCTGTAACATTGATCTGTCAATCATAGTGTTAAGACATCTCATCTAAGGGGAGTTTTCTTGTTCTGGGATGGCTAGTTGTTATGATAATATTTCATTAACCTATCTTGATATTTCTCGTGTTGATGCACCTTAGCATGGATGTGTGTTCTGCCTTCTTCAAATAGGGAGAGATTGTTGTGAATTGTGCCCTACAATGTTCCTCAGGATTTGAAGGGATATCACCAATCATGCTAAAGAGCATAATGTATTTGATGTGTGCTTTAATTCATGCATGCAGGTACTCCATTATTGGACATGTGAAGAAAATGAGTTTGGTAGTAAACTCAAATTTCGTCGAACTCAGCTCAGAGTTCATCGAACTCAGCTTACTGATCGTTGAGCTCAACTCAGCATTCCTTAGGTTAACCTTAAGAACTCAGGATTCCAAATTCGTCGAACTCAGCTCAAAGTTCGTCGAGCTCAGGTTACAGTTCGTCGAGCTCAGCTCAACGCTTGTCAAGCTAAAGCAAGAGAAAAATTGACCAATACAAAAAGCGCAGAGACCGCTGAGAAAATCAAAGTTCGTCGAGCTCAGTTTGCAGTTTGTCGAGCTCAGCTCAATGCTTGTCAAGATAAAGTCAGAGAAAAATTGACTAAGGCAAAAAGCGCTGAGACCGCTGAGAAGATCAAAGTTCGTCAAGCAAAGTTTGCAGTTCGTCGAGCTCAGCTTAACGCTTGTCAAGCTAAAGACAGAAAATCTGTATAAGGCAAAAAACGCTGAGACCGCTGAGAAGAATACGTTGAGACCGCTGCGACAACTGAGACAGCTGTGACAACTGAGACAACTGAGACAACTGAGACAGCTGAGACAACTGAGACAGCTGAGAAGAAAGGGTTGAAACCGCAGAGACAACTGAGACAAAACTAGCTGGATTTCTCTAAGTACAGAAGCGTTGAGTGAAGCAGGTTCACTCAACTCTTCTAATAAAGAAGGAAGCACTGAGACTAAAGCCTCTAAGACAGTTAAGAGCAAAAACCGCTGAAAAAGCTGATAAGAAGAAAACACAGAGATAAAGACCTGTCTCAGCTAATGATGAAAAACCGCTGAGACAGTTAAGTGCAAAAACCGCTGAGGCAGCTGATAAGAAGAAAGCGCTGAGACAAAGGCTTATCTCAGCTACCGCTGAGACCGCTGAGACAAAACCGCTGAGACAAAGCCATGAAAATTTCTATGTCCAGAAGCACTGAGAGCCAAGGCTGATGACGTTGAGTGTCTTAATATCACTCAACGCTTGATGATATTCTGGAAAATTTTCTAAGTCCAGATGTTGATGACCACTGCTGACGTCATCAAAGTCAAAATTGCAGGAAGCCATTGCGGGAAAGTTGCTGCAGCGCCGAAAGATGTTTTGTCCATTTCTGATGGTGATGGCACTCACCAATCCTTGGTGGGCCCACATTCTATTGTGCCGTTGATTCAAATTAACGCATAAAAAAGGATACTATAAAGGGATTAGGGTTAACGAATATTCGGGGATCAAACGCAAAAAATATAGAAAGAAAAAAAGAGGCGGCTGAACATCTTTTTCCCCATCAAGCTTGAAAGCTAAAGTCCAGCCAAGATAGCCTGAGGGCAGATAAAGATAGCTGAAGCACTTCAAAGTTCAGCAAGTTAGTTCTCATCAGAATAGTGTAGTTAATACATCTCTTCAGCAAGCCGATAGCTGCTTGTCTGTGCAACAGTAAAAAGGGATAGTTGTAGAAGAAAGCTAATTCCTTCTACAGCAAGTTGTCTGAACTGATATCTGCTCAGTTCAGCAAGGTTGATTCAGAGATACTTCTCTGAGTCAGTTGTTCTATTTTCTTTAACATCCTATTTTATTTCCTGTAGGATTCAGGTTTCCTGAATCTGAGTGTAGGGCACTTTGTGCCTGAGCTGTAGGTGACAAAGTAATCACTGAGGTAGGTGTCCTGTTGGGGCACTGAGGTAGGATCCAAATGTGGATCTGAGCTGTAGGGCTTAAGTGCCTGAGGTAGGAGAATGCTGCTCTCTGAGGTAGGATCCAAGTGTGGATCTGAGGTAGGGCTGTCCTCCCAGCCTGAGTGTAGGGCCTTGTGCCTGAGGTAGGTGACTGAAGAGTCAATGAGTTGTAGGTGACAAGATTGTCATTGAGATTGTAGGCCTTGGAGGAGGCTGAGCTGTAGGTACCTGAAAGGGTACTGAGTTGTTGGAGTGTTGCAGCACTCTGAGAGTAGGGCTGTGTGCATGAAGCTGTAGGGCTGAAGAGCCTGAGTGTAGGCCTTAGAAATAAGGCTGAGGTAGGTGATCAATGGATCACTGAGCTGTAGGAGTTCTGCAGAGCTCTGAGGTAGGAACCCTTGTGTTTCTGAGTTGGATTTTGTGAAGAATCTGTGTGTAAGGCTGAGGGCCTGAGGTATAAGACATGAGGAGCATAGTGAATGAGTTTGTGCCGAGTCCAACAAGTAAGTTGGATAAGTGGGAGGGAAAATGAATGTATCCAATTGGGGAACCACTATAAATTATTGTGTTTGCTGTATGCTTGTTTTTCTTTGTTATTGCAGGATTTAAGGACAAGCTCTATTTAGTATAATTAGAAATTAATAAAGGATTTAATAAAAACTCAATGTCCTATTCACCACCCCTCTAGATGATTAGCTAACCTAAAGTTAAATAACTTTCAGAGAATAAACACAATAAAATTATGTTCTATCATTTTTTAAGCACATAATCACCAATCAATATAGTATACGATTATAAAAACTGACAACAGAGTCGACATAAAATCAATTTTGAATTTATATAAATTCAGATGTCACGCAGAGTATATAACAACCAATGAACAGCTTAACTCTAATAAAGCTACAACTCCGCATATTTTACCCATTGCAAACTCAAAAAAAATATGCAATGGAAAAATATTAGATAAAGATAGAGGTATACAGAGGGGAGAGGAGTAAGAATGCAGTGTTTTTGTGCCTTCACCGGTGGCCTGCATCTGATTTGCAGATTTTACCCTTTTTAAAACTCAAGGAAACACTCTGAATCAAAAGCTGAATGAACTTTCAGCTTTAGGATGGAGTAGATGACAGAAGGTGGCTTGTGGAGGAGAGCAACGATTATTTGACATCAAAAAGATTTTGCCGGGTTGTCGCCGAGTATGGATGGAGGAGAGCAGCAGTGAAAGAGAAAAGAAGAGTGCTGAAGAGTGATTACCTTAGCTATGACGACAAATGTGGAGCGCCGGGTTGCCGCCGAGCACGAACGGATGAACGATGTGCTGAATTGGAAGCACCTGAAAAAGAAAGAAAGAATGAGGAAAAACAGAGGAGGAACCGAGGATGAGCTGTGGAGGAGGCTCTGCGGGGGGAGTTTTTAGAGCCAAACCACCACCACAAATACCAACTTGGCTCGGCAGATCACTGGAGGAGGAGCTTGCCAGATACTGCACAGGCACATAAAGTTTGCTTCAGAATCATAGCGACGGTGGAGGAGGAGCTCTAGAGGAGGGTTTATTTGTTGAGGAATCGCAACAAGGGCGAGTTGCCGGCTTTGTGGAGGAGGAGACTTGCATGACTGCTCTCTCGTAGAGGTATGTCGGCTGCTCTCTCTGGACGGGAGGAGTTGCTTTCGGCAGGTGGCAGTTGAAGAAGATAGGAGGAGACGTGGGAGGTGACTGCCGTGTAGGAGACTGTCATGTGAGGGAGGAGAAAACTGCATGGGGCTTACCAAATATATGAAAAAGTGGGGGCGCGGGTCAAAAAGCGGGTGGGAGTAGCTGGCGGCTGCGGGAATGATTGATGACCAAAAAACCAGGATGTAGGATTATAAAAGTTGATTTGTTGAGGGTATTTTTGGCAAACGAATGTTACACCATCCGGGTTTATGGCTTTCCTTATATAATAAAGATATATATATATATATTTATATATATTTATATATGTTTGTATATACATACATACATACATACATGTGTGTGCGCGCGTTATATATATCTGTGTCCGTGCGCGTTATATATATTATATTAAAAGGGAAAAACACCATTTGATGAAACATTCAAATTTCCAATTTTTCTCCTCTTTATTAAAAAAATTTCATTTTCTTTAATTTATATATATTTTCCTTCAATTAGGGTTTAGGGAAAATCCCCACCATTTGCAAATCCCCGTCCACACGAAAAAAAATGAGTGACGGGCAAATTATAGCGCTCGGGGGTTTGCGAGCGGCCTGAGCGTCGGACAGTGTCGTGGGCAAAAAAATTTAATTAACTTGTGCTATAGTGTCCGTTTTACTCTTATTCACATTGCTTTCAAGATTTCTATACAACAACAACAACGCTCAAGTCTTTATCCCATTATATTATATGGATACTTTGTCACCATTGTGCCCTATCTTTTGTCATAATCTAACTAATGCCTATGTAGATCATGTTTTTTCTTATAGTTTCATTCCAAGTCTTTACTGCTCTACCCCTCCCTCGTTTAACATGCCTAGTGAATAGACTCTCGCAATGCCTAACAGGTGTCTCTAATGGTCTCCTTTGTACGTGTCCAAACCATTGTAAACGAGCTTCTCACATATTCTCTGCAATTGGTGCTACTCCTGTCTTATCCCTGATGCATTCTTTCTTAATTTTATCCAATCTCGTGCGTCCACACATCCACATAAGCATTGTTATCGCCGCGACTCTCATTTTTGGCTCATGTATTCACTGCCCAACACTCAGATCCATAGATCATCGTTGGTCTAATCGCAGTACAGTAGAACTTGCCTTTAAGTTTTAATGGTACTTTACGATCACACAAGATCCCCGACGCGTCTCTCCACTTCAACCAACCCGCTTGGATTCTGTGTCACATCTTTATCAATACCTCTGTCTTTTTGAACTATCGATCCAATATATTTAAAACACTCATTACGGGAAATATCTTGATCACCCAACTTAATAACGAAGTCATCAGTTCTTGTAATGCTAAATTTAAGCTCCAAATCTCCGTCTTTGCCCTGCTCAATCTAAAACCCTTCTTTTCTAAAGTATCTCGCCAAGATTCAAGTTTTGCGTTTACACCCTCGCGCGTCTCATCAACCAAAACGATATCATCCGCAAACAATAAACACCAAGGTATTGCTTGTTGCATATGTCTGGTAAGCTCATCTAAGATAAGGGTAAAGAGATAAGGGCTTAAAGCTGAACCTTGATGTAAGCCAGCAGTGATAGAGAATTCCTGTGTTAATCTTCCCGATGTCCTCACCTTGTCACTAAATTTAAGCTTTAAAGATTTCTATAAGCCAAATAAATTATTGATGATGATGATGCTGTAGAAGTTCCAAAATAACTAATTCTGGATAAATTCCCATGTTTTGTTCTTTGGAAGAGCTACTTGAACAATGTCTGCTGATGAAGACTTAAAGAAAGCCCAGACTTTGGAAGCTCGAGCTAGAAATATTAGCCATAATGTGCGTTGCACAGAGTGTGGAAGCCAGTCTATTGAAGAGTCACAAGCAGATGTTGCCATTCTTTTGCGGAGGGTATTATTTAATCCTTATCTTCTTTATGCTAATATATATCTTCCTTGCATTGTTCACTGACCTTGTATTTTATTGGCCCAATATTCTCAATTGTTAATACAGCATTTCAGTATAGGCTGTTTATTTAATCGTTAAAGCATATTGTAAATTTGTTTGAAGTTTCTTGATTATCCCGCTTTTTTCTTTAAACGTATTTGATGCTCTGATGCCACTTTGATGCAATCCTAGATGCACTCTTGCACCAAATTTATGCAATTTAGAATGCCTAAAATGCACTGAAAGTACTTGATTTGATCCTAGGTGGCATTATCGCTTCAAAAAACTATTAGAGGAGAGAAATTTAAAACTTCAAAACTGTTGTAATTAAAGATATATTAAGGGTGTATGTGTAAAGTGTAAACGCTAATATATTATGTGTGTGCATGTATAGAAATAAGTACCAAGAAACCTAAATATATTTTCAAGTCCAACCACAGATCATGTACTTTTGGGCTAAAGAATGAGTGTAAAACTCTGGGGATATAAAATATAACCTTGTCCTACTTTTATAAAAAGTTTCTCGTATTCAATAAGAAGAGAAGAAAAGGAGGCCACAAGAAATAGAGTAAAAAGAGAACCAAAAAATAAGAAAATGAAACAAAAAAAAGGAGTGCCTTTAAGATGAGTAGGCATAAAAATGAGAAACAAAAATTCAAGATTTAGATAATTAAGAAAGTAAAACGTTAAAAAGAAGAAGCGGATATAAAGTAGAGAACAAAAAAGCTGTAATAAAAAGTTTGAGAAAGTAAAAATAATTAAGAGGGAAATATGGAGACAACCTTGTCGCTTAAGGGTTTCGAGAGGACGCAGACACCTCCAGCTTCCGTGACATCGCTGCCGACGACCATTTAGCTAGTGCACTATTTCACGGCTGTGGAGAGTGGAGAAAGCGATGAATTGTCGACGGCTCAAATTTGAGGATGAATGTTTGAAATCGAAGGATGTCACTATTAGCTAGCTCTCGCTGGATAAAGGGACGGCGGAAGAGAAGGAAATATTTGGGGAAGAAGAATAAAATGCTAGAGACTAGAGGTTTCTCTTTTTGGATAAAGGGACTCCAAAAAGGACTCTTTTGGGGAATAAGAATAAGAGGCTAATGATTTATCTTTTGGATAAAGTGTCTGCGGAAAGGACTCTTTTTGATAGCAGACAACTAACATGAACAAAAATCAAGAAGGAAGAGAAAAGAGACCAGAGGCTCGGGGTTTCTCTTTTTCCTCAGAAAGTACCCTCGGGGGCGGGCAATGTCGGACATAAATGCATCATATTGGCTTTAGGGTACTGCCTCTTTACAAACCTATCACTAGCCTTTTATTTTTTTATCAAAATTTACTTCCGGACACGTGCCCAAGTGTGTCTGCACTTGGGCCCACTCCTGTTTATCACACGCACACACTCATAGATATAGAAAACACGCACACACTCATAGATATAGAAAACACATACAAAGATATATATAACACACACAGGTATATAACGTGCTCACGCACACACATATATAATGCACAAGTGCTCACGCACACACATATATAATGCACAAGTGCTCACGCACACACATATATAATGCACAAGTGCTCACGCACACACATATATAATGCACAAGTGCTCACGCACACACATATATAATGCACAAGTGCTCACACACACACACATATAATGCACAAGTGCTCACGCACACACATATATAATGCACAAGTGCTCACGCACACACATATATAAATATACATGTGTGTGTGTGTGTATATACTAGTTATAGGCATGAGGTTCCGCCCTTACGACCAACTGCGACACAACACGGGGGTTGGGGGGGGGGGGCAGTGCCGCGCACGACACTACTTCAGCCATGACATTGCCCCGACGCGATGACGCTCCTGCCACTCACAAATTCCTGGGCGCTATACTTCGCCTGTCACTCATTTTTTCATGTACACCGGGGTTTGCGAACTACGGGGAGAGCATATTTTTTTATTGTAGGTAAGAGACTTTGCCTATATGAGAGCACATTTTTTTAAAATCTTAAAAACACATTAAAAATTGATTTTTTTAATAAAGCGCCGTAAAATGGGAAGGTTAAATGTTTAACCAAAGGGAGTTTTACCCATTTAATATAGTATATACTGTAGAGAAGTACACGGGAAATGCAGTAAATCCAGTTAACCTTGTATATCCTTCTTGTGTATTTAAATACAATGTATGAGTACATATATATAGGAGGAAGAAAAAAAGAGAAGTCCCATATACAAGTTGTGTGACTAATATAGCAAGAGAGAAGGAAACAAATGGGTCATTAGGTGGGCCTTTACAATGTCTTTTCTAACACTCCCGCAAGCTGGAGCGTACAAGTCGTAGGAACCAAGCTTGGGCAAGAACTTATAGAATAGAGTACTCGACAAGGCCTTAGTGAGAAGATCAACAACTTGGTCAGCGGCAGGAACATGTCTCAATTCCAGTTTCTTCATTTGAACTCTCTAATGAAGTGACAATCAACTTCAATGTGTTTTGTTTTTTCGTGAAAGACTGGATTCTTAGCTATGTGTATAGCAGCCTGACTATCACAGAGTAAGGTAGCTGGTGAGGGAAGTTTTACTCTCATATCACCAAGCAGACTTTCGAGCCAGGTAAGCTCAGATACAACTGACGCCATCGAACGGTATTCAGCTTTAGCTGAAGATCCAACAACTACAACTTGTTTCTTGCTGTGGCAGGTAATAAGATGATATCCCAAGTAGGTACAAAAACCGCTGGTAGAGTGCTGATCATCCAGAGATCCAACATAATCTGCATCTGAATACGCAACCAGAGTTGAAGTAGAAGTAGAGGAAGAGGTTTTGTATACCAACCCTTGATCTGGGGTTATTTTTAGATATCTCAAGATGCATTCGACGACCTGTAGATGAGACATCCGAGGAGTGTGCATAAACCTGCTGACAACCCCAACAACAAATGATATGTCAGGTCTTGTGACCGTTAGGTAAATCAGTTTTCCAACAAGGTGTCGATAGTATTCTGGATTTGAAAGAAGTGGATCTGTAACTGCGCCTTTAGCACAAAGCTTATGATTAGCATCCATGTGAGTTTTGGTTGGCTTGCATCCAGAGTAACCGACATCCTGAAGGAAGTCGAGACGGTACTTCTGTTGAGATAGGACAAGGCCATCCGGACGTCTTGCAATCTCAAGACCGAGGAAGTATCGTAGGTTCCCCAGATCTTTAGTTTGAAAAACAGAGCTTCGGTGTTGTTTGATCATTTTTATTCCCTTTGAGTCATCCCCTGTGATTAGGATGTCATCGACATATACTAAGAGGAGAACAGTGTCTGTTGTGTGATGTCGAGTAAACAGAGAGATGTCTGTCGAGCTTTGAGTGAAACCGACCTCCCACACAACCTTACTGAATTTGTCGAACCATGCCCGAGGGAATTGTTTGAGACCATAAATCGATTTTTTGAGGTGACAAACCTGAGACTCCCCTGTGGCCTCAAACCCCGAAGGTTGTTGCATGTAGACTGTTTCTTGCAGATCACCTTGAGAAAGGCGTTCTTAATGTCCAGCTGATGTAAGGGCCATTGACGATGCACAGCTACAGAAAGGAGGACCCGAACCTTGTTGAGCTTGACCACTGGAGAGAATGTTTCTTCGTAGTCGAGACCTTGTTGAGTAAACCCACGAGCCACCAGTCTGGCTTTAAGAAGGTCATTCGTCCCATCAGGGGAATGCTTGATAAAAAGACCCATTTACAATCAATAGGAGTCTTACCTGGAGGAAGAGGAACCAATTCCCATATTCGGTTAGCCCAAAGGGCTGTTATTTCTTCGTCCATGGCTGCCTTCTAGCCTGGATGTTAAAGAGCCTCTTGCACAAAGTTAGAGATAGAAACATAGGATACTGAAGTAGCAAAGGTGTGAAGTGTCGGGGACATTCGATGTAAAGACACATAATTCGCCATGGGATGGACGGTGGAAGCCGATGTCGGATCAGCAGGCTGCAGAGTGTCAGAGGTCGAAGCCGATTGCATTGGGGCGGCAGAGCGAGGAGGGCGACGAGTATAGACACGAAGAAGAAGACGTTTTGGAAGAACGGAAGCCAGGGCTGGTAGGAGTGGTAGTGGAGATGTAACATATATGATAGGTCTTGGCAAAGAAGGTGGTGGAGGAGGTGGGTTTGGAGCGGTGAAGTATGGTTGATCTTCCCGAAAGGTAACATCAGCAAAAACGGTTACCTTGCGGGCAGTAGGGGAATATCACACATATCCTTTCTGGGTACGGTAATAGCCAACAAACTTGTGTTTGGCTGCCTGGGGAGCCAACTTGTCCGAGGATGGACCAAGAACGTGAACATAGCAAGTGCAACCAAAGATGCGAGACGTGAGAGAGAACAACAGAGAAAATGGGAAGATGAGACTAAATGGAGTAGCATTTTGGAGGACGGAGAAAGGGAGATGGTTAAAGAGATAACATGCTGTTGAAAGAGCAAAATTCCAATACACCTTTGGGACCTGCATTTGAAGCATGAGTAAGCGAGCAACATCAAGAAGGTGTCTATTTTTACGTTCGGCGACGCCATTTTGTTGTGGTGTATAGACACATGAAATTTGGTGAATAATTCCAAATTCAGAGCAGATGTTGACAAACTTATGACTAGTGTATTCACGAGCATTATCAGTTCGGAGTGTTTTAATTTTGGCAGAAAACTGTGTGCGAGTTTCAAGAATGAAAGCACGGAACACACGAGAAAGCTCAGAGCAATCACGAAGCAAGTATAATCATGTCGTCTGCGATAGCCAGACACACTAGATATTTTGTACGGGCCCCAAACATCAAAATGCATTAGAATAAAAGGAGCAGAGCTGTGAGTATAATGAAGAAAAGATGAACGATGTTGTTTTCCCAAAATACATGAATCACATGAAAAAGGGGAAAGAGAAATGTCAGGAAGAGCCTTCTGGAGGACTGGTAGAGGAGCATGCCCAAGTGGCCGATGCCAATCAATGGAAGAGACTGATGAGAGGATGGTAGGAGAAACATCAAGAATGTAGAGCCCGTTTTGCAGTTGTCCTCTACCAATGATACTCTGCATCCGTCGATCCTGCATTAGAAAATAAGCAGAGGTGAATGTGACAGAACAATTCAAATCGGCAGTGAGGCGACTAACAAAAAAAAAATTATACGGGGAGCCCAAGACATGAAGAGCGGAGCTGAGATATATAGATGAATTGAGAGGAATATCAGCAGAGCCTGAGATAGGAATGGTAGCGCCATTGGTCACAGTGATACACTTAGGATATGAAGAATCCAAGTAGTGATGTGGCTTCAGCGAGGTAATATGGTGAGTGGCACTGGAATCAACTATCCAGTGCAGACTCGTGGAGAGACAAGCGATACCTTCATTAGAGACGGAGGCAACGAAGGCAGGTGGGTGACTGAGCATCCCTTGGAGTTGCTGGAGCTGGAGGAGGACTTCGTCAAGAGCAGCACGAGTGACAGAAGGACTGTGATCAGCAACATAAGCAGTCAGACGAGAAGGAATACCACGTTTGCGATAGCAGGTCACCTCAAGGTGTCCATCCTTCCCGTAAAAAGAGCACTTAGGCCGCAACCAGCCACCACGACCCCTTCCCCGAGAGCCTGAATGTCCTCCATGAGTATGATGAGGGAGAGGGACTAATAGCGCAGAGGAGTTGTGGAGAAGGGCTGGGGAGGGAGGTCCAGTTGTATCAGGAGGTAGTGAAACCTTTAGCAACATGTATCACACATTAGAGAATGAGGGAGTCGCAGCAGACGAGAGGATCTGAGGCCTAACACTCTGAAGATGAGGCAGGACACGAGCCATCATCATGACAATATCGACTGCTTCTTTTTGAGCGTGCTGAGCAGCAAGATCCGTAGTCGGGGTTGATGTTGAATCTAGGATTCAACCAGAGTCTTGGACCGGGCAACAAATATGGTTAGGTCGGTAGCATCGCCGGTGTCTAGAGTCAGAAGAACAGTAATGATATCATAAAGGTGTTGGAGACCGTCTTTTCCTGAGTAAAGGGAATGAAGTTCATCCCACATCACCTTGGCCGTCTCATGATATATGGCCATGCGCTAAGGTTCGCTATCAAGAGAGTTGAGAAGCCATGTCTGAACTCGCCCATCGTTACGAAGCCAGTCATCAATAGGGGCAGCGGGAACACCTTGTGTTAAATGATGCAGAAATTCCTTTGACTGAAGAACCCGACGAACAGAATGCGCCAACTCAACAAAGTTCTTCCCTGTGAGAGAGATAGTAGTGATGTGTAACTCATCACAGAGTTCAAGAGTAGGAGCAGCGACCGTAACGGGAGAGGAAGTAGCAGTAGACGAATCCATGATCAGACGAGTAACCGACTGGAGCAGCGGTTAGAGCAATCGGCTAGATCAGTGGCTAGAAAATGCGGCTAGATGAAGCTGCAAGAGCAAGAGGCTATATCAGCGACTAGAAGAAGCGTTCATAGCAGCGGCTAGAACAACGACTATAGCAGGAGACCGTAAGCGGCTAGAGCAGGAGACCGCCAACGGCTAGATCAGCGGCTAGTGCAAGAGGCTAGAGCAGTGGTTAGAGCACCGACTAGAAGAAGTCGCTAGAGCAGGAGACAACAGCGAGAAGACAAGAAAAAAACTGCGTACAGAGAAAGACCTTGCGGCAAAGAGACAGACCGCGCGGCAACTCGCACAATAATTTTCACCTAGGAGAGATGATTGAGAGCGCGACAAGAAGGTTACGGTTAGATAAGAAGAGAAGTTGCCGCAACGGCTTAGAGGAAACCGCGCAAGAGCAGTCTGCGACTAGTCAAGAAGAGGCCGCAGCGGCTAGAGGAAACCGCAGCTTGAAGAGCAAGAAGACCCCGTGCGACAAGAGAAGTGCAACAAGTAGTCTGCGGCTAGAATAAAAGAGGCCGCAACGGATAAAAATAGACCGCAATCCGTGACGGATAGAAGCAGTTTGCGACAAGAAGAGGTCGAGCGGTTAGTGAAGCAGTCCGACGAAGAGTCTGCATCGGCTAGAGGAGAGAAGAGACGCGGTCGAAGCACGACGGTTAGACAGAGATCCGCGACTGGGAGGGGAAGACCGTGTGAGAAGGAGTGGTTCCACGGGAGAGAGAGAAGTTATAAAGCGGAGCGGGAGAAGGAAAGGGACATCTCGAGAACAAGAATGCCCTTCTCGAGAACAAAATGGCAGTTCTCGAGAGCAAAGAGGCTGCTCTTGAGAACTAAGAGACTGTTCTTGAGAATAAGAGGGTTGTTCTCGGGAACGAAGATGCAGTTCTCGAGAATAAGAATGTCGTTCTCGAGAACAAAATGGCAGTTCTTGAGAGTAAGGAGGCTGCTCTCGAGAACTAAGAGACTGTTCTCGAGAACAAGAGGGCTGTTCTCGAGAACGAAGAGACAGTTCTCGAGAATAAGGAAGCTGTTCTCGAGAACGAAGAGACCAGTTCTCGAGATCAAGGAAGCTTTTCTCGAGATCAATGAAGCTTTTCTCGAGTACAGGATCAGCTTCTCGAATACAAACAGGAAGGACAAAAACCGCTATACGCCTCGTCGAGCTCCGCTCGACATTCGTCGAACACACACAGGAAAAACCCCGTTCGACGAATTCTGTTCGAAATTCGTCGAACTCAAGACCCGATCGTCGACCTCAGCTCGACGATCGTCGAGCCCCACACAACGCCCAAAAATTCAAGGGAAATAACCGAGTTCGATGAAAACCCACCCCTTTAGGAGAGTTTCCCGAGAATCAAAAATAATTTAAGGCTTTGACAAAAAGAAAATATCATAATCAAATGGTTGACATAGAATTATCATAATCAAATAGTTGAACAAGGAAGTATGAGTTCAAAACAGAGACCCAAACACGCGTTGAATTAAACGAATTCAACAACGACGACAACCCTAGAATCCGACGTACCATTTCTTGACACAACATCAAATGCTCTCACAAGCAAAAAGATCACCACAAGGGTCCAAACACGCGCCGAGACTCCAAAATGCTCGGAACACAACAAAACCAGACAAATCCAAGTCCTCAAAACCTCAACCGTAATATCAAGGAAAACATTCCAACCGATCAGAATCCCAAAATCTGGGTAAACAAGCTCAACGGACGCGAAAACACACAAACGGTGAAGCGCCATCAACAAAACGAAAAAGGATAACGCCCTGACGTCAAAATTATGACGTCGACAAACTAAATAATGACATCAGAAAATCGGAGGCGTTACAGTCACACCCCATAAAAAACGTTTCGTCGCAACACTTAACACAACCTTAAAACCAAACCCAAACCAAAACCCATTTATTACCAAAAACCTGAAGTTATACCTGAACTAAGGTAAGAGATGCGGATGAGATTCTCTCATCGCCGAATCCAATTCCCAGGTCGCGCTCTCGACGTCTTGATTTTGCCAGAGAACTTTAACCATGGGGATAGTATTTTTCCGCAATACTCGATCTTGAGAATCCAGAATACGAACAGGTTCTTCCACGTATGTAAGGTTGGGCTGAATCTGGGGCACCGAGTCAAGAACTTGACGATCACTACGGATACACTTCCGCAACTGACTTACATGAAATACATTATGGACACCAGGGAAGGTAGCAGGCAACTCCAGCTTATAAGCTGACACTCCGATGCGCTCAAGAATTTGAAAAGCTCCCACATACCGGGGGTCTAACTTGTGGTTTCTTCCAAACCTTTTAACACCTGACATCGGAGAAACTTTCAGAAAAACCAAGTCCCCAACGGCGAACACCAGATCAACCCTTCGTTGATTAGCTTTTCTCGAATATGAGTCACGACACAATTCATCTCATCAAGGGCTTCCAGAACTAGCAACGGTCTTTCAGCAACTTCAGCACAAAACAAAGGAGTTCTACAACGCCTCCCATATAGGGTCTCAAACGGGGTCATCTGCAGACTCACTTGTTAACTATTATTGTACGCAAACTCCATGAGTCTGAGGCGAACACCAGATCAACCAAGTCCCCAATGGCGAACACCAGATCAACCCTTCGTTGATTAGCTTTTCTCGAATATGAGTCACGACACAATTCATCTCATCAAGGGCTTCCAGACCTAGCAACGGTCTTTCACCAACTTCAGCCCAAAACAAAGGAGTTCTACAACGCCTCCCATATAGGGCCTCAAACGGGGTCATCTGCAGACTCACTTGTTAACTATTATTGTACGCAAACTCCATGAGTCTGAGGCGTTCATCCTAAGCATCACCGTGATCCAAAATATAACACCTGATCATGTGTTCTACGATCTGATTAACTCTTTCCATCTGACCATTCGTCTGCAGATGATAGGCGGTGGAATACCTCAAGTCGGTACCCAACCCCTCCTGTAAACTCTTCCAAAAACGAGACATAAATCTAGAGTCCCGATCCGATACAATACTGACAGACACTCCATGTAATCTGATAACCTCATCAAGGTACAGTTCAACTATCTTATTCATAGAATACCTAATCTTAAAAGGTACAAAGTGAGCACTTTTAGTCAATATATCAACTATTACCCATACAGAGTCGTGCCCACGGGGAGATCTTGGTAAGCCAGTGATGAAATCAATCGAAATACTCTCCCACTTCCAACTTGGAATATCAAACGGTTTCAATTTACCACCAGACCTCCTATGATCAGCCTTAACACGCTGACAAGTATAACATTCCGCCACAAACTTTGCTATATCGTTCTTCATCCCTGACCACCAAACTATCTGCTTTAAATCTTTATACATTTTAGTGGAACCAGGATGGTAGACAACACTGGAACCATGAGTTTCAGTACAGATTTTAGCCCGAATATCACCAAAAGCGGGAATGCAAAATCTACCCCGATACTTTAAGATATCCAATTCATTCAAGGAGAAATCAGGTAGCTTTCCCTTCTCAGTTCTATTACCGAGATGCAACAAATCCGGATCATCCTTTTGGTGTGCTTTAGTTAGGGAAATCCAAGATGGTTCTTCTACTTCCAAACCAGCAGACACAACACTATTCTCAACTTCAATGTCCATCAACAAGAATTCTTCTACCAACGACTGCACAGACAAATAAAAATTTTGGCGGTCTTTCTACTCAAAGCATCGACTACTACGTTAGCCTTTCCTAGATGATAAAAGATTTACACATCATAATCTGCCACATATTCTAACCACCGACGCTGGAGCAGATTTAATTCCTTCTGAGTGAAGACGTACTTTAAACTCTTATGATCTGTATAGATCTTGCACAACACGCCATATAATAATTGTCTCCAAAGCTTCAGCGCATAAATTACTGTAGCAAACTCCAAGTCATGCGTAAGATAGTTTCTTTCATGAATCTTCAATTGTCTTTATCAAAACGCGATCACCTTCCCATCTTGCATTAAAACACAGTCAAGTCCAATATGTGTTGCATCCACATACACAGTGTACTCAACCCCTTTGGTAGGTAAGGCTAAGACCGGAGTAGTACACAATCTCTTCTTCAACTCTTGAAAATCTTCTTCATACTTATCACTCCAAATGAATGCAATATTCTTCTGGGTAAGTCTAATTAAAAGAGCAGACAACACTGAAAAACCTTCCACAAATCTTCTATAATAGCCAGCCAAGACTAGGAAGCTCCTAATCTTCTTAGGTGTAGAAAGTCTCTCCCATTCTATCGCAACAAAAATCTTGGTCGGGTCTACGAAAATACCATCCTTGTTTACAACATGCCCCAGAAACAGCACCTGAGATAACCATAACTCACACTTGCTCAGCTTCGCATAAAGCTTATGCTCCCTCAGGGTCGACAAAACCAGTCGCAAATGTTGAGTATGCTCCTCAACACTGCGAGAATACACTAGGACGTCATTTATGAACACGATCACAAAAAGATCCATGAAATTTTTGAACACTCTATTCATTAAATCCATGAACGCAGAGGGTGCATTAGTCAACCCAAAGGACATCACCAAAAACACAAAATGTCCATGCCGCGATCAGAAATCGGTCCGTGGAATATCTGCCTCACGAATTCTCAACTGCTGGTAGCCTGAACGAAGATCAATCTTTGAAAATACCGAGCTACCACACAACTGATCAAACAGATCATCAATCCTCGGCAGGGGATATCTATTCTTAACGGTCACCTTATTCAATTCTCTGTAATCGATGCAAAGCCTCATCGACCCATCCTTCTTCTTTACAAACAATACTGGAGCACCCCACGGAGAAGAACTTGGTCTAATAAATCCATACTGCATCAATTCATCAAGCTGAGTACGCAACTCATCCAACTCACGTGGAGCCATGCGGTACGGTGCTTTGGCAATAGGACGAGTACCTGATTCGAAGTCTATCACAAACTCTATCTCCCTCACCGGAGGAAGTCCTGGAAGACAATCAGGAAAAACATCTGGAAACTCTCGCACCACCGAGACATCCTCAAGGCGTGGTGTAACAAAAACAGTTTCCAAAGCAGAAATAGAAATAAAAAACGCCTCACAAGCAGAGTCTAAAGTACGACAAGCACGTACCGCAAAAATGATAGGAGAAACCCTGCCCTGAAAACCATAGACACTCATAGGTTGGCCATTGTCCATCCTGAAATCCAGTCGCTTTGCCTTGCACTGGATGACCGAATCATACTTGGACAGCCAGTACATGCCTAAGATCACATCAAAGTCCGCCAGATCCAACACCATTAGATCCGCAAAGGCTAGGAAATCGCCTTGATAAATTGGGCATCTCAGAACTCCTTGATTATATATTACCGATTCACCGGAGGAAAGCTTGACGTTGAAGGACTCTCCTAACTGATCCACGTTCAAACGATGTTTATTTACGAGCCTCCGGGCCACAAAGGAATGAGTGACAGCCGGATCAAAAAGAACGCGCGCCCACCTATTCCGCACCTTAAACTCCCCTAAAACGTAGCATACATAACTAAACGAACGAAAACTAGGGCAGCTAAAGAGAATAAAATTAAACTAGTGTCTAACCTGAAATCACTTGAGTAGAGGTCTGAGATTCCTCTCTGGTCACAACATTTAGCTTCCCTTTCCCTTTGTCCTGGTTTGGCAGTGGCGGCAGAGCCCGAAGCGGGGTAGGCTGCAGTAGAGTCTGAGCCCGGGGGCAAGAAGACTTCAGGTGCCCCTTCTACCCGCACTAGAAGCAAGTCTTATCCTTCGACCAGCAACGACTGACGTCATGACCTTTCTTTGCACAGATTGGGCACACCAGATCACTTTTGGGTGCACCTTGGATGGCGAGCACCTGCTGCTGCTTCAGGGTGGCAGTTCTCTTGAAACACCTTTCGAAGGGGTGACCAGGTCGACCACAGAAACTACATACTTCCTTACTTTTCTTTTTCGAAGAAGGGCCAGATGCCCTAGAGCTTCCATCCTCATCACCTTTTCTCTTCTCTTTCCTTGCCGCAGCACCTCAATTCTTGGCATTTTCGATGGACTCAACCTTCAGAGCGGCTTCCACCGCCTCAGCATAACTTTCAGTTCTATAAGCGCATGCCAATTGCTGGACATTGTTTCTTAATCCTCCGAGAAAACGCATTCACTCTCCCTGCCTCCGAGGCTACCAAATCAGGAGCAAATCTGCTCAACTTACTAAACTCAATCTCATAATCGCTCATCGTGAGCTGTCTCTACTTCAAATGCAGGAAATTGTTCATCAAGCGGTCCTGCTCGACCGAGGGTAAAAACTTCTTAAGCAGCATCTTCTTGAAAGACTCCCATGAGCATCCTTCCTTCAAACCTTCCTTTTCTCGAATCCGCCAAGTTTTTGCCAGGCTTTTCAGCTTGTAGGCCGCAATCATTACCTTTTGGGCTTCAGCAATCCCCGAATATGTGAACATCTCATCCATAGTGATGGTCCATTCGTCCAAAACAATAAAGTCGGCACTCCCGTACTAAGTGGGAGGTCTCAATCGCTGAAAATGCGATATAAGGTTCATCTCCGGTGGTGGCGTCACTGGGGGTACCAAAGGAGCAGGAAAAGCAGGTACGACTTGAACCACGACAGAATCTTTGCGCTAGAGGTTGCTGCACGGGAGTGGCAGACAACAAGGTCTGAATCTGCGACTGCATCGCCACTAACTGCCTCGACAGAGCCTCATTACTCTAACGCAAACTCTCGATCAACGCATCACTCTGCGCACCTGACGACTCATCCTCTGACTGGGGAGTCGACCTCGTCGCAGGACGCTTTGACCACATTTCAAAAAAGTAACGAACGACTCGTCAAAATTCCTAGATTACAACTAGGCCACGCAACTAGTTCAGAGCATACTTAAGACACTTGCTTACGCTGCAACTTGCTCTGGGATTTTATAATGATGCTATGTCCTAATTAGGATGATATTCTCTCATTCTATTTACTCGTGTGCCTATGATATGAATGAATGAATTCTTTATTTTTCTTTAAAATCATGTGTGTACATGTGTCATCATGTAAACCTTAACTTAGCACGCGTGCATATGCGATGATATGCTATGTATGCAATGCTATGCATTCTAAAAAGGCCTTAATGCATGCATGAGCGACGTACATATGAAATGTTATGCATCCCATACTACATAACATTGCATGCAACGAAAAAGGAAAACGTGCTAATGGGCACCCATGTGATGATGGTTATGCATCCCATATTACATAACCGTCACATGTTGCCTCCTATGGTGGATCCATATACAAACACATTATGCATCCCATACTGCATAATATGCCTCGTATACTTCTTATCTTGCTATGAGTATAGTGACTATGCTTCGGTTAAGATGTATTGATGACACATAAATGTGTGTATGCAAATGAATGACGAGAGACAAACTAAACCAGATTGGCTGGTTCGACCAACTTGTCAAACCAACCCCCCTCTGATATCAACTGTCACGACCCGCATTTTTCACCGCTAATAAAGGTGTATCAGAGTAGGAGAAAAATGCGCGTCATGATGCCACATCAGTCGGGGATAACTGCGGACGCTAATGCAAAACACCTACTTAATAATGAAGAAAGATTCTTAAGTTATTTAAAAGTAAAAATCGGTTCAAGTGCTAGTTAGTCGTATCCCTCGGATTAGTGGCTCATCTAGTACACAAAGAAAGTAGTTATACGATGTAGAAATTACTTCTTTTACGAAATTAGATGCCCTACAAGAGTTTTGAGCTTCCCAGATGACACCTCAAAGTATACAAGTTCTAAATTTATAATAGCAATAAAAGTAGATTTTTACGGTCGTGAAATATAGTGAGTTAGAGTTTTAAAGTATGCAATGCATGAAGTAATAATAGTAGATTTTATACTTGAAAATAACTAACATGCAATCCTAACATAAAACATCACAGAGAGTAAGTAATCATAAACACAAAAGGAAAACTAGCAACTAGCAAGTATCCAAAATCAACAATTCTGTGGGCGTCAACAACTGACACGAACCCATGTAAAAAAAGTATGTCTGTACTAGCAAAGAAGACAAACACCAATCTATCTCGCTACGACAAGGCAAAAATCCACAGCCAAGACAGCTGCCCAAAAACTCCAACACCAGCACGACTATCAGTTACAACTCTGAATCTGAGGCATTCCAAAGACAGAATACCTCTGCAAGAAAGTACAAGTGAAGGCAGAAAGTATGCCAATCGTAAACGTGTCAAGGGGTACCAACCCAAGACCATAAAAAAATACTTACATAGAGTACAACAGTCAGGTACAAGGTAAAAGAGAAACACTTACGTGAAGCGTCACGTATATCTACAACACCCCAAATGCACAAGACTATGAGGTGAAAGAAAGTCAGGCTTAAACCATCAGGAGAGAAACAACCCCTATTAGCCACCTGTAGTCAACTCCACCAAAAAACCAAAACGGGCAGGGTGGCCAACACCAAAGGCAATATATCCGTCTAATTGCGGGGGAGACTGGATACTCCACCATTCACCGCAAATGCCCTAAACACTCGGTAGAGCCCCACAAAGTACTAATAGGGAGAACAAACGTTGCGGCGGTGGTTTCGTCCACAAAATAACACCCGCAACAAAGGAAACCCGAAAAGAAAAACCCCGTAACGACCCGGGTTTAGAGCTCAGAGGCCCACCACAACCCTTCCTGGTCTGGAGGCATGTCTCGCCCCACGGCGTCGCCACGAAAGAAACCATGATATAAGTCTCAAGACAACAATGACACATTGGATTCTACTGGACAATTCTAGATTTGACATGGTTGATCAACCTTTAGGAAGAATTTACAATCCTATACGAACTCTAACACGTCCCACTTAAACGTTGAGGAACGGTTAAAAGAGTAAAATCATTCAACACGTAATACTAACAAGATTAAGTAACAAAATTAAGAACATGGTGATTATAAACGAACTAGAAAGAGATCTAAACCGCACTGAAATTCAGCAAGTTAATTAATAATCATGACAACACAAGTTAGAAATTTCTGTAAATCGGGGTAAAGAAAGGACGAGAAGAAGGAAACCATCACTTGCCTTGGTTTTGCCGGAGAAAGACGTCCAAATTGCACCACGACGTAGATCAGAGCTAAAGAAGACGAGGGAGGTCGAAATCTAACAAGAATGGTCAAAAATAGGAGTTAGGGCCGAAAACCCTAGTGAGAAAAACTCAAGAAACGCGGAAAAATTTACCACGATGACGAAGTTCTCGCTGATAGCTTTCCGGATCTGTGCTCGGTTGAGGATTTCGAGCATCGGAGCACCGTCGGCGGCCACCGGAAAGATAAGGGAAAAACTCCTCACACACGTTTACGCCGCTCTGGTTCGGGAGATAGACAGAAAAATTTGGTCGGCTAAAAGAGGAAGAAGAAGTAGGTATATATATGAGTGTATCATTAGGATAACCACACCTAAGAAATAAACCGGGTCCTGCTGAACCGGGTATCCCGAGAAGAAAGGAGATTTTCTCGAGATCAACCAAACATCTCGAGAACAAGAATGCCGTTCTCGAGAACAAAATGACAGTTCTCGAGAGCAAGGATGCTGCTCTCGAGAACTAAGAGACTATTCTCGAGAACAAGAGGGCTGTTCTCGAGAACGAAGAGGCAGTTCTCGAGAATAAGAATGTCGTTCTCTAGAACAAAATGGCAGTTCTCGAGACCTTAGAGACTGTTCTCGAGAACAAGAGGTCTGTTCTCAAGAACGAAGAGGCAGTTCTCAAGAATAAGGAAACTGTTCTCGAGAACGAAGAAGCCAGTTCTCGAGATCAAGGAAGCTTTTCTCGAGATCAATGAAGCTTTTCTCGAGTACAGGATCAACTTCTCGAATACAAACACGAAGGACAAAAAACGCTCGACGCTCGTCGAACACACACAGGAAAAACCCCATTCGACGAATTCTGTTCGAAATTCGTCAAACTCAAGGCCCGATCGTCGAGCCCCATATAGCGCCCAGAAATTCAAGGGAAATAACTGAGTTCAACGAAAACACACCCCTTTAGGAGAGTTTCCCGAGAATCAAAAAAAATTTAAGGCTTTGACAAAAAGAAATTATCATAATCAAATGGTTGACATAGAATTATCATAATCAAATAGTTAAACAAGTATGAGTTCAAAACAGAGGCCCAAATGCACGTTGAATTAAACGAATTCAACAACGACGACAACCCTAGAATCCGACGTACCATTTCTTGAGACACAACACCAAATGCTCTCACAAGCAAAAAGATCACCACAAGGGTCCAAACACGTGCCGAGACTCCAAAATGCTGGGAACACAACAAAACCGGACAAATCCAAGTCTTCAAAACCTCAACCTTAATATCAAGGAAAACATTCCAACCGATCAGAATCCCAAAATCTGGGTAAACAAGCTCAACGAATGCGAAAATGCACAAATGGTGCAGCGCCGCCAACAAAATGAAAAAGGGTAACGCCCTGCCGTCAAAATTATGACGTCGACAAACCAAATAATGACATCAGAAAATCGGGGGCGTTACAAAACTCGCCGATGCTCTTGGGCCTCTGTGGTATATCCGGGGGGTCGATCGTCATTCCTCCCGTGGTGGGCGCAGACCCTGTCAAGCAGCCGCTGTCCCATGCACAACTTTCGGACGCTCGCAGACGCGGGAAATCAGCGCAACAGAATTCCAGGCCTTTGGTCCCCAAAGGGGTGCCTCCCTTCGACAAGACTGCCGACGCTCGCGACCACTCTGATCGACGTCTTCGGTGAAGTGGACGCGGGGACCGAAGACCAATCGTTCCCAACCAAAGGTACAACCCTGCAAAGCATGCTGAAGTTATTTGCAAAAAGTGAGTAATTTTCTCTTTACCTGGAGCACCTTCTTGCGAAGAAGGGTTAGCATCATCCCCATGTGCTATGCGGGACACCTTGACCCAGATCATGGTGCGCGTTGCCAAGCTGGAAACAGAGTTTGCTAAATTGAAGGTTGAACTTGGACGCCTGGGCAGATAGATGGGGCCGCGTGGCTTGTACTTATTTATGGTGCATGAGATGTAATAAACAGTTTTCAATTATACTGAGTTCCTTCTACTATTTGCTTCATCATTATTGCAATTTGCGATGGATGACTCTTGGTCGCACGATCGAACTCTTGTCAAGAGGTTGAGAGCATGCCCATTCGCGAGAAAACATGTTCTGCGATGTTTCCATTTTTTCTTCGAGGCTATAAATAGAGGATCCTACCACGTTTTTTATTCCGAAATCCATTTGCACCTTCCTATGAAATGGCGCGAATTCCTCACCCCCTTGCTCAAGTCTCGGTGCTTTGCGGCCTTCCTTAGTGACAAGCCATCGCGCCCAAACGTAGACCGGATAGACGTGTCAGTCTTTCTTTCTAGGCCTCCGCTGGGAGGAACGTTTTCCGCGCGCGCATCCAATCGAGAGGAACGAGTGAACTCGGTTTATGAGGGCGAGCTCGTCGTTCCCTTCGACCACGCGCGCACCCAACCGAGAGGAACAAATGAACTCGGTTTATGAGGGCGAGCTCGTCGTTCCCTTCCACCATTTCGTGTCAGTCTTGAGTCTCCATATCTTCCCGGAAGGTCACAGAGATCCTGAACGATTACGGGATCCTGCCCGCCCAACTATCACCGAACTCTTTGGCGATCATCATGTCCTTCGTGACATAACTGAGGTTGGAGGGGATAGCTTTCTCCTTGGAAGTGTTCTGCTTTCTATTCCAGATGCAGGTCCTCAAATGCGGGCTGCTGCCGTTCCGATCCAACAAAATGAAAATTGTAAACGTGGTGGCCGTCCCCACGGGCTGGCGGACTCGGTTTGCATTTTTTAAAGGAAGCCTGAGAGGTATCAACACTCTCCCCATCCTTCGCTCGAAAGAAACCTTTTATCCCCCAGCCATATCGGAGGCCAGCGGGCGGATTATCCGATTCTTGGAGATGTCATACTTGGACACTGGTACTCTGTCCACCGAGTGCAATAGGTCGTGAACGCTCCTGTCAACGAATATAATTTTTCTGAACATTTTGTAAGTATTTCACGCGTACCTGTCCTGAGATCGTTCATGGTTCGCAGTCGTCCTAATGGTTTCCGGCTCCAAGCCGCGACCTCCGTCCTCGGGCAAGAGGCCGGCCATCGAAGATCCACCCTCTCAACAACAACCAGACACCAGCCCACCCTCTTTCCCACCTCTAGAGCCGAGTCAGTACTTCGATTCAATTGTGCCACCGATCGTCAGAGGACCAGACGTCGTGATGATACCCACCAAGCTCCCCACTTAGAAAGAGACCGCGCAGGTTCCTCACCATGCCCTGACAGTCGCCAGGGCAGTCTGCGGAGCATCTGACCTTGACGAGATAAAGACGGTCTCGGTGGAGGATTTGACTGTTAGAGCCGTGGCGGCAAACCTGCGGGCTCTCTCTTACAATGGTGCGGTTTGGAACCTTCTTTACGGCGCATTGGACCCGAATGCTCACCTGCGCGAGAAGTTGAAGGTAAAATCTGAAATATGTTCATGACCTTTTTCCCTTACCTGTGGAGATGTAACTCCCCCGTGGTCTTTGCAGGAGAAGAGGTCATCAGACAAGGCCGGACTTCATTGGGAGCGGGTTCGAGCGACCAAGCGTGGGGCTAAGGCGGGGATTCTCCTCCTGAAGGAGTCCGACGCGCTGAAGCCAGCACTTGCTGACGTCGATCACCGAACCCTTTTTGCAAGCCAGATGGTAACAGACTCTCAGAGCTCAGAGCTCAGAGGAGAGTTCATCTTAGGGATAGCTTATTTTCCAGCAAATACCTTTTTCCCGGCTGTAAACAAACTTTTAAATTTATGTAAAGAACTTGTTTCTTTTTTGACCGGAATTTTTAACCCCATTTGCAGCACATTGTACTTTCACATGTAAACATGTATACTAGACGACCATAATTTGACAGCTCACCCGTTCGAACTGGAAGAACTTAGAATGCCTTAAGTTGAATATCAATTTACTTAAACACGAACCCCAGACGACCTCGCGGTGAGTGTCCGCCTATCTAAATAAGAGAAGACCAGACGACCTCGTGATGAGTGTCCGCCTATCCAGATAAGAGAAGAACAGGCGACCTCGTGACGAATGTCCTCCCAGAGTATCAATCCATTGTGAATCGTTGAGCGAACGGTTCTTGGCGAAGTGTTGCGATCTGTCAAGCAAACAGTTGTCGGGCAGATCTCGACAAAGCGCCACGACTCATTGGTCGGGCACTTTCCTCGGGAAATGAGGGACTATGCTCCTTTGAAGGAGTTATCCGCTACTCCATGTGGTCCGCTTGCAAGAGGTTAAAGATTCCATTCAGATCAAAGACATCCGCAGGGCTCTCGTCCTCGCGCAACGTTGAAAAATGCTGGTGGGGAATAAGCGTCTGTTTGCTCGGGGCTTGATCTCCGAAGAAAAGCGATAACACTGACAACGCCTTGGTCAATGTGCGGCTGGTACACACATCCGGACCTGCCACATATGCCGCTCGAGAGTATCTCGCGAGGGATGTCATCGCGATCTTATGGCGGGGGAAGTGAATCACACCGACAGGAGGGTAGGAGGCCCGAGGACCCAGGTTCTACGACATCTGGATACGTCCGAAGGTGTCTCACCCGGCACCGATAACCAAGCAAGGGCGTTAATCCCGGATCTATTTTAAGTTCGTCTCAGATGCTAAGAACTTCGAGAGAGTGCACTCCGCATGACCTGGAACTTTTCTAAAAGGAAGATGTTTTATCTTTCATTGCAGAATTCTTAGCCAGATAGATGATAAAATATAGTGGAAGAAGAATGTAGAACCGTAGACGTCGTGCTGCTTGGAATTGCTAGGCGGCGAGCGGCCCTGGCCATTGTTTTCGATCGGAGACGGGATTTACTCCTCTGTCATACGAGCAAGCCAATCCTCCTTGACTAGCATTGGAATATATTCCTCCACCGGACTTTCAATTTGTGTGCCTCCAAGGGGGAACATGAAATACTCCACTGTGGCCGGAGATTGGGTTCCCCCAACTCGAGGTGTGACACACTCCTCTGCTGAATTTACAGACCAGATATAACACTCTCTGGCCTTTTTCGGTTCACTCCTGACCCGGAACTGCTTCCCTCCCAGCGAGAATTTCAAAACCTGATGATAAGTTGAAGCAATGACTTGAAAATCAGGAGAGGCCTTCTAAAAATTGTGTTGTAGCTGCTGGGAGCATCGATAACCAGGAAGGATTCCTGTCTGGCTATGCCGCATAAGATGACTGTCAGATGCACACTTCTTTCAACTTCCTTCCTCTCCCTTGAAAATCCATAAAGGGGGCCGTCACAGGCCTTCAACGTCTCATCCTTCTTCAGAACTTCATAAGCTAGCTTGAAAAGGACGTTAATGGAACTTCCCGTGTCTACCAGAATCTTGGCCACCGCATAGCCCCCCGGTACGGCCTTGATGACGACCGCGTCATGGAAGGGACTGATGAACTGGGGAAGATCCTCTTCCTTGAACGTTACCACTTCGCGGGGAGGTGGAGCCAAGGATGCGGAAGCTACTTCTCTTCATCTCTACCGTCTCAGACTCCCCTTGCGAGAGGATTCTACTTCGGCCCTCACCGTGTATTTAGTTAATACTCCCCAACGTGCCGACCCCTTCCACTTCCACACATCTTCTTTCTCACTCTCTCGTTCGACTAGATTACATCTCGGGGCTCTCGGCCCGTCCCCGACTTTTTCCTTCCCCTTCGGGGGGGGGGGTGCTTATCCAACTCTTCCTGACTGCCTTTCAGCCAACAAGTGCTCCAGCTTTCCCCCTTTCAGCAGCTTTTCGACTAAGCTGTGAAGGACCCGACAATTCTCTGTGTCACGTCCTACGTCATGGTGGAACTTGCAGTATAGGTTGCGATTTCTGTTCCCAACTCCTCCCTTCATAGGCCTCGGGGGACGGAAGTCGTGTTGTTGCTGAAGAACTTCTAAAACCTCTTCCTTCGGCATCCTGATGTCGGTGTACTCTTGCACATCACTCTCCCACTGCTCTGGGGAGGCTCCTAGTAACAATGGAGGCCGGTCATTCTCTTCTTGCTGCTGTTGAGGGTACCCCAACCTCATTTGTTGAAAGATTCGGGGTCCTTGGTGATGAGGATTATGCCCCCTTTGGCGCGGGAGGCGAGACTCTTGGCGGATGAAGTTATTTTTTTGCGGTGGCCCCGAGGGGCGACTGGAAGAACTGTGGGGGCACTTCCCCCTAACTCCGAAAAACTTGCAACGAAGTCCTCGTTGTTGTACTCTCCCTCAATGAACTGATTGACCCTTTCAATGACCTCTGCATAAGTTTTGGGCTTCCTTTCACTGATCATAAACTTAAAGAGTCCTGGGCGGAGTCCGTTGGTGAACGCGACTCGGTAAACTTGAGGGTCCACATCAGGAACCTCCATGATCAAACTTCGAAAGCGATCTACATATTGCCCCATTGTTTCCTTCGCCCGCTGCTGGATTTGGAAGTGGGAATCGATATCCGCCCTTCGCCTCTTCGAGGTGGTGAACCTCTGCAGGAAATCCGTCCTCAGCTCTCTGAAGGAGGTGACCGAGTCTGGAAGAAGGTTGTGAAACCATTCCCTCGCCTTTCCGTCAAAAGTGGTGGAAAGAAGTTTGCAGCGCAAGGCCTCAGAGAGGGGTTGCAAAGACCCAATGACGTTGAAAGCCTGCAAGTGAGAGGGAGGATCCTCCTTCCCTGTGAAGCGAGGAAGACGGGGCTCTCAGAAACCATTGGGTGCGGTTTTCCCGGCGATGCCGGGGGAAACAGAGAGAACACCTGTACTCCCTCGACTGGTGCTTGGTCATCGAAATCGAGCACCCTTTTGGGTCGGGCAGCCTCTTGGGAAGTCTTCGGCGAACACGCTCGACATCCACCTGGCCCTAAGGAGGATTTGTAGGTGTAGTGAGCTCTATCTGATGATCAACTTCCTGCGCTCCCCTTTGGTTTGTCACCAACTCATTGACTTGGTCGAAAAGCCGGTTGAACTTGGCCCGACTGACGGGCTGGTCGCGATCTGGGGTCTGTCTGCCTACGATGGAGTGAATCCGCCGACTAACTGAAGATCTGAAGGTCACGTGTTCGAACTGTTTGTGCAAAATTTGTCACCTAGTTCTTCCACACAAATCACTTATGCAGGGGAGTAGTCAGAGAAAGACTCAGACTGTGGTCAACCAGTTACTTAACCCAAAGAGAGCACTACGAGCAGAGAGATCGCGGGGAGAAGGAAAGTGTCGGTAGAAGCAGCGAACACCAGACTGGGCCTGCCGCGGCGAATTACTCTCTTACGACGGGCCTCTCTGTATTAGCTTAGGAAAATGATTACAATGTGGTGCGGCCACCCGGGGGGTATGCACGCGCACAATGACTGGAACTTAGTATCCACACCTACAACGTGGTAGGTACTGGGCTAAGTTTGCTTGTGCCTCCAAGCACCCATTGTTCTCCTTTTATACTAGAGGGTAGACTGCATGGACGGTTCACGAACCGACGAGCATTTAATGCCTTATAAATCACGATATTAAATGCGCAGCCGCCCGAGGCACATGAAGTGTTGGCCGACGGAGACTAAAGAAGAGCCTGCATGGGACCGTTCAGGGACACCTGAGCTGGATTTGAAGAGGGGAGTCCGCGCGGACTCGGCTGAGTGTCCGCACACACTCCAGGCTGGAGCTTCCACACTGTTCACTAATAGACCGCCAGAAGGCCGCCCACTGCCTGCCGTTTGTCGACCGCCGTTCCCCCCACCTCCCGGGCGGGTGGGGGGGGGAGGCATCTCCGGAATGCCCACTTGAAAGGTCATCAGACTTTGAAAACAATCGCTTGACGATTCTGTTCGCCTTTGTTGGATGCTCTCCTTTGACGTTGTAGGATTTGTGTTAACATGGAAGGTTGTGCGATAGGACTATAGGGGGTATTGTAGTAATGCTCTACCCATGGAAGCCAATGAGCCCAGTCCTTGGGGCGGTCCCCTGTAAAGCAGCAGAGGTACATCTCGAGCATCCGGTTGACCACTTCGTTCTGGCCATCTGACTAAGGATGGTACGCGGAGGAGAGGGTCATCTTAGTACCACATAGGGAGAATAGTTCCTGCCAAGTCTGATATGTGAAGATCTTGTCCCTGTCAGACAAAATTCTCTCTCGAACGCCGTGGAGACGAAACACATGATCAAAGATGGAACGAGCAACTGTGGGACCGGTGATAGGGCGGTTCATGACAATGAAGTGGGACCCCTTGGAAAAGCGGTCGATGACCACAAAGATGACAGAGTGGGCACGAGAAGGGGGCAACTCTTCGATGAAGTCCATCGAGATGTCAACCCAAATCTGTGTCGGAATCAAAAGGGGCTGCATGAATTTGGCGGCGAAAGAGACTTAGTCTTGTTGCGCAGACAAGTCATGCAGGCGACAATGAACTTCTGGACACTCCGTTTGAGTCTGTGCCAAAAGAATTCGACACACACGCGCAGAAGGGTCATGTGCACTCCATGTGTATGGTCGTGGACGACCACCAGAATGTCCAAAATTTGCGGAGAGGCATCAGACAAGTTAAAGCGGTCCTTGTACAGAATGTGGCCATCACAGACTATTTAGTGGAGCGGAAGGCACCCCTCCTGAATGCGGTGGAGTAGCTTGCAGAGATACGAAGTGTCGTGGATTTGCTGACGGAGGTGAGGAGGAACAAGAGACGATGAAGTGGACACGACATTGAGGTGTGCACCAAAAGATTCGCGGCGGGGGAGAGCGTCAGCCACGCGGTTCAAGTGGCCCACCTTGAACTCCACCCGAATATCGTAGCCAAAAAGGCGGCTCACCCAACGCTATTGTTGCACTATAGTTAGGCGCTGCTCTAACAAATATGTGAGGCTGAAATGGTCCGTGTGGATCACAGAAGCATGCCCCCACAAATACGGTCGCCAGTGGCGGATGACCTTAGACAGTCCGATGAGCTCCTGCTTGTAGGCCGGAAGCTTCCTGTGGTGAAGGGCCGTCGTACGGCTAAATCAAGCATTTAGGTGCCCTTCCAATCGTAGAACCGCCCCACACCCGTGTTCAGAGGCGTCGCATTCCACCTGAAATTTTTTCTCGAAATCTGGAAGCTAGTGGACGACGACCGAGACCAAGGCATGCTGCAAGGCTCGAAAAACTGTTGTGGCGGCGTCGTCCCAAATGAAACACTGGCGGTGCAAGAGGGACAACAAGGGAGCGGCTATCACCGTGTTCCTCTGGATGAATCTGCTGTAGTAGCCGGCTAGGCCGAGTAACCCACGGAGTTCCCACCGAGTCTGGGGAAGGGGCCAGTCGAGAATGCCCTAAATCTTGACTGGATCAGCAGAGACGCTTGAGTGGTCAACAATGTTCCCCAAGTACGCCACCCTGTCATTGCTGAATGAACACTTGGCCCGCTTAAGGAAGAGCTGATGAGGGCGGACCAATTAGAGGACCGTGGGGAGGTGATTGAGATGGGTTTCCCAGATCTTGTTGTACACCAAAATATCATCGAAGAAAACAAGTACACCACGACCTAGAAGGGCATGAAATACCTCATTCTTGAGTGCTTGGAATGTAGATGGGGCATTCGTGTGCCCGAAGGGCATCACGAGAAATTCAAAGTGGCCATGATGAGTGCGGAAGACCATCTTCTCCACGTCAGCGGGAAACATACGAACTTGGTAGTACCCCGAGCAAAGGTTGAGCTTGGAGGCATAACGGGCCCTATGCAACTCATCTAACAACTCTTCGATCACCGGAATGAGAAACTTATCCTTCACCGTGTGTGCGTTCAGGGCGCGGTAGTCAATACAAAAGTGCCAGGAGTCATCTTTCTTGTGGACCAATAGGACCAGGGAGGAGAAAGGAGAAACGCTGTGGCGGATGATGCTCTGGCGAAGCATATCAGCGCAATGCCGCTCAATATCATCCTTTTGTAGAAATGGATAGCGGTAGGGGAGGACAACTACCAGGGCGGTGCTCGGAAGAAGGCAAATGCGGTGGTCCTGGCGATACAAGAGAGGAAGCCCCGTGGGTGCGGCCATGGTGTCATGATACTCGTGAAGAAGAGCCGGAAGATCCTGCTGCACTGCAGGTTCAGGCTGGAGGGAAAAAACGCAGCCCGAATCAACTGTCCAACGACCATGCCAAACCGTCAGGTGGGGTCCCTGGCCCCAAGACATCGTCAGGCCCTCCAAATCCCATAAGATAGGGCCGAGGGTACACATCCAACACATCCCTAACACCACTTCGAATCCCCGCATGGCGATGAAGAAGAAGCCAACGTGAGAATGATAGCCCCATACAATGATAGGAACGTTCTGGCAAACCCCGGTGCAGGCCATGACGGTGCCATCAGGCACGACCACGCTTTGATGCCTACGACTGATAATGGGAAGCTGGAGTCGCTGACAGTGAGATTGCTAATGAAGCTGTGCGTACTGCCCGTGTCCATGAGGGAGAGGAGGCAACCTGCCACGGTGATGGATATCCACACTATGTCTCCAGAGCGGGGGCCCGACATGGTATCCAAAGAGATCATAGGGTCCCTTGGCTCATCTTCCCCGGCTTCTTCATCCGCGGGATCGTCGACCTAGAGCCAAAAAAAGGCGCTTGCACTGGTACCCACGACCATAGGAATTATCTTAGTTGAAGCAAAGGCCCTTTGCACGGCGTTCGGGCATCCCCTGTGTCGACAGATGCCGGATGGTGGCGGGGGGGAGCTACCTGTCACTGGCCCTGCTCGGTCTGCCGGATGGTGGGGGGGGGGGGGAGCTCCCCGTCACAGGCCCTGCTCGGTCCGCCGCTGGAGGGTGGCTGGGACTTACTGTAACTGTAGAAGGAACTCTCTCTGCTATGGCGCCACAAATGGGGGCGATCCATCAGGATGCGCTTCTTGCATAGGCGTGCAGTGCCGCTTATGTAAGCCCGCGGTGAAGAAAGCCACCTGGTGGGCACTGGAATCGACGGGGTGCGGGCGAGGAGCACCTGAAACTGCTCTCAGTAGTTAGTCGTCTAGGGATCATAACTGCTTCAGGGAGATCGGGTCACCGATGGGGTTGTTACGGAGCGGGGGCCCAAAACGTAGGCTGCATTGTGATGCTGGACAGACGTCACTCCCGCCCGCTACCCTGGGGGCCCACCTGGAGTTAGCACCAGGCGGCTTTCATCCGGGCCTGGGCCCGTACACCCCAACCAGCTATTCGTCATGGAATCACCACCATACAGTAGGTTGTTGAGGCTGTGGCTCGATCTCCAGACTTCCTAGATAAGTGGCCTTCACCGGCGCTCTCATCACCAACTGATCCGCACTTTTATGATGCGGGACAGGAGTCCACCTGTCCGCCACCCTGGAGTCCCACCAGGGGGCCCACCTAGAGTCAGCACCAGACGGCTTTATCAGGCTCGCGGGCCGTACACCCCAACCCATCCCCGACCCCACAACATGATCGATATGTTGTTGAGGCCGGGGCTCGATCCCCCGACCTCCTTGATAAAGAACTCCCATGCGAGTTCTCATCACCAACTGATCTGCGGATCAGTTGGTGATGAGAACTCACTTGAGAGTTCTATATCAATGTGGTCGGGGGATCGAGCCCCGAACTCAACAACCTATCGGCCATGTTGTGTGGCCGGAGATGGGTTGGGGTGTACGACCCGCGGACCTGATAAAGCCGCCCGGTGCTGACTCCAGGTGGGCCGCCTGGTGGGACTCCAGGGTGGCGGGCAGGTGGACTCCTGTCCCGCATCACATTGGACCTTGAACTCGTTCCGAGTAAGGTGGGGTTTCTCTCGTTGAAGTTGAAAGAATCACAATTGTGTCGAACCCATGAGGTGGAAGGAGGCTACACCTAGCCAATCCTCCCACGGGGTACGTTACGCAATTAAGAATTGGTCACGAGTCAGCCACGTCAAGGGATCTTCGCGGCCATCAAATATCAGAAAATCCAACTTCACAAAATGCGACACAGTAGAGTAGTCCGAGCGTGATGGTAGATCGGGCGGTCGGTGGACGGGGTGCGACCTGGGAATGGATGGAAAGGAATCCGAAGCGGGACGTGGTGGCAGCGGAGTGCCGTCCGGGCGGGGAGCTGCGAGGAGTGTCTGATGGTTGTCCTCCATCATGATTTTGAAGGATTCCAAATTTTGGGCCAAGGTAGGACCGCCCAAATTTCTCTCGTCCATGGAGGAAGAAGCCCGGGAAGGAGTAAGGGAAGGCGGCAAAAGCATTCCGGTGGAGGCGGCGATTAAGGAACCTCTGACAATGGAGGAGCTCGGGAGGATCAGTGTCTGTGCAGTAGCGGCGAGGTGCGGGGAGGGCGGAGCTGGCGGAATCGGGGACTGCGTGCGCGGAAACGCTGTGTCCCAGCGGTTGTGGGCTCGGCGTTCGTGAGTGAGGTGGTGGTCGGCCATGATGGAGGTCAGCGACGTTGAAGAGGCTTGACCGGCGTCAGGGAGGACCGTTTCCTCTGATACTAAGTTGTTACGTGCCCTAGATTGAGATCTTGTGCATGAGGGAAGGAGAGGGAAACCCTCAAAGAGGGGGTGTGGCTGCGTGCGGTTTAGGGTTCGGCTGAAAAGAAAACGAGAGGAGGAGAGAGAGAGAGAGAGAGAGAGAGAGAGATAATTTGATACTAATACAAAATATAAAGATGGTTCAGGCTCGCGCCACTCGAGGCTCGTCGCATTTGTACGTGATTCCCCAACGAGAATCCGCAACAGATTTTTTGTGATTGAGCCTTCACCATGTTTAGTATAACATAGTTGTTTTCCAGCTTTGGATACATATTGCATGTTGCTTGTACATACTTGTAGGTGTGCGGTAATTTGCCCCGGAGTCCGCTAGGATGAGTGGGGGAAGTTGTTACGTGGGCTGACCTTCATTTTCCTCTAACTTGTGTTTCGTGAAGGTAGAATAGTCCAATGAAGATTTAAATACTACACAAATTCCATATAATGTACGTAAAACACCGCAATCAATTTACAGCTTTCCATTTATATTTGTAGATCATTTACTTCGACATACCATCATCACCCACCAAAAGATTACCCAATATAGATAGCAGAACTTCTGAAAACTGCCGCATAGTTTTAGGAAACATTTGAATAGCACCCATCATCAATCTTTGGAATACTCTCTCTGGAATCTCAAAATAATCCACTGCTGAATCTGTTGATCAAAAATAGTGTTCACGTTTGAGGAATCTGACGATAGGAGAAGGTTCATGGAGGTTTCTTGACAAAGAGAAAGAGCACTGTCTGCTTCAATCAATGCAGAATACAGTATCACAATGCTAGGGCTTGGGCCAGCAAATAAAGTAGCTTGCAAGGTCTTAGCATTATTGGAACCACCCTCTTAAATTACAATAGAGAAATAAACAAAGAAGGTTCCAACCGTCCTAGCCCACCCTCAAACAACCCCTGGTCAGTACTGGGAAGAGGGGAAAGATACAATACACTTGGTTGTTGGCGACAAGGGTAGAAATGCTGTCCGAAGAGGGTTCTTGCTGTGAGGAATCGTGGTTCAATGGGTATAGTGATGAGAATTGCAGGGGCTCAACAGGAATAGGGAAGGAAGAAGGAAGATCATTTGAGGCGCAACACATCTGAAAGCTGTTATATGGACACTCAACTTCAATAGCTAAGCCAAGTACCTATCATTCTCTTGTAAGAAGTGCTTCCTAATTCACTAGCAAGTTGTATTATACCCAAGCATGTGTTGTTGAATTAAATAGTATTTGTTAGATACTGTTAGTTTGATGAGCTGCAATGCACTCCACTGCTAGTCGTGGCTTTAGAAAAAAATGCATTTGACCTTGGAGTTTGCTATATTTGCAGCATTAATACTGCTTTACTGCAATTCTTTTTGGCCAAAGTCCATATAGCGCTAATCCATTTTATTCTTGTTTTAGTGGTGGTAGTAGTTGGAACAATTTAGGAAGATATGAAATTGTGATCCTGAGTAGGTCTGAACATATTATTCGAAACTCGAAAGTCGCTCGAAAATCGTTCGAAATTCGAGTCGAATCGGAATCGTTTAAAATTGATTCGACTCAATTTGAGTCGATTCAATTTAACTCGAATCTGATTTCGAGCCAGCCCTGAATTGCTCGAAATATGATTCGAATCAACTCGAATTAATTAAAAAAAATTATGTATTTATTAATATATTCTTATTTTAAGATTAAAAATTGTTAGAATAACCCATGTATTGGGCCCATGTATTTTGGCCCATTTATGCTTCTCCTCTTTTTGTCCCACATCTTGTATAAGAGTTGTTCTCCCTCTCTCTCCCCTATATATTTGTATTCTCTCCTTGTATTTACATACTCAATCAATATACACATGTTTTTGGCTCTTTCTACATGGTATCAGAGCCAGGTTCCGATCCTCGTGGTCTGCCGACTTCTGACCGCGCAGTAATCTCTCTCTCGCGGCCTGCCTCCAGCGGCCTGTCTTTCGCGGCCTGTTCCTTTCTATCCGCCTTCCCCTGCGGCTTGCCCTCTCCCAGTTCGCTTTCTGCCTCATCCCTCTGCTCCTTTCCGTGGATCCACCTTCCCCCAATCCCCCCTCCCTTTTATAGCCCTTCCTCCTTCCTAATTCGTGGGACCACTCTTCTCTGTCCGTTGCGGCCTCTCTACTCTCCGCGATCTGTCGCCAGTCCGCCAATTTGCTCTGCGACTTGTTTCCGGCTTGCCAATTTGCTCCGCGGCTTGTTCGCAGACTGCCTTGCCTGCGGCTTGCCGACCTCTGTTTTTCTCTATCCGCCTGTCTCTCCTTGCGGTTTCTCTGTTCGCTGCTGGGATCTGCCTGACCGTGCGGGCTGCCTCCTTCTCGCCTGCATCTTGGTCGCGGTCTCCTGCGCCTCTCCTGGTCGCTCCGTTTCTGCCCGCTGCGCCTTCTTTCTGCCCGGCGCGGCTTGTCTCCTGGTCGCTCCGTTTCTGCCCGCTGCGACTTATTTGTGCCCGGCCCGACTTGTCTCTGCCCGCTGCGACCTGTTCCCCTGGTCGCTCCGCTTTTGGTCGCGGCCTCTTCCAACCGCTTGTGTTTTTCACCCTTGACCGGGTGGTCTCTGCTTTGGTCGCGCCGACTCTCCTTACGGATTTCTCCTATCCGTTGCGACCTCTTCCCCTCTTTGACCGCTACTGTGTTCACCTAGACCGTGCGACCTCTCCTTCTTTCCGCATCTAGGTCGCGATCTGCCTAATCGCTGGTGCCAGTGTGTCCGTGCGGTCTTGCTCTTTCCCTTTCCCGCTCTCTTGGCCGCAGTCTCTATGACTTCCTCTGGAACTTCTCCCAGCTCAGCGGCCAGCCCGCCCCCTGACCATCCGGCCTGTCTACCAGACCGCCCGACCTATTCTGCCGAACTCCGTGACGAGCTCCGGATAACTACCATCTCTCTTTCTGGCAAGAAGAACTTTATTCCATGGGTACATTCTGTTCGGCGGGTTCTCCAGGCTAAGGAGCTTCTGCCACACCTTACTCAGGCACCTCCTTCCCCCCTTACTGATGATTGGCTCCGCAATGACGGTCGGGTTCAGACTTGGATTTTGAACTCCTTGGATGGTGAGCCTTATCAAATGGCTATGTACCACGACACTGCCAAGGCTATGTGGGATGAGCTACATTCCTTGTACTCTGGCCGCGACAGCCTCCAACATCTTTATGACATCCTCACTGACCTCTTCACTCTCGACACTGGCGGCGCCTCAGATATGACCTCGTTTGTCGCTCGGGCTAAAACTCTTGCTGAAGCCTGGATCCAGCACCAGCCGCCCACCACTGATCATGCTGCTCAGCGGGCTCAGAAGGAAGCTGCTTGCATTGCCATCATCATGGCCCGCCTTCCTTCTCATCTTCAGAGTCTTCGTGCTCAAGTCCTGGCTGCTCCCACCACACCATCGTTCTCGGATGTTTGCTCCATGATTCTCCGGGTCTCCCCTCCTCCAGATCCTCCTGCTCCTTCTCCACCGACTCTTCTTCAGCAGGCCCCTCCGCTCTTACCTTCTCCTCCCCCTTCTGCTCGGGGGGGGGGGGGGGGGGGGTTGGGCTCGCGGGGCCGTGGCCGACCAAAGTGCTCCTTCTGCGGGAAAGATGACCATCTTGAGGCGACTTGTTACAAGAAAATCGGCTACCCCCCTCGCCCGATGGCTTCCGTTGTTACTGAAGCTAATCCTCCGGATCTAGAGACCGTCCGTCTTCAGCTCCAGCATCTCCAGGGTCTGCTCAACCCACCCTCTACCTCCGTCGCCTCCGTCTCCCACACAGGTACTGCTTGTCTCTCCAACAACCCGGGTTGGATTGTGGACTCTGGTGCCACTCATCACATTACTTCGCAACGGCCTGCCAAGTACTCAGATTCTCCTTATCCGAAGTCTATCACCGTGGCCAATGGGGCGCTGGTTCCTGTCTCCGGCTCGACGAATCTTTCTATCCACGCATCCATTCCTCTTCGCTCGGCTCTTCATGTTCCGAGTTCAGCCTTTAATTTACTCTCTGTTGGGCGTCTTACAAGTGATCTGGATTGTTCTGTTATATTCACTTCCTCTTCATTTGTTATACAGGATCGGCGGACGCGGACTACCATTGGTAAATGCCAGCTGCGGAATGAGCTCTACCTTCTCGATGACTCTCCCATCGCTCTGTCTTCCGTCTCCTCCACTGCCTGGCATCGCCGGCTTGGTCATGCCCCTCTACCAGTTCTCCAGCGGGCTCTTCCAGACTTTCCTTTTACCTCTTTTCAGTGTGATTCATGTATTCTCGGCAAACAGCCACGTTCTTCGTTTCCTTCGCATTGTACTCGGAGTGCGGCTCCTTTTGATCTAGTTCATTCAGATATTTGGGGTCCATTTCGGATTCCCAGTATATGTGATTTTCGTTATTTTCTCACCTTTATTGATGATCATTCTCGCACCACATGGCTCTATTTACTCCGCGAACGCTCTGAGCTTCCCCGGGTGTTTCGGGCCTTTGTCCTCGAGACCCGAACACAATTCCACACCACACTGAAAACTCTCCGTACCGATAATGCTCGTGAATACACCAGCCACGACTTTACCACTCTCTGTTCGGAATACGACATTCTCCATCAAATCTCTTGCGCTTACACACCCCAATAAAATGGGGTTGCCGAACGCAAGAACCGCCATTTACTCGATGTTGCCTGCTCCCTCATGCTCCAAATGCATGTTCCCAAGGCATACTGGAACTTTGCCATCTCCACTGCATGCTTTCTCATCAACCGCCTTCCTTCCTGTCCTCAATTATGCTACTCCTTTCAGCATATTGTTTCCCTCAACTGCGACTTTTCCTCTTTCGCCCCGTATCTTCGGAAGCACCGGCTATGTCCACCGCCTCGGGCCCTCCTCGGATAAATTGGATCCCAGGGCGGTGAAACACATCTTTGTCGGCTACTCCCGCACCCAGAAGGGCTATGTCTGTTACTCACCCGCTACTCGAAAGGTCACCGTTTCGGCTGACGTTACTTTCAGGGAAGACGAACCGTTTTTCCCGGCTCCGTTACCTGCTGTGCTACCACCGACTCCTCTTCCGTCATCTTTACCCCGTCCCGTTATTCCTGCTACCACACCACCACCAGTCTCCCCTGCCCCCGCTCCTACCACCAAACCACCCGTTATCGGTGTCTACACTCGTCGCCCTCCTAGCTCCGTTGCCCCTATACAGCCGACCTCCGCCATGGATATTTCGTGTCCCTCTGATCAGGTAACGCCTTCCACTGCCCATCCTCTGGATGCCTACGTCTCTCTTCATCGCCTCTCTCCACCTCTGCACACCTTTGCTACTTCTCTCTCTTCCATTGCTATTCCTAACTCTGTGCAGGAGACACTTCAACATCCTGGCTGGCGGGCAGCCATGGAAGAGGAGATGTCTGCTCTCTGGGCTAACCAGACATGGACCGTGGTACCCCTTCCTCCGGGTCAGAAACTGGTGGGGTGCAAATGAGTTTTTGTCATCAAACATGCTGCTGATGAGACGATTGACCGTCTGAAGGCTCGTTTTGTCGCTCGTGGCTTCACCCAGCAACAGGGGCTCGACTATGACGAAACCTTCTCTTCAGTCGCCAAGCTCAATACCGTTCGAGTCCTCATCTTTGTCGCTGTTCATCGCCAGTGGCCCCTTTTTCAGCTTGATATCAAGAATGCCTTCTTAAATGGGGATCTCCAGGAGACGGTCTACATGCAACAACCGTCCGGGTTTGAGACCACGGGTGAGTCTCAGGTTTTCCGCCTTCTTAAGGCTCTGTATGGTCTCAAACAATCTCCACGGGCCTGGTTTGACAAATTCAGTAAGGTCCTTCGTGATGTCGGCTTTACTCGAAGCTCGGCTGACTTCTCACTGTTCACTCGTCACCGACCATCAGGAACGGTCCTTCTGTTAGTATATGTTGACGACATCATCATCACAGGAGATGACTTACAAGGGATACATGCCGTCAAAGTGCACCTGAACTCGGTTTTCTTGACAAAGGACCTGGGAACTCTGCGATACTTTCTGGGTCTTGAAGTTGCCAGGCGACCGGACGGACTTGTTCTATCTCAACGAAAGTACTGTATTGATCTTCTTCATGATGCTGGTCTCTTTGGGTGTAAGGCAAGTGATACTCTCATGGATGTAAACCACAAGTTATGTGCTCAGGCGTCTGACTCAGATCTACTTCTCCAGAACCCTGAATATTATCGGCGGCTTGTTGGAAAGTTGATCTATCTCACTGTTACCAGACCAAATATTTCCTTTGTTGTTGGTCTTGTCAGTCGATACATGCACTCTCCTCGTAAGTCTCATCTTCTGGCTGTTGAACGCATTCTGCGGTACTTAAAATCAGCCCCAGGTCAAGGACTTGTGTACCAGACTTCCTCATCTGCTCCAACCTTAGTAGCATACTCTGATGCAGATTATGCGGGCTCTCTTGATGACCGGCGGTCTACTAGTGGTTTCTGCACATACTTTGGAGGCCATTTGGTTACATGGAGAAGCAAAAAATAAGCGGTCGTTGATCGTTCATCGGCTGAGGCAGAATACCGAGCAATGACATCTGTTGTATCAGAACTAACGTGGCTTGAAAGTCTCCTCACTGATCTGGGTGTGATATTACCTTTTCCAGCTCTCCTTTGTGATAGCCAAGCGGCTATACATATCGCCAAGAACCCAGTCTTCCACGAAAGAACGAAGCACATTGAAGTTGATTGTCACTTCGTTCGAGAGAAAGTTCAAATGAAGAAGCTCGATCTAAAGCATGTTCCAGGGACGGAACAAGTTGCGGATGTCCTCACAAAGGCTCTTCCCAAGACATCCTTCTATCAATGCTTGTCCAAGCTTGGTGCATACGATTTGTACGCTCCAGCTTGCGGGGGAGTGTTAGAATAACCCATGTATTGGACCCATGTATTTTGGCCCATTTATGCTTCTCCTCTTTTAGTCCCACATCTTGTATAGGAGTTGTTCTCCCTCTCTCTCCTATATATTTGTATTCTCTCCTTGTATTTACATAATCAATATACACAAGTTTTTGGCTCTTTCTACAAAAATAACAAAATTTAAAACTAAATAAAAAGAATGAATCCTTTAAGTATTTAATTTGCTAAATTTATCGGCTGCCCAATTTAATTTGGAGCAAATTAGAAATAAAACGAAAAATTACTCAATTTCGAGACGACCCGATTCGATTTCGAGCCGACTCGATTCGATTTCGAGCCGGCTCGGAATCGAGTCATTTCGAGTGGAGCCGACTCGACTCGAAATCAATTTCGATTTTGAGTCGATTTCGAGCCGAGCCAAAATCGCTCGAACTCGACTGGATATCAGCCCTAATCCTGAGATCTCTCCCGGTAGAAAATTTGTTAACTTTGCAGGTAAATTAACATAACTGATATCAAATAAATCACCTCATCCTTAGGAGGATAGATTATCACATGACAACATGATGATTCAATAAGAACATCAGAACTCCCCACCTTTGGCATATATTTCATATATTAACTAGATAGATATCTGTTATGGATCTATATGTGAGTTATTTAGTTTTATTATTATTATTATGTTATTGTATCAAGTCAAATTGCTTAGTTGAGTCATTTCGTTTTATTAGTCACGTCGAGTCCGTTATGTTTTATGTTTTTGAGTTATTTACACCCATGTCATTGAGAGTCTTATATAAACCCATGGAGTCTTGTGTTAGGAGGGATCAATGAAAACAGTCTATTTTCCCAAGCCATAAAGAAATTTTGGAAGCTCTCTCTTGACCACATCCCGCTTAAGCAAACACGGTTACAGCTCCGTAGTATCTTCTGCCTTCATCTCCACCTCCACTCATTCTCCGGCCACCGCTCTGAGTAGGCACATAACAACTTGGTTTCAGAGTTATCCTTCCTAGGATAGGCACTTCCGTATGCTATCGCCGCTTCATCAAGCCAAGGTTCCTCCTGCCCGTTGCACGTCCACTTCATCCTCTCCAGCGGTATCGTCTCCTTCCCTGCAAGCAGCAACTGCATCTCGTACTCCGGAGGCTACAGTTCTTCCCCCATGCCCTTGCAGTTGTCGCGTTCGTCTCCTCTGGTTCGTCGACACACACCGTGTAATCTGTTTCGTCTACACTAGAGCCGGTCATCTGTGAGCGCGGACCTCCCCTTCTACTGCAGTTATCGTCGCCATCTCTTCAGAGTCATCAAGCCGCATCTTTTGCCTGTTGTCTGCACGCAACGTGCCCTAATCTCTGTTGCTACTGCTCACTACCTCTTCGACAGCCCCACCAAACACATTTAGTCCGCTGCTCGTTGTTCCAATGGCACCGCCGCTACACGCCGAAGTCATTGCCGATGTGACACACTACCGAGCACTATTCTGGCGAGAAATCATGATGCCAGATTACTCGGTCATCACACGATGTTCGAGCTTCAGTGTAAGCTCGATTTCGGGGATGGAGGAGATGTTATGGATCCTATACGTCAGTTATCTTGTTTTATTATTATAATTATTATTAAGTTATTGTATCAAGTCAAATGTATTAGTCGAGTCATTTTGTTTTATTAGTTTCCTCAAGTCCATTATATTTTATGTTTTCGGGTTATTTTCACCCCTATTGGGGGTCTTATATAAATCCATGTAGTCTTGTGTTAGGAGGGATCAATGAAGAAATTCTATTTTTCAAAACCCAAAAGAGATTTTGAAATCTCTCTTAAGCATGCCCCCCTTAGGTAGCCGCGGTTACGGCTCCGTAGTATCCTCCGCCTTCATCTCCACCTCTAGTTATCCTCTGGCTACCGCTCCGAGTAGGCTCTTAACAATATCATATTTATGGACTACCATTCATTTTACTTTCTAACACTCACTTTTTCTTCTAGCAACTATTTGGCTAAACTTTAAGGCCTCTAGTCAGCTTCTTTAGTCATTTTTAGAGCCCTTGATTCAATCATTTGAATGAACTGGAAGTTGATTATTCCTTTTCCATAATTCATGAAAGTTGCATATTCATCTCCATTAGGTTTACTCTAATTTCTCAAAACTTCCCGTATTGTTATCCAATTTCAATAAGATTAGTAATTAAAGGGTGATGCCACATGTTGTATCTTCTAGACTTATATGCCCATGTTACGTATCCGCCATCAGTTATCGCGCGTTATTATTATTATTTTGAATCGTGTTGTATCGAGTCGTAGTTTTGGCTTCGTAGTATTTTTATTTTCACATGTCTATGATTGTATTTACTATTTTTACATTATGAGTCCTATTTAAGGGAACTCATGGGTCATGTAATCATCATGCAAGAAATTAATCAAAAGTTCTCTTTCTCTCTCAAGTTCCTCTCTCTCTCTCTCTTTAGTTCTTCTCTTCTCACCTCCCTTCTAGGGTTTTCATCTTCTCTCATCTCCTCCATTACTAGCTCAGCTGCCATTTCCGTGCACCAGCGCCGCCGCTTTCCTCCCCTCCGGCCACTGCGCCTCTCCCCGTCGTCGCACATCAACACCCCGATACTCTTCCGCTGCCCTTGTCCAGAGCCGCAACTCCAGTCGTGCTTCCGCTCGAACATGCGATGAGATCGTCTCCTCCAATAACCTCACGCGAATCCGAGCTCCGTCAGGCCCCGAGGACCCCTTATGCAGCGACATCGAGCCGCACAGTCCTCGAAATGGGAATTCTCCACGCCTTCTCATCGAGCCCATCCCGCTGCCGCGCCTCTTTTCCACATCCCGTCACTTTTTATTTTTTTTCCCGTGGGGCCCAACGGTCTTTCCCTCTTTATTTTGTCCTTTCTTCTGGAGACTGCCTGCACACCTTTTGATTTATTTAATTTCTTGTACTCCTAGCCCTCTCTCCTCTTTTTATTAACTTTTTCTGATCAACCTTTCTCATCCTGTCTTTTATTTTTTTTAATCTTATTGTCCCTTTTTCTAAAAACGTGCACTATTTCTTATCTTTTATTACATTTTATTTACTATTCTATCTCAACACCTCTCTTGCACGCCACCACCATCACTCTCTTTGCTCTAAACATCCACCCCTCACCCCCTCCCGCACGCCTCTCTTTTATTTTTTATTTATTTTCCCTGAACCCCACCACCACTTAATCCCTTTACTTTTTATATATGTGTGTGTATATATATATATATATATATATATATATATATATATATATATATATATATATATATATATATATATATATATATATATATATATATATACGAGTGAAATATATGGTACCTAAACACCTAGAGGGGGGGGGGGGGGTGAATAGGTGACCTAATCCTTTTCTAACTTTACTGGCAGCAAACAATTTATTATCACAGATTTTTAACTTTTGCACAGCAATCACAAAGTATTCACGGCATACACAGCACAATCACAGCACAACACAGTGGTTTATAGTGGTTCCCCAAGATATGAGTACATCCACTTTCCCCCTTCGCCTATCTAGCAGTGTACTAGATTCGGCCAAACTCCTCCACTGTCTCAGAACCCAAATTGGTTCCTACACCTCAGGCCCAAAGCCTTACAACTCAGCTTTATCACAAAGCCTACACTCAGCCAATCAAGGACTACACTCAGCCAACCAAGGCCTACACTCAGCCAACAAGGCCTACACTCAGAGATCTCAATCTCCTACACTCAGGCTAACAAGCCCTACCCTCAGCCTTTATAGTTATAGGCTTACAATTCACTCAGATCCAAAGGATCCTACAAGATAAAAATGTTTTACAAAAATTAACTCAACAACTCAGAAATGAAAGAGGGGAGTTGAGAGTTTCTTGATGAGTTATTGGAAGAACTCAGCTGGATTCACCCTGACTTAGCTTTCTTCAAAGCTTCTTGAGTAGAACTGAATAAGACTGAATCCTCCTGCAGTAGTTCCTTGACCTCTGCTACTTAAGATCCAGAATTGAATCTGAATCCTTCTTCTCAGCCTAGTTCCAGAGGCTGATTTCTTGGAAGGAGCCCTCTCTCTCCAACTTCTTAGATCTGCACTTGGACTGCAAGATCTTCTTGTGTTGATACTCTTGGTACCACTTCAATAATTTGTTTTTCAACAAACTGAACTTTTGAACAATAATCTGATCTCTATTTCTGTAAACTGTAGATGCCTATTTATAGGCCTTCTTCATGGTAACCGGCTGGTCCGGTCCATAACTGACTTCTGATATCTCTGACAGGTGCTGTAGACCGGCTGGAACGGCAGCTGTCAAGTCATCCAGTCATTGCTTGAAAATCTCTAACTGTCTGTAAGTGTCGATACTTTCTGTCTTTAAGTGTCGACACTTATAGTCCAAGTGTCGACACATGTTGTGTAAGTGTCGACACAAGTCTACAAGGTGTCGACACATTTCCTTGTATGTCTCGACACAGATTCTTCTGCATGTGTCGACACTGAAATTGAGTGTCGACACAAGTACTTGCTCTTCTAGCTTTTGCTGAATTCTTCTAAGTGTCGACACATCTCATTTGTGTCGACACATCTTCTTGTTGTTGAGACTTCAGCTAAGTGTCGACACATTCCCTTAGTGTCGACACTTGTACTTAGAATATTTTTGTTGATCTTTCTGATCTTTGCTAAGTGTCGACACAGCTCCTTGTGTCGACACTTTCTTCAAGTGTAGAGTCTTTAGCTGAGTGTCGACACATTGTGCTGGGTGTCGACACTTACTTCATGTGTTGACTCTTCTGGTTGTGTGTCGACACATTGTGCTGGGTGTCGGCACATTCTTCAAGTGCTGACTCTTCTGTTGAGTGTCGACACATTGTTCTGAGTGTCGACACTTTAACTTAGTCTCTGCAGATTTTTGCTGAGTGTCGACACAACTCCAAGTGTCGACACTTTCTGGTGTAGACACAGCTTCACTGGGTGTCGACACAACTCCTTGTGTCGACACATTCTGTCTGCACTTTTCTTCACTGAGTGTCGACACAGCTCCAAGTGTCGACACTTTCTGTCTGATGTCGACTCTGCATCCCAGGTGTCGACACAATGACTCCAAGTGTCAATACTGCTTGTCTGGGTGTCGACACAAGCTTTCTTGAGTGTCGACACTTTCCCTCTGGGTGTCGACACATGGACTTGGAAACTTTTTGCTTCAGTCCAGTGATTACTTAACCTGCACAAGTAAACTCAACATACATCAAATACATTATGATGTATATCATTGAGTTGGGTGAGGCTTCTTCAAATCAGGTACATTTGACCAATGTACCCAACAATCTCCCCCTATTTGGAGAAGTCATAACACTTAGTCAATGATATACACCATTCATAATTAAAAATTACAAAATGATGTAAAGCAGGTTATATTCAGCAGGGTAAACATAACATGTATTAAATCACACATGTATACACATTCATCAGCACAGAACAAATAAGAAATAGACACATTCACAGAACAAACATGAAATATATGAATCATATATTGTTCTAATATCTGTCTTATACATTTTCAGAAGTTTACTAAATGTGTTACATCCAAAAGATTACAACATAAACTTCAAGAAAACTCTTAATCTATTTCTGCTCTGGCTCCTTAATTACTATGCGTTTGCCAGCTTGAACTTGAGCTTTGACAGGGGCTTCAACAGTTTCAGCATCAGCATGCTTCTTTCCTTTCAAGTCCTTCTTCTTAAGCTCTTCAGTTTTGATCTTCTGCCTCTCAAAATAGTGATATGGCTTAGGAAAGTACTTGCTAGGCTCCACTGCAGTAGGAGGTAGCTTTCCCATCTTTGCCTTCCTTCTGAATTGAACAATGACTTCTTGTCTTATTTCATGTTTTCTCCATTCAGCTTCAGAGAACTACTTGTTCCTTTCATTAGTATTGTCCTTGGCAGCTTTCCAGGCAGTTAATATGATATTCCTAGAGGTAGGGCTCCACTGTTCAAAGTCTGGCCTTTGTTCTGCTTGTTCCCTAAATCTCTTCTTTGACAACCTTGTCTCTTCTTCTTTCTGTAATGCCTCTTGCATGGCTTCAGATATAGGTTGAACAACCTTTTCAATATGGACATTGTCCTTGCCCCCAGATGGGCTGTACATGGTCTGGACCTCAGCATGAATCATTTCAAAGTCTGGAGGTGGATAAATGACCTGAGCTACTTCTGGTTGCTCACCTCCAAAATAAGCAGGGTTAATGCCTGATTCAGCAACATCTTGGTCATCACACAGAGGAGGGTATCCAAGTGTAGCCCTGATTGAATTTGATATCCATTTTGCATGCTCAGAACTTGCCTTGACTAACACTCTCTCCCCCTTTATGACTTCTCTAGCCATGTGATCTCTGACATCATCCTTTTGAAATCTGATCTGAATGTCCAAGTACCTGATCCCATCTTTAAAGTAAGGTTTTAGCTTTTGAAGTTGTTCAGATATGACCTTCTGGGAGGCTTGGATAGCAGTCTTTACAGCAGTAATTTCCTCTTGAAAGACTTTATCAAATTTTGCTTTATCAGCATCAGTAGATGTAGAAGGTTCAGTAGCCTTATTCTTTAATTCAGTGACAATAACATTGTGGGATTCAGTCAAATTGTCATTCATTCTTAATTGATTTTCAAGAACATATCCTTGTTTCAATGCTATATCATCCACCTGTGCCTTGATCTTCTCTTGGTGTGTTGCCAAATACACCACTGCATTTCCACCCTTGTGGAAGCAGTCTGTCATCTCCTTCTTGTTGAGATTCATCTCAAACCTTATAGATTTATATCTTGGGCAAGATCAAACTGTAATGATCTGTGCCCTGCATCAACATAAGCCTCTATGGCTTTTCTTTGTTCATCCATTTTAATCTGCAGTGCAATCAGTAAAGCACTATAATCAACAGTTGGAGCTTGTTGAACTATAGGCTGTGGGGCTACAGTTTGCAGAGCCTTCTTGTAACTCTGGCTCCTTCTCTTGAATACATAGAGTTTCTTTTTCCTTGCCCTTGCAATCTCCTCATCTTCAGAGGCAGATGTGCTGGCAATATCAACCCTCTCCTTAGGGCTTGGAGGCTTGTCAGCTTGCACATCTTGTGCCTTCTCAGTTTCTTGCCTTATAGGCTCCTCCAGAACTTGCATTTGCTCCCCCTCAGCAGCAGCATTCTCTCCTTCAGCAACATCAATTTCCTTGTCAAAATCTGCTTGATCCAAATTTAGGAACAAGTCTTCCATTGTGTATTCAGGGGGTGAAGAAGCTGGAGACATTCTTTGTTCTTCAACTACTGGAGCAGGAATCTCTTCTTGTACAGCAGATGTGTCCTCTCTAACAACATCTGGAACTTGACTAAGCAGCTGTGTTTGCTGAGTAACATCAGACAAATCAGCATCTTCTATAAGATATTCTAAAGTTTTTAGATCAGTGAGTACCTCTTGAATGATGGTTGTGGCTTGCTCACTGTCCAGTGTAGATGCTGCTTCTACAACTGGATGCTCCCCCTGGCTTTGATCCCTGTGGATGAGGCTAGCTGGAGGCAGCTCCCCCTGGATCTCAGCATCAGCTGGAGGAGCAGGAGACTTCACTGCTGGCACTTCCTCATGATCATCAGGAGTGAAAACAACCTGTTCTTCACTCCCAGAACTGCTGGAGGACTCTTGTGCCACAGGAGCTATCTTCCTTTTCTTCTTAGGAGGAGTGACTTTCTCAGTAACTGTCTTCTCTGGTGTTGGCATTTCCTTGGACAACACCCTGTCCCATCTTGAAAAGATCCTTAGATCCATCTTCCTCATGTGATTTATCTTGCTGCCTGCAATAGTATTCATTACCTCTGGTATGGTACCAGCTAGGTAGAGACTGATGATTCTGCCCAGATTGGGCTTCTTCAAGCTCTCCTTGATCTTGTAAAAAACCACTATTGACCAGTCTGTTTTCAGAGTGAATATGATCCTTATCATGATTCCAAACATATAGGCAGACACTCTGTCATGCCCTCCAGGTTTGCTGAGCAAGACTTTTCCCACTATCTCAGACATGAACTTCCCTTGATTATTCATGCCTTTTCTGTTGAAAACAGATCCTATCTTCATCTTTGGATCTAGTCCACACCAGGTAAGAGCTTCCCTGGTCTTTGAAGCAGTCACCTCTTCTTCATCTTGAGTTCTTGGCAATTGAAGAATCTTCCTCAGACTTTTTGGGGTTACCTTAACCTTTTCTCCATGAACTCTGGATTTGATTTTGTATCCAGATTCATCTACTGCAGCTCCATTCAGAAATTCAAGCACCTCATTCTTCCATATCTTAGTTGGTTCAGAAACTAAGTACTCTAACCCTGAATCGGCGACTAGGGTTACTACGGCCCTGATTTCTTGATCAGCATCGTCGAACGCGCCGCGCACAAGCTCATAGCCTTCGTTAACGTTCTCCTCAAGCTTAGGTGCCATTAGGGTTTGTAGAATTTGTCTTTAGAAAAGAGAGGTGTCGACACAGTAGTTTTGGTCTCGAAACTTTGAAAGCGTGTCGACAAACAAAGACAGAACCCTATTTATACCTTTCTGATTTTGAAGATGAACATGCGGGACAGCTAACTTAAAATGTGTCGACACTGACTTATAATGTCTCGACACTCATGTGTCGACACAAGTTTAGTCAACAGATTTTATGTATCGACACTTGATTATGTGTCGACACAACATAACTCGACACATTGTCGAGACTTTACTTAGAAAATTCTGAGTAAAACATAAGTGTCGACACCACATTGGATGTGTCGACACCTACTAGACATGTGTCGACACTAACATTCTGAAGTGTCGACACCAACATCATAGATGTGTCGACACCTTTTTCCTGAATTGTCGACACCACTATTCTGTGTCGACATAGACTTGTCTATGTGTCGACACCTTTTTACTTAGCCAAATTTAATTCTGTAAACTTACTCTAAGTTTATCATTCCTAGTTCAATTTTGAATCTATTGAACTTAGCTTCTTCTAGTGGCTTAGTAAACATATCAGCTATCTGATTATCAGTTTTAACATATTCAAGTAAAATATCTTCTCTTTCTACATGCTCCCTAAGAAAATGATATTTAATTTCAATATGTTTAGTTCTACTATGAGATACGGGGTTATTAGCTATTGAAATAGCACTTGTAGAATCATAGAAAAGTGGAGTTCTACTTACCTGAAATCCATAGTCCTCTAGCTGATGTTGAATCCACAGAAGTTGAGCACAGCAACTTCCTGCAGCTACATACTCTGACTCTGCTGTGGAGATAGCCACACTGGTTTGCTTCTTGCTACTCCATGAAATTAGTCTCCCACCTAGGAATTGACAGGTTCCAGTAGTGCTCTTTCTATCCTCTTTGCATCCTGCAAAGTCTGCATCTGAATAACCTGTTAGATCAAAATCTCCATTCCTAGGGTACCAGAGGCCTAGATAGGGAGTGCCTTTTAGATATCTCAATATTCTTTTGACTGCTGTCAAATGAGACTCTTTAGGGCAGGCTTGATACCTGGCACAAACACATGTAGCATACATGATGTCAGGTCTACTAGCAGTCAAGTATAATAGGGAACCAACTATCCCTCTATACAAGGTTTCATCTACAGGTTTCCCTGCATCATCCTTGCTAAGAGACATACTTGACCCCATAGGAGTCTTCATGGTGCTGGATGAATCCATACCATACTTCCTTATGAGTTCTAGGGTGAACTTGGACTGACATATGAATAAACCATTTTCAGTCTGTTTAACTTGGAGACCCAAGAAAAACTTCAGCTCTCCCATACTACTCATCTCAAACTGACCTTGCATAAGTTTTGCAAACTTTTTGCAAAGGCTGCTTTCAGTAGACCCAAATATAATGTCATATACATATATTTGGACTAGTATGACTTTGCCTCTAGATTCCCTAAGGAATAGAGTCTTATCTATTTTCCCCCTTGAGAATTTGTTCTCAATGAGGAAACTAGATAGGATTTCATACCAAGCCCTAGGGGATTGCTTTAACCCATATAAAGCTTTTCTAAGTCTATAGACATGATGAGGTAGAGTTGGATCAACAAAACCTGAAGGCTGTTCCACATAGACTTCTTCTTTCAAATTACCATTTAGGAATGCTGACTTGACATCCATTTGGTATACCTTGAATCCTTGATAGGTTGCATAGGCCAAGAACATCCTTATGGCTTCCAGTCTGGCTACTGGAGCAAAGGTTTGATCAAAGTCAATACCTTCTTCTTGCCTATATCCTTTAGCAACCAGTCTAGCCTTATTCTTAATGATGACCCCTTGTTCATCCATCTTATTCCTGTAAATCCACTTAGTTCCTATTACATTGTGGTCTTTAGGTTTAGGAACCAATTCCCAGACCTTGCACCTCTTGAACTGATTAAGCTCTTCTTGCATTGCTTCAGTCCATTGTGGATCTTGTATTACTTCTTCAAACTTCTTAGGTTTAACTTGTGACAGAAAGCTGGAATAGATTGCAGCATTCTGATTTCTGCTCCTTGTTTGAACTCCTTGTCTTGGATCTCCAATAATCAGCTCTAATGGATGATCTCTAAGATGCCTGTGGGCTGGAGGCATCCTCACTTCTGGTTGAACCACTTCAGCATCTGCATCATGCTGTATTCCTTGGATTTCTTCAGCAATTGGCACATGTAGTTCTCCCCCTGGACAACAGCTACTTTCTTCTACTTGCTGTCTTGCAGTAGGCACTTCTTCTATAGTAAGCTTGTCCATTTTCTTTGTCAAACCTGTGGGGCTGCATACACTGCTAGACAACTCATTATTAATAAGTTTAGTCTCATCAAAAACTACATGCACTGATTCTTTTACAACTTGTGTAGTCAAGTTGTAGACTCTATAAGCCTTACTATTATTGCTGTACCCAACAAAAATTCCCTCTTGGGACTTGGCTGCAAACTTAGTTAAGTAAGACTTCCCATTGTTAAGTATGAAGCATTTACAACCAAAGATCCTAAAATAGGATAGGTTTGGTTTCCTGCCTTTCACTACTTCATAGGGGGTCTTGTTAAGCCTTTTAGTGATGGTAGCCCTATTTATAACATGGCATGCAGTGTTAACTGCTTCAGCCCAGAAATACTCTGGCAGTGATGTATCACTCAATAGGGTTCTACCAGCCTCTATCAAGGTTCTATTCTTTCTCTCAGCAATGTCATTTTGCTGAGGTGTTCTAGGTGAAGAGAATTCTTGAAATATCCCAAAGTCTTCACACAGTTTTGTCATGCTATCAGACTGAAATTCAGTACCATGGTCACTTCTAATTTTGACCACTGTACTATTTAGTTCATTCTGAATTTGCTTGACAAAGCTATAGAAGACACTAGGTGTTTCAGATTTCTGTCTTAAGAAGAACACCCAGGAATACCTTGAGTAGTCATCTACAACTACAAAGGTATAGACCTTCCTACCTAAGCTGTGAACTGGCATTGGACCAAAAAGATCCAAATGCAAGAGATATAAACACCTCACAACATCTTTGTTCTCTATGCTTCTAAAGGTGGATTTAGTCTGCTTGCCCTTTTGACAAGCTGAGCAAATGCCATCTTTAACACACTTAACTTGAGGATCATTGCTCACTAACTCTTTGCTAAAGAGTTTGCTAATAGTCTTGTATTTAAGATGGGCAAGCCTCTTGTGCCATTTGACACAATGAGAGACTGTCTCATCAGCTACAAGACAAACTGGAGAACCATTGTTCTCAACCATAATGTCTAGGCAGTAGACATTCCTCTTCCTATATCCTGTCAAAATGATCTCTTGATCACTTGACCTCTTGATATGACAACCATTTTTAGCAAATGAGATGTCATACCCTACATCACTTAATTGACTTATACTTATTAGGTTGTGTTTCAACCCTTTAACATAAGCCACTTGAGTAATGGTAACTAAGTTTGTAGAAATGTTACCAAATCCTTTGATGATTCCTTTTTCAGAACCACCAAAGGTTACTTTTGGACCATCTTTTACTGGAATGTAGTCATTTAGTAATCTTCTTGTTCCAGTCATATGTCTGGAACATCCACTGTCCAAGTACCATGTTGGGGTGTGGCCACTTGGACTTACCTGCAAAACAGATTAATGGATCTTGGAACCCAAAGAATTCTTGGGTCCTTGGTATTTGTTAGTCTGCAATCTGACAAAGCTCCCTGCAGGCTTTCCAACAGGTAGCTTGCTACTCACCTTGGCACTGGCATTGCGCCAACAGTCCACTGCAAAGTGTCCAATTTTGCCACAGCACCAACATTCAAACTTGTTGTACCTTTGCTTAGGTACAGCCTTTGCTGTATTATATACAGCAGTCTTGTTGAATGCTGGGGCTTTGCCCTTGGACTTAGACTTGGACTGCTCAGTCCTTGTAGGTCTAATAAAGCCCAGTCCAGCCTTGCCTTTTTGATGAACAAATTCATCAATTAAAGGTAACACTGACTTAGGTTTAGAAAACCTAGCAACTAAGTCCTTCTCCTTCTGAAGATTGATCTTCAGACTCTTAATTTGATCATTCTTAAATGATATAGTACCCATCTGAATCACTGTTATGTGTTTCAGCCTAGCTATCTCATTCAGCTTTTGATCAAATTGCTTCTCAAAATCTGTTGCAGCAGCTTTAAGATCAGCAATTTCCTTTGCCTGACTTTTGGCTAAGGACTTGCTTTTTTTGTAAGCTTGCAACAGCACCTTATATTCATCTATAAGTTGATGAATATCATCCTCAGACTCAGATACACTTTCATCACTTGATGAAGATGAATCTGATTCTGAACTAGAACAAGAAACTGAATTTAAACTTGAACTTTGTACCTGACTGGGTCCTGGCTGCTCTAGGATTTTGGCACTGTCTGTCAAAGCCATTAGTCCTTGGCATTGACTGTCTTCTTGTTCATAAATAGACTCCATGATCTGCATGAATTCTTCCTCTTCTTCTCCAGCAAACAGCCCTATGTAGGCTTCAGGCTCAGACTCAGTTTCTGAAGAAGAGATATCTGATAGAGTCTTCTCCTTCTTGACAACAAAAGACTTCTCTTTCTTTCCTTTGAAGTGAGTCTTTTTCCTGTCACCAGATTCCTTTCTCTTCTCTGGACAATCTGCAATAACATGGCCCTGTCTATTGCAGCAGTAGCACACTATCTTAGATCCAGTTGCCTTGCTTGACTTTGTCCTCTTCCTGTCTTTCTTTGAAGGCTTTTTCTCCTGATAAAAGACTTCCTTTCCCTTTGAAGAAGAATGTCTTGACCTCCACTGTTTCTTCTTCAAGAATTTCTGAAAGTGCCTAGTGAAGGCAACAAAGTTTTCATCACTTTCACTGCTCTCACTCTTTGTGCTGACTGACTCATCAGACTCTGAATCAACTACCTCTGGAGGTGGAGTTGATGACTTATTCTTGCACTTTTTGGGAACTTCTGTCTTGAAAGCAACTGATCTTTCCTTGTGTTCAATCCTTGTTGATTTCTCCTCCTCTTTCCTCACTGTCAACTGCATCTCATATGACAATAACTTGCCAAACAGTGTAGGAGGAGGAATTTCCCCCAACTTAGCCATTTCTCTTATGGCACAGATCTTTGTGTCCCAATCTTTGGTTAGGGACCTTTAGAACTTATCATTTAGTTCATAGTTACTGAACTCTCTTCCATAAGACATGAGTTCATTAACTATTCTGTAGAACTTCTTGTAGCACTCAGTTATGCTATCACCTTTACCTTGTCTAAAGCTCTCATACTCCTGATTTAGCAAGGATTTTCTATCTTGCCTAACTTCTTCAGATCCTTCCATATACACTATAAGAGTGTCCCACATCTCCTTGGCTGTCTTACAATGTATAAGATTATGAAAAGTTGCATCATCTATGACACTTACAATAATGTTTTGTGCCCTCTTGTCCATTGTAGCTAGGACAATCTCATCCTTAGTCATCTCAGAGAAATCCTTTGGAGTTCTCTGATTTGCATCCAAAACTGAAATATTCATTGGCACATAAGACCCTTCCTTTACTGTGATGTAGATTCTAGGGTCAGAGGCTTCCATAAATAGCCTTACCCTTTCTTTCCAGATCCCAAAGATCTCTTTCCTGCATATGGGTAATTTCATGGAACCCAATTCCTTGTGATTCTCAGAAAAACCCATGTTTCTTGATTTTCTTGAATTTCTTGAAACTGTGTTTTGTCTTACACTGAATCTGCCAAACAGGATCTCCTCAGACTGTTAGTCCCAGGATCGGAACCTCGCTTTGATACCACTTGAATGATATGGTACCTAAACAGCTAGAGGGGGGGGGGTGAATAGGTGACCTAATCCTTTTCTAACTTTACTGGCAGCAAACAGTTTATTATCACAGATTTTTAACTTTTGCACAGCAATCACAAAGTATTCACAGCATACACAGCACAATCACAGCACAACACAGTGGTTTATAGTGGTTCCCCAAGATATGGGTACATCCACTTTCCCCCTTCGCCTATCTAGCAGTGTACTAGATTCGGCCAAACTCCTCCACTGTCTCAGAACCCAAATTGGTTCCTACACCTCAGGCCCAAAGCCTTACAACTCAGCTTTATCCCAAAGCCTACACTCAGCCAATCAAGGCCTACACTCAGCCAACCAAGGCCTACACTCAGCCAACAAGGCCTACACTAAGAGATCTCAATCTCCTACACTCAGGCTAACAAGCCCTACCCTCAGCCTTTATAGTTATAGGCTTACAATTCACTCAGATTCAAAGGATTCTAGAAGATAAAAATGTTTTACAAAAATTAACTCAACAACTCAGAAATGAAAGAGGGGAGTTGAGAGTTTCTTGATGAGTTCTTGGAAGAACTCCGCTGGATTCACCCTGACTTAGCTTTCTTCAAAGCTTCTTGAGTAGAACTGAATAAGACTGAATCCTCCTGCAGTAGTTCCTTGACCTCTGCTACTTAAGATCCAAAATTGAATCTGAATCCTTCTTCTCAGCCTAGTTCCAGAGGCTGATTTCTTGGAAGGAGCCCTCTCTCTCCAACTTCTTAGATCTGCACTTGGACTGCAAGATCTTCTTGTGTTGATACTCTTGGTACCACTTCAATAATTTGTTTTTCAACAAACTGAACTTTTGAACAATAATCTGATCTCTATTTCTGTAAACTGTAGATGCCTATTTATAGGCCTTTTTCATGGTAACCGGCTGGTCCGGTCCATAACTGACTTCTGATATCTCTGACAGGTGCTGTAGACCGGCTGGAACGACAGCTGTCAAGTCATCCAGTCATTGCTTGAAAATCTCTAACTGTCTGTAAGTGTCGAGACTTTCTGTCTTTAAGTGTCGACACTTATAGTCCAAGTGTCGACACATGTTGTGTAAGTGTCGACACAAGTCTACAAGGTGTCGACACATTTCCTTGTATGTCTCGACACAGATTCTTCTGCATGTGTCGACACTGAAATTGAGTGTCGACACAAGTACTTGCTCTTCTAGCTTTTGCTGAATTCTTCTAAGTGTCGACACATCTCCTTTGTGTCGACACATCTTCTTGTTGTTGAGACTTCAGCTAAGTGTCGACACATTCCCTTAGTGTCGACACTTGTACTTAGAATATTTTTGTTGATCTTTCTGATCTTTGCTAAGTGTCGACACAGCTCCTTGTGTCGACACTTTCTTCAAGTGTAGAGTCTTTAGCTGAGTGTCGACACATTGTGCTGGGTGTCGACACTTACTTCATGTGTTGACTCTTCTGGTTGTGTGTCGACACATTGTGCTGGGTGTCGACACATTCTTCAAGTGCTGACTCTTCTGTTGAGTGTCGACACATTGTTCTGAGTGTCGACACTTTAACTTAGTCTCTGCAGACTTTTGCTGAGTGTCGACACAACTCCAAGTGTCGACACTTTCTGGTGTAGACACAGCTTCACTGGGTGTCGACACAGCTCCTTGTGTCGACACATTCTGTCTGCACTTTTCTTCACTGAGTGTCGACACAGCTCCAAGTGTCGACACTTTCTATCTGGTGTCGACTCTGCATCCCAGGTGTCGACACAATGACTCCAAGTGTCGACACTGCTTGTCTGGGTGTCGACACAAGCTTTCTTGAGTGTCGACACTTTCCCTCTGAGTGTCGAAACATGGACTTGGAAACTTTTTGCTTCAGTTCAGTGATTACTTAACCTGCACAAGTAAACTCAACATACATCAAATACATTATGATGTATATCATTGAGTTGGGTGAGGCTTCTTCAAATCAGGTACATTTGACCAATGTACCCAACAACGAGCATCTTCGCACGGGCTACGCCCGTGCTCGATGCTCTCGGGCGGCCTTCGGCCGCATCAGGCGGGTTTCGCCCGCCTGCGCAAGGGCTATGCCCGTGCTGGTTGCTCTCGGGCGGCTTTCGGCCGCATCAGGCGGGCTTCGCCCGCCTGCGCACGGGCTTCGCCCGCCTGCGCACGGGCTTCGCCCGCCTGCGCACGGGCTTCGCCCATGCTTGATGCTTTGGGTGGTCTTCGGCCGCATAGAAGCCAGCTTCGCCGGCTTTCTCGCAATCCACCATTTCGGCGCCGCAGCCTCCACTCGCGGCTCCCGGAGCCCTATGGTTATTTGATTTTGCTCCGGGGGCCGCGAGTGGCGGATGCGACGCCGAGATGGTGGATTGCGTGAAAGCGGGCGAAACCCGCTTCTATGCGGCTGAAGACCACCCGAAGCATTAAGCATGGGCGAAGCCCGCCTGATGCGGCCGAAGGCCGTCCGAGAGCATCGTGCACGGGCGTAGCCCGTGCGCAGGCGGGCGAAGCCCTCCTGATGCGGCCGAAGGCCGCCCGAGAACATCGTGCACTGGCGTAGCCCGTGCGAAGATCCTCGTATTAAATAATATAATATAAATCTATATAAATATAATGTAATATAAATAATATAAATAAATCTAACTTAGGACTTGAGTTCTAATTAAAGCTGGGTGGATGAGGAGAAGAGGAGGAGCAGGGCCATGGGAGGGGTGCACAGGAGGAGGAAGAGGAGGAGGAGGAGAGGAAGAGCAGGGCCAGGGGAGGGGTGCACAGGAGGAGGAGAGGAAGAGCAGTGCCAGGGGAGGGGTGCACAGGAGGAGGAGGAGGAGGAGGAGGAGAGGGGCAGGTCAACCGGCGACCACGACAAGGGTAGGCCGGAGGCGAACTGGCAGGGCCACCGCCGGCGGTGGCCCTGCCCGTCAGCCCCAAACCTGGGACTCACGGGCAGGGCCACCGCCGGCGGTGGCCCTGTCGTGGCCCTGCTGGTTCGCCTCAGGCCTACCCCCGCCGGCGTCCGGCGACCCCGGCGGTGGGGACCAGTCAGGCAGCCGCAACCTCCGCCGGCGGTGGCCGGCTGAAATAATTTTTTTTTATAATGGACGGCGGCCGGCTGGCGGAGCTGCAGTGGCAAAACCGGAAAAACGTATATAACGGACGCAAAGGGCACTGTAGCAAACAAACATTTCCATTTATGCAGGATATATATAGCTTTACTACTATAATAGAAATAGTACGACCATGAGTTCAAAATTCTAATCGCCGTCAATCTCTGACATGATAAATCAGCTGCCGTCCGATCTAACTCAACAAATCAACTCCAGCTTTTCACATTTTTGTAGGTACCCTAAACTTAGGATTAAAATGTGTCCTAAACTTATAAATTTCATAGGCTCTTATCTTAGGGTAATAAATTACTAATTTATCCGTTTAACTTAGAAAAAAATCTCTGCTTCATGGCCATACAAAGGATCAAACGCTTACCAAGCCCACCTGATAAAAGCCAAGGCAATCAGCCCGTAAGCCGGCTGGCCCGCAAACATGCCCGCAACTTTAAGAGGAACCCGAAAAAACGGCCAGGCCGCCAGCCCGCAAGCCTGCCAAACGGCAAGGCCCTAACATGCTGATTTCAAACACTACTCACGGAAACCTATATTTATACCCATAAATTCCCATTTGTTTGGCAATGTGGGACTAAAACAGTGCACACGCCTTTTTTTTTAAATTTTTAATTAATTGCCAAGTGCAGACAAACTTGCGTGCGGGTGTACGGGCAGGGCATTTTGGGGGTCAAGACGGCACCAAATCAAAAAGTGACCAGAATGAAAGTTGTTCGTCTAGACGAACAATTTTCATGGTGGTCACTTTTCGATTTGAAGCCGTCTTGGCCCTCGATTTGGGCCCCGAAATCTGGGGCGACGAGACTGCTACAATAGCGATCTCGCCGCCCCAGATTTCGGGACCCAAATCGAGGGCCAAGACGGCTCCAAATCAAAAAGTGATCAACATGAAAGTTGTTCGTCTCGCCGAGATCTACAACTTTCATGTTGATCACTTTTCGATTTGATGTCATTTTGACCCTTGGCCATGTTTACTTATTTTTTTTAATTTTTCATTATTAATTGTTTCATTAATTAATTGTTTCATTAGGTTGCTGCCGTGACGCAATCAAAGAAATTATAATATTTACTTATTTTCTTTTGTAATTGTTTCATTATTAATTGTTTCATTAATTAATTATTTCATTAGATTGCTGTCGTGGAGCAGGCGAAGCCCGCCGGGGCCGGAGGCGGGCGAAGCCCGTCGGGGGCGAGCGAATCCCGCCGGGGAGGGGGGGGGGGGGGGGCGAAGCTCGCCGTTGCCGGCCGCTCGTCGGGGGGGGGGGGGGGGGCGAGCGAAGCCCGCCGTCGCAGGCCAGGTACTGCGGCGCGTCGCCATCGGGCCGGAGCCCGCCGGTGGGGTTGGGGGCGGGGGGGGGGGGGGGGGGGGAGCCTGCCGGGGGGTGGTGGGGCGGGCGGAGCCCGCTGTCGCCGAGCAGGTACTGTGGCGCGTGGCCATCGGGCCGGAGGCCCGTGCTTGTCACTCGTGTATATATATATATATATCTACTACTACAAAGGAAATAGTTTTGAGATGAATTTTAAACTCATTGAAACCATCATGACCGTTAGATCTATCTCTATTTTTGAACCACCGTCGGATCAAACCGCTCCCTCTCTCTTCACTTTTTTGTAGGTCTCCTAAACCTATTAGGGGCGTCCTAAACATATGTTAAAATTAACAAATAAAATACTCCCTTAATATACTCGAACCACGTTTGCATACAGCCCGCCCAGTGAAACTCCGCCCGCAATAAGGACCGCCTCATCTCTATCAAGTTTCAAATATTAAATACCATTTCTTTAATATATACCCAAAGATGTCCCCTTAGCCCACGATGTGGGACTAAAGTTGTGCAAGTTTATTAAAATAAAATAAAAAAAAATAGACGCGTCGGGTGAGCCTCGAACCGCCGACCGCCACGAATACATTATAAGCATTCTCCACTTTGCCAAGAACACTTTCACGTTATTTTATAGCACCAGTTTTATATGTACTTTATGTTAAAATTAAGTTAAAATTAACTTCTATCTTTAATTAACAAAATATTACCGGTTCTTAAATTAAGTTAAATTTAATATTTCGTTAATTCAGTTAAAATTACTGTTTCTTTAATTTAGTTAAAATTAACTTTTTTTTCCTTTAATATAATCAGGCGAAGCCCTCCGAGGGCGACTGGGTACTGTCGCGCTTAGCCTGCTGCTGACAGGGTACTAGAGACGACACGTGGCGCACGAGGGCCGCCGGCCGGGTACTGTGGCGCGTAGTCATCGGGCCGGAGGCCCATGCCTGTCACTCGAATATATATATATATATATATATTGATTTCTCATCCCAACCCCCTCTCCCCTACTTAATTAATATCCCTGATTAATTAAAGGACCCAATTATTCTCATAATTATTAACTAATTATTAAGTAGTTAATTAATTAACCCAATTTTCTATCATGTCGCTTAGCGTTGCCAACCGCATTGAGCTTCTCGCCACCCTCGCCAAGCTGGACCGTCGTATTGCGCATCGGGAGGCTCGACTCGACCACTTCGATGCTCAGCTCGACCTCACGCTCGAGGCCCTCTGCATGTCTCGTGACTCGGTGGTTTTTTTGTCACCACCACCACCGGAGCTGGACTCGTCGCCTCCCCCTCCAATGATGGTGCCATCACCGTCCTCCGTCGTTCAAGACACGTCGTCGCCGCCGCCTCCGCCACCACCTCTGCCGCCGTCGTCGTCGCCGCCACCGGCCTCCACTGCGCCACCACTGTTCACGACGGTCTTCCTTCCACCGTTGCCGCCTCCTCTCCAGTCACCTGCTCCGCTGCCGCTGGTCATATCGTCACCTCCTGTACCGGCTCTTCCTCCGCCTTCCCCGACATTGTTGCCTCCTCCGGGCACATCGCCGCCTCTTCTGCCGTCCCGTGTCCTGCTGGCACCGACGGATCCGTTCCTGCCACCGACCGTTGCTTCTCCGAACTCCGTACTGCTGCTGCTCCACCGACCTCGCGGAAGCCATTACCTCCGCCGTCCGTCTTTCCGACGGCGCCACCGTTATTCACTGACACTGTCGCCGCCGCCGCTACACCCGATTAGACATTGTTCTGACGGGAGATCAAGCTGCCCGAGGAACCGACCATCCACGTGGAGTTTGAGCTTGATGACAAGCTCGATGTTAAGGACGGATGGAGTGTTACGGATCCGCCGTCAGTTATCGTGTGCTGTTATTATTATTATTACGTTGAGTCGTGTTATATCGAGTCATTATTATCGAGTCGTTGTTTTAACGTTGTCGTATTTTTATATTCACGCGTTTATGATTGTATTTACGATTTTGTCATTATGAGTCCTATTTAAAGGAACTCATGGGGTCATATAATCATCATGCAAGAAAGTAATCAAAAGTTCTCCTTTTCTCTCGAGTTCCTCTTTCTCGCTAGTTCTTCTCTTCTCTTCTCACCCCCTCCCTTCTAGGATTTTCATCTCCTCTACCATTTCTAGGGATTTAATCACTTGTATCCTCCACCCGCCGCTTACCAACAAATTTGCCAAAATAGGTACGTAACGGCCCATTCATAGAAACTTGTTTATTATTATTTTTGTTTATTATTATTTTTATTTACTTTTTATCTTCCAGGAATAGACTTCTTACATAATGAATTCAGTCAGTTTATCTTATTGCATTCTGATATCTCATGCAGCTAATACGAGGCGAGATTAGGTCCGGTAAATCAGACAAGGAAATCTACAAAAAGCTAGAGAAAGATTTTGGAGAGACAGTGCTATATGCACCTAAATTTGACATGCAGACTGCAGCCTTATGGCTATCTCCGGTCAGTTATTCTCAACAAATTTTGATTGTGAATTTCATCTGATTGAATTAAGTAATCAATTCAAAGAAGGTTGAGTAAGTGAAAATTGAGAAACTAACTAGTTCCATACATAATTTTCATATTCATCCTAACAAATTCTTTTTCTTCAAACCCACTTCTATGTTCTGTATGGGAGAGCGGCGATGGTTGTGAATGCAAGGAATGTGATGCACAAATCATTTTGATAGCTGTATCCATGAACACAATTTCTTCAAAACAGTGTTTTCGAACAAATTCTACTGCAGACATTCAAGTGCATTTAGGCTTTAGCGGCCACGAACACCATGGTGACCGAAAACACTGCCCAAAACTTCCAAACTCAATGACATTGTCTTTATAATATTTTCTAACATAGTTCCCTACTTAGGTTTTGTTTAGGCGAGCAGAGACGGTTGTGGCCGCAGGGATGAGATACACATGTAGCATTTAGGTAGGCTGCGTTCACATCATTTCTTTAAAATGGTGTTTTGAACAACATTCTACTGTAGACATCTAGGTGTATTCAAGCTTGTAAGACTCCCTCTTTCGGGGTGTTAGATCAAACCGGGGAGTCTAATGCCCAATGCACCCAACTTGACTACGATGGTGTAAGTAGTGCGGGAAAAAAGTAATATCCCTTCTAACTCGCGCACTGTCCTACTTCAACCTGTATCCAACTGGAAGTCATTGATGGACTGTCTCCATCATTTTTGTCACAACCCGCATTTTTCACCGCCATTAAAGAAATATCAGAGTAAGGGAAAAATACGCGTCATGATGCCACGTCAGCAGGGATAACTGCGGACGCTCAGACAAAACTCCTACTTGACCAAGAAGAAAGATCTTTGAGTTATTTAGAGGCAAAATCAGTTTATGTGTAGTATTTAGCCGTATCCGTCGGCTTAGTGGCTCATCTAGTCAACAAAAAAAGTAGTTAAACACTGCGGAAAATATTTCTTTTACAAGGTTAGACATCCTATATGAGTTCAGAGGTTCCCAGAGGACACCTCATGGTATGCAAGTTTTAGGTTTATAATAGAAATAAAAGTAGATTTTTACGGTCAGTAAATATAGTGATTTTAGCATTTTAAAACATGCAATGCGTGAGCTAGTAATAGTAGTTTTTATACTTGAAAAATACATATTATGCAATCCTAGCATAAAACATCACAGAGAGCAAGTAATCCAAATACACAGAAAGAAAACTCAGCAACCAACAATCATCCAAAATCAACAATCCTGTGGGCGTCAACAAACTGACATGAACCCACATAAAATAAAGTATGTCTGAACTAGTAAAGCAAACTAAAACAAAGTCTTCCTCGCTATGACGAGGCAAAAACCACAGCCAACACTGCTGCTCAGGAACTCCAAAACCAGCACCGAAATCAGCTACAACGCTGAACCTGAGGCATTCCATAGACAGAACACCTCAGCAAGAATGTACAAGTGACGACAGACAGTAAGATACAAGTAAACAAAGTCAAAGGGTAACAATCCAAGAGCAAAAGAAAGATAAATAAAGTACAACAGTAAGGTACCAAAGTCAAAAGGGAACACTTACGTGAAGCGTCACGTACAACAAAAGTACCCCAAATACATAAGACTATAAGGGAAAAAGGTCATAATTAAAACATCAGGAAGAAGGCAAAACTTTATTAGCCACCTGTGGTCAACTCCACCAAAACAACAACGGGCAGGGTGGTCAACTAATCTGGACACACCCCCTCAGATATAATTTAATCCGTCATAATTGCAGGGGTGAATGAATACTCCACCATACACCGCAAATGCCCAAACACCCGATAGTGTCCCACAAAGTACTAACAAAGGGATCAAACGTTGCGGCTGTGGATTCGCCCACAAATAACACCTGTAACAAAGATAAATCATGAAGTCACACCCCGTAACGATCCGGGTTTAGAGCTCAGGGGCACACCCCAATCCATTCGGGGCCCGACGGCTTGTCTCGACCCACGGCATCGCCACGAAAAAAATCATGATATAAATCTCAAGACAACAATGACACATCAAATTCTACTAGACAATTCTAGATTTGACACGGTTGATCAACCTTTAGGAAGAATTCGCAATCCAAAATAAACTCTAACGCGTCCTACATAAAAGTTGAACAGTAATAAGAGTGAGATTTAACCACGTCATCAAGACATATAGCACTTAACAAGGTTAGGTAGCAAAATCAAGAATATGAAAATTATAAATAAGATTAAACAGGAGATCTAACAACACTATAATCAACAAGTTATTAAAAATCATGATAACAATAAGTCAGAAATTCTACAAATCGAGATAAAGAAGGGAAGAGAAGGAGGAAACCATCACTTGGCTTGATTTTACTGGAGAAGACCACCAAATCGCACCACGACGTAGATCGGGACCAAAAAGACGAAGGAAATCGAAATCTAAAAAAAATGGTCAAAAATAGGAGTTAGCACCGAAAACTGTAGCGAGAAAAACTCGAGGAATGAGGAAGATTTTACTACGATGGCGTAACTTTCGATGAGAGCTTTCCGGATCTATATTCGGTTGAAGATTTCGAGCACCGGAGTACCGTCGGCGGCCAACGGAAGAATCGCGAAAAACTCTCTCTCACTCACGCCGCTCTGGTTCGGGAAGAAGGAAGAGAATCAGTCTAAGGGGGAGAAGGAGAAGTTTATCTTATATATATGTATATATATAATAATAATATAATATAAGGATTAGTATACTTAAGTGAAGGGACAAGGTTCGGCTGAACTAGAATTTTCGAGTAGAAGGTGATATTTCTCGAGTGGACGATAATATTACTTGAGAACAAAATGAAGCAGCACTCGGGAGCAGCAAACCCAACTCTCGAGTACAGAGCCAAAACTTCTCGAGAACAAAGACACTTCTCAAGAACAACTGAGAATTTCGCGAGTTCAACAAGAGCATTACTCGAGTACAAAAACGGGCCTCTCGAGAACTAGAAGCATTTCTCGAGTAGAAGATAAGGCATTTCTCGGGAACTGATATAGACTTCTCGAAAACAAGGTGGAAGAAAGATCCCGTTTTAGGGGGTGTGACTGTAACGCTCCCGATTTTCTGATGTTATTATGTGATTTGGTGTCGTCATATTTATGACGACGGTGCGTTACCCCTTCTTACATTTTGTTGTCGGCGCTGCACCGTTTGTGAGTTTGCGTCCGTCGGGTCCGTTTGACCGGATTTTGGGATTTTGATTGTGTTGAATGCCTTCCTTGATTTAAAGGATGAGGTTTTGAGACTTTGGACTTGTCCAATTTTATTGTGATCCGAGCATTTTGGAGTCTCGACGTGTGTTTGGACCCATGTGGTGATTTTTGCTTGTGTAAGCATTTGATGTTGCGTCTCAAGAATGATGTATCGTATTCTAGGGGGGTCTTCGCTGTTAAACTCGTTAAAGTCGGTGCGCGTTTTGGCCACTGTTTTGAACTGATATTTGCTCGTTCAAACGATTTGTATAAGATCATTATTGCTAAATTTCAGCCTTATACTCTTTTTGATTCTCGAGATGCCCCCCTGTAGGGTAGGTTTTCGTCGAACAGAGGCGTGAGAATTGGGGTCGGCGATGAGAGAATCTCATCCGCATCTCTTCCCTTAGTTCAGGTATGTCTTCAGGTTTTGGTAATATTTGGGTTTTTCGTTTTGATTTGCTCTTAATGTTGTGATAAGTTTCAGGACGAAACTTTTTTTTAGGGGGTGTGACTGTAATGCCTCCGATTTTCCGATGTTATTATGCGATTTGGTGTCGTCATATTTATGACGTCGGGACGTTACCCTTTCTTACGTTTTATTGTTGGCGCCGCACCGTTTGTGCGTTTTTGCATCCGTCGGTTCCGTTTGACCGGATTTTGGGGTTTTGATTGAGTTGAATGTCATGCTTGATTTAAAGGATGAGGTTTTGAGGCTTTGGACTTGTCTAATTTTATTGCGATCCGAGCATTTTGGAGTCTCGACGTCTGTTTGGACCCTTGTCGTGATTTTTGCTTGTGTAAGCATTTGATGTTACGTCTCAAGAATGGTGCATCGGATTCTCGGGTGGTCTTCGCTGTTAAACTCGTTAAATTCAGTGCGCGTTTGAGACACGGTTTTGAACTGGTATTTCCTCGTTCAAACGATTTGTATAAGATAATTATTGTTAAATTTTAGCCTTATACCTCTTTTTGATTCTCGAGATGCCCCCTGTAGGGTAGGTTTTCGTCGAACAGAGGCGTTCGACCAATTTTTGGGGCGTTCGACGATCAGTGAGCTGGTCGTTCGACGAAGCGTCGAACGGGTCTGGGTTCGACTAAGACGAACTATTGGGTTTGTGTTCGACGAATTCTGTTCGAAATTCGTCGAACACAAAACCCGTTCGACGAACTCTAGTCGAAATTCGTCGAACGCAAAGGAAAACTCCGTTCGACGAACTTCACTCGAAATTCGTCGAACACAAACCCAATAGTTCGGCTTAGTTGAACCCAGACCCGTTCGACGCTTCGTCGAACGCCCAGCTCACCGATCGTCGAACGCCCCAAAAATTCGTAGAACACCTCTGTTCGATGAAAACCTACCCTACAGGGGGCATCTCGAGAATCAAAAAGAGGTATAATGCTGAAATTTAACAATAATGATCTTATACAAATCGTTTGAACAATGAAATACCAGTTCAAAACAGTGGCCCAAACGTGCACCGAATTTAACGAGTTTAACAACGAAGACCACCCTAGAATCCGATGCACCATTTTAGAGGCGCAACATCAAATGCTTACATAAGCAAAAATCACCACATGGGTCCATACACACGCCGAGACTCAAAAATGCTCGGATCGCAATAAAATTGGACAAGTCCAAATCCTCAAAACCTCATCCTTTAAATTAAGAAAGACATTCAACTCAATCAAAACCCCAAAATCCGGTCAAACGGACCCAACGGACGCAAAAATGCACAAACAGTGCGGCGCCGACAACAAAACGTAAGAAGGGGTAACGCCCCGACGTCATAAATATGACGACACCAAATCACATAATAACATCGAAAAATCGAGAGCGTTACAGTCACACCCCCTAAAAAAAAGTTTCGTCCCGAAACTTATCACAACATTAAGACTAAATCAAAACGAAAAACCTAAATATTACCAAAAACCTGAAGACATACCTGAACTAAGGGAAGAGATGCAGATGAGATTCTCTCATTGCCGACTCCAATTCTTACGTCGCGTTCTCGACGTCTTGATTTCGCCAGAGAACTTTAACCATGGGGATGTTCTTTCTCCGCAACACTCCATCATGAGAATCCAAAATACGAACAGATTTTTCTACGTACGTAAGGTTGGGCTGAATCCGGGGCACCGAGTCAAGCACTTGACGATCACTACGAATACACTTCCGCAACTGACTCACATAGTACACATCATGGACACCAGGAAAGGTAGCAGGCAACTTCAGCCTATAAGCTGACACTCCAATGCGCTGCAGAATCTGAAAAGATCACACATACCGGGGGTCTAACTTGTGATTCTTTCCAAACCATTTAATGTCAGACATCGGAGAAACTTTCATAAAAACCAAGTCCCCAACAACAAACACCAGATCAACCCTTCGTTGATTAACATATTTCTCATAGCGCTCTTGTGCTACACGAAGCTTTTCTCAAATATGAGTCACAACACAATTCATTTTTTCAAGTGCTTCCGGACCTAGCAACGGTCTCTCACCAACCTCAGCCCAAAACAAAGGAATCCTACAACGCCTCCCATATAAGGCCTCAAACGGGACCATATGCAGACTTTCTTGGTAACTATTATTGCACGTAAACTCCATGAGTCTGAGACGCTCATCCCAAGCACCACCGTGATCCAAAATATAACGCTTGATCATATCTTCCACGATCTGATTTACACTTTCCGTCTGACCGTTCGTCTGCGGATGATAGACGGTGAAATAACTCAAATCGGTACCTAACCCCTCCTGTAAACTCTTCCAAAAACGAGACGTAAATCTAGAGTCTCGATCCGATACGATGCTGACAGACACTCCATGTAATCTGATGACCTTATCAAGATATAACTCAACTATATTCTTCATAAAATACCCAATCTTAAAAGACACAAAGTGAGCACATTTTGTCAATATATCAACTATCACCCAAACAGAGTCGTGCTCATGGGGAGATCTCGGTAAACCAGTGATGAAATCCATCAAAATACTGTCCCACTTCCAATTGTAATATCAAGCAGTGTCAATTTACCTCCAGGCCTTCTATGGCCAGCTTTAACACGCTGACACATAACATTCAAACACAAACTTTGCTATATTATTTTTCATTCCCGACCATCAAACAATTTGCTTTAGATCTTTATACATTTTAGTGGAACCAGGATGGTAAGCAACACTGGAACCATGAGGTTCAGTACAAATCTTAGCCCGAATATCGCCAAAAACGGGGGTACAAAATCTGCCCTGATACTTCAAAGTATCTAACTCATCCAACTAGAAATCAGGTAGCTCTCCCTTCTCAGTTCTATTCCGGAGATGTAACAAATCTGGGTCATCCTTCTGGTGCGCTCTCGTAAGGGAAATCCAAGAGGACTCTTCTGCTTCTAAACTAGCAGACAAAGTACTACTCCCAACCTCAATGTCCATCAACAAGAATTCTTCTATCAAGAACTGTAAAGACATTAAAAATTTTGACGGTCTTTCTACTTAAAGCATCGGCTACTACATTAGCCTTTCCCAGATGATAAAGAATCTCCACTTCATAATCAGCCACATATTCTAACCACCTACGCTGACGCAGATTTAATTCCTTCTGAGTGAAGACGTACTTCAAACTCTTATGGTCTGTATAGATCTTGCACAATGTGCCATACAATAAATGCCTCCAAAACTTCAGCGCATAAATTACAACAAAAAACTCCAAATCATGCGTATGATAGTTTTGTTTTCATGAATCTTCAATTGTCTTGATCCGTATGCGATCACCGTTTCATTTTGCATCAAAACACAGCCAAGTTCTATGTGTGATGCATCCACATACACGACGTACTCAACTCCTTCAGTATGCAAGGTTAAAACTGGAGTAGTACACAATCTCTTCTTCAACTCCTGGAAAGTTTTTTCACACTTATCGCTCCAAATGAACGCAATATTCTTCTGGGTAAGTCTAGTTAGAGGAGCAGACAACACTGAAAACCCTTCCACAAATCTTCTATAATAGCCAACCAGGCCTAAAAAGCTCCTAATCTCCTTATGCGTAGAAGGTCTCTCCCATTCCGTCACAGCAAAAATCTTGGTCGCGTCTACGGAAATACCGTCCTTGCTTACAACATGACCCATAAAGGACACCTGAGGTAGCCAGAACTCACACTTGCTCAACTTTGCATATAACTTATGCTCCCTCAGGGTTGACAAAACCAATCGTAAATGTTGAGTATGCTCCTCAACACTGCGGGAATACACAAAGACGTCATCTATGAATACGATCACAAAACGGTTCAAGAAATCCTTAAACACTCTATTCATTAAATCCATGAATGTAGAGCGTGCATTGGTCAAACCGAAGGACATCACCAAAAACTCAAAATGTCCATGCCGCGAACGGAAACCGGTCCGTGGAATATCTGCCTCACGAATCCTCAACTGGTGGTAGCCTGAACGAAGATCGATCTTTGAAAATATCGAGCTACTACACAACTGATGGAACAGATCATCAATCCTCGGCAAGGGATATCTATTTTTAATGATCACCTTATTCAACTCTCTATAATCGATGCAAAGCCTCATCGATGCATCCTTTTTCTTTACAAATAATACGGTAGCACCCCACGGAGAATAACTTGGTCTAATAAAACCACACTGCAGCAACTCATCAAGCTGATTGCGCAATTCATCCAACTAACGCGGAGCCATACGGTACGGTGCTTTGACAATAGGACGAGTACCTGACTCGAGGTCTATCACAAACTCTATCTCCCTCACCGAAGGAAGTCTTGGAAGACAATCAGGAAAAACGTCTGGAAACTCTCGCCCCACCGAGATATCCTCAAGACGTGGTGTAACAAAAGCTGTTTCCAAAGCAGAAATAAAAACCAAATACGCCTCACAACCAGACTTTATAGCACGACAAGCACGTACCGCAAAAATAATAGGGGAAACCCTATCCTGAAAACCATAGACGCTCATAGGTTGGCCATTGTCCATCTTGAAGTCTAATCGCTTTGTCTTGCACTGGATGACCGCATCATACTTGGACAGCCAGTCCATGCCCAAAATCGCATCAAAGTCCGCCAGATCCAAAACCATCAGATCCGCAAAGGCTAGGAAATCGCCTAGATAAATTGGGCATCTCAGAACTCCTTGATTAGATATCACCGAATCACTGGAGGGAAGTTTGACGTTGAAGGAGTTTCCTAATTGATCCACGTCCAATCGATGTTTATCTACGAAACTCCCCGCCACAAAAGAATGGGTGACACTCGAATCGAAAAGGACGCGCGCCCACCTATTCAGCACCTTAAATTCCCCTAAAACCGTAGCATACATAACTAAACGAACGAAAACTAGGGCAACAGTAGAGAGTAAAAAAAATTAAACTAGGGTCTAACCTAATATTACTTGTGTAGAGGTCTGAGATTTTTTCCTTGTCACCACATTCAACTTTCCTTTCCCTCTGTCCTGGTTTAGTGGCGGCGGCAGAGCCTGAAGCGGGGCAGGCTGCAGTGGAGTCTGAGCCTGGGGGAATGAAGTCTTCCGGTGCCCCTTCTGCCCGCACTGGAAGCAAGTCTTATCCTTCAACCAGCAACGACTCACGTCATGTCCCTTCCTTGTACAGTACGTGCACACCAGATCTCCTTTGGGTGCACCTTGGATGGTGAGCACCTACTGCTGTTTCAATGTGACAGTCCTTTTGAAACACCTTTCGCAATCGTGGCCAGATCGAGCACAAAAGCTACATATTTCTCTACCCTTCTTCTTCGAAGAAGGGCCAGACGCCCTAGAGCATCCATCCTCATCACCTTTCCTCTTCTCTTTTCTCACAGCGGCACCTCGATTCTTAGCGTTCTCGATCGCCTCGATCTTCAGAGCGGCTTCCACTACCTCAGCATAGCTTTCAGCTCTATAAACGCATGCCAACTGTTGGACATCGTTTCTTAATCCTCCGAGGAAGCGCTTCACTCTTCCTGCCTCCGAAGCTACTATATCAGGAGCAAATCTGCTCAACTTACTAAACTCAATCTCATATTCGCTCACCGTGAGCTGTCTCTGCTTCAAATGCATGAAATTATTCATCAGACGGCCCCGCTCGACCGAGGTTAAAAACTTCTTAAGCAACATCTTCTTGAAGGACTCCTAAGTGCATCCTTCCTTCAAACTTTCCTTTTCCCGAATCCACCAAGTCTTTGTCAGGCCTTTTAGCTGGTAGACCGCAATCATTACCTTCTGGGCTTCAGCAATCCCCGAATACGTGAACATCTCATCGATAGCGATGATCCAATTATCTAAAACCATAAAGTTGGCACTCCCGTCATAAGTGGGAGGTTTCAATCGTTGGAAATGCGATATAGTGTTCATATCTGGTGGTAGCGTCACTGGGGGCATTAGAGCAGCAGGACTAGCAGGTACAGCTTGACCCACGACAAAATCTTGCGTTCAGGGTTGCTGCGTGGGAGCGACAGACAACAAGGACTGAATCTGCCACTGCATCACAACTAACTGTCTCGACAGAGGCTCATTACTCTGACGCAAACTCTCAATCACCACATTACGTTGCGCACCAGACGACTCACCCTCCGACTGGGGAGTCGACCTCGTCGCAGGAGGTCTAACCGGCATTTCTAGAAAAGTAACGAACGACTCATCAAAAATCCTAGATTACAACTAGTTTACACAACTAGTTCAGACCATACTTTAAAGACACTTGCTATGTCCTACTTAGGATGATATCTTTTCATCCTATTTACTCATGTGTCTATGATATGAATGCATGAATTCTTTATTCTTATTTAAAATCATGTGTGTACATGTGTCATCCTGTAAACCTTAACTTAGCACGCGTGCTTATGCGATGATATACTATGCATGCAGTGTTATGCATTCTAAAAAGGCCTTAATGCATGTATGAGCGACATACACATGAAATGTTATGCATCCCATACTACATAACATCGCATGCAACGAGAAAACAAAACATGCTAATGGGCACACATGTGAATGCGGTTATGCATCCCATACTACATAACCGTCACATGTTGCCTCCTATGGTAGATCCATATACAAACACATATTATGCATCCCATACTACATAATATGTCCCGTATACTTCTTATCATGCTATGAGTGTAGTGACTATGCTTCGGTTAAGACATACTGATGACACATCAGTGTGTGTATGCAAATGAATGAAGGGAAACAAAATATACGAGATTGGCTGGTTCGACTAACCTCCCTCTGATAGCAACTGTCAGAACCCGCATTTTCACCACCATTAAAGAAATATCAGAGTAAGGTAAAAATGCGCGTCATGGTGCCACATCAGCAGGGGATAACTGCGGACGCTCAGACAAAACTCCTACTTGACCAAGAAGAAAGATCTTTGAGTTATTTAGAGGCAAAATCAGTTTATGTGTAGTAGTTAGTTGAATCCCTCGACTTAGTGACTCATCTAGTCCACAAAAAAGTTGTTAAACGCCGCGGAAAATACTTTTTTTACAAGGTTAGACATCCTACATGAGTTCAGAGGTTCCCAGAGGACATCTCATGGTATGCAAGTTTTAGGTTTATAATAGAAATAAAAGTAGATTTTTACGGTCGGTAAATATAGTGATTTTAGCATTTTAAAACATGCAATGCGTGAGGTAGTAATAATAGTTTTTATACTTGAAAAATACCTATTATGCAATCCGAGCATAAAACATCACAGTGAGTAAGTAATCCAAATACACAGAAAAAAACTAAGCAGCTAGCAAACATCTAAAATCAACAATCTTGTGGACGTCAAGAAACTGACACGAACCCACATAAAACAAAGTTTGTCTGAACTAGTAAAACAAACTAAAACAACAGTCCACCTCGCTATGGCGAGGCAAAAGCCATAGCCAACACTGCTGCTCATGAACTCCAAAACCAGCACCAAAATCAGCTACAGCTCTGAAACTGAGGCATTCCAAAGACAAAACACCTCAACAAGAATGTACAAGTCATGACAGAAAGTAAGACGCAGGTAAACAAAGTCAAGGGGTAGCAACACGAGAGCAAAGGAAAGATACTTAAATAAAGTACAACAGTAAGGTACCAAAGTCAAAAGGGAACACTTACGTGAATCGTCACGTAAAACAAAAGTACCCCAAATGCACAAGAATATAAGGGGAAAAGGTCACGATTAAAACATCAGGAAGAAGACAAAACTCTATTAGCCACTTGTGGTCAACTCCACCAAAAAAACAACGGGCAGGGTGGTCAACTCATCTGGACACACCCCCTCAGATATAATTTAATCCGTCATAATTGCCAGGGAGAATGGATACTCCACCATACACCGCAATTGCCCCAACATCTGGTAGAGTCCCACAAAGTACTAACAGAGGGATCAAACGTTGCGGCGGTGGATTCACCCACAAATAACACCCGCAACGAAGAAAACTCATGAAGTTACACCCCGTAACGATCCAAGTTTAGAGCTCAGGGGCACACCCCAACCCATTCGGGGCCCGGCGGCTTGTCTCGCTGTACAACCCCGTATCCGGCGAGCGGGGTGAACCCAGAACCAGGCCGGCCAGCACAGATTACCAAGGCCCCAGACGCGCTCGACAGAGAAGCCCGAGCCCGAGCTCGACATTCGTCGATCGCGAGCTCGGCATTCGCCGAGTTAAGCCAAGATTCGTCGAGCTGAGGTCGACTAACGGAGGCCGATCGATGGGCGAGCTCGCCGTCCCAACTCGCACTCGCGTAATGGAGCTCGACAACGGCAGGCGAGTAGGATCCATCGAGGTGGCCAGACTTCCCAGCTTGCCCAGATCTATGAGGTACCTTTTACTGTTTTTCCCCCGCTGGTCTGCCCATAGCCCTTCAAAACAGCGGAGTTTGACTGTTGGCAGACCCAACCAAGGGTATTTTGGTAACTTCATGTCATTTCAGTTTGGTTATTGGCAGTTCGGATTCTGAAAACTATAAATAGGACCCAAGTGGTACCCCAGAAAGCAGGCTTCCTGTGCTCTCTTGCTCCAGTTTTCAAGTGCTTTCTTGCTCCAGTTTTCAAGTGCTTTCTGAGGGTACCTTAGCTCGGCCTTTGGCTAAGGAGGGGAAGCGCTCTCAGATCTTCTGGGTGTATGGTGGGTCCTCCCCGCCGAGCCCTTGGGTCGGTTCTTCCCTTGTCTCTTTTGTTGTTTTGCTTGCAGGAGTGAAGTAGGTACGCGATCACCCCTTCCCCAAGGGTGAACTCCACAAGAGATCGAGATTTCAGTTTCAACATTTTGGTGCTGTAAGCGTGGAGCGTGCTCAGTGCAGAATAGCATCAACAAGCTAGATGACAGGAGGACAGGGACCTGATAGGCCGAGCTCCCCGCCCCCTACCTCTGGCCACGGTGGGGATGTTTGAAGATTTCAGAAATGAGGTGCTGGGCCTCGTCAAGTGTGCGCTCGACACGCGGGCCGAGTGCTCGACTCCAGCAGTCCAGATTGCAGCCGCCCCCTCCCTGGGCAAGGACGCCCCGAAAGGCAAGCTGGGAAGGAAGTTGTCGAGGAGGGCAGGGGGTGCGAGCTCCCCGTGCGCGAGCTCTTCCCCGGCTCGGCAGGCCGAGGTCGGTTCGGCGAGCTGGGCTCGCGAGACTCGCCAGCTCGCCCAGTAGGGGGAGGCAACCCCTTCAGCGAGTTGGTCTCTTCAGCTACAGTTCCAGAGGGGTTCAGGGAACCCGAGATGTTCTACTACACCGGGAAGGGAGACCCGGTCCAACACGTCCAGTGGTTTGAGGACGTGGTTTCGATCCGGCAGATGCCGGATGGGTTCAAATGCCGACTCTTCGCCATCATCCTCAAGGAGAAGGCGAGGGAGTGGTTCCGTCAGCTGCCGGCCAGCTCCATCTACTGTTTCGAGGACTTGCGTCGGGGGTTCATGCTGAGATTCACTACCTCGAAGAGGAGGAAGGAGTCAGAATCCCTGTTTCGCATCAAGCAGGGAGTGAATGAGACGTTGTGAAGCTACGTGGATCGGTTACAGGAGGAGGTCACCCAGGTCCAGGAGATGCCGGGTCATAGTCTGATGATGACATTCACCCGGGGCCTGCAGCAGAGTTTCTTCAGGATGGAGTTGAAGAGGATACTCTCCCTCTCCTACGAGGAGCTGATGGAGAGGGAGACGAGAAAAGTTGACGGGGAGGCGTCAAACCCAGAGTTCGCCCGGAAGCTGGCCAGGTGGGCCACGGAAGAAGAGGAGCCAAGAGGAGGAAGAGGACAGGAGGAGAGGAGAGCCGCGGCAGAGGGAGCAGAGGCAGCTCCAGGGGCAGCAGCAGCCTAGGTGGGGGCGTCAGGAGCCGGATCATCGGCTAGGCTGGAGGCCCGAGTGGCGAGGGCAGGGGCCACAGAGAGGGTACCAAGGAAGGTACCACCATCGGGGGGGGGGGGATCAATTCCACCCCCCGGGCTGGAGGCAGGCCCAGAGACCTCGACTCCCCGATCAGGAAGAGGCTATGGCTATAACCATGGGGGAGAGGAGGAGAGTAGCTAGGAGAAGGAGGAGAGAGGTTAGGGTGGAGTTGCCTTACCGCGACTTACATCAGGAGGAAGGGCACGCCACAGCCACGTGCCCGGAGTTCCTCGAAATGAGAAGGAACAGGGAACAGCAACAGCAGCAGGGGCGTCAGGAAGTGAGGATCGAGGAGGTCCTGCCTCGGGCGGAGGAGGACCGTTGCGAAGACCGGGTGGATGTTGGGACCCGAGGAGGGATCAGAGTGATCCACGAGGGGGTGGTGGTCGAGGCTTCCCGGAAGGCGAGCCTCCACACCATGTATCGCTGGATTGTTGGCTCCACATCCCAGACCCCACCCCTAGAGGAGAGGTTCACCTTCTCGAGGAGCGATATGGCGGATCACGAGGATCCTTTTTGCGATGCGCTGGTCATCCAGACAACCATCGAAAATTTTACCATCTCCAGGATCCTCGTCGACAACGGAAGCTCCGTCAACGTCGTCTTTAAGAAGGCGTTTGACGCGATAAAGGTGGATGTGAAGAGGGTGTTGGACTCGGGTGAGCCCTTGTTTGGATTTTCGGGGGAGAGGAAGGAAGTGGAGGGAGGAGTAGGCCTCCATATCACCCAGGGGGGGCAGTCCAGGAACTACAGGTTCGTCATCGTGGATGCCCCCAACAGCTACAACGCTATCTTCGGGAGGCCCCTTATCAGTGTCTTCCGCTGCATCCCCTCATCATTCCATCAGTGCTTGAAGTTCAATGCAGAGGGGATTCAGGTCAGGGTCAGGGGGGACCCCAAAGTGGCGCGGGAGTGCTACGTCACCGCCGTGAACTCCATCTCTTGGCAGGAGGGAGCCGAGGAGATGGATCGAAGGATGGAGGAGGCGGAGCAGGAAGCTGGCATGGAGGAGCTGGAGGCGGAGAGCTGCGTCGTGGTAGAGGCAGCAGGAGAAGATCAGGAGTCGGCCGAGGCGATGGCCATGGAAGAAGAGGTGGAGGCGGAGGTCCTCGTCCCAGAGGAGAGGGATGTTGAAGAGTGGGGGGAGCAGTCCCGACTGGAAGCTGCAGAAGAGGTGGTGGAGCTGGAGGTCCACACCTGTGAAGGCAGGGTGGAGAAGGTCCGCCCCAGCGGAGGGCTGACCCCGGAGAATCAAGGCCGGATGCTGGAGTGCATCCAGAAGAACGTGGACATCTTCGCATGGAGCGCCGCGGAGATGCCGGGGGTTGACGCGGATGTGGCTTGTCACCGCCTCAACTTGGACCCGGGAACACGCCCCGTCCAACAAAAGAAGCGATCCATCGCGGACAAGCTGGCGGAGCCCATCAGAGAGGAGGTGGCGAAACTTCTCAAAGTCGGCTTCATATCCGAGATCCAATACCCCGGCTGGGTCTCAAATGTAGTCATGGTGAAAAAAGGGGACGGCCGGTGGCGAATGTGTATCGACTTCTCCTTGCTTAATAAATCTTGTCCTAAGAACTGTTATCCCTTGGCTCGGATCGACGCACTAGTTGACTCAGCCGTTGGTTTTTCTGTAATGAGTTTTCTAGATGCATTTTCTGGTTATCATCAAATTAGGATGCACCCCCCGGACATCAATGATGTCTCGTTTATCACGGGGGATGGATGCTACTGTTACAAGATGATGCCCTTCGGGCTAAAGAACGCAGGGGCGACCTATCAAAAGATGATGGATAGGGTTTTCAAAGAACAAAAAGGGAGGAACCTGGAAGTGTACGTGAACGATCTCATGATCAAGAGTCAGGATGTGGACTATCACCTCCAGGACCTGGAGGAGACCTTTGCTACCCTGCGCAGGTACAAGATGCGGTTGAACCCCCTGAAGTGTGTCTTCGAGGCCAGTAGGGGGAAGTTCTTGGGGCACCTCCTCACCCCTGTGGGGGTCGAGCCGAATCCGGATAAGGTCAAGGCCATCATAGAGCTGGGATCGCCACGGAACACTAAGGAGGTGCAGCGGCTGACAGGGAAGCTGACAGGACTAAGTAGGTTCCTCTCTCGGGCTGGGGAGAAGTGCCCCCCCTTCTTCAAAACGCTAAGGGGGGGGGGGGGTCAGAAATTCGAGTGAACCAAGAAATACGAGGCATTCCAGGCCCTCAAGGTGCAGTTGACTCGGGCCCCATTGCTTCAACGACCGAAGGAAGGGGAAGACCTATTTCTATACCTCGGGTTCGGGGCGGAGGCCTTAAGCTCCGTCTTAGTTCGTGAAGAGGGGAAGAAGCAGCTCCCTATATATTACGTGAGCCGGGTCCTGAGAAAGGCCGAGCTTCGGTATCCAATTTTGGAGAAGCTGGCCTTCGCCCTGGTCATCTCAGTCTGAAGGCTGCGACCCTATTTCCAGGCACACTCAATCCGAGTGGTGACTGACCATCCCCTCCGCAACATCTTTGAGGGGGTGAAGCATTATTCCAGGCTAGCCAAGTGGTCGGTGGAGTTGAGTGAGTTCGACGTTTCCTTTGTCCCCCGCCTCTCGATCAAAGCTCAAGCAATGGCCGACTTCTTGGCCGATTATGTGATTGAGGTGGCGGAGGAAGAGCTCACTCGTCCGACTCCTTGGAAGGTGAAGGTGGATGGCGCCTCGGGGAGGCATTCCCTAGGAGTGGGGGTGATCTTGGAGAGTCCACAAGGAACTAGAATTGAACAGACGGTGGTGGTGCACTTTCCCATCACCAACAATCAGGTCGAGTATGAGGCCGTGATAGCAGGGTTGCGCCTGGCCAGGGAGCTGGGTGTGTTGGACGTGGAGGTCCTTACTGACTCCATGGTAGTAGCCTCCCAGATCAACGGGGAGTTCGAGGCGAGAGAGCCTACCCTGCGGCTATACTTAGCTAATGTAAAGAGGGTCATCGACATGTTCCAAATTTTTTCCATCCAGCACGTGCCCCGGGAGGAAAACGAGCAGGTCGATCAGCTAGCAAAGCATGGTCCCCGGGTGAGGGGTACCATCACCGACCTATTCCGCCCTTCCATCGAAGAGGGGGAGCTCATGGAGATAGATCAGCGGCCCTCGTGGATGGACTCGGTCACGACCTTTCTTTCCACGAGAGCGTATCCGGAGGGGGTGGACAAGAAGAAGTTCAGACACAAATCGGCGTACTACCTCCTCCAGGACGGGCAGTTATACAGGAAGACTCTCGGGGATGTTGGCTCGGTGCGTCGTCGAGGGGGGAAGTATAAAGAATCTTGGAAGAAGTCCACTCCGGGGAGTGTGGGAGCCACTCCGGGAGTCGGACCCTGGAAGGGAAATTGTCAAGAAGGGGTATTTCTGGCCCACCCTGGGCCGTGATGCAACGGAGTTCGTAAGAAGGTGCCATAAATGCCAGCTGTTTGCTCCCCTCCAGCTACAGCCGGCTCAGCGACTCAAAAGTATCACAACCCCCTGGCGCTTTGCCATTTGGGGAATGAATTTGGTTGGACCGTTCCCCCAGGCCAGTGGGCAGAGGAGGTTCCTACTGGTAATGATCGATTATTTCTCCAAGTGGTTGGAAGTAAAGGCGCTGGCCAAGGTAACTTCCCAGGTCATCAGGAGCTTTGTGTGGGGGGAGATCATCTGCCGTCATGGGCTCCCTCAGACCATTGTCACGGACAATGGGCCCCAGTTCGCCAGCGCGGAATTTACCAACTTCTGCGAACAGCTTGAGATTGATCTCAGGTTCGCCTCGGTCCACCACCCCAGGATCAACGGGCAGGTGGAGGCCGCAAACAAGATCATTGTCAACCTCCTAAAGGAGGTGGAAAATCTGAAAGGGAGCTGGGTGGAACAGCTTCCCGCGGTTCTTTGGGCCTTGAGGACCACCCCCAACACAGCCACCGGGGAGACCCCCTTCAAGCTCTCTCATGGGTGCGAGGCAGTGCTCCCCGTGGAATTTGAGGTTCAAACACCTCGAGTTGTTGCGGCCAGAGAAGGCAGGGAAGAATGACAGGCTGAGAACGAGGAGGAGCTGCGGCTCTCCCTTGACATGGTAGAAGAACTGCGGGATCTTTCCGCCGTCCGACAGGAAGAGGTAAAGAGGCGGATGACCAAGTACTTTGACAAGCACGTCAGAGTCAAGCAATTTGTAGAGGGGGACTTGGTGCTGAAGAAGGTGGATGCAACAGGGAGGTCGGCAACCGTGGGGAAGCTCAACCCCAGCTGGGAAGGTCCATTTATTGTAAAAGAAGTTTTAAGATCAGGGGGGGTATCGACTCCAAAATGTGGAGGACGAGACCCTAAGTCTCACCTGGAGTGGTGACGACTTAAAACGCTTTTTCCCTTGAAACATGTAAGTGGTACTTTGTTTTTTAATGAAAGTTCTTTAACACGCCAATGCTGCCACAATTAGTTTGCATGAAGAAGTGAAGTGTATTTGGACACCGAGCAGATCCCGCTATCAGACTCTCACCTAGCTGGCAGGGCTGGAAGTCACTCGGTGTCATCCTTAGACCTCGAGCAGATCCCGCTGTCAGGCTCTCACCTAGCTGGCAGGGCTGGAAGTCACTCGACGGTGTTAGCCGTGGACCACGAGCAGATCCCGCTGTCAGGCTCTCACCTAGCTGGCAGGGCTGGAAGTCACTCGGTGTCATCCTTAGACCTCGAGCAAATCCCACTGTCAGGCTCTCACCTAGCTGACAGGGCTGGAAGTCACTCGATGATGTCGGCCGTGGACCCCGAGCAGATCACGCTGTCAGGCTCTCACCTAGCTGGCAGGGCTGGAAGTCACTCAATAGTGTCAGCCGTGGACCCCGAGCAGATCCCGCTGTTAGACTCTCACCTAGCTGGCAGGGCTGGAAGTCACTCGGTGTCATCCTTAGACCTCGAGCAGATCCTGCTGTCCGGCTCTCACCTAGCTGGCAGGGTTGGAAGTCACTCGATGGTGTCAGCCGTGGACCCCGAGCAGATCCCGCTGTCAGGCTCTCACCTAGCTGACAGAGCTGGAAGTCACTCGGTGTCATCCTTAGACCTCGAGAAGATCTTGCTGTCAGGCTCTCACCTAGCTGTCAGGGCTGGAAGTCACTCGATGGTGTCAGCCGTGGACCCCGAGCAGATCCTGCTGTCAGGCTCTCACATAGCTGGCAGGGCTGGAAGTCACTCGGTGTCATTCGTGGACCCCAAGCAGATCCCGCTGTCAGACTCTCACCTAGCTGGCAGGGCTGGAAGTCACTCGGTGTCATCCTTAGACCTCGAGCAGATCCCGCTGTCAGGCTCACCTAGCTGGCAGGGCTGGAAGTCACTCGATGGTATCAGCCTTGGACCCCGAACGAACTTGGCCCTTCTAAGATTAAGACGAGAGCTCGACAGGGGCGAGTTCGGGCTTGCTAATTCAGCTCGGCTTCGGCAGAAGGATGACGAGCCAGACCCTTGGACCTCGCTGAGGGGAGGTGGAACCCGCCGAGACGCCTCGCTCCCCACTTTGTTTTTTTACTTGGGAAAATTTAGTGAATCTGGTTTTCAGTTGACAAGATCATGGGCACCTCGCGAGCGAGCTGGGGCGAGTCCCGAGAATTGACGAGCCAGGCCCTTGAAACTCGCCGAAGGGAGGCGTATCCCGCCAGGACACCTCGCCCCCGCTAAGTTTTACTTGGAAAATTTTAAAGAATTTGGTCTCATATTGATAAGGTTATGGGCTGCTCGCGTGCGAGCAAGAGCAAGTCCTAAGAATGGGCGAGCTTTCAAGATATGCGCTCAAAGGAGAGTCCTAACGACTATCCTACCCGCAGTACCTATCTATTCGAGGTCGCTGGGGAGAGCGCTCGCAGACACAAGGCACGACAGAGGGATCCAGCAAAAAGGAAATATATGCGTAATAACATTACTATGATGGACAAGGTATCAAAAATATTCTTTCATTGAGTAAAAATATTTACAGGATTGAGCTCGCCCCAGCGAGACTGCAAGTTATGTACATTTAGACCTTCCCCCCGCCAGATTGGCGGTCCTCCCTCCTTCGCCTGACAGATCCTGGAAGCCCTTTCCAAACAGCGCGTCCAGACTGTCTTCCTTCTCGCTGGGAGGCGTCGCCGGGAACAGACTCAGCATCAGGTCCCGGGCCGAAATCTCCTCGCATCCCTCCACCAGCACTCCAGAGTCCTTCATCATCTGGAGGGTGCATTCGGAGGCCTGGATGGAGTTGATCCGCAGCCTCTCGGCGAGGTCGGCCTCGCCAAAGATCCTCGGCCTCTTGTAGGGGAGGGTAGGATCGGCATCCCCGGCCGGGAAGATCTCAGCTTGGCGGCGGACCTCGCGGCTAAGGTTTTGGTTCTCGTCCTTTAGCTTAGCATTCGCCCCCTCCAGCTCGGCAAGCCGGGCCCGCAGCTGGCTAATCTCCTCCTCCTGCTAGGCATTGCGAGCCCGCAGCTCCCCGGCAGCCGTGGCATCCTGACAGAAGAAAAGTTCATCAGCAACAACGCAAAATATTTCAAGTAAAAAAGGGGAAGGGGAAGCCTGATACTCACCAACCTGCCGGTAGCCTGGGCGAGAAGACCCTCGGCGATGCCGAGCCGACTCGTCTGGTCGGCGACCTTGTCCTTGGCGACGTCGCGGGCCAGCTCGGCTTTTTGGAGTTGATTGCTAAGGCCGAAGCTGCGGCGGACCAGCATGTGATGAAGATCCATGACCCGCAGGTGGGCATGCAGGCCCTCATGGCCGAGCTGTCGCAGGGTCATGTTCTTGTAGGCCTCGACGTTCTTCCGACCAGAGAGGCCGAAGCCGAGGGCGTAAGCGTGACCGGTGGCGGGCTCGCGGTCATGCCAGGAAGGGTGTAGGGTGGAGATGGAAACCCGGTGGGCCAGCTCATCCCACTGCACCATGGGCTCGCCCGCCGAGTCTTTCCACCGCCCCCCAAAGCTGAAGAGGGGATGAAGTTTCGGCGCCCCGCGCTCGCGATCCGCCCTCTTCGCCGAAGGAGGTGGGGAGATCGCCGCAGGGGGAACATGAGCCTCGCCGCCCTTCCACCCTTGCTGATGATCTCCTTCAGCGGACTCTCCGGCGACTCGTCGGGGATGGTCTCGGGAGAGCTTATGTACTTGGGGCTGGTTTTATGTTGTTGATGTTGTTTCCCCCGCGGAGCGAGCACGACTTTCTTCATTTTTTTGGTAATTGCTGGCGGTGTGGCGGGTTCAACCCCGCATCCTCAGAACGCCTCTTGCTGGAAGAGGTTTGAGAGAAGGCTGCCTCATCTCGGCAGGCCGCTGCCGCCGCCTTCTCGCGAGCAAGGGGGTCCGGGTACAACCCCGAGTCCGCAAATGGCGGGTTTACGAGAATTAGCCGCTCCCCTGTAAGAAAAAACTTGGCAAAAGTTAGAAGATTTTCAACGGCAATATGGCGAGCTCGGCGACTTGGCGAGCTCGGCAATGTGGAGAGAACAATACCTTCGCCGGGTAGGACGGGGAGGAGCGCGTCGTGGCCCCCTCGCAGGAAGGCGACCTCGAAGTCCTTGTGGAGGAAAAACTTATGGAGGTCGGCATCGTTGCCGGACACAGCTGGGGGGCGGTAGACCTCCTCGCCCTTCTGCTGCGGCGAGTACGGGATGTTGTCGAGATCGCCCTTGATAAAGGCGATCTTGCTCATCCAGTTATGGTGCTTGTTCGCGATCTCACGAACTTTGATCAGCAAGCCGCCGAAGTAGGCGACCCCATCCGGCGTCGCCTTATAAGAGAAGAGTTTCCTGAATACTGTCAGGTTGAACTCAATCCTCTTTCGCCGGAGATAGCTCGCGAACGCCACCATCATGGCGATGTCGTTGGAGTTCAGCTGCGCGGGCACCGCCCCATAATATTTCAGAATCTGCTGGATCTCCGGCCAGAGGGGGAGGCGCAACCCCACCTCAAAGTGAGAGATGGAGAAGGCGAGCTCGTCGTCGTAAAAGGTATTGATGGCCTCCCCCTGCCTCGGCCCGCGCACCTCGAAGACCGGCGGAACGTGGTCGCCGACAAATTGCGCGAGCTCCTCCTCGGTGGTATTCCCCTCGAAGAAGCAGTAATCGGTGAAGTGCTGGGCGCACTTGGTGCGGCCATCAGCGTCGGGGTTGGTCTTGCCCATGCTCGCGAAAGAAGGCGGAGCGCGAGTAGACAAGAAGGAAGCCGCAGGAAGAGAGAGAAAGAGTAAGCAATAAAAGCAGCAGCACGAGGGTTGGTAGGGGGGGCTATTTATAGAAAAAGTAATCAGAGGGTCAAACTGTCCAATCGGCCCAGCTCGCCAACCCCCAGCTCGCCGACTTCCGGCACGTTCCAACCAAGGCCAAGTCAAATAAAAATCAATATATTATTTGAATACCGCATGTCTAAAAATGCTCAAGGTTATTTATTACAAACACCAAGTGCAGGAATGAGAAAGCGGGGCGCTCGGGCAGGGGAGAAACCAGGAGGCGAGTACCAGTCGGCTCGGCAAAAGAGCCGCCCTTTATCTACCCCGGCATCGCACCTCCCGTCCCCCAGACTGCCGCGCGCGGAGCAACTCGCGGATCCTCCCGGAATTCCTCTGCGCCACAGAGAGGCCGTCGTCTATCTCATCCAGAAGCCGGGAAGGGGACGTCAGCTCGCCAGCCTGGCCGCTTCGCACCTCGTCAGCAAGACGCGCATAGTCGCGTTGTAACACCTCATTGACCCCCTGCACCTCGCGCAGCCCACACACCAGTTTCTTTAAAAGCTTAACCTCCCTCCTCGCCAGCTCGCCTTGATCCACTTCGGAGCCCAGGTAAGAGTCCATCGAGCTTGGGGAAGTGAGGGGGGAGTAATGGGCTGCCCGCAAAGATTCCTCGGCAGCAGATTGGCTGGGGGGAACTGTGGAGGCAAACATCAGCAAAAGGAGGTATGCAGGAAAATCACATGAGGTAGGAATCCAGGGAAAGTTTACCTGACGAGCTCGGCACCTCAAAAGAGATAGGAGGGGGGATAAACCTCAGATCCTTCCCGCGACCTGGGCCGCGCGTTCCCGGGGAGAGGAGCTCGAATCGCGGGATGGGGATGGTTTCCAGACCCGCCCCTGTGGTCATGACAGCTTGCTGAGGAGAGCGGGCGCGCATCGGCGAGCTCGGCCTCTGCGAGCTCACCCCCAAGGTCCCAAAGGGAGGCGACGGGTCCCGGGGACGGTTCTCCGGAGTCGTGAACCGCGAGTCCCCCAGAGTGGTCTTGGCTCGCGGGGTGGTGTCTCGCGGCACGACGTCCTCCGCGCCATCAGGGTGGCCGTCTGGGCTGTCGCAGACCTCGACAATATTCCTCCCCTTTTCAGGGGCAGGCAGAGTGGAGGAGCCGGTCCCGTGCTCCAAGGTGGTCCTCAGGTCGTCATAGATGGGCTCAGCCGCCTGAGGGAATGTTTTCATCTTCTTGGAGAGGCTCGGCAGAGCCACCCTGCGGCACAGCAGCTGGGACCGCTGTCAGGGCGGCTACGCGAGCAGCTGAGGTTTGGCGGGCGCGCATAAGCCGCTCTTGAATCTCCTTGGGGATCGGCATCTTGGCAGTATTAGAGCAAAGGGAATGACAAGAGTCAGGCAGGTATGCAGGTGTATATATATAGCCACAGGTGGACCCCACCCAAAGATTCCCTCCGGTCCACCCCGCTCTCGCCGAACACTTGGGGTTGGATGTTTTTTTCCGAGCTTTGCCAAGCTCAAAAAGAGCGGGGATTATGTACAACCCCGTATTCGGCGAGCGGGGTGAACCCGGAACCAGGCCGGCCAGCTCAGATTACCAAGGCCCCAGGCGAGCTCGGCAGAGAAGCCCGAGCCCGAGCTCAGCATTCGTCGATCGCGAGCTCGGCATTCGCCGAGTTAAGCCAAGATTCGTCGAGCTGAGGTCGACTAACGGAGGCCGATCGATGGGCGAGCTCTCCGTCCTAACTCGCACTCGCGCAATGGAGCTCGGCAACAGCAGGCGAGCAGGATCCGCCGAGGTGGCCAGGCTCCCCAGCTCGCCCAGATCTATGAGGTACCTTTTACTATTTTGCCCCTGCTGGTCTGCCCATAGCCCTTCAAAACAGCGGAGTTTGGCGGTTGGCAGACCCAACCAAGGGTTTTTTGATAACTTCAGGTCAGTTCAGTTTGGTTATTGACAGTTCAGATTCTGAAAACTATAAATAGGACCCAAGGGGTACCTCAGAAAGCAGGCTTCATGTGCTCTCTTGCTCCAGTTTTCAAGTGTTTTTGAGGGTATCTTAGCTCGGCTTTTGGCTAAGGAGGGGAAGCGCTCTCAGATCTTCCGGATGTGTGGTGGGTCCTCCCCGCCGAGCCCTTGGGTCGGTTCTTCCCTTGTCTCTTTTGTTGTTTTGCTTGCAGGAGTGAAGTAGGTACGCGATCACCCCTTTCCCAAGGGTGAACTCCACAAGAGATCGAGATTTCGGTTTCAACACTCGCCCCACGGCATGGGCACGAAGGAAACCATGATATAAATCTCAAGACAACAATGACACATAAAATTCTACTAGACAATTCTAAATTTGACATAATTGATCAACCTTTAAAAAGAATTCACAATCCTGAATAAACTTTAACACTTCCTACATAAAAGTTGAGGAACGGTAATAAGAGTGAGATTTAACCACGTCATCAAGACATAACACTTAACAAGGTTAGGTAGCAAAATCAAGAACGTGAAAATTATAAATAGGATTAGACAGAAGATCTAACAACACTATAATCAGCAAGTTATTAAAAATCATGATAACAAGAAGATAGAAATTCTGCAAATCGAGATAAAGAAGAGAAGAGGTGGAAATCATCACTTGCCTTGGTTTTACCGGAGAAGACCACCAAATCGCACCACTACGCAGATCGGGACCAAAAAGACGAAGGAAATCGAAATCTAACAAATATGGCCAAAAATAGGAGTTAGGGCCGAAAACCCTAGCGAGAAAAACTCGAGGAATGATGAAGATTTTAGCACGATGGCGTAGCTCTCAATGAGAGCTTTCCGGATCTATATTCGGTTGAAGATTTCGAGCACTGGAGTACCGTCGGCGGCCACCGAAAGAATCGCGGAAAACTTTCTCTCTCTAGCTCACGCCGCTTTGGTTCGGGAAAAAGGAAGAGAATCAGTCTAAGGGGGAGAAGGGGAAGTTTATCTTATATATATATGTCTATATATATATAATAATACTAGCATCTTCGAACGGGCTCCGCCCGTTCTCGATGCGTCGCTGCGGGCTTCGCCCGCAACCAAGCGGGCTTCGCCCGCTTGGCATTCCGGCGGGCTTCGCAACCAAGCGGGCTTCGCCCGCTTGGCATTCCGGCGGGCTTCGCCCGCCCCCCCGGCGGGCTTCGCCCGCTAGCCCGGCATAAAATTTTAAAAATTTAAAGTTAAAAATTTTGATTTTCTGATTTTTTCAATAATTATTTAATTATTTAATAATAATATAAATTATTTAAACGTCCGTATGTTGTGGGGCTCCGCCCGTTCTCGATGCGTCGCTGCGGGCTTCGCCCGCAACCAAGCGGGCTTCGCCCGCTTGGCATTCCGGCGGGATTCGCCCGCCCCCCGGCGGGCTTCGCAACCAAGCGGGCTTCGCCCGCTTGGCATTCCGGCGGGCTTCGCAACCAAGCGGGCTTCGCCCGCTTGGCATTCCGGCGGGCTTCGCCCGCTAGCCCGGCATAAAATTTTAAAAATTTAAAGTTAAAAATTTTAATTTTCTGATTTTTTCAATAATTATTTAATTATTTAATAATAATATAAATTATTTAAATATAAAAAATATAAATTTTAATTTTCTGAATTTCTAAATAATTATTTAATTATTTATTAATAATATAAATTATTTAAATATAAAAAAATAAGAAAATCGAAAAAAAAAAACAGAAATCGCGCGGGCAGCCTCCGCCTCCTCTGTCGCCGGCGGCGGAGCCGCCGGCGGGCTGCCCGGCGCCCACCGGCGGGTTCGCCGGCCTCCGGCGAACCCGCCGGGGGTTGTCCGGCGGCGAGCGGGCAGGGCCACCGCCGGCGGTGGGTGGCCGGCGGTGCCCCTGCCCGTGAGCTCCAAAACTGGAGCTCACGGGCAGGGCCACCGCCGGCGGTGCCCCTGCCCGCTCGCCGCCGGAGAACCCCCGGCCGGCGAACCCGCCGGTGGGCGCCGGGCAGGCCGCCGGCGACAGAGGAGGTGCGGTGGACGGTTTGGCGGAAGAGCTGATATCGGGAAATCTTCGGATATGAACAGTAAATGCTTTTGAGTTTTTTTTAATGGCAGCCCTCCTCTATTGAATCTAACGGCCAGTTTTTGAGGGAACTTGATCGGACGGCTCTGATTTAGCTGGTGGTGTGCTTTCAAATATCACTATTGTTTTATATAATAAAGATAATAAAAGGATTAGTATACTTAAGTGAAGGACAAGGTTCGGCTGAACCAGAATTTTTGGGTAGAAGGTGATATTTCTCGAGTGGATGATAGTATTACTCGAGAACAGAAGGAAACACCACTCGGGAGCAGCAAACCCAACTCTCGAGTACAGAGCCAAAACTTCTCGAGAACATGAGCACTTCTCGATAACAACTGAGCATTTCGCGAGTTCAACAGGAGCATTACTCGAGTACAAAAACGGGCCTCTCGATAACTAGAAGCATTTCTCGAGAGCTAGAGGGATTTTCTCGAGTAGAAGATAAGACATTTCTCGGGAACTGATATAAACTTCTCGAAAACAAGGAGGAAGAAAGATCCCGTTCGACGAATTATGTTCGAAATTCGTCGAACACAAAACCCGGTCGACGAACTCTGATCGAAATTCGTCGAACGCAAAGGAAAACTCCGTTCGACAAACTTCGCTCGAAATTCGTCGAACACAAACCCAATAGTTCGGCTTAGTCGAACCCAGACCCGTTCGACGCTTCGTCGAACGCCCAACTCACCGATCGTCGAACGCCGTTCGACGATCGTCGAATGCCCCAAAAATTCGTCTAACGTCTCTGTTCGACGAAAACCTACCCTACTGGGGGGCATCTCGAGAATCAAAAAGAGGTATAAGGCTTAAATTTAACAATAATGATCTTATATAAATCGTTTGAACGAGGAAATACCAGTTCAAAACAGTGGCCCAAACGCGCACCGAATTTAACGAGTTTAACAGCGAAGACCACCCTAGAATCCGATGCACCATTCTTGAGACGCAACATCAAATGCTTACACAAGCAAAAATCGCCACAAGTGTCCAAACACATGCCGAGACTCCAAAATGCTCGGATCGCAATAAAATTGTACAAGTACAAAGCCTCAAAACCTCATCCTTTAAATCATGAAAGACATTCAGCTCAATCAAAACCCCAAAATCCGGTCAAACGGACCCGACGGACGCAAAAACGCACAAACGGTGCAGCTCCGACAACAAAACGTAAGAAGGGGTAACGCCCCGACGTCATAAATATGACGACACAAAATCACATAATAACATCAGAAAATCGGAGGCGTTACAAATTTGCACTTCATGCACAACAAACAACACAAAGTAACATTGTATCGAAGTTGTGTAGAAAACCCCAAACTTGTATATACTATCTCAATAATCAAATACAAGGTATGAATACACATTTATAGGAGAGAGAAAGAGAGAAGAGATCCATATACATGATGTGGGACTAAAAAGGAGAAAAGAAGAAAACTAAATAAATAGGCTCCAACATGGGCCTCTTTATATGAGCTTTTCCAACACTCCCCTGCAAGCTGGAGCGTACAAGTCATAGGCACCAATCTTTGACAAGAACTGATAAAATAGGGCCCTTGTTAGGGACTTTGTGAGGATATCAGCAACTTGTTCAGTACTTGAAACATGCTTCAATTCTATCTTCTTCATTTGAACTTTCTCCCGGATAAAGTGACAGTCCTCTTCAATATGTTTCGTTCTTTCATGGAAGACTAGATTCTTTACTGTGTATAGCCGTTTGGCTGTCACATAACAGAATGACAGGTGAGTGAAGTTTTACTCCTACATCGGCGATGAGACTTTCAAGCCATGTAAGCTCAGAGACAACTGATGCCATCGATCGGTATTCTGCTTTAGCTGAGGATCGAGCAACTACGGCTTGTTTCTTACTCCGCCAGGTAACAAGATGACCTCCAAAATAGGTACAAAAACCACTGGTTGACCACCGATCATCCAAGAAACCAACATAATCTGCATCAGAATACACAACCAACGTTGGAGTAGATGATGATATTTTGTATACCAGCTCTTGAACCGGAGTTGTTTTAAGGTTTCTTAGGATGCGCTCAACGACTTGAAGGTGAGATATTCGAGGGAAATGCATAAACCGGCTGACCATCCTAACATCAAAGGATATATCCGGTCTTGTGACTGTTAGGTAGATCAATTTCCCAACAAGTCGTCGATAGTATTCCAGATTTTGGAGAGTAAGATCTGTATCGGAAGCATGCGCACACAGCTTATGATTTATATCCATTGAAGTAGTAGTGAGCTTGCATCCAGAGTAGCCAGCGTCTTGAAGATCCAGACAGTACTTCTGTTGGGAGAGGACAAGTCCATCCGGACATCTCGCGATCTCAAGACCAAGTATTGAAGATGCCCCAGATCTTTTGTTTGAAAGACGGAGCTAAGTTGCTGTTTGACCACTTGGATTCCCTTTGAATCATCTCCTGTGATTAAGATGTCATCAACATATACTATCAGAAGAACCGTTATTGTTGTCTGATGACGAGTGAACAGAGAGAAGTCTACTGAGCTCCGAGTAAAGCCGACTTCCTGAACTGCTTTACTGGTCTCAAACCCGGGAGGTTGCTGCATGTAGACTGTTTCCTGGAGGTCTCCGTTTAGAAACACATTCTTGATATCCAGTTGATGTAAAGACCATTGACGATGCACAACCACGGAGAGGACACGAACGGTGTTGAGCTCGTCTACTGGAGAGAATGTTTCCTCATAATCGAGACCTTGTTGTTGGTTGAAGCCACGAGCCACCGGGAGGGCCCTAAGAAAGTCAATTGTCCCTTCAGGAACATGTTTGATGAGAAAGACCCATTTACACCCAACAAGTGTCTGACCGGTAGGTAGAGGTAACAGGTTCCAGGTTTGATTACCCAGAGAGCAGTCATTTTTTCTTCCATGGCCGCCCGCCAGCCAGGATGTTGGAGAGCCTCCTGCAGAGAGTTAGGTACAAAAATCGATGATAATGAAGTGACAAAAGTTTGAATTCGTGGGGATAGGCGATGTAAGGATACATAATTCGTCATAGGATGAGCGGTAGATTCTGGTGCCGGATCAGCAGGACGTGGAACATCAGAGGTCGAAGCCGACTGCATTGGAGCAACGGAGCCAGGATGACGACGAGTGTAAACATGTATAAGAGGTGGCTTGGAAATAATGGGAGTCTGGTTAGGAATTTTTTGGTGGTGGGGTGGTAACGAGAATGACATGTCGTAGGACGGGTGGTGGTGGAAGTGTTGGATTTGGTGCAGAGAAGAAATGAAGATCCTCCCAAAAGGTAACATCATCAGAAATAGTCACCTTGCACGTAGCAGGAGAGTAACATACGTAGTCTTTCTGAGTTCGTGAATAACCAACAGAGTTGTGTTTGACTGCCCGAAGATCCAACTTGTCCGTGGATGGACCGAGAATGTGAACGTAGCAAGTACACTCAAAGATGGGGGGTATGAGAGAGAATGCATGAGTAGAGGGGAACATGAGGCTGAACTGAGTAGCATTGTAGAGTATGGGGGAAGGTAGACGGTTAATCAGATAACAAGCCGTCAAAAGCGCAAAGTTCCAATTTACTTTGAGAACCTGCATGTAAAGCATGAGAAAGCTCAAAGTTCCAACATCGAGTAGATGTCGATTCTTACGTTCGACGACTCCGTTTTGTTGGGGGGGGGGGGTATAAGCACACGATATTTGGTGAATGACCCCAAATTCAAAACAAAGGTTCGCAAATTCGTGGCTAGTGTATTCCGAGCATTATCGGTGCGAATAGTTTTCATGTTCGTGGGGAATTGTGTGCCGCTCTCAAGGACGAATGCCCAAAAGACACGGGAAAGCTCAGAGCGATCACGAAGTAAATATAGACACATCATCCGAGAATAATCATCAATAAAAGTTAGAAAATAACGATATCCAGAAATGCTAGTGATTTTGTACGGTCCCCAAATATCAGAGTGTACTAAAATAAAAGGAGCAGAGCTCCGAGTACAATGGGATGGAAAAGATGAATGAGGCTGCTTGTCGAAAATACAAGATTCACATTGAAAAAGGAGGAAGAGATACATCTGTTAGGGCCTTCTAGAGGTCTGGTAAAGGGGCATGCCCAAGACGCTGTTGCCAATCAACGGAGGAGACGAAAGAGATGATAGTAGGAGAGTCATCAAGAAGGTAGAGCCCGTTCTGCAGTCATCACTTACCAATGATATTCCACGTCCGTCCATCCTGTATCAGAAAAGATGTAAAGGTTACAAAACAATTTAAATCAGCAGTGAGACGACCAACATAAAGTAAATTAAATGGGGACTCCGGAACATGAAGAGCCGAGCGTAGAGATAGAGAAGTGAGAGAGATATCAGTAGAGCCGGAGACCGAAACAGTGTCCCCATTGGCCACTGTAATACACTTAGGATGAGGAGAATACATGTACTGATGTGGACGCAGGGAGGTGATGTGATGAGTGACACCTGAATCCACTATCCAGCTCGGTCTTGTGGAGAGACAGGTGATACCTTCATATGTGATGGAGGCAGCAGAGACAACAAAGGCAGTTGGGTGACTGAGCAGACCATGAAGTTGTTGGAGCTGAAGCCGGATCTCTTCAAGGTCAGTACGAGTGACAGATGAGTCGTTGACAACAACAACGGCCTGTGGACGAGGAGGAAGTCCATGCTTGTGATAGCAAGTGGCCTCAAGGTGGCCGTCCTTACCACAGACGGAACACTTTGGTAGTGGCCAGCCTCCCCGACCTCGGCCCCGAGAGCCTGAACGCCCCCCACGAGCAGGAGGAGGGAGAGGCAGTAGGGGCGTAGAAGTCTACCGAAGGAGAGCCGGTGATGGAGGTTCAGAACTATCAGAAGGTGGTGAGACCTTGAGCAACATGGAACACACATCTGATAGTGACAGAGAGCAGCAGAGGAAAGGATATGAGCCCGAACGCTCTGAAGATGAGGTGGTATACGAGCCATCATCATGACAACACCGACGACTTCTTTTTGAGCACGTTGTGCAGCAAGATCCATCGTAGGAGGTTGATGTTGAATCCAGGCTTCAACCAGAGTCTTGACCCGAGCAACAAAGGAGGTGAGGTCGGCGGCTCCGCCAACATCAAGAGTCTGAAGATCAGTTATGATGTCATATAGGTGCTTATGGCTATCTTTGACAGAATAAAGAGAATAGAGCTCATCCCACATCGCCTTGGCCGTTTCGTGGTACATGACCATGCGATAAGGTTCGCCATCAAGGGAGCTGAGGAGCCACGTCTGAACTGGACCATAGTTGCTCCACCAGTCTTCAGTAGGAGCAGCGGGAACAGCTTGAGTCAAGTGATGTAGAAAGCCTTTGCACTGAAGAACGCGACAAACAGAGTGCACCCACTCCACAAAGTTCTTCTTCCCGGCTAAAGAAATAGTAGTGATCCGCAATTCATCCTGGAGTTCAGGGGCAAGGGCCGGGCGGTCTGCAGAAGTGGAAGCCGCCTGTCCGGTAGAATCAAGAGAAGACCCCATGTCCAGTCGGTCAGGAGGCTAGATCGGCGGCAAGAAGACCAGCGGATAGAGAGGAGACCGCGCGAGTAGATCGGGCGACCAGAACAGCGAGCAGAAAGAGGCTGCACGGTAAACCGCGCGAGAAGACCGCACGGTCTCAGTGACAACACACCAGCGGTAAGGAAAGAAGAGGTTGTGACCAAAAAAAGCGGAGCGGTTAGAGAGGAGAAGTCTCGTTGACTAGAGAACAGGAGAAGCCGCATGGTCTCGATGACAACACACCGGCGGCAAGAGGCCGCGGCCAAGATGCGGAGTCCGCGGCGGGTAGAGAAGCCGCAGTGACTAAGCAGAGAAGTAACCGCGCGAGAAGTCCGCACGATCACGGTGAGCACACCAGCGACAAGGAAAGATGTCGCGATCTAGATGTGTAGCTCGTAGCGGTTAGGGAAGCCGCATCGAGTAAGAGAAGTCGCAACGAGAAGAGAGGAGAGCAGCGAGAATGTGGGTAGAAGTAACACGCGGTGAGAAGGCAAGAACTCGGCGGGTAGACAAGGAGACCGCAATGAGTAGACAGGAAGCGGGTAGCCGGGAAGAAACCGCGCGGGTAGAGGGAAAAGGGAGAAGGACCCCACCTGACAGAGAGAGTTATGAAAAAGGGGCTAAGAGGAGGAGAAGAAGAGGTGGAAGGCACAAGAGAGAGAGAGAGAAAGCAGGAAGAGCGGTTAGAAAGAACTTAACCGCACGGGAAGCCGCGGTTAGAAAAGAAATTAACTGCGCGGAGGACCGCTGCGCTTTGATACCATGTGGAGAAAACCTCTAGCTTGTGTATACTATCTCAATAATCAAATACAAGGTATGAATACACATTTGTAGGAGGGAGAAAGAGAGAAGAGATCCCTATACATGATGTGGGACTAAAAAGGAGAAAAGAAGAAAACTAAATAAATGGGCTCCAACATGGGCCTCTTTACATGGGCTTTTCCAATAGAGGTAACGTACATAATAAGAAAGTACACATACTCAAATGCATGGGAATATGGGATGGCTGGGTGAGTCAGAGGGGGCAAGGAAATAGGATGCCAGATGAGTATGAGTACAGGCGTCAGCAGGGAAGAGCAGTGGCGCACAGTATCAAATCACTGTGATGCATTCGGGTTGGACGGGTGGTTGCAATGCGAGCTCGAATTTGTCGGCTGAGGACCGGGACTAGTGCACTGGGCATCACCCAACCCTCTTAAGGATTCACCGACGTCGATCGAGAGAATTTTAGGTGGTTTTGACGGGGACTAGCACTTCCGTCGGAAACAGAGAGATGTCTCGTTTTTGATGGATTGTCCAGATTACTGTTACCGAAGGAAAAGTTGGAGATTAAACGGGCATTACACAATAAATAAAAGAGGGGTTTCAAGAAGTGTTTTGATTGCACTTTAGACACTCTTTAAAACTTACAAAAATTGATTCACCTATTTAATCTTGTAACTCCAAACTGAATTAAATTTCAGAATTTATAGTTTTATAATTTGTTTATTTTTTAATAAAACTCACTTGTTCGTGTGCTTCTCATACTTGCATTAACGAACCAATTTATTAACATATTGATCGGTCTGACCAATTAGCTAAAAACATGTACAGACGTGGTACAACCAGACATTTGCCAAAATGCAATAGGAAATAGCATGCAACCTAGGTGAAACACCACACAATGTACACCAGAAAAATTGCGTGAACATTAAACATAAAATCTGTGAATTGTAAAGTAAACTTAAGATGATACCCCACATGGTGCATCAATCTCTTGAATTAGTGAAAGTAACATGCTAGTCTAAAAAGAGTAAGTGCCTCCCGGGCCCGCGCACCTTTACATACTCAAAGAAAGATAAACTCAATTGTCTACAATAAGTTTCAAAACAACACAATATGTAGCAAGGCGATCAACAATATGTAAATATGCAGAATATTAAAATTGCCTACGCAAAAATATAACCTTACATTGATAAAACTCCAAACTCACTTGCTCGCGTGCTTCTCATATTTGCATTAACGAACCAATTTATTAACATATTGATTGGTCTCACCAATTAGCTAAAAAACATGTACAAGGACGTAGTACAACCAGACATATGCCAAAATGCAATAGGAAATAGCATGCAACATAGGTGAAACACCACACACAATGGACACCAGAAAAATTGCGCGAACATTAAACATAAAATCTGTGAATAGGAAAGTAAACTTAAGATGATACCGCGCAGGGTGCATGAATCTCTTGAATTAGTGAAAGTAACATGCTAGTCTAAAAAGAGTAAGTGCCGCCCGGGCCAGCGCGCCTTTACATACTCAAAGAAAGATAAAGTCAATTGTCTAGCTACAATAAGTTTCAAAACAACACAATATGTAGCAAGGCGATCAACAATATGTAAATATGCAGAACATTAAAATTGCCTACACAATAATTTAATCGTACATTGGTAAAACTCCAAACTCACTTGCTCGCGTGCTTCTCATATTTGCATTAACGAACCAATTTGTTAACATATTGATTGGTCTGACCAATTAGCTAAAAAACATGCAGAAGGACGTAGTACAGCCAGACATGTGCGAAAATGCAATAGGAAATAGCATGTAACCTAGGTGAAACACCACACACAATGTACACCAGAAAAATTGCGCGAACATTAAACATAAAATCTGTGAATAGGAATGTAAATATGCAGAACATTTAAATTGCCTATGCAATAATATAACCTTGCGTTGATAGTTTCTCTATCCATGTCCACTTCTCACAAACACTTGCACACCATGTGTATGCTTAAACTATAAGAAGATACCAAACATAGTATGCCGACATAGATGAGACCATTTTTTCGTGGGTAATTAACCACATAGGCCTCGCCGTCATCACCATTTGGTGAACAGTGGCTCGATAATCTTCACATCGAGGAAAGTGTCACACTACATTTCAAGACTTTCACATACAACAGGAGGCCAACACTCTCGATATCCCAATTATTTGATCGACTTGACAACAATCGTAAATAAGTATAAGAAACATGAGCATGATTCAGTTCGGACCTCGTGGGTTGTTAACACCTAAGAAACACAATCCTATACTATGGCACATGCGGGTAGTCATCTCGAAGAAAGATTCCGTCCTCTAAGCTATTCATCAGTGTGCTCTCTTTAGTAGTGACAACATGATCCACCACATAAACATCACACACATTCTTTCATAATCAGATAAACAAATATACTGAACGTAATTCACACAAATATAGCTTTCCCGAGAAGCATTCATCATTCAACTGTGTTTAATGAGGGATAACTCGTACAACCCAAATCTCGAAGTTAGGTCCGACCCCAAATTTGACACGACTGATAATTATCATAATTAGAACTATGGCCAGAGAAAACACTACCTCCTTAAAAGTAGTGAACTCTAACATAATTGGGTTCGAGTTAACACCACTATGGTTAGCTAGGCTTGAGACTTCATATTAGTCTCCATTCTTATCCTCAGAAAATGCACCAGAAATGTAAATGAGATAGAATGGACTTGGTTATTACCTTGGTAAGGTGAATTTCCAGTAATGATGTCTAGACAGAGAAATATACAAAAACAAGCAATTCATGCAATTAAATAAATGCATAAATGCAATAAATTCCAAAAACTAAACAAAAAAACATCCCCCAAGACTAGATCTCTGTAAAATAAGAATTTTTTATAACACGAGTTCACCTAAATATGCATGCCTTGATAACCTACTAATTAATTGCTGTCCAAAAATAGATAAAACAGGCACGAAGAATTCAACCCCAAATTAAGGATATAAATGATCTCTGACTATATGGCGTGGGGATGAGGACAAGATACATGATACAATACAATATAGATACGGGAAATATGATTTAAAAAAACTAGGATGCGGGATACGTTTTTGTAAATTTTAATTATTTAAATATATATACAAAATAATATGAAAGCACGTGTGACATTCACATCTTCTTCATTTTTTAATCATTATACTCACATATCATGTATTAAACGAAAACGTGATTTATGCGCCACAATAATGTATCTTTTCTTAAATAGGAGCATGCATAAAAGTATGTAGTCAATTGCTTACCACTTATTATTCAATGTTTGATTCTTTCACATGACTTTCTCCATGTCACCGTTGCAAAGCACATAATTTTTAGGCATTTTAGAGCATACTTAGGTATTTTCTGTAGCATCTAAAAGTATCTGTGAGAATTCTAAATCTTTTATCTAAAATTAAGAGAAAAAGTTTCTGAGAGATTCAGGGACGGGTTTCCGATAGTTTCTCAAAATTTCCCGACTTCAAAACATTTGAGATACGATACGTAGGACTATTGTATGTATCTGTGCTTTATTGCTTTCTAGTGCTCAAATTCAGTTTGCCTAGATGAAAAATGTGAATATTATCTTAATTTAGTTGCCTAACTTTTTTAAGAATTTTGGGAGATTTTTGGAGAATCTCCGAAAATTCTTAAAAAATTTAGGCAACTAAATTAAGATAATATTCACAATTTTAATCTAAGGCAAACTGAATTTGAGCACTAGAAAGTCTTAAAAAAATTCCACATGCCCAAATTCTTGGAATTCAAATCAGTTAACGTTCCATCAAATTGAGGGGAAAAATGAATTAGAAATGTAAAACTAAAAGAACGGCAAACTAGGTATAATGTTGGTTGCAATCTTCGTGAGAGGGTACTTTCCCAAAGGAGGCTTCTAAGGGGTTTAATTTTTCAAAATCATGTAAGGGTCTTCTACCGCCCTGAGTTCACGCTAAATTTAATTTGAGGGATTAAATGTGCTCCAAAAATTATCAAAAAATACAATTTGAAAATTGGGGGATGTTAGCTGTAACTTTTCTGTTGACAAATTTCTTGGGAAAATATTGATGTCCAGAAAATTAAAATGTTATGAAATTATTACTAGTCTCCCATCTCAAACTGAAATTTTAAAAGGATAATGTTGCCGCTTTCGTCTCTGATGAAATCTCAAGAGGGAGGAACCTAGGATTTACTACCCAGAGGGCATAGGATAGGAGTCACCAATGCCCTTGATAATCGTTAAGATTGCTGAAGGAAGTTCATGGAGGTCGTGACAGTGTTAATTCCCTGCCTTGTTATTCCTCCCCTTTATTGTCGCCATCTTGAGAGGGGGGATTTCATTTTTGTTGAAGTACGTGATGAGAAAAGTCTCCAAGATGTTAAAAATGAAATAGTAAAAATTAGAGAGTGAAGAGTCTATCATGAGTTCATAATCATGGTTTGGAAGTCATGGAGGGAGTGAAGGTAGGGGACGCTATGAGTGATTACAATGTTAAATGAATTAGTGGTGACGGCTTAAAAAAGTCTAAATAATCGTAATTAATTGTTAATGGTGATATATCCAAATAATTCTAAGAGAAAGAAAGAACCTGTGATGTAAGGTAGACTAGGTGAGTGTGTTCGGGCCCTTATGATGCAATGCCTGGTGTGGATAAACAGACAAGTCCAACCTGTAACTAATGAATGCATTATGAGTATTCCGTCGGTAGATTAACAAATTTTAATGGATTAATGAAAAACTTAGTAATATTTGTGGTGGCTTGCAAATAAAAGACAGAACAAATGGATTCTAGTCATTCCCATTTGGGTTGCACAAGCAAGAACAATAGGAAAAAATAACTAGCAATCTAAATGGGTAAATTGGAAAAGAAACAAGTATGAAACATGTTTCCATTAGAAAATACAAACACCCAATGGTTACAATAGAAGGATCAAACACCAAAAATTACAAAACTTACTAGTATTAGTGTTGTATTCAAGTGCTCAGTGAATGTCGGGGGGCTACTGATTGTAGAGTGATCGAAAAGAGGGGAATGCAGAGACTGGGCTGCTGTGTGGAGGTGCTAGGTGTGTCCATGGGGTGCTGGGACCTTTCCACAGAAGGAAAGGGGGTTAGCTGGAGGTAACAATGGCTGGACTAGGGCCAAGAGGTGGTGTTTTGCAGCAGGGAAAGGGTTGAAGGCAGCGTTTTGTATCGAGGAGCTGGGGGGCGGTGTTTTTCAATGGGGAGGAGCTGGGAGGCGGAGGTTTGCAATGGGGAGGAGCTGTAAGGTAGTGCGGTGTGCAGCAGGGAGTGGTTTGCAGTAGGAAAGGTTGGAGAAAGGTATATGGTAACGGGAATGGTCGATGAAAGACTTGATCAACAACAACAAACGAAGAACAAGAACCAAGAGAGTTTACCCGAGACGTTGACAGCGAGGAGCAGCATCGCACTGTGATTCTCGTCTTAGAGGATGTATCTACTCCACAACCTGAATGAGCTCGCATTTTAGCCCTAATACTCCTATATAAAGAGTAGGAGGGATTAGGTCATCCCTTATGAAAAGGCTATGATCGTCCGTTTATATAGATGTCTAAACCCTCTAATTAGACAATAAAAAAATACAAGAAAAATCATTAGTCATAGACCAACGAACCAAATGCGGCCGTGGTCTTGGATCGCTAAAAGGAAACACCGATCATCACCTCCTACGGACATATACTCTAGTAGGTTCTATCAGAGTGTGATCTGAGCTGCGATCCCCATTAGCCTGATTTGTCACTAGGGTTTGACCCAATCCATCAAAATTTGATCGTATGCTCTCCTAGGTCTAATAAAACTAGTTGCATCATTAATTTCCAATTTCGATGTGATTTTACTCAAATTTGATCAAAATCAAACTACCATTAATAAGGTTTGTTGTCAATTAATTATTAACAAGTCAAGGGTGACCTGTTCGTCCACTTTGGGCATCGAATTCTGTCCAATTCCGAATAGATAGTGACCGCAAGTTCACTAGGTCATGTGGAGGCTTAAGGTGTCAAAGACACCATGATTGGGTTACTGGTGTGTTCCAAATCAGATAGAATAGCTCGTATGTCAAAAAAACTTGTTCGGGTTTACCCGGGTTACATTCGTGCACAAAATCATAAATTGGCCAACCTAATGTGTTTGATGACTTAATAATTCTAGGAACACTAACTAATCCTAACTCGTCGGGCTCACAGCACCTCAGGCTCTCTAATCTAGTCAACCTCAGGTTAGTGCATGTCTAGGTTCCCCGTACCGTGTGTGGGGCTCTAGTGACTGGTTCCAAAAAAAGGGATGTTACAGGGCTTTAGCATCCACAAACACCATGGGGGCCGGAAACACTGCCTAGAAGTTCCAAACTCAATTGCACTATCAGTCTTTCACCGCTCTGTTTCCTGCACAGTTCCACACCTTGGTGCCGTCAGGAGAGCGGTGATAGTTGCCCTACCTAAGCGAGATTCACATGTAGGATATGAGTTGCTGTGTTCATGACGGCCATTTCTTCAAAATAGTGTTTTCAAGCCAAATTCTACTGTAAGCATTTTGGTGTATTCAGGCAATAGCGGTCACAAACACCATGCACGACAGAAACACTGTCCAGAAGTTTCAAACTCAATTACCCTGTCACTATTTTGTCTCTCCGAAAATGACAATCATCACACCATATGGTTTTTGTTGAACAACATTGAACTATATTTTTTATATACGTATATAAATATGGACCGCCCCGGCCTAATATCGCCGCCCCCCCTGAATGTCCTCGCCCCCTTCGAATGTTGTCGCCTCTGCCGAATATCGCCGCCCCTGCTGAATGTCGCGGCCCCCGCCGAAATTTTGCCACCCCGCCGAATTCCCCCCCCCCCCCCCCCCCCCCCCCCCCGCCCCGGCCAAATTTGGCCGCCCGCATGTCCCTCCCTCGCCCCCGCGCACTGCCACTTGTATTCATAAAATAAACTAGCAGAATTGACTGCTTAGGCCTTTGAAATCCTAAAATCACAATTACTATAACATCGACTACATAGTGCTACATGAAGCATTGGCATAATTTCATTAGAAATAAAGAAAAGAAAAAAATGTTATTCTCTTCATCCACATCTGCATTGCATGAGATCCTGGGGAGCCCGCTCATACTCGAATCCATCACGGGCAAGGTGATTATGGGAGTCCTCTTCATTCAGGACCTTCCAGGCAATGGCCTATTCACAAACATGAAGGCAAGGTAATGATGGGAGTCCTCTTCGTTCAGGACCTTCCATGCAATGGCCTCCTCACCAAGAAGGAACAAGATCTAAATCAAATATGATTGGAAGGAAATATTGAAGTTTTTGATTTTTAATAGAGTTTCGGGAGCGATTCTCTGACCTGCTGCATTTAGGAAACTCGATGCAGAACTTCTGTCCTGTTTCGTTGAGTATCTTCTTGAGCAAAATATCTTGAAGAGATATAAGGGTGGTCTTGAGTAGGTCCAGCCCCACATGGTTGGCGAAGGTGAACATTTGTGTAGTCTGTGAGAGTAAATGCGAGGGGCAACAAGATCACGAAGGGCCCGGGGATCTCTCTCGCCTCTCTCGCAGGGACCGGCAATGTAATCTGCAATTTTACTTTTTAAAGCAGAAACTGTTTTTGAAAAGCTAAACAATGAGCCTAAGGCTCCGTTTGGAGGGACTTAATTAAGATCCGGTTCATGCGGGCGTAGCCTCTTGACTGGTGAAAATAAGTCCCTCCAAATGGAGCCTAAAGGCTCCATTTGGCCGTCATTCGTTAAGGATCACCTATCAAACAACATTCATATTCATGTGAACATAAAAATGGATGAAGTTTCTTAGGTGTGCGTTAACGTATGATAATTTAACCCCCATATTTATGACCGTCATCACCATGCCAAACGGAGCATTAAGAGTGCTCTCCGAAAGAACCTAAAAACTCAGTTTTGAGAAAAGCTCGATTCCCATAGTGCAGCATACAAACAGTTTCGAAATAGTTTTGCGGTGGGAATTAAACTTCTCATCATCAAAAGCTGCCTCAGATAGAGCCATAGTTCCTCTTTAATTCTTCTGATGCCATTTTTATCCGGACAGCTCTTGCTATTTAAATTTGTAATTGCAATCACAACCAAAACTTAAATGACTGGATAAAAACCTAGTATCCTGTTTTCTTGGTTTGTGACAGTGCACCGAGCACCCAACGTACTTCGCCTTTTATTCAACTTAATTTGTTTATAAATAAATTAAGATTGCGTTTGGCGTGACTTATTTGCTCTGGTGAGGTTAGAGAAAAGCATCAGTCATAGAATATATATGTTTTGTATTACAAATGTTATTATGGTTACCAAAAAAAAAAGAAACTAGTTTTGGACATAAGATTTTTATATGACAATGATATTTTTGTCCAACCTCACGAGAGCAAATAAGAGATCAAAAAAGCCGTGGCAAACGTGGCATAAATCTTCTATTAGCTTGTTAAAAAATTTTAATCTTCAATTAATTTCATTGAATGAAGTACTTCGGGCAGTGAGTCCCACATGGACTCCACCACCATTTTGAACTCAAGTTTTGTAGTTTTAATTTTGGATGCAATTGCAATGATTTTAAATAATAGGGAATTAGATTGAGGTAATTGAAATACTAGGGGACCAATGTTTAACTAGATCCAAACTTTAGTGGGACTAAATGGAGTTTTGAGCTTCAGGGACGTTCAATGTTTTAATCAAAATATTCAACATATTTAGGTTTAAATATTAAAAGGCTTCTAGACAATAATGTCTGGTAGCCATTAGATGTTTCCAAACAGTCAATGCCAGCAGGCTTATGAATAAAAAAACATAATTAATCAATCTAGAAAAGTAATATATAAAAAATATATTTTCATTATAGGAATCCTGTATTTTCAGAAGTATAATAAAGTGCAAAATTTATGGCACCTCTGTGCGGACTGCAGTCGTGACCGGACCAGTCGGGATCGGGTTTTTTGCCAACCGGGCTCGGCCCGGGTCCATCTTGAGCCGGGTCTGGCTGGGCTCGGGCTCCCTCTCAAAGAGGGGCCCCGATAAGGCCCTTCAAGTCGGGCCGGCCAGATTTCCAGGCGGGATTAAAATCCCGCCCTATTTGGCGGGATTTTCCGCCAGCCCGGGTGTCGGGCCCAGGCTAGCCTGGCGCCCGGGCTTTGCCCTGCCCTGGCCGGGCACCGGGCCGGGAAACTGGCTAAGATGGGCGCCCGGTAAGGCCCCAAGCCCGGCCTTGGCCCGGGCCGGGATTTTCCCGGGTGGGCTTTCCAGGCCATGGCTTTTTTTTTACAAGACTACTTTTGTGGCATGTGGAATGCTTGTTCTATTACATTTTTTGTAATTTTTATTCTCTCTATTATAAACCGCTGAACATAAAAAATGGTTCTATAATAGCAAAAAGTGGCTACAATCAATCCTCGTCCGTGGCCCGGTCCGGGAAAAGTACGATTGTATTTAAAATTCAAAAATATGGTTATATTGTTGCTTAAATACACGCCAAATTAATAGGTACGTGTACGTGTCACATTTTTTTCCACCCAAACAGTGATCGTACTTCGATGAATATTGAAGTGAGATTGTTGACAGTTATTTAATGAAATAAATGCATGCAGTTTATTGTTGCTGGAGCGGCTGCAGGGTTATGGGCGTTCCAGAGGCACAGGCTGAAGACTAATGTTCACATCATGGCGCTTAACCTTGTGAGAGGCGTGCCATTGACAGAGCTGGAGAAGAAGACCATGCTTGATATTCTCACGCCTCCTCCCCCAGCAAGGAAGTTCATGTGGTGGAGCTAATCTACTGTTTTCATATGCCTTTTCTCTTCTCTGATACTTCTGGTCTTTTTACTGTATTCACAAATATTTATATTCAGTATTTTTCTATAAAAATGTAATGTTATATCATGTAAGTATAATTATTTGTTATTTTGGTACTCAGCATTTACCTGTATTGGCGACTCCCGTTTAGGCTTCGTTTGGTACCGTGGTGGCGGTCATAAACAAATGGGTGAAACTGTTATTTGATAAGGAGCACCAAATAAATTTCATGTTTGAACATAAAAGTGGATGACGTTTTTTAGGTGAACATTAACGAATGACAGTCTAATCCCTATATTCATGTCCTCCTTCACCGTGCCAAATGGAGCCTAATAGAAAGGATGTATGAAGTCTCACCTCTCCCACTTCATTCACTCCACCTGTTGCAGCAGTTCGATGACCGTTGGGTGAATTAACAATCATGTCATATTTCTAAAGCTGAAGCCAGTGTTAGAATAAACAGAGGTCTCAACATCAAAACACTTCAACTTTGATGATCACATTGTAGTAAAACATAAAATCTTAAAAGTTGAAAGGCCAGAAGGCCTACACTGTAGAAAGTATCACAGAGTAGTGCAAGTCTAATGTCCAAAATGCAGGGTCACCCAGAACCTACAACGGATTAATGTAAATGAACTCTGATAAAAACAGCAAAGTACTAATTGCTAATGAAACTCAAGTAAGCTACAACTGTGCCCTTATGGGAAAATTCATAACTAAAGATCTAGCACCAAAGGAGATGATAGGAAGTTCATCTTATGTTGGGTATTGTATCCACAATAATTCTTATTTAAAGAAGGTCCTCATCAAGCTAAGATGAATTGAGATTATATTTGATGCTGTGTTTTATTTATGTGCTTGCTGGACTGTATTGCTAAGTACAACCCAATGTCCGGTTATAGTGGGTCATGAAATACAAGACTATACAATGTAATCCTTCATTGTGTAGGATAATGTGTTGACTCACGTGTAACGACCCACTTCGTGCTTGTTCCCTCACTCGCATTTTGTGTCAAGAGAACTGACTGGGCTTGGGGTGTGCTGGTAACAGGCGTCGAGTGCGTCTACTAGGCTCGACAAAGCGTCGAGTGCATTGACTAGTGGGCAGGCGTCGAGTGATACTCGACACATAGAAGAATTTGACTTAGAATAAGCCTAGATTCTGGAAGCGTCGAGTGCGTCGGCTAGACTCGACGAAGCGTCGAGTGCATTGACTGCTGGGCAGGCGTCGAGTGAAAGTCGACGCATAGAATAATTTGACTTAGAATAATCCTAGATTCGGGAAGCGTCTAGTGCATCGACTAGACTCAACGAAGCATCGAGTGCGTTGATTGGTGGGCAGGCGTCGAGTGATACTCGACGCATAGAAGAATTTGACTTGGAATAATCCTAGATTCGGGAAGCTTCGAGTGCGTCGACTAGACTCAACGAAGCGTCGAGTGCGTTGACTGGTGGGCAGGCGTCGAGTGATACTCGATGCATAGAAGAATTTGACTTAGAATAATCCTGGATTCGGGAAGCGTCTACTGCGTTGACTGGACTCGACGAAACGTTGAGTGATCTCGACGCCATTCAACGAAGAGTCGAGTGGTCTCGACGCATACAACACTCGGACTTGGAATATTTTGGCCTGAAGGATTCGTCAAAAAACATTGAGTGATCTCGACGCCATTCGACGAAGCGTGAAGTGATCTCGACGCCATTCGACGAAGCGTCGAGTGAGCTCGACGCCATTCCACAAAGCGTCGAGTGACACTCCACGCATGCGACAAATTTGAATTAGCATATTTTCAGCAGGCGATGTTGCTGATTTATACTTATGGGCTGAACTGGGTTTTTGGCATAAGCACTGATGGCTTATTTGGACCCGGTCTTCTCGAACAAGACCTATTTGAAGTAATAATGGCCGGTTCAATGCAGAGGCGACACGTGGCGGCATGACTCAAACCCTAATCTTTCTTATAAAAAGGACGAAACAGGAAACCCCAGCCATCACTTCATTCTTCTTGCCGAACCGTTAATTGTCGAACCCGATGGAGGAAGAGAAGTCATCAGAGTCCAATTTCTGGAGGAATAACTCTCCCTCTCCATGAAGAACTATAATGGTCCAGGCCCATCCCATGGGAACCCGCTGGACCGCCGGCCTACTAGAGTCCAGACCCGGGCCCACTTCTGGTAGTCAGCCTATCACATTCAAGTCTGCAGGCCATGCACCCCAACCCCTCTCCGACCTGTTTATCAGCACGGTAGGTTGTTGCCACTGGGTCTCGAACCCAGGATGGGGTGCATGGCCTGCAGGCTTGAATGTGATAGGCTGACTACCAGTAGTGGGCCCGGGTCTGGACTTTGGTAGGCCGACGGTTCCAGCTGGGTCCCATGTTGATGGGCCTGGACCGTTACAAGAACGATGCCGCCAAGAATGATATTTAGATTCATGGTTGGAAACGAGGTGAGCTTCCTACACTCTCCCTTGGTGCTAGATCTTTAGTTATAATGTAGGAGAGTTGTCGACTCAAAAGAGTTGGACTTGTGCGAGATGAAGATCTTCTAGGAAGAGACCATGCTAGGACCTTGTCCTAGAAATTAGTTGTCTTCAACCTCTCCTGTCTTCGTTGTGAAGATGGTGGACTTGGTTTCTTGAAGAAGGATGGTCTTTTGAGGGTGAATACGGGAGGAGGAAAATTTGAATGTAGTTTTGAACCAATGGCTAGGGGAAGAAGACAAACAAATGTCGATCGTTTGGCTTTAAGATGCGTGCAGAATCTATTTTCTGCGTGCAACAAACTTCGAGGCTGTTTTTGGGTATGATGCGGCCGGATCTAGGTCTTGGGCTGAACACGAAAATTATAGTCCTCGGAAAGGCCTTTCCAATGGATGGTTACACGTTTTCATAGAAGCTTGGTAGCTCCAGGAATGTTCAGCCGAATTTGCTGCATGGTAACAACTTATGTGCAAAATGCTTTCGGGTTAGGGAATTACCGGGTTTGGAATAGGTTGAAGAAATATAACAAGATGATGCTGAGATTTGGATGAGCCTAGTTATGTGTAGCTCAGATAAATAAATGGTTTGGAGGAATTTAAAAAAACAAATGGTTTGGAGAAATTAGTGAAAGAATGGTTTGATAAGATTTGATTGTACAAATGACAACTTGTGAAATCCGGCAAGGATGTGCGCGATTGTAATCCGATGAATGATATATGTTTTGAAATAGGGCGTGGTGCCCGATGACTGAATGTGTAATCTATACTTATGATATCATGCTTGATGGATATGTGGAGAATTAATATATTGTTGTGATAAATATATGAAAGCATAATTGTTTGTGAATGCTTGACTATAAGGAAGGAATCAGATGAGGTAAATGTACAACCCCGTGGTCGTCGAGTGGGTCCACCAAGCCGGTAAGCTGACCAAGACAACCTGCCCGCGTCAGAACAACATGCGGGCGAACTTTAAACAACCAAACTTCTCTCGCCAAAGCTAGGCGCGCGAGCTGTGTGAAGCTGGTCCACCCAGCCCGCTTTCCCGTAGGCGACCTGGCCGCCAGCCCGCCTCAGAACAAGGGTTGACGGACTACAGTGGCTTGGCTCGTGCTCGCCTAAGGAGGGAAGGCGAGCTGCGGGAACTAGGTCGTGTCTACCTCAGTGGGATGGTGAGTTGTGGCGAGTCGACCTCCAGATCCTTGGAACCTGCCCAGTGGGGCCCAGAGGAAAAATTACCTGGGTGCCCTTGCTAGGGGTGCACATAGCTTGTTAAAACAACGGAGTTACGCAATCGGCAGACCCAGTTGGGCTGCATATAGCTGTTCAAAATAGCGGAGGTTGGATGTTGCCAGGCTGTTCCCAAAAAACTATAAATAGACCCAATGGGGCACCTTAGAATACATGCTTACTGGTGTTCTGATCTTCTTGCACTTTCTGTGGTACCCTTAGCTCGACGTTTGGCTAAGGAGGGGAAGTACTTTAAGATCTTTCGGGTGTGTGGTGGGACCTCCACGCTGAGCTCTTGGGTCAGTTCCCTTTTCTTTTTGTTATTTGGCTTGCAGGAGAGAAGTAGGTGTGCGATCACCCCTTCCCCAAGGTTGAACTCCACTGGAGATCGAATTCTCGGTTTCAACATTTTTGGTGCGGCGAGCATGGAGTGTGGTCAAAATAGAAAATCTTCTGCGAGCTCAATGACGGGAGGATCAGGGCAAGGCTCGGACAGGTCCGACTCGCCACCCCCTCCACCTCTGGCCATGGTGGGAATGTTTGAAGACTTCAGACAGGAGGTGCTCAGCCTCGTCAAGTTCGCACTCGACACGTGGACCGAGTGCTCGACTCCAGCAGTTCCGATCATAGCCGCCCCGTCTCTAGGCGAGGACGCTCCCGGCAGGCAAGCTGGGAAGGAGGTTGCCGAGGAAAGAAGGGGATGCGAGCTCCCTGGACGCGTGCTCTTCCCGGGCTCGGCAAGCGTGGGCCGGCTCGGCGAGATGGGAGCGCGAGACCCTCCAGCTCGCCCAACAGGGGGAGGCACCCCCTTCAGCGAACTAGTTTCTTCCGCCCCAGTTCAAGAGGGGTTCAGGGAGCCCGAGATGTCTTACTACACCGGGAAGGAAGACCCGGTCCACCACGTACAATGGTTTGATGACGTGGTCTCGATCCGACAGATGTCCGATGAGTTCAAATGCAGGCTCTTAGCCATCACTCTCAAGGAGAAGGCGAGGGAGTGGTTTCACCAGCTACCGGCCAGCTCCATTTACTGCTTCGAGGACCTGCTTCGAGGGTTCATGTTGAGTTTTACCACCTCCAAGAGGAGGAAGGAGTCAGAGTCCCTGCTCCACATCAAGAACGGGGTGAACGAGACCTTGGGGAGTTATGTTGATCGGTTTCAGGAGGTCACCCAGGTCCAAGAGATGCCCGGGCATAGCCTGATGATGACCTTTATCTTAGGGCTGCAACAAGGGTTCTTTAGGATGGAACTAAATAGGGTGCCCCCCTCTCCTATGAAGAGCTGATGGATAGGACGATAAGAGAAGTCGACGGGGAGGCGTCGAACCTGGAGTTTGCTCGGAAGCTGGCTAGATGGGCCACGGAGGAGGAGGAGCCAAGGTGTGACAGAGGTCAGGAGGAGAGAAGAGCTGAACCCCAGTAGAGGGAACAGTGGCAGCAACAACAACAACAGCCTAGATAGGGGTGTCAGGAGCCAGAACGTCAGCTGGGTTGGAAGCCAGAGTGGCAAGACCAGGGGCCGCGGAGAGGTCTCCATGGAGGAGACAACCGCCAGAGGGGCCAGGGTTAGTTCCATCCTCCAGGTTGGAGGCAGGCCCAGAGACCTCTCCTCCCCGACCAAAATCAGGCTATGGCCATAGCCATGTGGGAGACGAGGAGAGCAGCATAGAGTAGGAGAAGAGAAGTTAGGGTGGAGTTGCCCTACTACGACTACCACCAAGAGGGGGCACGCTATGGACACGTACCCGGAGTTGCTCGAGATGAGAGGAAATAGGGAGCAACATTAACAGCAAGGTCGCGAGGAGGTGAGGATTGAGGATGTCCTGCCTCGGGCGGAGGAGGATAGGTGCAAAAACCGGGTAGATGTTGGTACCCAATGAGGGATCAGAGTGATCCATGGGAGGGGTGGGGATAGAGAATTCAAGGAAGGCGAGCCTCCATGCCATGTATCGAAGGAGCGTTGGCTCCACATCCCAAACCCTGCCCGTAGAGGAGAAGATTACCTTCTCGAGAAAGGATATGCCGGATCATGAGAATCCCTTTTGCAATGCGCTGGTCATCCAGACAGCCATCAAAAATTTCACAGTCTCCCGCATCCTTATTTACAACGGGAGCTCCGTCAACGTCATCTTCGAGAAGGCGTTCGACGCGATGAAGGTGGAGGCGAAGAGGGTGCTGGCCTTAGATGGGCCCCTATTTGGATTTTCGTGGGAGAGGAAGGAGGTAGAAGGAGTGGGGCTCCATGTCACTCTTGGGGGGGGGGGGGGGGTGCAGTCCCGAAACTGCAGGTTTGTCATCGTGGACGCCACTAGCAGTTACAACGTCATCTTCGGACGGCCACCCATCAGTGCCTTCCGCCGTGCCCCCTCATCCTTCCACCAATGTGTAACGTCCCTAGCAGATACAACGTGACATCATCACGTCTCCGCTCTAGGCGACGCTATCGGGCTGCTACCCAAGCACCCCAACCCCTCTCCAGCACACTGATGGGTTGTTGGTGGCCACAACCTCCCTTTGATGAGCGAACTCGACAGTTAAGTTGGGCCATACGGGGACTTCCCAGGAGGTCACCCATCCCAGTACTACTCTCGCCCAAGCAGTACTGGGATGGGTGATCTCCTGGGAAGTTCCAGTACGGCCCAACTTAACTGTCGAGTTCACTCATCAAAGGGAGGCTGTGGACACCAACAACCCGCTATTGGGCTGGAGAGGGGTTGAGGTGCTTGGGCTGCAGCCCGGTAGTGTCGGCTAGAGCGGAGCCGTGACGATGTCACGTTGTATCGACTAGGGATGTTACAATAAAAAGTGCACTTTTATTATAAGGCCCCTAGCCGAACCAACATGACGGTGGCACAGCTCCGCTCTAGGCGACGCTACCGGGCTACAGCCCAAGCACCCCAACCGCTCTCCCTCCACAGGAGAGTTGTTGGTGGTCACATCTTCCCTTTGATGAGCGAACTCGACAGTTAAGTTGGGCCGTACGGGGACTTCCCAGGAGCTCAATTGGTGATGAGAAGTGAAGGAACTCCATAGTTAAGCGTGCTTGAGCAAGAGTAGTACTGGGATGGGTGACCTCCTGGGAAGTCCCCGTACGACCAAACTTAACTGTCGAGTTCGCTCATCAAAGGGAGGCTGTGGCCACCAACAACCCGCCTGTGGAGGTAGAGCGGTTGGGGTGGTTGGGCTACAGCCCGGTAGCGTCGCCTAGAGTAGAGCCGTGACACCGTCACATTGGTTCGGCTAGGGGCGTTACATAATGCCTGAAGTATAGTACCGAAGGGATCCAGGTCCGGGTCCAGGGCGATCCCAAGATGGCCAGAGAATGCTACGTCATCGCCGTGAACTCTATCTCCTGGCAGGAAGGGGCCGAGGATATGGAGCGAAGGATGGAGGAGGTAGAGCCGGAGGCTGGTGGAGAGGAGATGGAGGTAGAGGAGAGCCGCACCGAGGTGGAGGTGGTAGGAGGAGACCAGGAAGAGCCGGCTGAGGCAATGGCTGTGGAAGAGGAGGTAGAAGCTGAGGAGGTTCCTGTCCTGGAGGAGAGGGACGTTGGAGAATGGAGGGAGAAGTCCAGGCTTGAGGCTGCGGAGGAAGTAGTTGAGATGGAGGTTCTCACCCTCGGAGGCTGGGCGGAGAAGGTTCACATCAGCAGGGGGTTGGCCCCGGAGGGCCAGGAGAGGATGCTGGCATGCATCTAGAGGAACGTGGACATCTTCTCTTAGAGCGCAGTGGAGATGCCAGGAATTGACGCGGACGTGGCCTGCCACCGCCTCAACCTGGACTTGGGAGCTCGCCCCATCCAACAGAAGAAGAGGTCCACCGCAGACAAGCTGACCGAGCCCATCAGGGAGAAGGTGACCAAACTCCTCAAGGACGGTTTTGTATCCGAAATACAATACCCCGACTGGGTATCCAATGTAGTTATTGTTAAAAAAGGAGATGGCTGATGACATATGTATATTGATTTTTCCTTGCTTAATAAATCATGCCCTGAGACTATTATCCTTTGCCTCGGATCGACGCGCTGGTTGACTCAACCGTCAGTTTTCTTTTAATGAGCTTCTTAGATGCATTTTCAGGTTATCATCAGATCAGGATGCACTCCACGACGTCAAAGATGTCTCCTTCATCACGGGGGATGAGTGCTACTGCTACAAAATGATGCCCTTTGGGCGGAATAATGCAGGAGCGACATACCAGAGATGATGGATAGGGTCTTCCGAGAGCAGAAGGGGAGGAACCTGGAGGTATATGTAGATGACCTCATGATCAAGAGTCGAGACGTGGACTTTCACCTCCAGAACCTGGAGGAGACCTTCACCACCATGCGCAGCGCAGATACAAGATGAGACTGAACCCCATGAAGTGCATTTTCGAGGCTAGTAGGGGGATGTTCTTTGGACATCTCCTCACCCCCGCGGGGGTCGAGCCAAATCTCGACAAGGTCAAGGCCATCATGGAGCTGTGGGTCGCCCCAGAATGCTAAAAAGGTGCAGCAGTTGCCAAGGAAGCTGGCAGGATTGAGCAGGTTCCTCTCCCGAGCCGTGGAGAAGTGCTTCCACTTCTTCAAGACATTAAGGGGAGGCCAAAAATTCGAGTGGAACAAGGAGTGTGAGGAAGCATTCCAAGCCCTAAAAAAGCAGTTGACTCAGGCTCCCCTTCTCCAAGGGCCGAAGGAGGGGTAGGACCTATATCTGTATCTCAGGGTCGGAGCAGAGGCCTTGAGCTCCTTCCTGGTTTGAAAAGAGGGGAAAAAGAAGCTCCCCATATATTATGTGAGCCGGGTTCTGAGGAAGGCCGAGCTTCGGTATCCCATCTTGGAAAAGCTGGCCATCGCTCGTCATCTCAGCTCGGAGGCTCCGACCCTACTTCCAGGCACACTCCATCCGAGTGGTGACTGACCATCCCCTCCGCAACATCTTTGAGGGGGTGGAGCATTCAGGCAGGTTGGTTAAATGGTCAGTAGAACTGAGTGAGTTTGACATCTCCTTTTTCCCCCTCCTCTCGATGAAGGCCCAAGCAATGACCGACTGTTTGGCTGACTACGTGATCGAGGTGGCAGACGAAGAACTCAATCATCCAGCTTCGTGGAAGGTGAAGGTAGATGTCGCTTCGGGGAAGCATTCCTTAGAGGTAGGGGTAATCTTGGAAAGCCCACAGGGAATAAGAATCGAACAAACAATGGGGGTGCACTTTCCCATCATTAACAACCAGGATGAATATGAGACCGTAATTGCAGGGCTGCGCCTGGCCAGGGAGCTGGGGGTGCTTGACGTGGAGGTCCTCACTGACTCCATGGTGGTGGCTTCCCATTCCAACCGGGAGTTCGAGTCAAGGGAGCCTACCCTCCGGTTATACTTAGCAAAGGTGAAGGGGGTCATCGAAATGTTCCAGACCTTCTCCATCCAACAAGTGCCCAGAGATGAAAACGAACAGGTTGATCAACTGGCGAAGCATGGTCCACGGGTGGGAGGTACCATCACTGATCTATTCTGCCCTTCTATTGAAGAGGGAGAGCAGTTGAGTACATTGGTCTCAATGTACTTATTTTGAAGAAGTCTTCTCAGCTCAATGATATACACATTGTTGTATTTGATGGATGTTAAGTTTATGCGTGCAGGTAAATAAAGCTAAGTACAATGTGTTAACACACACTGAGCAAGTTGCGTCGAGACAAAGAAAAGCTATGTCGATACTAAGGACAACTATGTCGACACACTGTATCGAGACTAAAGACAACTGTGTCGACACTTAGGACTAGTATCGACACACAATCTATTAAAGCTATGTCGAGACTGGAGACAACTGTGTCGACACTCAGGACTAGTGTCGACACACTCTATTTACTCTGTGTCGAGACTGAAGAAAACTGTGTCGACACTCAGGACTAGTGTCAACACACTCTATTTACTCTGTGTCGAGACTGAAGACAACTGTGTCGACACACAGGACTTGTGTCGACACATTTCACATAAGTTATGTCGAGACAAGTTAAAGAGCTATGTCGACACATTCAGAAGTTTGTCGACACCACTACAAGAGCAGTGACGACACCCAGGACTTGAATCGACACATTTAACAACCAAGGTTCAACAGTTCAGCAGGCATGTTTCCTAAGTACATAAATCACGACGGAGGTACTGACAACTGTCAGAACTGTCAAATGTCAGTTATTAACCGGATCAGCCGGTTACTCCTATCAGAGCCTAGTTAAAGGAATCTAGTCTTCAAAAAAAAAAGGATCTGATTGGAAGAAGTGAGAAACAAAAAGTGGAAGAAGCAGCAAATTTTATGAAGAAAAAAGTTTGAAGCATCAACTACAATTTAGAAGGTGGAGAGAGGTCTGATCAAGAATCATCTTCAATATCTCTCCAGCCTAAGATCAACCCTAATTTCCACTTCAAGAAGCTTTGAAAAGCTAAGAAGGGTTGATCATATCTATCTTGACAAAGATCAAAGGAAGCACATTCATCAAGATCAGATCAAGAAGCTGTTACTCAGATCTCTCTTCCTGGGTGACACTTTGTAACTCAATTTTTCTTTTACCTACTTTTATTGTAAGATCTACTTATAGATCTGAGTGAAGGAGAATTATTCTCATTCTTTTTGTAAGCCTGTGCTATAAAGGCTGAGATAGGGCTAGAATTGCCTGAGGTAGGAGATGTTGGGAATTCTCTGTGGTGTAGGGCAGGTGTAGCCTGAGAAGTAATAATGAGGATTCATTCTGAGGTAGAGTTCTTGGGAAGAACTTGAGGAGTAGGATCTTGGTGATCTGAGTGGTAAGACTTGTATAGTCTGAGTTGTAGGAGCCGGGTGGGCTCTGAGCTGTGAGATCTAAGGATCTGAGTAAAGGAAAGAGAAGAAGTTTGGCCGAATCTAGTTCATTGCTAGATATGCGAAGGGGGAAAGTGGATGTACCTATAAATTGGGGAACCACTATAAATCTGTGTGCATTGTGCTGTGTGTGCTGATTTGTTAAGCTGTGTTCATTTTCATAATTATTGTTTAGTTTATCTTGATTAGTACTCTGATTATTAAAATATGGGAGCAATAATTTAAATTGGACATATTCACCCCCCTCTAGGTCATTAGTAATCCTAAAGTAAACATTTACAATTATTATCAGAGGGAGGTTAGCTAAAAAAGGGGCATAACAGCCTAGTGAGAATCCAAAGGATTACAGAGAAAGATCTACCATGGCCTAGAGGGAAAACAATTCCATTAAGCTCCTTATCTGCTCCAAAGAAAACTTTGGAATATGGAAAGAAAGAGTCAGATTATTCATGGAGGCAGCAGATCCAAGAATATACATCATAGTGATTGAAGGACCTTTCATTCCCATGAAAGTGTCAGTTCTTGATGCAAACATCAAGACACCCAAGACTTACATGGAAATGGATAAGGATGAAATCATTCTGGCCTCTATGGACAAGAGAGCTTAGAATATAATAGTAAGTGCAATAAATGATTCCACTTTTTAGAATCTGATTCATTGCAAGACTGCTAAGGAAATGTGGGCGTCTTTGATATTTTACATGGATGGAACTGAAGAGGTCAGAGATGATAGAAAATCTCTGCTAAATCAATAGTATGAAGCCTTCAGACAAGATAAGAAAGATTTAGTAGATGAGTGTTTTGAAAAGTTCTTCAGAATTGTAAATATCCCGAGGACTTATGGCAGAAGTTTTAGAAATTATGAAATTAATGACAAGTTATTGAGGTCCCTGAACAAGGAATGAGACATTAAGATCTGTGCCATAAGAAAAATGAGAAACTTAGCCAACATAGACCCCCCAGGCCCTATATGGAAAGCTGTTGTCTCATGAGTTACAGCTCAATCTCAGAAAGTCTGAAGAAGAATCAGCCAGAGCACACAATAGAGAAAAGACTTTGACTCTAAAAGCTGAGTCATCAAGAAAAGTTAGAGAGAAGCCAACTCTCTTAGAAAAATTGGAAACTGCTTCTGAGTGTTCAAAATCATCCTCAACAGAAGGGGAACTAACTGAGGAGGAACTATCTCTCTTCTCTAGATAGTTCAAGAAGATGTTAAGGAGAACAAAAACAAGGCAGGTGGAAGGGTCAAGCTGGAGACAATTCTTACAAAAATATTAATCATCCAGAGAAACCCAAGAAGAAGAATTATGTGGACATGTATGGCTCTACTCAGAACGAATACATTAAAACTAATATAGTGTGTTATTGTTGCAACAGAAAAGAGCATGTCATAGCTGATTTCCCAGCAAAAAGAAAGGAGAAAAAGTCAGAGAACTTGAAGGATGGACAACACAAGAAAGCTGACAAAGGTTTCTTGGCAAAAAGACAGTTGACATTGTCTGACCGTGAGACTGGTTCATCTGGATCAGAAGAGGAGGAGGCTCTTATGAGCCTGATCGCTATTGAGGAAACTCAACCACGAGAAGAAGATCAGGATTGTTCAGATCCTGCTAAGGTAAAATCAATCTCTCATAGTTTAGCCTCAGACTCTTTTTCTGCATTAAAAAATGAATCATGTTCAAACTCTTCTAATAGTAAAGAACATGATTCAGACATTGAAGCAGAGTTTAACTCCCTTATCAACACATATAGAAAGTTACTAAAGGCCTTGATTGCAAGCAGACAGCTTGCTAAGGATCAGACTAGAGAATAAGAATACTTGAGAGGAGTATCTTCTCAGTTGATAAGTGACAACACAAAGTTGGACCTACAAAAACTGAAACTTGCAGAATTAACTAACAAGATAGATAGCCAGGCAGAGGTGATAATAGAATATGTCAAGACTGTCAAAGAATTGGAAGCAAAGCTTGCTCAGGAAAGACAGCTGCTGACTCAATTCTCAAAACCTAAGTCAGTGCTATCTATCATAGATACCTTTTCTACACCATTTAGAAGTGGTGTAGGGTATGCTAAGAATAAGAAGTTTAATAAAAAGTCCGTACCCAAGGGTAAAACTCCAAGTGGTCCAGATAGGCAACTAGTCGAGTATCTGCCTTCTAACAGATGCTTGAGATCATGTGTTCCTGGACACATGATGTCTGTGTTCTATACCAGTAAGGCCAATAAAGAGCCTTGCTGGAAGGATCAGATATCAAAAGGCAATATAGGACAAAAACCACCACAAAAGGTGATCAATCCAAGAAGCCAAGGAATTCTTGGAGTTGATCCCAGTGTATCTCACTTAAATATGAAAGGTAAGGGTGTGAATTTTAGATCTCTACCTTGGAAATTGGATGATAATTTTGTGTTGCACAAAAGAGCAACTTCAAATATGCAACCAAAGAGAAGAAACAACAGATTTGAGTGTTGGTGTTGTGGGAAGGTTGGACATTTTGCCCTAGATTGTTGGTATAATCCAATAGCTCCTTCATATAAGTTTCAACCAGCTTTATTTAGAAAGATTGCTGTGTTTCACACAGAAAAACCTAACAGGAACCAAGACCACAAAACTTATTGGGTGCCTAAGGTGAACTAAATTTTTGTTTGCAGGTGGAGCCAAGTACCACTAATAAGCCAGTATGGTACTTGGATAGTGGGTGTTCCAGACATATGACTGGATCAAGGAGTTTACTAAGAGATTACACTCAAGTTAAGAATGGACCAAAAGTCATCTTTGGAGGGTCAGAGAAAGGATTCACCAAGGAATATAGTAACATTTCTAATGGCCTAGTTACCATCACTAAAGTTGCTTATGTGGAAGGATTGAACTACAATCTGATAAGCATAAGTCAGCTTTGTGATATAGGATATGAAATTATTTTCCACAATGACAAGTGTTTGATAAGGAATTCAAGTGATCAAGAGATCATCTTGTCAGGCACTAGGAGTGAGAACATTTATTTTCTAAATTTCCTTAGTATTAATGAACAATCACATGTATGTCTTGTAGCTAGTGAGAAAAACACTTTGTGTGTACAGTGGCATAAGAGTCTGGCTCACTTAAACTACAAAGCTATGAGTAAACTATTCTCTATGAATTTAGTTAGAAATAGTACACAACTAAAATGCTCCAAAGAAGGCTTATGTCCTGCATGTCAAAAATGTAAACAAGCAAAAGTCTCCTTTAAGGGCATTCAGTCCAAAGACAGTAAGAGGTGTCTGTACTTACTTCATATGGATCTATTTGGTCTTATGCAAGTTCTTAGTTTGGGTAGGAAGTTCTATAACTATGTAATAGTGGATGATCACTTCAGGTTTGCTTGGGTATTCTTCTTAAGGAGAAAGTCTGAAACACTAGACATCCTTGCTGACTTTGTCAAATGAATTCAGAATGAGATGTGATGCTCTATGGTCAATCTTAGAAGTGACCATGGTACAAAATTTCAATCTGAAAGGATGACAAATTTCTATAAGGAACTAGGAATCTTTCAGGAGTTCTCCTCTCCAAAAACACCACAACAAAATGGAGTTGCTGAGAGGAAAAATAGAACTCTTATTGAGGCAGTCAGAACAATGTTGAGTGATTCATCTCTCCCAGAATATTTTTGGGCCGAGGCTATAAACACAACATGCTATGTTCAAAGTAGAGCATTGATCAACAAGTATCACAACAAGACTCCCTATGAACTAATGAAAGGCAGAAAACCAAATCTGTCCTACTTTAAAATTTTTGGTAGTAAGTGCTATGTTCTGAACAATGGGAAAAGTTATCTAACCAAGTTCTCAGAGAAATCCTATGAAATAATCTTTGTAGGGTATAGTATTCATATCAAAACATACAGGATCTACAACTTGAAGCATCAGGTTATAGAAGAATCTATTAATGTAGTGTTTGATAAATCATCTATTTTATGTAATAAGATCTCTAACAGCTCTAGTCTAGGTATTGTAAACTCTAAATTGGAAAAGCTAAAAATAAGTGACTCACCTAACATAGAATTAGATATTAGAGACAATATAGAAATTCCTGTAGAAGATACTACAACTGCTTAGGGGGAGGAAGAGAATCACCCTAATCCTCCCGTAGTACTAGGTGATGATAGACACCTTCCAGTAGCAGTTAGACACATTAGAGATCATCCTATAGATTAAATAATAGGTGATGCCAGATTAGGAGTGACTACTAGAAGTAGACATCACAATGATGTTCAATACTCTAGTTTTCTCTCTCAGGTAGAACCTAAAAGGTTTGAAGAAGCCAATTAAGATTCCAACTGGATTATGGCTATGCAAGAAGTGCTAAATCAATTTGAGAGATGTAAAGTCTGGTTTCTAGTTCCTAAACCTAGTGATCACAATATAATAGGCGCTAAGTGGATTTACAGAAAAAAAATTAGATGAATATGAGGTTATAGTTAAGAACAAAGCAAGATTAGTGGCTAAAGGATATAGACAAGATGAAGGGTTAGATTATGACCAAACCTTTGCACCTGTAGCTAGGCTAGAAGCCATAAGATTATTTTTAGCCCATGCAACATTCAAAGGATACAAGGTATACCAGATGGATGTAAAGTCAGCATTCCTTAATGATACACTAAAGGAGGAAGTCTTTGTGGAGCAACCACCAGCTTTTGTTGACCCTAAACACAAAAACTATATTTTCAGATTGCACAAGGCTTTGTATGGGTTAAAACAGACACCTAGAACCTGGTATGAGACCCTGTCTACCTTTATTATAGAGAAGAAGTTTTCTAGAGGAAAGATAGATGAGACACTATTCCTTAGGAATATCAAAGGTTCAAGCATCTTAGTCCAAATTTTTGTAGATGACATAATCTTTGGGTCAACTAATGAGATGCTGTGTAACAAATTTGCAAGGCTTATGCAAGAAAAGTTTGAAATGAGCAGAATGGATGAGCTAAAGTTATTTTTGGGATTCCAAGTTAGACAATCTGAGGATGGAATATCCATCTCTCAATCTAAGTTCACTAAGGAGTTGATTAAGAGATATGGTATGGAGAATTCTTCTACCATGAGTGAAAGAGCAGCTAGATCTGATATACTCTAAAGGGGGGGGGGGGGTGAATAGAGTATATGGTGCTTTTGAAACTTTTTACAACAACTGTTGTAATAAGAGTGAGCAGGGAAGCAGTAAATAAAACTAATCACAGCACTAGGTAAAACAAAAGCTAAGCACAGAAAAATCAAGGCCAGAAACAAAAATGAAAGCAAGCAAAACCAGAGGACACAAGGAAATATAGTGGTTCCCCAAACTTGGGTACATCCACTCTTCTACCACCCTAGGTAGGAATCCACTGCAGGATGAGTTGATCAGGTGTCCTGGGCACCAATGAGCTTTTGATAAGGTGCTCAAAAACCAAAGCAGATTTTTTGATCAGGTGTCTTGCCACCAATGAGCTTTTGACAAGGTGCTCAAAAACCAAGCTCAAACTTTTGAAGGGAGTTTGAGAAACCCTTTACAGAGTGGGGGTGAGAGAATGATGGAAGTCTTCTCTTTCTCAAACAACTGAGAAGACTATATGGATTGTTGATGTCAAAGCTCCCCCTGAATCCTTGAGATCTTCAGGAAGAAAAGCTTTGTTGAGGGTGATAGGCCTTCAAAGATTGAACTCCAGCAATGGATGATTTCAGCAATAGCTGAAATGTTGAATGTCTGGAGTCTGGAAATATGTTGGCCTTGAACACTTTGAAGACTTAGGAGATCTAAAGATTTGAGAAGGCTTGATCTCCTTGGATGTGTGTTCTTCAGAATTCTTTTGTGACAGAAGATTTTTGAATGCTTCTCTGTAATCTATATCCTCTCTCTGTATTGTGTGTGTTCTGTTGAGAGATTCAAAAATTCTGTCTTTTATTCTCTGGTATAGAATAGAATAACATTCTCTGTCAAGTATAGCCGTTGGCCTACATTAATTGCATCCTTAATTGCATAATCTCTTCTGGAGGAAAGTCCACAGATATATTCCTTGAAAAATCCCTTGAAACTTGGTCCAGAATTGAATGATAACGGCTAGGAAATCTCTGAATTAATTGCAGAATAACTCCTAACTGATTTGAATTTGAATTAAGAAATATCCTGGAAGTTGTCTGAAATCGTCGAACTGAGCTCTGCTATCGTCGAGCTGAGCTCAGCGATCTGGAAACACACAGCAGCCAAATATCGTCGATCTGAGCTCAAAGATCGTCGAACTGAGCTCAGAGATAAAGTTCCAAAGCAGAGTCAAAATCGTCGAACTGAGCTCACAGATCGTCGAATGGAGTTCGACGATATTATGAAGTTGAGCTCAGCGATCGTCGAATGGAGTTCGACGATCTGTCGAAGTTGAGCTTGACGATCGTCGATCGGAGTTCGACGAATCGTCGTGCTGAGCTCGACGATCAGACTTAGTCTCCAGACAGAAAATCTTGGTCTTCAGGGCAGCTTCCAAACCTAGACTACTAACCCTTAGACTCAATTCTAATTGACCTATTAAGCTATACAAAAGGTCAAGGAAAGGTTCCTAGAAACATAGTGATCCTGACCCAAATTAGTAATAGGGTGTTCCAACAATATCCCCCTATTTGGGTTAGGACTACTATTTACAGAGTTTGGAAAAACTTAAATAACAACATACCATTAGTAAAACATAAAAACAACAGCTAGACATTGCAGAATCATCACAGAGATATATATATAGCATCCAGATAATCAGAAGTTCCAGAAATTGTCACCTTACAATATCATTTCTTCTCTTTGCCCTAAACCATTTTAATTTCTCTGTTAGGATTTAGGGCTTCCTTCTTAGATCTGGTGTCATCTGTTGCACCTAAGGATGTCTGCTGTTTAAGCCTGGGAACCACTGCTTCAGGGTGTAATTCCATGTATCTGTCAGCATCAAAGAATTTACTTGAACCATATCTCTCTAGTTCTTTTTGTCTTTGTTCAGACATTGTAGAAATGTTGGAAGAATGTAATCCTTGTTCTCTGGCCTTTTTAATTTGGTCCAGTGCAGCTAATTCCTTTAACCTTGCAGTCCAAGCAGCTGGATTATTTTCAGGGTCCTCATAAGGTACAAGTGGCTCATACCTGTTGGAGGGGTTGTCTTGAGGAGGCCTGACAGAAACAGTCTCTTTTAGCTTGTAGGGGAAAGGACTAGAAGTTGTATCAGAAGAACAATGTCCTCCCCTAGAATATGGGTGCTGCCTGGAGTACCCTTTGGAATAAACCTGAATATCTCTTTGAGTACCTCTATATCCTCCTCTCCTAGAATGTGAACTCCTGGATTGGCTTTCCCTGTGATAAGATCTGGCATGAGGTTGATAGGGAGCCTGAATTCTGGCTGGGGGTTGACTTGCAGAGCTTCCACCTGCACCTGCATCAGGAGGAGGTGGTGGAGGAGGATGAGAGTGCTGGAATTGGGATGAACCCTTCTCATATTTTCTCTTTTTCTTCATTGCTTTCAACTGATTTTTGGAATACTGCATCCAGTGTTCAGTTATTGGGCAATCATGTAGAATGTAATAAGGGATATCATTGTTATCTTTAGCTTTAGTAGGAGGTACCCTTTTCATAGCCTTGCTCCTTGCCTTCCTTTTCCTGGCAATGGTAGCAGAAGAATCATCAGAGTCTGTTTTAAATTCATCAGATTCAGAACTCTGGTCCTCATAGAGAGCATCTATTTTCTTCATCAAGTCTTTCTTAAGTTGTTCAAAAGCAGATGAGGCAGAAGTTGAAACAGCAGTAGCAGCAGATATTGAGATGGTAACAATAGGGACAGCAGCAGATGGAGAAGGTGCAACAACAACAGCAGCAGTTGGCTCTGGAAAGGTGACAACAGCAGCAACTGTCTCACTAACATCAGCAGAAACTTTACTGACAACAGCAGAAACTTCACTAACAGCAACAGAGGCAGAAGGAAAAACATCAAGGACTGCAGAAGGCTCAAATTCAGTGGCCTCTGACATCAGAATGTCCTTGGAGGATGGTTCATCATAAACAGCAGAAACTTCAGCATCAGTGTTAACAATCTCAGTAGCAGTAATTACTGAATTTACAAAGGAAGTGAGGATGCTAGGGTCACAGCAAGAAAAAGGCACAAGTGCCTTGGATAAGTCTTCTGGAGGCTGGACAGCATGGACCTCTGGCAGACAGCTGAAGAAGGCAGAATCAAAGGCTGATAGCAAAGACCTGAGGTCTATTGCAAGAACTGCAGTTGAACTCTGACTTTGTGGAGGCACAGCAACAACAACAGAAGGAGCAGCAAAAGAAGCAGAACTGGCAACAGCAGCAGACAGAGAGCTTGCAGAAACAGCAGCAGCATGAAGAGTCTCTTCATATGGCATCTCCCCCTGCCTAGATGCAGACAGGTCTGGATCAAGGCACACTGCTGTAGGTGCTGCCTGAGGGAAGAGGGAAGAGAGCCTGGCAGAAAGGGCTGCCACTGACAGGTGTAGAGGAGCCAAGGAGGTCTCCAACAGTAGAGAGAGCCTGGGGGCAAGCAGCTCATACAGCCTGTCAGTAAGGGCTGAGAGGTCTACTTGCTCAAGAGCTGGAGCAGAGGTAGAAGGTATGGAAGCAGCTGGGGATTCTGGAAGGGAAGGGCTGGAGAATTGTGGAAGGCATGGCTGAGGTGTTGGTAGGGTGGATATGGAGGATAAGGGAAGGGATATGGAGGGGATGAAAGTTGGTTGATCAATGATCTGGTGTAGTAGGTCTTGAAATGAAGTGGAGGAGGAGGGTAACTCAGGAGGGGATGAAGGGGAATCATCCATAAAGGAGTCATCCAGTAGGGTGCAGTATGGAATGGTGGGTGAGGAGGTGACATCAGGTGGAGGGTAGGAGAACAGTGGGTGGAATTGTTCTTCTGGTGTAGAAAGAACAGGGACTGGAGATGGTGTGGATGTTGGAGATGGGCTGGAGATGGTGATGGTGGATGGAGCTGGAATGGTGGATGGTAGGGGAAGAGATGTAATTGGAGAAGGAGGAGAGGCAGCAACAACAGCCAGGTCATCTGCAGGGGCAGAGACCTGTGGAGGAGTGACTCTTTGAGTCCTTGTGCCTGAAGGAGCACTGGAGGAGGGCCTGCTAGGCTTGCTGATTTGCCTGCCCCACTTTCCAAAGAGGGCACAGGTTAGTCTCTTGGAGGCATTGATATGAACTCCAGAGGAGACCAACAAGGCAGGACACCTGTGCTGCAGAAATACTCCAATAATCCTTCCAAAATTAACAAAACTTTTGTTTATTTTCTTTTTGATGAGGTCAAAGAAAACCTCTCCCCAGTTCAGATTTTTCTTATCCACAAGAGCTCCCATGAGACAGAGCTAATGTCTGGATATTGTATCATGGGCTGAGTGCTTTGCCAGGAGCACTTTCCCCACCACATCTGCCATGAACCTGTATTCAACAGACAGGTTCCTTTTGAAGAGCTTGCTAGGGTTTCCCTCTGGATGACCCATCCTGGCAAGCAGTTCAGAATACTCCTCTCCAGATAGCTCAGCAGAGTCTTCTCCATTTCTCAATTCAAAAACTTCTGAGAGAATGATTGGGGTCAAGGGTACCTGAGTTCCAGCAATAGACCCAACTATTGTAGAGTTATCTTGATTATGGGCAGTATAAACCCACTCCTTGATCTCGTCTGAAGCCAGCTTGATCCTGGTGGTCATTATAGCAGTCAGATTCTGATCCTTGAACAGACCCAGTATATCTTGAAAAATCTGATCAGTCATGCTGAAGGATTCTACATCAATGTCAAAACCGGCATCAAACTTCATTGCAGCAAGAACAGCAACTGACACAGCCATTATACCTGCAAAAACTCAACAAACAAAACGACCAAGAGTAGAACTGTTTGGAGGGAAAGAAGATTCTTGCAGAGAAATCGAAAGCGCAAAAGAGAACGATGGCGAAAAATGAGTTTTATATTAGGGTTCGACACAGAAATGGAAAGATCTTTGAACTCAGTTCGACGATCGAGGCTTCTAAAGGAATCTGAAGAGACTTCAACATCGTCGATCTCCGTTCGACGATATTGGAAAGCGTCGAGCTCCGTTCGACGATCGTTCAGAGAACAAAATCGTCGAGCGCCGTTCGACGATCGTTGACCGGAAGAGATAGTTCACACTATCTGAGAGGCGCTGAACTCAATTCGACGATTTTTGGAAATCGTCGATCTCCGTTCGACGATCTTAGGGCAAATCGTCGAGCGTAGTTCAGAGATCAGAAAAATTCTAGACACTAAGAAAAATCAGAATGTTTGCCTAGTATTGGTCAATTTTTAAGCTTTCAAAATCTTGGAGATTATTTAAGACTTCCTCCATCTAACATTCCTAACTGATTTAGGAAGAAGGTGTGTTTCTTTTCATCCAAGGTCTTGGTGAAAATATCTCCCCTTTGTAAATCAGTTGGGATATATTGTAATTCAATTTTATTCTTTTCAACATTATCCCTTAAGAAATGATGCCTAATCTCTATATGTTTTGTCCTACTATGGAGGACTGGATTTTGAGCTATGGAAATAGCACTAGTATTGTCACAAAAGATTTTAGACTTCTCTAAGTTGTAGCCATAGTCTAGGAGTTGGTTTTGGATCCACAAGATTTGTGAACAACAACTGCCTGCAGCCATATATTCAGCTTCAGCAGTTGAAGTTGACACATATGTTTGTTTCTTACAAAACCAAGAGACAAGTCTGTCATCAAGGAACTGACAAGTTCCACTGGTGCTTTTCCTGTCAATTCTGCATCCAGCATAATCAGCATCTGAGAAAACAGTTAAATCAAATGCTGAATCCTTTGGATACCAGAGACCTAGATTTGGACAACTTTTAACATACCTGAGAATCCTCTTTACTAAAGTTAGGTGTGACTCTCTAGGGCTTACTTGGAACCTAGCACATATACATGTAGCAAACATTATATCTGGTCTACTAGCTGTAAGATACAGTAAAGAGCCAATCATTGCTCTATATGTTGTCTGATCAACAAGTTTCCCATGTTCATCAGCATCCAATACAGCATTAGTAGGCATGAGTGTTTTCATACAAGATGCCTCAGACATACCAAATTTCTTAACCAATTCATTTGCATATTTGGTTTGAGAAATAAAGATGCCTTCAGCATGTTGCTTGACTTACAATCCTAGGAAGAAGGATAGCTCACCCATGCTACTCATCTCAAATTTAGAATGCATTAGGTTGGAAAACCTTCTGCACAATTTGGAGTCAGTAGAACCAAAAATAATATCATCTACATAAATTTGTACTAGTAGGGTATGGGACTTATGAGTTCTAATGAAAAGAGTTTGGTCTACTCTACCCCTTATAAAACCATTTTCCAAGAGAAAACATGCTAGGGTCTCATACCATGCTCTGGGAGCTTGTTGAGACCATATAATGCTTTGTTCAGTTTAAAAACATGATCAGGATAAGTTGGAGAGATAAAACCTGGAGGTTGTCTAACATAAACTTCCTCTTTTATGTCTCCATTCAAGAAAGCACTTTTGACATCCATCTGATATACTTTGAAGCCTTTGTGAGCTGCATAAGCTAGAAAAATTCTGATGGCTTCTAATCTTGCAACAGGTGCAAAGGTCTGGTCGTAGTTGATTCCTTCTTCTTGAGAGTATCCCTGAGCAACTAGCCTTGCCTTGTTCCTTATAATTACTCCTTGATCATCCAGTTTGTTTCTGAATACCCATTTTGTTCCAACAATTGAGTGATCCTTAGGCTTTGGCACGAGTTCCCATACTTTGTTCCTCTCAAATTGATGCAACTCCTCTTGCATTGCAATGATCCAGTGTGGATCTTGCTCTGCATCTTGAATGGACTGAGGTTCAATTTGAGATAGGAAGCAGGTGTGCAACAGGTTTTGGTTGAGCTGATTTCTGGTTTGCACACCAGCTGAGATTTCTCCAATTATTTGGGAAATTGGATGGTCTCTTGATGTTACTAAATCAACAGGGGGTGTTGATTGTTCACCAACCTGTGTTGTTCTTTCCTCTTGTGGTACAACAATTGGCTCTTCAAGTTGTGCTTCAATGTGTTGAGCATTTTCTTCATCTTCACTGCTTTCATCCCTTTGAGTGACCTGTAACTTGTTCAAGTCTTCAACTAGAGAATGTTCCTGCAAGGGTTCTATGGTAGAAGAATTCTTCTCCTTGAAAGACATGTTAGTTTCATCAAATGAAATGTGAACAGATTCCTCAATTTTCAAAGATGATTTATTATAGACCCTATAGGCCTTGCTGATCATGGAGTATCCCAGAAACACTCCTTCATCAGCTTTGGCTTGAAATTTTGCTAAATATCTCTTGTCATTATTGTGAATGTAGCAAATACAACCAAAAACTCTAAAATAGTCAACTTTAGGTTTCTTCCCTTTGAGTAATTCATAGGGAGTCTTTCCCTTTAGTTTATGTATTAGACTTCTGTTCAACACATAGTTGGAGGTGTTCACTGCCTCTACCCAGAAGGATAGAGGTAGATGAGCATCTGACAATAATGTAGTGGCAGATTCAATAAGGGTTCTATTTTTCCTTTCAGCTACCCCATTTTGTTGAGGAGTTCTAGGAGCTGAGAAAGTATGTCTGATCCCTTCACTCTGACAGAACTCTTGCATAAGAAGAGAATCAAACTCTGTCCCATGATCTCTTCTGATCAGGGCAATGTGAGTATTGAACTCAATCTGTATACATTTGAGAAACTCTGTCAGACACTTAAAGTTATCAAACTTCTTTCGTAGAAAGAACACCCAAGTGAATCTAGAGAAGTCATCTACAACTACTAAAGTGTAGGATTTCCCTCCTAGGCTTTGTACTGTGATGGGTCCAAAAAGATCCATGTGTAGCAGATACAATATCCTAGGTGAATCGCTCTTATTAAGTGATTTAAAATTGTTTTTAGTTTGCTTGCCTAATTGACAAGCCCTGCAGAGTCCTTCCTTCTTGTAGGGGCCAGAAGGTAGACCTCTAACAAGGTTGTCTTTGGATAGCCTAGCAATAGTTCTAAGGTTTAGGTGTCCTAATCTCTTATGCCATAAAATATTGGGTCTACAGACAGAATTAAACAAGCAGATGTCTACATCAGTTGAAAGAAAATCTACTAGGTAGATGTTACCTTTCCTTTTACCTGTCAACACAGTTGTGTTGTCCTCTGACTTGATTTTGCATAAGGCTTTGCTGAAGGTCACCTGGTAGCCTTCATCACACAGCTGACTGATGCTAATTAGGTTGTGCTTCAGTCCTTCCACATAAGCTACCTTCTTGAAAGTTACTGAACCAATCTGGACTGCACCATATCCTTTAGTCTGTCCAAAGTTTGAATCACCAAAGATAACTTTGGGTCCAAGCTTGGCTCTGAAGGATGTGAGGCTGTCCTTGTTCCCTGTCATGTGCTTAGAGCACCCACTATCCAAGTACCATTGCTGGTTAGATGCTGGATAGGTCTTCACCTGCACATGAGACAATTCATTTGTTTTTGACCCAGTTTACCTTGGGCCTAGGTTGATAACCTTTAAATTCTGAAATGAAAGACATCCCAGGTTGACTCTTATATCCTTCAGGATGATATCTCCTTGGAGGTATAATCCATTTAGTATAAGGGTTAAAGATTTGGGATGTAGGACCCTTAGGATTCAATTTTGATTTGCCTTTGAAAAATTTTCCAGAGCTCTGACCTCTGTTCGACGATCTGTGAGCTTCGTTCGACGATCTTGGGTCAGATCGTCGAGCTCCGTTCGACGGTCGACTATAACTGAGGTCAGGTATTTGAGATCGTCGACCTGCGTTCGACGATGTTGCTTGAGATCGTCGATCTGCGTTCGACGATTTTGCCTGAGATCGTCGAGCTGCGTTCGGCGATCGTCGATCTTCATTCGGCGATCGTCGATCTGCGTTCGACGATTTCTGCTGGGACTTAGTTTTCTAGGCAGATCAGAATTTTTCCTAGCAACCTCTACAACTCCCTTTCCTTTGTCAGAAATGAATTTGATTGGAGTTGTTAGGACTATAGGTTGGCTGGATGAAGCACCCAAGCCTAGTGTACTGTTAAATCTAGAGTTCACTGTGCTTGTGATGTCCATCAGCTTGATGCTTCTCCCATTAAGGGATTCTTCAAGCTTCTTGGCCTCAGAGAGCTCACTTTTCAGTGAAGCTATCTGTTCCCTACAACACTCCAACTCCTAAGAGAGTTTGAGGTTTTCTGACTTTAGAGTATTGTGTTCAGATAATTGATTTCTGAGAGAGATAATCTCTTTCTCAGACTTTAGCAGGTCTAAACACAGTGCTTTAAATTCAGATTTAAAATCTTCTGAGCTAAAATCAAAAGAACCAATTACCTGATCTTCTTCAGGTTGAGTCTCTGAGTCTGACTCTGACTCCTCTTCCTCTGAATTGTGCTGTGAGGCATTGATTGCCATCATGCAGAACTCCTTTTATTCTACATCATCCTCATCATCACTGGAGCTGGATGAGGCTTCTGACTCTTCTTCTGTCTCACTCCAGGATTCAGCAACAAACCCTTTTCTTGTATGCTTGTTTTTGCTTGAAGAAGGTTTGCCATTGCCATTCCTTTTGAAGTCTTTCTCCTTTCTTCTTTCTTTTCTGTCCCTTCTGTCCTTGTTCTTGTTCTCTGGACAGTCAGGAACTATGTGCCCTGATTTCCTGCAACCAAAGCAAATAATGTCTTTATTATTACTAATGGACTTGTCATACCTTGGTTTGTCCTGCTCCTTGTATGATCTTCTTCTGAAGTCCTTTCTAGCCATCTTGTAGAATCTTTTGGCCAGCAGATTGAGTAGTTCATCATTGCCTGTAGCTTTATCTTCAGGCAGATCCTCAGTTGCCTTGAAGGCTATGGTCTTCTCTTTTCTTGTGGCTGGTGAGGCAGCCTTCTGTTCTTCCTCTCTATTTTTGATGAGTAGCTCATAAGATTTGAGCTTACCAAATAGAGCTTCAGTGGTGATCTCATTTAGACTTCTGGCATCCTTAATTGGCCAGATTCTTGAATCCCAAGTGCTAGGGAAGCACATTAGCATCTTGTCATTAAGTTCAGTTAGAGAGATCTCTTTGTCTAATGTCCTGAGTTCACTGACAATTAGACTTAGGCTCCGTTTGGGGGGACTTATTTTCACCGGTCAAGCGGTCACGACCGCATGAATCGGACCTTAATTAAGTTCTGGTTCATGCGGTCATGACCGCTTGACCGGTGAAAATAAGTCCTCCCAAACGGAGCCTTAGTCTGTTGTACATATCTCCTACTGACTCAGTTTCTCCCTTCTTGAAATTCTCATATTGAGAGATGAGATGGGATCTTCTATCCTTTCTCTCATCAGCTGAGCCTGAGACTATTTCTGAGAGTTTGTCCCAAATTTCTTTTGCTGAATTACATTCAGCTACCTTTTGAAATATGTCATCTGACATTGTCTGGGCTAGGATATTCATAGCCTTAGCATCAGCTACTTTCCATTTCTTGATATCAGCATCTGTTCCTGATGGAGGTGGAACAGCATTTGTACTGGAATTCTCTGGGGGTCTTGGACATACTGTCAAAATAGAATTAAAAATATCTTCGTCAATAGAATTCATGTAAAGTCTAATCCTTGCCTTCCAAAGTGCAAACTTGGATAGATTGCACACTGGAGGTCTGGTGCTAGCATAATCTTTGTTTTGGGCCATGATTTGAGTAAACAAAATCTAATAATAAAATACTAAAGAAAAACAGATCTAGCTTGGGATCTTTGGGTTCAGGTGTTAGCCTGTACAACCAATCAGGTATGGTATGTTTAACCAACCTGGAAGATGTGGTATTTTTAACCAACCTCGCTCTGATACCAATTGAAAGAGCAGCTAGATCTGATATACTCTAAAGGGGGGGGGGGGGGTGAATAGAGTATATGATGCTTTTGAAACTTTTTACAACAACTGTTGTAATAAGAGTGAGCAGGGAAGCAGTAAATAAAACTAATCACAGCACTAGGTAAAACAAAAGCTAAGCACAAAAAAATCAAGGTCAGAAACAAAAATGAAAGCAAGCAAAACCAGAGGACACAAGGAAATATAGTGGTTCCCCAAACTTGGGTACATCCACTCTTCTACCACCCTAGGTAGGAATCCACTACAGGATGAGTTGATCAGGTGTCCTGGGCACCAATGAGCTTTTGATAAGGTGCTCAAAAACTAAAGCAGATTTTTTGATCAGGTGTCTTGCCACCAATGAGCTTTTGACAAGGTGCTCAAAAACCAAGCTCAAACTTTTGAAGGGAGTTTGAGAAACCCTTTACAGAGTGGGGGTGAGAGAATGATGGAAGTCTTCTCTTTCTCAAACAACTGAGAAGACTATGTGGATTGTTGATGTCAAAGCTCCCCCTGAATCCTTGAGATCTTCAGGAAGAAAAGCTTTGCTGAGGGTGATAGGCCTTCAAAGATTGAACTCCAGCAATGGATGATTTCAGCAATAGCTGAAATGTTGAATGTCTGGAGTCTGGAAATATGTTGGCCTTGAACACTTTGAAGACTAAGGAGATCTAAAGATTTGAGAAGGCTTGATCTCCTTGGATGTGTGTTCTTCAGAATTCTTTTGTGACAGAAGATTTTTGAATGCTTCTCTGTAATCTGTATCCTCTATCTGTATTGTGTGTGTTCTGTTGAGAGATTCAAAAATCCTGTCTTTTATTCTCTGGTATAGAATAGAATAACATTCTCTGTCAAGTATAGTCGTTGGCCTGCATTAATTGCATCCTTAATTGCATAATCTCTTCTGGAGGAAAGTCCACAGATATATTCCTTGAAAAATCTCTTGAAACTTGGTCCAGAATTGAATGATAACGGCTAGGAAATCTCTGAATTAATTGCAGAATAACTCCTAACTGATTTGAATTTGAATTAAGAAATATCCTGGAAGTTGTCTGAAATCGTCGAACTGAGCTCTGCTATCGTCGAGCTGAGCTCAGCGATCTGGAAACACACAGCAGCCATATATCGTCGATCTGAGCTCAAAGATCGTCGAACTGAGCTCAGAGATAAAGTTTGAAAGCAGAGTCAAAATCGTCGAACTGAGCTCACATATCGTCGAATGGAGTTCGACGATATTATGAAGTTGAGCTCAGCGATCGTCGAATGGAGTTCGACGATCTGTCGAAGTTGAGCTAGACGATCGTCGATCGGAGTTCGACGAATCGTCGTGCTGAGCTCGACGATCAGACTTAGTCTCCAGACAGAAAATCTTGGTCTTCAGGGCAGCTTCCAAACCTAGACTACTAACCCTTAGACTCAATTCTAATTGACCTATTAAGCTATACAGAAGGTCAAGCAAAGGTTCCTAGAAACATAGTGATCCTGACCCAAATTAGTAATAGGGTGTTCCAACAATGAGAACTCCAATGGGTTCTACAGTGTCACTACACAAGGATGAATCTGGATAACCAATTCATGAAACCTTGTATAGGGGCATCATTGGATCACTCCTATATTTAACTACTAGTAGGCCAGATATTATGTTCTCAACATGTGTTTCTGCTAGGTTCCAAGCATGTCCCAAAGAGTCTCATTATACTACTGTTAAGAGAATATTGAGATATCTTAAGGGCACACCCAATCTTGGACTTTGGCATCCTAGGGATAGTGATTTTGAACTTATTGGGTACACAGATGCAGATTTTGCAGGGTGTAAAGAAGACAAAAAAGCACTTCTAGAACTTGTCAGTTTCTAAGGAAAAAACTTATTAGTTGGAGTAGCAAGAAGCAAACAAGTGTTGCTATCTCTACAGCAGAATCAGAGTACATATCTGCCGGGAGATGCTATGCACAATTGTTGTGGATTCAACATAAACTACTGGATTATAGTATACATCTAAGTAAATCTATTATGTTTTGTGATTCAACTAGTGCAATTTCTATTGCTAATAATCCTGTTTCTTATAGTAAAACTAAACATATAGAGATTAGATATCACTCTCTCAGAGAGAATGTTGAAAAAGAAAATATAAGCTTACAGTATACTACAACAGAAAGACAAGTTGCTGACATTTTTTACAAAACCTCTAGATGAAAGTAAGTTCAATCATTTTAAATTGTAAATAGGCATGTTGAATATTGAATAAATACTTCCAATTAATTGTAACAAAAGTTGGTACAATTCTTAAAAAAAACAAGAAAAACTGTAATTAGTTAAGAAATATTATTCATAACACAAAATTTTTCTAAGTCAAAAATTTGTGTCGAGACACCAGAGTGTGTGTCGACACTATTAGAAAAGGTGTGTTGAGACACAGGACTGTGTATCGACACTAATTAGTGGATATGTGTCGAGACACGGGAATGTCTGTCGACACTGATTAGCTGATATCTGTCGAGACATTAAAATTTAGTGTCGAGACCTTAAGGTCTATGTTGAGAAACATAAACCTTGTGTCGACTTATGTCGACACATCACGACAGATTAGGTATTTTTTGTCGACACCAGATATTTCTAAATAATTTGAAAATTACTAAATGCAGCGCGCCTTTCACATTCAAAAGACTGATACTATAAATAGGAGGTATTAGGTTTTGTCGACTTCATTCGCCAGAAATCTTGAGAGACTGATCACTATGTGTCAAGACCTAGAAATCCATAGTCGACACCTCCCAGACTCAAGTTCTTTCAACAAGAATGGAACCAAAGATAGACGATAACATCAATGAGGGTTACGGGCTGGTGCGCAACGCATTCAATTCCGCTTTTGATGATATAAAGAAGGTGATTGACCTAGTAAATGAGGCTGGTCTGGAGTATCTTCTTTCAGAACCAACAAAAATTTGGAAGAAAGAGGTATCTGAATTTTATTCAAATGCCTCATTAAACCCTAAGTCAGACAAGATAAAATCCTGTGTTAATGGAGCATGGATAAAGCTAACAACCAAAAGACTAGCTAAATTCTTTCAGATTCCAAGAACCACACAAGATGATGAACTGGATTCAAGCAAGACAATTGAGGCCCTATATTGGTGTGGACTAGCTCCAACCACAAGTTTTGGAAATTCTTTAAATAGGAAGGGAATGAATTCCCAAGTAAAATTCTTATCTGAAATAGTAGGGAAGGTGCTCCTATGTAAGACTAGAGCACATGACAGAATTTCTAAAGTGATGTTTAACTTAATGACAAGAATTATCTTCAAGATCACCACTGACTGGAATAGGGTGGTGTTTGATAAGATAGCAGAAGGAATTCAGAAGCCCAATATGGGCAGAATAATTAGTTTATATTTGGGAAAGGTCATTCCAGATAATATTAATCAGAAAAATTGAACTAAGATAAATCATATGAGGAGAATGGACCTGAGAATCCTGTCTAGATGGGACAGAGTCTTGACTAAAGAGACATCAGAACCTCAAAGGACAAAAGAGGTAAAAGGAAAGAAATCTATGGTTGAGGAAGTTGTATACTCTAGTGATTCTGAAGAAGAGGTACGCTTCAGTTCAGATGATAATGCAGTGAAAGAACAAGGCAGATCCTCTAGGATTTCCCCTGAGACCAGTATACAAGTGCAAGGGGAGAACATTCCTGATAAAGAACTGGCTGAGGGGGAGAACATTGCAGATATAGCAACTACAATAATAATGGATGTTGTTCAGGACCTAGAGTAATCCAAAGATCCTGAGCATCAAATCACTGAACAAGAGAATGAAGAAGAAGTTATTATGTTAAAAGAATCAAACAACTAGGAGGAGAGAATTGAAGATTATTAGCTTGAGATACCTGATGCTGAAGTTCAGCTTGCAGACATTACCATGGATAATATCCATATTGATAAGGAAGGTACAATGATTGAGGGGGAGTTGACCCCTGATACTAAGAAAACTAAACAGACACTTCAAATTGAAGAGGTCAGTTCTTCTGAATCTGAGGATGCTGAAGCTTCTCAAATAAAAAAAAGAAAATTTTCTGAAATTAAGAAGAGGAGCAAGAGCTATAAGCAATATCTTCAATCTTGACCACCATCAGTTCCTACAATGGATCATAGCTCTTTGCTAGTTCAACTACAAATCATGCTTGATAAGCAAAGAGAAGATCTTCAGAAATATATCGATGAAAGCAACAAGGAGTTGCAATTTCTGCTAGCTCAAGACATCAAGTCCATAAGGTTTGAAGTTAATCTCTTGAAAACTGAAATGACTTCATTCTTTGAGAAAGGAGCACATGCAGCAGTCTATCTGGCCAAGTAATAACAGGATGCCAATCAACTACAAGATGACTTGGCAATCAAGCACGACTGTGTCCTTGAAAATCAAAATTGACTGAATGAAAATCTGATTATGATGCATGAAACAACATTGTGAGAAATTAAGACCCAAACCACTGCTTTGGAAACCAAAATTGATTCTACTGGCATATATATCAATAACAAGCTGCAAAGTCATTCCGAGTCTCTCAATAAGGACATCAAAGATTCTTACAAAAACATGGACACCAATTTACTGAGGGTGAAGAATACTGTGACTTCAGGTGTAAATTACCTTGATGGATAGGTCAGATTTCATAAGAATGATCTCAGAGATCATATTGAAAGAGAAGTCATAAAGGTGGAGAGTGTAGTGATTAAGGCCAGTACTGAATAAGCTACCTGGATAGCAAACAATATCAGAGACACCTTAGGCTTTCCTCCCCTATGGTATGAGGGTGATCAAACAGCTGAATCTGGTTGTCAACAACCACTAGAACATGAAGCACCTCCTGCTGCATTCTTTCATCCTGAAGCACCAACCAATTTTGAATCCATTCAAGCAACTGTCCAACACATGTACAGTCCTCCTCATGGCTTAGATAAGAATGTAATATATCAGAAAGTGGACATGTCATCTCCTACTCCAGAGATAGAAGCTAAGTTATCAAAGAAAAAGTTTAGAGAACTAGCTAAGACTAAACCTAATTTTGAGCAATGGACTCCAACCTCCAGATCCATAATTCTTACTGCATGGAAGGCTGTAAATGCTAACATCACAGATAGAGGGAAATGGTATTCAGAACAGGAGTGGGCTAAACACTTGAAGGAGCAAGATGTTATTCAAAAATTCAGACAAGATATGAAGAGAGGAAAGCTTCCTTCTTAGTCTATAGAGCCCAACAAATATTTCCCTAATCTATATCATTACTTTGAGAGGCAAAGGCTGAAAGAAGAAGCTATTACTAAAGCTAAATCTAAGAATGACAAAGGAAAGGAAGTTGCTGAGGAAAAAGAGCCTGATGTGAAAGCCAAGATACATTCTGGGAAAGGCATAGTTATCAAGGAACCTGAGCTGCCTTAGGATAATCTTAGTTTTTCTATTTTCTTATGAACAACTTAATCTGTAAAAAATTGTATCAGAAAACTTTATGAAAATAATTAATGGAAATCCTGACTCATTCAACATTTTATGTGTTGTTAATTTGGACTGAAATTGTTTGCCTTATATTTTATTCAGTATTATTGTTAAATATGCATAATTATCTGTGTAATTTCATATACTGAACTGTAATGATGATTAAATGTCTTTATCATTATTTTTGTGGTATCATGTTGTATATCATTGAATTGAGGTTATGGCTACTCCAAATAGGGGGAGATTGTTGAGTACGTTGGTCTCAATGTACTTGTTTTGAAGAAGTCTTCTCAGCTCAATGATATACACATTGTTGTATTTGATGGATGTTAAGTTTATGTGTGCAGGTAAATAAAGCTAAGTAGAATATGTCGACACACACTGAGCAAGTTGCGTCGAGACAAAGAAAAGTTGTGTCGACACTAAGGATAACTGTGTCGACACACTGTGTCGAGACTAAAGACGACTGTGTCGACACTCAGGACTAGTGTCGATACACACTTTATTCAAGCTGTGTCGAGACTGGAGACAACTGTGTCGACACTCAGGACTAGTGTTGGCACACTCAATTTACTCTGTGTCGAGACTGAAGACAACTGTTTTGACACACTCTATTTACTCTATGTTGAGACTGAAGACAACTGCGTCGACACACAGGACTTGTGTCGACACATTTCACATAAGTTGTGTCAAGACAAGTTGAAGAGCTATATCAACACATTCAGAAGTTTGTCGACACCAATACAAGAGTAGTGTCGACACCCAGGACTTGAGTCGACACATTTAACAGCCAAGGTTGAACAGTTCGGCAGACATGTTTCCTAAGTACAGAAATCAGGACAGAGGTACTGACAACTATCAGAACTGTTAGATGTCAGTTATTAACCGGATCAGCTGATTACTCCTATCAAAGTCTATTTAAAAGAATCTAGTCTTAAAAAATAGGATCTGATTGGAAGAAGTGAGAAAGCAAAAGTGGAAGATGCAGCATAATTTTGTGAAGACAAAAGTCTGAAGCATCAGCTACCATTTAGAAGGTGGAGAGAGGTCTGATCAAGAATCATCTTCAACATCTTTCCAGCCTAAGATCAACCCTAATTTCCACTTCAATAAGATTTGAAAAGCTAAGAAGGGTTGATCAGATCTATCTTGATTGTGCGAACAAAAAATATAAGCCGGAAAGTGGAGTAATGTAAACTTTATTATTCCAAAAAGATATCTATTACAAAGGTATGACCTCTCTTATATAGAATGGAGGAGAGAAGAGAGAATACAAATAAGAGATGTGTGACTAAAAATTTACAGGACACAAGCGGACTATACAGACAAAAACCGCACAAGCCGCGCGGTTAGACAGAAGGGCTAACCGCTCGGCTACTACCACAGAGAGAGAGAGAGAGATCGCCATGGGAGACCTCTAGATCGCCCGGTCTCCAATTCGCCAGAGACAAATCGCTAGACCGCTTGGACCTCATACAACAACACACAGCAACCAAACCGCTGAAGGGTAACAGCAAAACCTCTCGGTTATCAACCCGCCAAGCCAGACTGCCAGACCTCCCGGTCACCAACTTCAACGCTCCCCCTCAAGCTGGAGTATATATATCGATCATGCCCAGCTTGTCACAAATATGATGAAACGAGGCAGATACTGGCTTGGTGAAGATGTCAGCCAGCTCTTTATCAGAAGTGACGAAGGGAGTGCAAATTTGTTCCTTCAAAATCTCTTCACGAATGAAATGATAGTCGACCTCAATGTGCTTGGTTCTTTCATGGAAGACCGGATTTTTGGAGATGTATATGGCAGCCTTGTTATCATAGAACATAGGTATAGGATGGTTGTAGACCTCTCCTAAATCCAGAATGAGAGCCCGTAGCCATTGTAACTCACAAGTGGTCGATGCCATACCCCGATACTCTGCTTCAGCACTGAACCTAGAAATAATAGACTACTTCTTTCTCTTCCAGCTTACCAGATTTCCCCCAACAAAGGTGCAGAAACCGGAGGTAGACTTGCGATCCCCTTTGTCATCAGCGTAACTCGCATCTGAGTAGGCTTCAACCCTCAGATGACCATTCTTCTGAAAGAGTAATCCTTTCCCAGGCGCTGCTTTGACATACTCCAAGATCCGTAAGGCGGACTGTAAGTGGCACTCCCTAGGTGCTTGAATGAATTGACTCACCTTGCCCACAGCATAGGAAATGTCGGGCCTGGTCACTGTGAGATATATGAGCTTACCAACTAGATTCCTGTACCGCGTAGTATCTGAAAGAAGAGGCGAATCATCTGTCCAGGTTCTGTCTTCTTTAATTTCCATGGGGCATCGGGCAGGTTTGGCTCCAGTCAATCCTGCTTCTTTTAATAGGTCAAGGGCATACTTACGCTGGAAGAGGACTAAGGAGTTGGGCTTTCGAGAGATTTCGATCCCCAAAAAGTACTTTGGAGAGCCCATATCTTTCATGACCAGATGTTGACGAAGATGCCGCTTTATCAAGGCTACCCCTTCCGGATCATCGCCAGTAAGAAGAATATCATCGACGTACACAACAAGAACCACCAGTCTCGAGGAGGTTTTGCGAATAAATAGCGAGTGATCGGCAGAGCTGCGCGCAAAACCAACGGCTGCCACGATGCTGCTGAACTTTTCAAACCAAGCTCGAGGGCTCTACTTGAGGCCATAGATTGCCTTCTTCAACCGGCATACTTGTGTCTCCCCCTGAGCAACATACCCAGGAGGTTGCTCCATGTAGATGGCCTCCTGAATATCACCATAAAGGAAGGCATTATTTACATCCAGCTGGGAAATCGGCCAGTCCCGACTGACAGCCACAGAGAGAAGGACTCGTATGGTGTTGAGACGAGAAACGGGAGAGAATGTATCGAAATAATCAACACCATAGGTCTGAGTGAATCTTTTAGCCACCAGGCGGGCTTTGCAGCGATCCACACTGCCATCAGGGAGGAATTTCACCACAAAAACCCAGCGATAGCCCACAACATCTGTGCCAACAGGAGGAGGAACAAGAGTCCAGGTACCCCATTCAGTGAGAGTAGCAATCTCGTCATCCATGGCAGCCTTCCAATGCGGATGGGTAAGAGCTTCCTGATAGGAACGGGGGGTGGAAGTAGAAGAGATAGCCAGAGCAAAGTCCCTACGAGCAGGCGTCAGACGATCATAGGAAACAATAGCAGTAAGAGGATGCTGGGTACAAGCCCGAACCCCTTTGCGAAGAGCAATGGGAAGGTCCAGGTCAGCAGGTACTTCAGTATCCGGAGCATCCGTGGTGGAGAAAGCTGGCCCGAGAGAAGAGGGCGACGACATCGAAGAGAAGGAAGGTGGAGGAGAAGGAGTGGGGTAAGATGGTGGAGATAAGGGAGATGGTGGAGATGGTAGAGGTGGCGGAACATTAGCAGGAGTTGAGGGAATAGTGGGGTTGGTGAGAGAAGGAGAATTAGCAGGAGGAAAGGAAGAAGCGGAAGAGAAGTAAGAGGCATTTTAAAAAATGGTAACATCCGCAAAGACAAATTGTTTGCGGGTGACGGGGTCAAAACAACAATAACCTTTCTGAGTGAGAGAGTACCCCAGAAAGATACATTTGGTGGACCGAGGGGAGAGTTTGTCGCGGGTGGTAGAGGGAGCATGCACAAAGGCTGTGCATCCAAAAATACGTAGGGGAAGAGGAAAGGGTTCTTTGCCCGGATAGAGAATGGAGAAAGGAGTTTGACCATGGAGAACGGTGGAGGGAATGCGATTGATGAGATAACAAGATATGAGAACAACATATCCCCAGTAGGAGCGAGGGACATGCATTTGAGTAAGCATAGTGCGAGCGACATCAAGGAGGTGACGGTTTTTGCGTTCCGCCACTCCATTTTGTTGGGAAGAGTAAACGCAACTGGTTTGATGAATAATCTCATATTGCATACATAAAGAGGAAAAGGCTTGACTAAGATATTCTTTTGCGTTATCCGAGCGTAAGATTTTAATGGACACGTCAAACTGAGTTTGAATTGAATGATAAAAGGATGTCCATACATCAAAAAGTTCAGAACGGTCTCACAAGAGATAGACCCAAGTACAGCGAGAAAAGTCATCAATGAATGTAACAAAGTAAGAACTACCCCGCCCAACGGTAAGGTAGGAGCAGGACCCCAGATGTCAGAGTGAACAAGATCAAACGGATAGGTAGATCCACGATCTTGCTTTGGTGGAAAGGAATAGCGGTGATGCTTGCCAAGTTGACAAGCGTCACAATTAAGAGGAGGATGTTGGGAAGGGAGGTGGGGAAGAAGTTGGCGAAGAAGGCGAGGGGGGGGGGGATGAACAAGGCGAAGATGCCATTGGAGAAGATCTGTAGAGGAGGAGGAGAAGGCAGATAGAGCAGAGACGTTGTCGAGGAAGTAGAGGCCGCCGCTCTCAGTCCCAGTAGCAATAGTTCGTTGGGAGGCCGGATCCTGAAAAGAACAAGAGGTAGGAGTGAATGTGACAGAGCACTGTAGTTGCTTGCATAAAGAGATAACCGATAATAAATTGCAAGGAAACTGGGGCACATAGAGGGTATCGGCAAGGCAGAGAGACGGAGTGACTTGAACCATGCCCGTCCCATTGACCGGGGAGGAAGAACCATCAGCAACTATGACAGGAGGCAACCGATCATGTGTGTCTAGATGAGAGAAACATTGAGGATTGCCTGTCATATGATTTGTAGCATCAGAATCGATCAACCATCTTCTGCGAGTAACAGTGTGGGAACTACCAGAAGAGAGGACCACCGAGGCGGACGGCTTGGAGGAAGTGGAATCTATTGAAGAGAGACGGCGAGAGAACAGCAAGCCGCGGCGGCTAACACAAGTCACAAGCCGAGCTGACAGAAGAAGGTCGCGCAACGAGGAAGGCCGCAGCGGTCAGAGAACAGATTTGTAGCGTTCACGGTGACAACACACCAGCGGCCCGAGGAAGGCCATGCGGGTAGGAGAGGAACAAGTCGTACGACAAAAGATTAGGCTGTGGCGACTAGCAAGCAGGAGCGACAAAAAAGGAAACAGGGCTCAACATCGAAGAAGTAGGCGAGGAAACAAGGTCGCGGCGACAAAAAAACAGGTCGCAATGACTAAGAAGATGAGCGGCTAGGGAAGTAGAGCAACTAGCCGCCCGAACAGGGCAGTGGTTAGAAGAGGATACAAACCGCGAAAACAGGTAGCGGAAAGAAGAATCAAGCCCTGAGAATAGGGCACAGAAAGGGACAAGCCGCGCGAAAAGAGCAAGGGTTAGAGCAGGATCCAGGCTGCGAAGACAGGTCGCAAACTGAAGAAACAAGCCGCGAGAGCAAAGAGCGCGCACACAATCAGGAGGAAAGGATCGAGTCCTCTGATACCATGTGCGAACAAAAAAATATAAGCCGGAAAGTGGAGTAATGTAAACTTTATTATTCCAAAAAGATATCTATTACAAAGGTATGACCTCCCTTATATAAAATGGAGGAGAGAAGAGAGAATACAAATAAGAGATGTGAGACTAAAAATTTACAGGACACAAGAGGACTATACAGACACAAACCGCACAAGCCGTGCGGTTAGACTGAAGGGCTAACCGCTCGGCTACTACCTTAGAGAGAGAGAGATCGCCATGGGAGACCGCTAGATCGCCAGGTCTTAAATTCGCCAGAGACAAACTGCTAGACCGCTTGGACCTCAGACAGCAACACACATCAACCAAACCGCTGAAGGGTAACAACAAAACCGCTCGGTTATCAACCCACCAAGCCAGACCACCAGACCGCCCGGTCACCAACTTCAACATTGACAAAGATCAAAGGAAGCACATTCATCAAGATCAGATCAAGAAGCTGTTACTCAGGTCCCTCTTGCTGGGTGACACTTTGTAACCCAATTTTTCTTTCACATACTTTTATTGTAAGATCTACCGGTAGACCTGAGTGGAGGAGAATTATTCTCATTCTTTTTGTAAGCCTGTGCTATAAAGGCTGAGGTAGGGTTGGGATTGCTTGAGGTAGGAGAAGTTGGAAATTCTTTGGGGTGTAGGGCAGGTGTTGCCTGTTGGATCCCTAGTTGGATTTGGGCTATGTTCACTAAACTAGGATGTTTGACCCAACATCTATAACCAAGGTCATGTTTGTGTCCTAGTGTCTAGGCCATGTCCTTAGAATCAACACTATATGGACCAGCCATCAACAGACTATAGAATACTCAAGACTTAGAGAAATTTTAAAGACTCTGAAAATGAGTTCGACGTTCGTCGAACTCAGGTCAATGAAAGTCGTGCTCATCTCGACGAACTTAGAGAAAATTCTCTGAGCTGATCTCGATGATCTTGGTTCTCAGGTCGACGATCTCTGGACACTATACTTCAACATTCCAAGTCCAGAATTCCTTTCTCTGATCTCTAGTCAACAAAGATAGAATATCAGGTCGATGATTTATGGATGCTCTACTTCAAACATTCTAAGTCTAGAATCATACTCTAGTCGACGAATTCATGTTCTTAGCTCGACAAACTTAGACCACAATCTTGACAAGTTGTATCAAGTAGCTGTTAGCAGTTCTCAGGTCGACGAACTTAATTCTCAGATCTACGATTTCAGGACACTTTACTTCAAACATTCTTAAGTCCAAGAAACATTTCACTGAACTCCAGTCGACGAAGTTATAATCTCAGCTCGACGATCTTGATGCACATAATTGACAAGGTTCTAGAGAAAGCAGCTATCTGTTCTTAGGTCGACGATCTTGGATCTCAGCTAGACGAATAACTATTATCTGGTCGACGAACATAACTTCTCAGCTCGACGAACTCTGAACTTAGGTCGACGAATTCTGTTCGTTGGTCGACGATTTCTGTGCAGTTCCAGACATGGACTTTTCCTCTCCCCTGTCCTTAGTTTATTGCAGTAATTCATGAATAATCAATGCTTAAATATTCTCTGAATATTACCGTTAGAAGCAAGCATTGATTACGGTCTTCATCAGGATTATTACTTGCCGATTTACAATGGGACAGTTGGCGAAATCAATCAATGCAGATATTCTCCAGACCGTCAGTAATCAATGCTGAAGAAATTCAAAATGCAGAAGGAAGATTACATGGAAAATATAAAAAAGATTTTTCTTCTTCCTTACAGATACAGATAGAAAAACGATATAGAGAAACAAGGAGATCAGGAATTTTTTTTAAAAAAGAGACCAAGCAACACACAGGGCAATAACACATTGAAGAAACACGAAGCCCTAGACCAGAGAAATCATAGAAGCTGAAGAAGAAGAAGAAGAAGAAGAACATTCATTCAAAATCAAGAGTCTTTTTCTTTCTTCATTCCAGGATTCTTTAGAGGACAACAAATACTCTATCAGTCAATAAGTTCCTGGATACCTTCTGTTCAAGGCTGAAATATTGAAGACCTACTCACCCTGCAGCAAAGCTCCAACCTTCCTGAACAAATCAATATCTCAGGGGGAGACATTGTTAAAATCAAAGATCCACTAAAATCTTCTCAGTTGTATTTGAGATAGAGAAGACATTATATAAGACCCCCTCCCCCTTACCAAGTAGGGCTACCAGGTCTTATGCCCAGAACCGCCGTCTTACGGTGGCACTAACGCACGGGTTAGTCAACACCGCAACATGCCGATCCTGCCGGCTATTACGATCATACACATAGGCCAATATGAGAAAACAAGTGTAACAATATAACAAATCTACTAGTCCACAAGTCACAGGGTACAATCATATATATATGGAATGAAAAGTACAAACATAGTCCACAATGAGTACAAAATGAAGAGTAATAAGGGCTTATGCCCAGTACATCAAATTAACTCTCTCTCTCAAATAAAAGCGGAAGCTATACTAATACATCAGAACTCGTCCCACCTGAGGACGCACAATAGTGGTAGTAGCCTGCTGTCACGGTATCTGCTCCTCAAGTCCTGTCTCCTCGTCGTGCTAGTGCTCCATCACCACGGGCTCCTAAAAATAGTATGGTCACCGACCATTAGTCAAAAAGACTAAGTCGTTTCCTCCGCACCTCGCCCTGCAACTCCTAGGCACCGAGCGGGAGGACGAAGCGGAGGACAACAAGGGGTAGCAAAGGTGGAAACAGGTGACAAGATCTAACTTGTAGTTATAATGGATATTATAATTCTACTATAGCAGTTCTAAGTATATGGTACAAGTAAATAAATAACAGTACTAGTAAAGGAAATAAAGAACCGAAAGTAAGAGCATGTAAATAAAACTATTCTACCACTATACTACCATCACAAAAGTACCCTAACTTATATAAATGCCCATACAAATATATAAGTTAGGATTTCCAGGAAATTTAACTTATCATATAAAAGAGCCCATACTAATTTATATGATAAGGATCTATGAAGCGTATGACCTAATATGAATGAATGTTATGATGCAATTTTATGCACAGGCAAGTGCAACTCACGCACAACGACTCTGTGATCACAGACCTTTAGTTCCCACTTTTTGAGAGCTAGCATCACTCTCGGGTACCACCGCTGTGGCTACGACAGCAGCGGAGCGGGCGTCTCCGCTTCTAGGCCGGTTGCACACTACCAAGCCTTAGACCCCTCTCATACGCCTCTGTACACGTTCAAGGTGCACTCTAGAGTCTCGCGTACGTACTTTGCTGACAACCCGTCAGTCTTGTTGGGTCGGATGTGCGTTATCGGGGGTCGCCCTCCAGACCGCAATGTAAAACAACCCACTGGCCCCTCTAACCCTCACAACCGCCTGGTGCACCGTACTGCCATCGGTGTGATGAACGGCCAGTACCGCATTCCCCGCCACTATATTTATGCACATGCAAGTATTTCATTCCGAGCCTTCCGCTCGCAGGACCAAACCCGTCCTGAAACCCTCAAACCCAACCCGGGTGAGAACGCACAATAGTGCCTTTATACCAATTCCCTCAAACCCTACACGGGTGAGCATATATCATGAATCTCTCCAACCCTACACGGGTGAGAAGGTACAATAAATATCTTAACCTATTAGACTACTCTTGTCTACGGGTTATTATACTTAGTGATTTAAGGTTAATCCCAGGACTGCCCAGGGTATACCCGGTGAAGGGCTCTCGGGGGCACTAGGAACTACGATGGGATTACGCCCAAAGTTCCCTTTCACAAGGATATTTACTTTAGTTGATGACTACCCATATTTCACCCCAACTCTCATTGTTGCTCTGGAACAATCCTAGTGACTTAAGATATTACCGGGAAACTAACGGTCTTCCATCGACCTCCACTCCGGTTGCTACCTAAAGACTTGCACTTTTACTCCCGTCACTAAGGCAATACTACCCACCAGGGATTATTCATATTACACTCCCTTATTCTTCCGAAAATCAATCCTCTGGTAATCCCCTAAAGAATGACCTATTTATGCTATATGCAGACCATGTCCTATTATTACCCCAAAAATGGAATCTTCCAATTCTTAGGGCCTCTTGCCCCTAACTATTTATCCTAGGGTGGTATGGGCTAAGGGAACTATCATATGGATTCTCAAAATTTTCCTTGGTCAATTAATCCCTTAATTAAATCTTTTAAATTGATTCCTAAGTCACTTTACACAAGAAGTAGTATAATTTAAAATCCACTGACCTAGGTAATTTTTCTTGAGTTGTATATTGATAAAATATTTCTGTCTACAGGGTTTCACAATTTTCCTTTGATTATTTATACCAATTCCTTATTTAATACCAAATCTACATAATTTCCATTTTCCAAATGAAGTACAAGGAATATATAATCCAAAATTGCAGGAAAATTACAGAACATATAAGACATTAATTTAAGACTATTGGCAGAGTTTCATCAACCTATATAGGTTAATGGCCTAACAAATCCCATTCTTAAATATTTACCAAAATGCCATTATATTAATTTAAAAATTATAAGTACATCCATAAATTATGAAATAATTATTCAAGACTAATAATACAATTATACAACACTAAAAATATTTACAAATTTTTCTGAGGTGTATTTCCATCAATTCAAGAATAAATGGAATAAGGGTAAAATGGTCATTTTAAGGTATTTTACTCCAGAAGTTCTTCAAACAGAAAGATCAAATTTTACTAAGTCAAATATAACCTTATTTTTAACTTGGCAAAGTTTGAGGACTTTTACTTGAGGAAAACCTATTTTTCCAATTTATTTTCAAAGGAGCTATATTTTTAAAAATTCCAATTAATGGGATTTTTGATTCCAAAAATCCTATAATTAATCTGAGGGGTGAACTTTACCCTAATGAACCACTGGAATAAAATCCATGATTTTTGAGTTCTCCAAGTTGGCTGAATACACCACATTTCATTTTAGGCTAAATGCACACCAATCCTATATCAAGCCAACACATGCAAGTGGATTTACCCAACATGAATTGGTCCAAATTGGCTGTAGTTTTAAACATACACTGATATTTCCCCTAAGGGAATGCCACCAAAATTTGGGGCCATTTGGAGCCATACAACTCAATTTATTTCATTTATTTACTTTTTGATGATTAAGCACAAACTATAGGAAATGTATCCCCACAAATTCTCAATTTTTGGCAGGGGATAAATATGCCCTAATCATGCATGTACCCAAAATTTGGGGCCATGTTGATTAATGGTTTGACTTGAGCATCCAAATGAAGTTCTGCCCTTGTCTAGGACCAGTCCTAGGAAAACTGCCATACAGGACTGTAAACTACACCAAATCACAAATTTAAGGTGGCTAATTGAAGGTAAGACAGTCAGCTACAAGTTTCATTTAGAGTCCAGTTTCTGGAAATGCCTCTAAGAGGCCTATATTTAACATGAAAATGTCTGAATAATGTGTGACAGAAATATTAATAGGACTATAGTTTAATTCACATGTAATTCAACGGCATCCCATCATCTTCCTCCTCCAGCGGACGGTCCAGATGCATACCGCCTGTAGCAGCTTGATCTGGTGTTTCCCGGTCATCCAGTCACCTCCCCGGCCATCCACCACCACCACCACCTCCGTTGAGGTGGGGGCTAACGTTTGGCGGCGACTTGGCCGTCGGAGGCGGCGGTTTCCGGCGAACCCGAGCTCCATTAAAAATCATGGATTTTCTCCCACACCTCACATGGATTCAAGCTCAATTGAGCTCAAAATCTCTCCTAAATGATCTAGGAAGCTAGTATGGGTAGAGAGGAGGCGAAACAAACCTTAATTGGAGCCCGACGGCCGCGGCGGCGGTGGTCGGCCATGGAATTTCTCCTCTCCGGCGAGCTTGCTCCCAAACTCGTTTCTCCACCAAAAGCTTCCATCCAGATATCAAATTCAACTCCTTTGGACCTTCTGAAGCTAATGGAATGGTCGGTTTTGGCTGATATGGGCTGTATACAGAGATGCCATGATGAGGATTTCAGCCATGAGCTTTGGTTTCTCCTCCTTGGCCCCAAGTGGCATGGAATTAGGTTGGAAAGGCTGATAATTGATGTGTGGGTTCAGATGTGTGCTTGAGAAGAGAGGAGGAGGGCCACATGGCCTTCATCCCCATTTTCCCTCTCTTCTCTCTCCTCTTTTTCCCCTAATTTCCAAAACTACCCCCTTGCATGCAATCTCTCTCCAATTTCAGGGGGGTAGGGGCTGTCATTAACCATTAAGCCTTGCTCTGACACTCATTTTCTCTCTTTAGGCCTTATATTGACCAAGTTGACTTTTAGGGTTGACTTGATCAACTAGATGAATGGGCTGGCCCCACTTGATGGTCATGAGCCCTATGACATCACTCAACATGGGTTGGGCTATGGTGATGCCCCACTTGGGCTAATTGGGCTTATATGTGTGGATTTTACCAAATCAGGGTTATGGTCGACTTGGGTCAACTTGGGTCAATGGTTGACCCAATGATGTGGCTTTTGGTTCACATATATTTCTTTTAGGGTTAGGGCAATGTGGTGGGGTCATGGTATGGTTAGGGTCCTTATTTAGGCTTGTTTGACCTAGTTTGACTTGGGCCCTATGTTGGGCCCCACATGCCTTCACTCACCTACTAGGGTCAAACCTATCTAAATACCCCTATCACCCACTCCATGTCTAACCCAATCTAAGTTAAGGGGCCTAGAAGTAACATGGGATGTTACACATTATCACTCTCTCACCACCATTGTAAAAAGGGTTCTTTAACTCCCTTCAAAAGTTATACCTAGTTGCAAGTCACCTGATCAAAAGACTTGGTATTGGTTTTTGAGCACCTGATCAAAAGCTCATTGGTGGCAGTCACCTGATCAAAAACCTGAGTGGATTCCTACCAGGGTGGTAGAAGAGTGGATGTACCCAGATTAGGGAACCACTATAAAATTCTTGTGTTGTCTGGTTGTCATCTTTCTCTTTTGTTCTTGTTGTGCTTGTGATAGCTAGGTTTAGTGTTCATGTGATAAGTAGTTTAATTTCTGCTGTGCCTGTGGTAGAATAATTTATTTTAGGACTAATTTATATTTTACAGCAAAAAGCTTTTAAGTTTCCAAAATACTCTATTCACCCCCCTCTAGAGTATTTCAGATCTAACCCTAACTTTCAATTGGTATCAGAGCAAGGCTCCTTTGGTTGTACAAGTTAATCCTTGAACCAAAAGATCTTGTGTTAGATCTGGATTTTATTTCTATTAGGATTATATTCACAGCATGACACAGAACAAACACTATGCAAGCACCAGACCTCCAGTGTGCAACCTAAATAAGTTTGCCATCTGGAAGGCAAGAATAAAACTCTATATGAATTCTATTGATGATGACATATACAATTCTATCTTGACAGGTCCTCCTCAACCAGCTGCATCCACATCAACTTCCAGCGCTCATGAAGTACCACCACCTGAGTGGACTGAAGCTCAAAAGAAAGTCAAGGTTGCTGATGCCAAGGCCATGAACATTCTGGCCCAAACAATGTCAGATGACATTTTACAAAGTGTGGATGAATGCACATCAGCCAAGGCCATTTGGGACTCTCTCAACCAAATGGTGGCTGGCTATGCTAATGAAAGGAAGGACAGAAGATCAAATCTCATATCCCAGTATGAGAATTTCAAGAAGGATGAAGCAGAATCTTTTGCAGACATGTATAACAGGCTGTGCTCAATAATCAATGAGCTGAAGACCTTGGACAAGGATATCACCCTCACTGAGGTGAATGACAAAATTCTCATGTGCTTCCCAAGCTCATGGGATTCAAGGATCTGGCCAATCAAGGAGGCCAGAAGCTTAAATGAGATTTCCACAGAATCTCTTTTGGGAAAGCTCAAGTCCTATGAGCAGCTAATCAAGTCCAGAGAAGCAGCTGAACAAAGGACTCCTCCACCAGCTAGGAAAGAACACAACCTGGCATTCAAGGCTGCTGAGGAGATAGAAGCTTCAACAATAAATGAAGAGCTAATGGGTTTCCTTGCCAAAAGATTTTACAAAATGGCAAGGAAAGACTTCAGGAGAAAATCATCCAGACAGGATGATAAGCCAATGTATGACAAAATACCCACTAAAGAAGTAGTTTGCTTTGGCTGCAGGAAACCTGGACACTTCATCTCAGAGTGTACAGAGAATCAAAAGAAAGAAATGAGAAGAGAGAAGGACTCCAGAAGACAACATAGCTCAAGGCCTTCCTCCAGCAAATACAAGAACAAGGAGAAGGGCTTTGTAGCAGAAAGCTGGAGTGACACTGAAGATGAATCCACATCTTCCACTTCCAGTGAAGAAGAAGAAGAGGCAAGGGCCAAAGAAGTCTGCCTCATGGCCATTGGTGCCTCCAGAAGTCAATCAGAAGAGCAAGAATCTGAAAATGAAGGAGCTTCAAAATCAGAAGCTGATCATGTATTGTTATCTTTTGACTATAATTCTGATAGTTTCAAAATTGAATTTAAAACTATGTGCATTGATTTAATAAACTCAGAAAAGGAAATCAAAATACTTAGGAAAAAATTATCAAATCAGGAAAACATCATTTCTGAAAACACCAAGTTAAAAGAAGAACTAACATTAGCTAATGAACAAATCACTTCATTAAAAACAGAGCTATGTGAGGCCAAACAACTTGAGGAATCTCTCAATGGGAGAAGCCTTAAGCTGATGGACATCACAAGCACAGTCAATGCCAGACTGAATGGCAAGCTAGACTTATGTCCATCGTCAAGTTTATCCCCCATACTCAAGAAGAATATATTAACCACACCAATAAAGTTTGTGTCTGAAAAGGGTAGAGAAAAGGTAGATAATAACAATCCCAGTCAAACTGAAATCGCACACCTAAACAAGAAAAATCAAAATCAGAAAACCTTAGATAAAAATAAAGTTCAGCAGATTTCATCGAACTCAGATCGACGAAATGGGGTCAGTTCATCGAACTCAAGTCGACGAACGCTGAACGCAAATCTATATAATAATCATTCGTCTTACTGCGATCAATGAACTGTGTATGGTTCGTCGAGCAGAGATCGACGAACTTGGGGTACAGAAAATGAGTATGTTCATTCTCTGAGCATAGATCGACGATCTCATCCCATTTCGTCGAACTCTGGTCGACGAACTCACAACATTTCGTCGAACCCAGAAAGACTTAATAAAAGTCATAACTATAAAAGCAACTCTAATAAATCTAGGAAATTTTTTAATCCACTGGCTGATTGGATAATTCCTTGTACAAGATATCACCCCTTAGGGTATAAATCACAACCTGATTTTTCAGTAATATCTAGTTTCTCCTATCAACAATATAAAGGACTCAAGGTAATCTGGGTCAAGAACATCTAACTGTTTTCATTACAGGAAAAGGGCTGTCCAACAGATAATCAAAAATGGTATCTGGACAGTGGATTCTCCAAGCACATGACTGGCAGCAAGGACAACTTAATTAACTATAAGTCCAAGCTGGGACCAAAGGTGATCTTTGGTCATTCAAAGTGTGGCCAGTCAGAAGGCTTTGGAGAAGTAAAGATTGGTGCAGTCACTTTCAAGAAGGTGACATATGTAAGTGGACTCAAGCATAACCTCATCTCCATAAGCCAACTATGTGATGAAGGTTATAAGGTACACTTTAACTCAACATCTTGTATTATTTCTAATAAAGAAAAAACAAAATGTTTTAATTGGAAATAGACAAGGAAACAAATATTTAGTTGACTTTCATTCTGCCAATTCAGATATTTGTCTGCTTAACATTGTTTGCAATCAAAATGAATTATGACATAAAAGGGTAGGACATGTAAATATGAAAAACATTGCTAGACTATCTAAAGACAACCTTGTGAGAGGTTTACCTTCTGGTCCCTACAAGAAGGAAGGCCTCTGCAGGGCTTGTCACCTAGGTAAGCAAACTAAATCTAGTTTTAAGCTAGTTAATAAAAGTGATTCACCTAGGATTTTGTACTTGCTACACATGGACCTATTTGTACCTATTGTTGTACAAAGCCTAGGAGGGAAATCATATACTCTAGTTATTGTAGATGACTTCTCAAGATTCACTTGGGTGTTCTTTCTGAGATCTAAGTCAGATACATTCAAAGTTCTTACAGATTTTCTCAGGACCATACAGATTGAGTACTCTACTCATGTTGCATTGATCAGAAGTGATCATGGTATAGAGTTTGAGTCTCTTCTTATGCATGAGTTCTGTGAGAAGGAGGGTATCAGGCACTACCTCTCAGCTCCTAGAACTCCCCCACAAAAGGGGGTAGCTGAAAGGAAGAACAGAACCTTAATTGAAGCTACAGCAGGCACATTACTTGCAGATGCTTACATGCCCCTATCCTTTTGGGCAGAGGCTGTAAGCAAAGCAAACTATGTACTGAACAGAAGCCTAATACATAAATTTAAGAATAGGACTCCATATGAATTGCTTAAAGGGAAGAAACCTAAAATCACATATTTTAAAGTATTTGGCTGCATATGTTATATACATAATAACAACAAGAAATATATTAGAAAGTTTGAAGCTAAAGCTGAAGAGGGAATTTTTCTAGGATATTCCCAAGTAAGCAAAGCTTATAGGGTGTTTAACAAATCCTCTTTAAAAATTGAAGAATCAATTCATGTTACTTTTGATGAGGCTAACATGTCTTATAAGGAGAAAGAAATTTCTACCAATAGCACCTTGCAGGTACCTCACTTGTCTGAGAAAATGGGTGAATCAAACCTTCCACAAGAAGCTATAACACCTTCTCCTCCACAAGTTGATGAAGACAGTGAACATGAACCTTTGGAAGAGGTTGAACCTCATTCAACAGAAGACATAATTCAACAAGAGGAATTATTTCCAAATACTGTCGCTGAACCAACTCCACCCACTGATCTTATCACACTAAGAGATCATCCCAGATCTCAAGTGATTGGAAACATATCAGCAGGTGTACAGACAAGACATCAACTCAACCAAGATGCGATGCATGCCTGTTTCCTCTCTCAAGTTGAGCCTCAATACATAAAAGATGATGAGTAAGATCCCCGCTGGATCATTGCAATACAAGAGGAACTCAACCAATTTGAGTGATGTGGAGTTTGAGATTTAGTTCCAAGACCCAAAGACTACCCAATCATTGGAACTAAATGGGTATATAAAAACAAACTGGATGCCTATGGTGTAATTGTAAGGAACAAGGCTATGCTTGTTGCTCAGGGTTATAGATAAGAAGAAGGGATAGACTATGACCAAACATTTGCACCAGTTGCAAAGTTGGAAGAAATCAAAATCTTCCTTGCTTATGCTGCATACAAGAAGTTCAAAGTCTATCAGATGGATATAAAGAGTGCCTTCCTAAATAGAGTACTGAAAAAAGAGGTTTATGTTGAACAACCTACAAGTTTTATCTCTCCAACCTATCCCTCATATGTTTTTAGATTGCATAAAGCTCTTTATGGTTTAAAGCAAGCTCCAGGAGCTTGGTATGAGACCCTAGCTAGCTTCCTGATAGAGCATAAATTCACTAGAGGCATGGTAGATAGAACATTATTCACTAGGCACCATAAGGATAAAATATTATTAGTACAAATATATGTAGATGACATTATATTTAGGTCTACTGATTCCAAACTATGTAAGAAGTTTTCTGACCTCATGCATTCTAATTTTGAAATGAGTAGCATGAGTGAGCTCTCCTACTTCCTTGGTCTCCAAGTGAAGCAGCTGCCTGATGGTATGTTCATCTCCCAAGCTAAATATGCTAAAAAGCTTATTACAAAGTTTGGGATGACTGATGCCTCAGCAAAGAAAACACCTATGGCTACTAATGCTATAATAGACACTGATGAACATGGGAAACCAGTTGATCAGAAATAATGTTGGGTAAATTGGAAAATGTGTACCAGATTTGAAGAAGCCTCACCTTACTTAATGATATGCATCAAGGTGTATTTGATGTTGTTTTGAGTTTATATGTGCAGGTTAAGTAAATGCAGGAATGCAGAAAAAATTCTAAGTATATGTGTCGACACCAGGAGAAGCTGTGTCGACACTTATGAAGGCCTGTGTCGACACTGGAGAAAAGCTGTGTCGACACTTGGAGTTAATTGTGTCGACACTTGGAAAGGCTGTGTCGACACCAGAAGAAACTATGTCGACATACAGAGGCAGTGTCGACACACAGAGAAGCATAGTCGACATCAACTGTGTCAACACACTGAGGCTGTGTCGACACACAGAGAAAGTCTAGTCGACATCAACTGTGTCGACACACAGAGGCAGTGTCGACATACAGAAGCTTAGTCGACATCAATTGTGTCGACACCAAGAGGCAGTGTCGACACACAGAAGACTTTGTCGACATCAACTATGTCAACACACAGGACTTGTGTCGACACACATAGCAGAGATTAAACAAAGTTAAAGAGAAGTGTTTGTGTCGACACACAGAATCTGTGTCGACATATTCTACAGAAGGCTGTGTCGAGAAGCATTAACAACAACAAAGGAGATGTGTCGACACCACCAAGGCATGTACCGATACTTAGTTCACTTGTGTCGACACATGATGAAGTTTAGTCTCGACATTTTGCTGACAGAGACAGAGTTCAAGAAGTGACTGGATGACTTGACAACTACCATTTCTAACTGGTCTACTGCAACTGTCAAAGTTGTCAGAAGTTTGTTAGAAATCGGATCAGCCGGTTACCATGGAGGAAGACTATATAAAGGCTTTCTCCTTCAACAGAAGAAGAATGAATACAGAGGAACTTATACCAATCAATACAGAATACTGAAGAAAGAAAAACAGAAGTATTTGGAGAGAGAGAGCTCCAAAGAAGAAAGAGGCTTTCGTCATCAAGTCCCTCAAGCGCAGTTGCTGAACCAGGCTGCTAAGAAGGATTCAGATTGTGATCTGAATATCAAGAAAGGAGCTGATTGAAGATCAACTTCACAGGAGTTCAACCCTACTGAGTTCAGATTCAAGAAGCTTTGAAGAAAGCTAAGAGTGGTTGTTCTCTGCCATCAGTTTCTTCCAAGAACTGATCAAGAAACCATCCATCCCTTCTCTCTCTATCTGGGTGGTGGTTAATTATAAACTTATATCAAATTTCTGTAGGATCTTTATAGATCTGAGTTGTAAGCCTGTGTTTATAAAGGATGAGTGTAGGAGAGTATTTTCTCTGAGTGGTAGGCCTTGTTGAAGGCTGAGGTAGGGTTGTGAGCCTAAGTTGTAGAGGATTGTTATCTCTGAGGTGTAGGCCTTGTTGAAGGCTGAGGTAGGGATGTGTGCCTGAGCTGTAGGAGTGTGGACTCACTCTGAGTTGTAGGAACCTTGTTGGGTTCTGAGCTGTAAGATCTGAGGATCTGAGGTGAAAAGAAGAAGTTAGGCCGAATCTAGCACACTGCTAGATAGACAAAAGGGAAAAGTGGATGTACCCAATACTTGGGGAACCACTATAAATCCTGTGCACTCTGTGATTGGATATATTTTCTGTGATGTGTTTGCCGTGTTAGTAGTATAATCAACAGAAAAGTAGAGTTTATTATCTGCCATTAGAATAAAAAGGATTTGAACCTATTCACCCCCCTCTAGGTGTATTAGGTTATCTTGAAACCAATTCTTTCAAGTGGTATCAGAGGGAGGTTACTCAAAGAAGGACTTAACAGTCTGAGTTAGATCCATAAGGAAGATTCAAGATCAAGAAAACGGGTTCAGGAGAAAATCATAAGGAACTAGGTTCTATGAAATTACTCATATGCAGGAAGGAGATATTTGGAATATGGAAAGAAAGGGTCAGGCTGTTTATGGAGGCTTCTGATCCAATGATCTATATTACAGTAAAGGAAGGTCCTTATATTCCAATGAAGTTGTCAGTTCTTGATGCAAACCAAAGAATTCCCAAGGATTTTTCAGAGATGACTAAGGATGACATCATCCTGGCAACTATGGATAAAAGAGCCCAGAATATCATAGTAAGTGCCATAGATGATTCAACCTTTCAAAATTTGATTCACTGCAAGACCTCCAAGGAAATGTTGGATACTTTGATAGTCTACATGGAGGGTTCTGAAGAAGTCAGACACGATAAAAAGTCTATGCTGAACCAGGAATATGAGAGTTTCAGACAAGGAAAGTCTGACAGTAGAACTAAGTGTTATAAAAAGTTCTATAGAATAGTAAATGAGCTGATGCCCTATGGAAGAATCTTCAGCACATATGAACTGAATGATAAATTCCTAAGATCCTTGACAAAGGATTGGAACACTAAGATTTGTGCCATTAGGGAAGTGGCCAAACTTGCAGATATCTCTCCTCCAACTTTATTTGGAAAATTACTGTCATATGAGATGCAGCTGATGGCTAGGAAAGAGGAAGAGAAAAGTGCAAAAGGCGAGCATAGAGAAAAATCTGTGGCCTTCAAGGTTGAAGGCACTAGGAAGAATAGGAGGATGTCTCCATCATTGAAAGTCCACTTAGTGCCAACTACCTTCACCTATGGGGGGGGGGGAATAGGTGTCTTGCAGCGTTTTTGCGGAATTAAAATCGTACCTGCACAAGAAAACAAAACAACACAGCACAGAAAGGACACAAGTAATTTATAGTGGTTCCCCGATTTGGGTACATCCACTTTCCCCCTTCGACCTATCTCCCAACCAGGGACGACTCGGTCACTTCACCAACAGGATTGAAATCCAATCCTTGCACTAACAGAAGGAACCCTTCCACACGTAGGAGTCGCCACTCCCACAACACGGGTTGCACCCAACCATTACAACTAGGGACCAATCGGTCCGTTACAAAGAAATTGAAAATAGATTGTATAAGAAATACAAACAAATTATGGATACTAAGGTGTCCCTCTTCGTTCGATGACGAGTTCTTGAAGTCAACGAAGAGTCCACAACCCTAGATCTCACTTGGAGAGAATCTCCCCGAAACCGGCGGCGGCAAGAAGGGCGGCGGCTTGGTTCTCGGGATCGGAGGCGACAACGGAGTGCTGCTGCTGTACTTTGGAGATTCAACTTTCGTAGCAAAGCTAGCAAGGTCTTCGAACGGTCACACTAGGATCGATCGTCTCGATCGATTCAGAAGGGGAAGGTTTTCCCGATCAACGAATCAAGAGACAAAGGATCTCTGGTTAGACGCGTGAGACGCTGTGCTTGGCTGAGCTTCTGTCGCCGGGAGATCTAGAAGAAAACACGATCAAAGACCGACGATCAACTGGCACGAGCGGCGACGGCGGCGGAGCAGGATTTCTGATCTAGGTCACGTCGGCGGCTCGGCTTCAGTTTTTCAAATCGCTCTATTTACTGTTCAAAAATACCGATGTATTTATACATTAGGTCTTCAAGATGACCGTTGTGGGTCCCACCAGAAGAAACCCTAAAACCGGTTCAAAAACAGATTTGCACGCTCTGATTTAGCCGGATAGAGACGGCGAGAATCAGCCAGTGATTTTCGACGATTCGGAGAGAATCACTAGTGATTCTCGCCGAATCGGCGAGAATCACTTGGTGATTCTCGTCGATTATTACTTAGACGAATTTTCGTCTTTCCACCCATGAGCTGCTCTTTGACCCATCCTTGCTCCTTGTCTGCTCTTGCATTATCACAGCCCTGTACTTGAAAATTAGTACACTCCAATAGAGAGAGTACAAGTAGGCCAACACACTGATCTGCTCAATGAGGGATTACGTCACGCAGACCCGTGTATATTGACCTACTGCACCCTGACATTGGTGTGTACTTAGCGTGGAATAACTGCAAGCACAACTTAAAAGGTTTCATCAAATACATTGTGAATTCATCTTAGCTTGACAGGCGGCTTCCTCAAATCCAGGTAATTGTGGATACAATACCCAACAATCTTCCCCTATTTGACGAAGCCAAAATCCTACTAGCTAAGATGAATACCACCATCCAGATAATATACACAGCATATAGAATTTAAAGATACGGCACAAGGAAATAAAGGCAAACAGATCAAAGCTTGAGTCAATCATAAATTCATATAAATATATATGTATATATATTCCCAAAAATTGTTCATATAACAATAAGAAAAGATAAATATGCTCTTGAGAAAATGACAAGCTATAAACTTATGTCTATTTATCTTTGGCTAGGTCATCCTTGTGTTTTTGAGCCAGGAACTTCTTTCTTTGCCTCTCAACGTACTCCTTGGGCTTTGGATAGTATCTGGGTGGAGGAGCTTTGTCTGCCACAGTGTTGGTCCTGAAGAAGATGTTCCGTTTAGCTTCATATGTCTTGTGCAGCTCCCACTCATACTGGCTGTATACGTCATTCCGATTGATTTCCCCTTTTTTCTTGTAGCCAGAACGTGTCCAAGATAATACTCTTTGATACCGGACTCCACTTTTCGTTCCTCACTTCATCCTCCTTCAATCTGATTTTATTTTCAGCTTGCGTTTCCTTAGATGTCCCTTCTTGAGTTTTTCTCTTGTCCCTAGCTTTTGCTAGGGCTTCTTGGTCAAACATGACCATCAGTTTTGCTTTGGAGGTGGCCCTAGCAGCCCTTTGAGCATCAGCTTCACTTAAAGGAACTTCTTCAGCACTTGCTCCCTCATCAGCCGCAGTATTATTCTCAGGAGAAGGATTACCCTCCGGATTTTCAGGGATATTGGTGCCTAACACTTATTTGAGCATCCACCAGCAACTGTCATATACATATATGTTTGACTGGTCAAAATTTTTGATTATGATTTCCTGAAGCCCGGCCATCTTAGCTGTATATTCTTGCTCTCCCTTTTTGGATTCGACGACAATGGAGTTTGCATAAGAATGCAATGACTCATCAATGTGCTTTGTAGTCTTGGAGAACTCGATAATCAAGGCTTGTTGATTTCCGTTAAGAACCACCATGTTGGCATCAAATTTTTGGATGTTATTTGCCACTACATGAGCATTCTGATTAACTACTACGAGAGTATCTGTGTTCTTTTTCAATCCTTCCATAAGAAGAGTTACAGCTTTGCCGGCTGCTGTATACTTATCTTCGAACTTCTTTTCCATCAAATCCAGTTTGTGATTAATTTCCACAATGTTCTTGAGCATTAGATTCTCAGATTCCTTAATTCTTTTTAACACTTTATTTTGAGCTTGCTCAAAAGACACTTTGAGCTCATCCACTATACCTTGAATAACATTCACTGTGTAATTAGCTAGATCAGCTCGTAGTGGATGACCCTGAGGCATTCCTTGGCCTTGCTCTTCAGCAGATTCACTTGTAGAGCTGGACACTTGCACAATCTCTAAAGGGGGAATATTTGCAGCCTCAGTAGATTTCTCAGAAGTACTTAGCAGCCTCTACTGAGAGGACTCCCCCTCCACTGTTGCACTAGTTTTCTCAGGAACTATCTCAGGAGCTTGCTTTTCAGATGGAACTTCAGTGTCGTCCTGAGGCTCCATTACTTCCTGTCTCTCATTTCCCTCTTCCTCATCCTCATTATCCATGATGTCATTCTCAACTGCATCATCTTCCAAACCTTCCTCATCATTCTCCTCTACATCACCTCCGGCTCCTAGATCATTCACGTTCAGGGCCGCCTCATTTTCCACCACATCTTCACTTTCTTCTTGCAGATCCGCAACTGCATCTCTAGCTATCTGAGAGATGCCAGATATGACATTAGCAGAAGCGGGTAGAGGCTCCCCCTCAATTCCTGCAGTCAGTGCATCAGGAACTTCACTTGTAATAGCCACGAAATCTGCTACAGTTCTGTCCTCGGCAGGAGATTCTTCATGTTCTACTACTACCGCAGCCTACCCGATGCGTCGCTCCCATCTGTCAAATACGCTGGAGTCCATTTTCTTCAAAAAATGCAATGGAACTCCTTTACTCATGTTGAACCTATCTCCGTTCAACTGATTAAGATATAAGCTGATGATTCTTCCAAAACTTGGAGATCTAAGAGTGTCCTTAATCTTCTCAAAAAGCATAGCCCCCCAGTTGAATCTCTTTCTGCAGACAATCGCCACAAGAATCTTGAACATGTCAGCTGAGATGTGGTCATGTGAGCCGGGTTTGCATATCAGTACTTTCCCAATGATGTCGGACAATAGTTTCCCCTCCGCATTCATTTCTTTTCTCTTTATCGATGTGGTTCCTCTAGCTAGTCCACAGAATAATAATGTCCTAGCTTTATCATGTTCCTCCAGATAATCCTCGTGATCAGAACTGGTGAGCTGCAAGTATTGGGTCAGTTTGCTTGCAGACATCCTGATCCTTGCACCTGCAACCTTACTCTTGATGATAGAGTCTTCATTCCGAAGTTTGGCGATTGCGAAAAACTCCATCACTTCCTTGTCCAAAATTTTGCAGGGGTGCTCCAGTATAAAAGAGAGTCCAGCCTCTTCAAGCATGATGATGATGTTTCTGAACTCATCCGAGGCATGTGAGAACCCGGTTCGAACCAACTCACATCCAGTGACCAGGCCGGCGGTGGTCCTTGGAGCCATTGCAAACCTAGGGAGGGAATCCCAAGTCTACGCCTAATCAGAGATCAAGAGGGAAGCTACACTAACAGTAAGTCACTGTAAGGGAGAGGAGGTGGTTACCCAAAAGCGGAGGAAGCGAGAGTCGACGGAGACGACGGAAAACCTGGAGGAGCTCGCGTCCTTGTTTGATCGAAACCGCGGAGACCTGGACAAGCACCCTGGACGCGAGAAGAGAGGTCTACGGAATCCGGAACGAGGTCGATGAGATTTGGAACCTAAGATGCGGGAAGTCGCCGGGAGGAGGGAAGGAAGAGTCGGCGGGATTCCTGCGGGATATCGACGGGTTTCTTTGCGAAATGCGGAATATGAAGAGTCGGCGGGAGTTTTTCTAAATAGAAATCGATGGGATTCTTCAATAGAAATCTACGGGTTAAGAGGCATGCCGGATTCTCGAAATCTTCTGATATTAAAGGGTTTAGAAATCTTCTAAATATATATTTCTTAATACCAATCTATTTAGGGTTTGAAAGGAGTTTTCCACACATTTCTTGATGTCAATTGTAAGTTTTAGTGACTTCCAATGACGTATCTTCTTTAATTTTCAGTGGACTGATTTATGCCTGTAGAGGTTCATTCTCGAATCTATCAGTGAATTTACAGATAAATCTTTAATAATGTATCTAAGGGTTATTTTTACAGTGTTAACCTTTCCTTAGGTGTACACACATATATGTGTATATATAAATATATATATGTAAATGTCGACACAATATGACTTAAGTATTGGAGCTGATCAAAAATACCTGGGATTATAAGATTTATCATTTAGCCCCTCTGGTTAAAGCATACCAGGTGTTCAATTTGAGTATACCATTGTAGATAGTACTTCTGTTATTCCAGATACTTGTTCCAATTCATTCTTGAAACATCTTCTGTCTAGTTCCCATCATATTTACGGGAACCTAGACTACCCTGCAAAAGAGTGTTACCTTACCTTAGGAACCCAATATGTATTGGGTCCTAGGTTCTTGTTAGCATAAAAACTCGAATGCCTTCCCTCAGAAATCCTGTCAGGAAGACTACCTCTGCCCAAAAGAGGTGGATAAGCCCTTGCCCTTGACACAGAGGGGTTGTGCCAACAGTCTATGGCAAAGTGTCCCACCTTGCCACAGCACCAACACGTGTGAATGTTGTACCTCCGTTTCTGACCTGATCCAGTGACTGAGGTAGTCATGGTCCTAGGTCTAAACGGGATAGAGCCGGATCTGCTCACAAAATTGCCTCTTCCACCGTGACACTTGGAAGGGTGGAAGGAATGCATGTAGCGAGCGTCATGAGGCCTGGGAGGTGGTGCCTTCCTTTCAGTCAGCACCCTTCCAGAGGCCCCATGAGAACTAACTGCATGACTTCTAACCTCCCTTTCCCGTGTCCTAGGGTGGTGAGAAGTGCACTGTGAGCTGATACCAGCAGATTCATGCCGAGTTGGGGCAGTGGCCGAGAATACAAAGGGTTCAGAATGAGCCTTAGGTATTCTCTCAAGGGTGGCCATGACAGCACTTGCACTATGGGTGTCTCCACATGAGGGCAGATCACCCTTGCAGTGACCACGGTTGTTCCTGTGATCATACCTGAAGGCATGATGAGTACCCTTCCTGCCTGGAGTGGGGGGATCTGAATACCGTTTCCCCATTTCTCCATGAATTGATAATTCGGGAGATCCACCCATATTCTTCCTTTCTCTTGATAGCATCAACCTTGGAAAAGTTGGATACTATCCTTTTCTCATTCTCTAGACTACTCTCTAGATCTGAGATTTTAGAGTCCTTAACCTTGTTGGATGCCAATTGGAGAACCAATAAGATCTTCAGCCGAGCAATCTCCTGAGCTTGCTCCTCAACAAGTAGGTTGCTTTTCTGAAGGGCTCTCTTCAGGGAATCAGGATTTTCTGAAGGGTAACAATTCCTATCTTCATGAACTTCAAGAGAAAAGGGGCAAGATGAAGAAGTTACCTGCTCTTCAGAGTTACTGTTACTATCGCCAGAGACAGTTGTGTCAGCTTCATCAGAACTGCTTTCCTCAATTTCTTCTTCAGTCTCTGACAAGGACACCGGAGCCCTGATCCTGTCCGATTGATCCTTGCCTTCATCTTCAGAGGCGAGGACCCCCACATAGGCTTCATCCTCTTGCTGACAGCAGATCCCTGCTTTCTTCGATCCCTCCATGAGATCTGAGATGGTTACCCACATAGAGTTGGCCGTCCCACACTTTTCCAATCTAGATCGAGAAGGTACAGACCATACATCCAAGATGATCTGACGAATTATCTTGTCCAGATTAAATAATGAGTGTTCAGTCTCCGACATCTCAGTAATACACTTGGGAATTTGGATATCCTTTCCAGAGCTGGAGGTCTTTATAGGAATGAATGGACCCTCTTCCAAGATGAGAGATGTTCGAGGATCGATAACCTCCAAGTGATAGGACACTCTCATCTACCAGACGGGATAATACTCCTTTGTGCACATGGGAAGTCTTAGTGGAGAGATCCCATGATCCAGCTCCATGCTTTTGACACTGGTGGCAGGATTCTACTCAAGGTGTGAACCTTTTTGATGAGCAACCTGGCTCTGATACCACTTGAAAGTCCACTTAGTGTCAACTACCTTCACCTATGGGGGGGGGGGGGGAATAGGTATCTTGCAGCGTTTTTGCGGAATTAAAATCGTACCTGCATAAGAAAACAAAATAACACAGCACAGAAAAGACACAAGCAATTTATAGTGGTTCCCTGATTTGGGTACATCCACTTTCCCCCTTCGACCTATCTCCCAACCAGGGACGACTCGGTCACTTCACCAACAGGATTGAAATCCAATCCTTGCACTAACGGAAGGAACCCTTCCACATGTAGGAGTCACCACTCCCACAACACGGGTTGCACCCAACCCTTACAACTAGGGACCAATCGGTCCGTTACAAAGAAATTGAAAATAGATTGTATAAGAAATACAAACAACTTATGGAGACTAAGGTGTCCCTCTTCGTTCGATGACGAGTTCTAGAAGTCAACGAAGAGTCCACAACCCTAGATCTCACTTGGAGAGAATCTCCCCGAAACCGGCGGCGGCAAGAAGGGCGGCAGCTTGGTTCTCGGGATCGGCGGCGACAACGGAGTGCTACTGCTGTACTTTGGAGATTCAACTTTCGTAGCAAAGCTAGCAAGGTATTCGAACGGTCACACTAGGATCGATCATCTTGATCGATTCGGAAGGGGAAGGTTTTCCCGATCCACGAATCAAGAGACAAAGGATCTCTGGTTAGACGCGTGAGACGCTGTGCTTGGCTAAGCTTCTATCACCTGGAGATCTGGAAGAAAACACGATCAAAGACCGGCGATCAACTGGCACGAGCGGCGACGACGGCGGAGCAGGATTTCCGATCTAGGTCACGTCGGCGGCTCGGCTTCAGTTTTTCAAATCGCTCTATTTACTGTTCAAAAATACCGATGTATTTATACATTAGGTCTTCAAGATGACCGTTGTGGGTCCCACCAGAAGAAACCCTAAAACCGGTTCAAAAACAACGCCTTAACATTTGATCCGGTCCAGTGAGCTTCAGAAATTCGCCTAAGACAAAATCGGCGAGAATCGGTGAGAATCGAAGGTGATTCTCGTCGAATCGGCGAGAATCAGCCAGTGATTCTCGACGATTTTGACTTAGCGACAGATTTGCACGCTCTGATTTAGCCGGATAGAGACGGCGAGAATCAGCTAGTGATTCTCGACGATTCGGCGAGAATCACTAGTGATTCTCGCCGAATCGGCGAGAATCACTTGGTGATTCTCGTCGATTATTACTTAGACGAATTTTCATTTTTCCACCCATGAGCTGCTCTTTGACCCATCCTTGCTCCTTGTCTGCTCTTGCATTATCATAGCCCTGTACTTGAAAATAAGTACACTCCAATAGAGAGAGTACACGTAGGCCAACACACTGATCTGCTCAATGAGGGATTACGTCGCGCAGACCCGTGTATATTGACCTACTGCACCCTAACATTGGTGTGTACTTAGCGTGGAATAACTGCAAGCACAACTTAAAAGGTTTCATCAAATACATTGTGAATTCATCTTAGCTTGACAGCCGGCTTCCTCAAATCCAGGTAATTGTGGATACAATACCCAACAATCATCTCCTAAGATAGTTGCTGAAATTGCTTCAGATAATTCAGACAACCAAAGTTCAGATAGCAGTGACTCAAATAAAGACTTTGCTGCCTTCACAAGGCAGTTTCAGAGATTCCTAAAGAAGAAGCAGTGGAAGTCTGAGCCCTCCACATCTCAGCATAAGGATGACTATTATCAAAAGAGGAAGTCATCCAGAAAGGATAGGAGCAGTTCTAAGCCAAGCAAATATACAACATCAAAGATAGTTTGCTACTGCTGTAATAGGTCTGGACATGTTGTGGCTGAGTGTCTAGACAAAAGAAAAGAGTCTGCTGATAAAAAGAAGATTCAACACCAGAGCAAGAAGGAGAAATACTTTATTGCTAAGAAGGAGAAGAGCTTGACAGACCAATCATCTTCAGAGTCAGAATCTGAAGCTGAGGCATACATTGATCTATATGCAACAGATGAAGAAGATGAGTTTCTGCAAGTGCTGAACTCTATCTATGAACAAGAAGACCATCTGTGCAAGGGGCAGATGGCTCTATCAGAAGAAGACAAGTGCCAGGATCAGCCTGGTCCTAGTAAGGTACAATATTTTTCTAGAAATTCAATTTGTAGTACTGGATTAGAGTCAGCAACATCTGCATCAAGTGATGTGGATGGGTCTGAGTCTGAAGGTGATATTCATCAGCTGATAGATGAATATGAGGACTTGTTGCAGGCACTAAAGAAAAGCCAAAACCTGGCCAAAACTCAGGCTAAGGAAATTGCAGATCTTAAGTTTACTGCATCTGATTCAGAGAAGTTGCTGGATCAGAAGTTGAATGAGATAGCCAGACTGAAAAATATTACTGTTTTCAGATGGGTACTATCACATTTAAAAATGATCAGATTAAAAGTCTGGAGAATAGACTTCAGAAAGAAAAGGAGATTGTAGCTAGTTTCTGTAAACCAAAATCTGTATTACCCTTGATTGATGAGTTTGTGTCTCAAAAGGGTAAGGCTGTATTAGGGTTTAAGAAAACTGCATGGACTGCTAAGTTCAATTATAGAAGCAAAGCCTCAACACAAAACAATAGACCTGCTGCAAATAATTCAGCTAAAGTTGAACCTAAACAAAGGTATAATAAGTTTGAGTGCTGGTGCTGTGGAAAGATAGGCCACTTTGCCTTAAATTGTTGGCACAATATCAGTGTCAAGGAGAGTAGCAGTCTGCCTGTTAGAAAAGCTGCAGGCAGATTTGTTAAAGTTCAGACTAACTTTCACCAATGACCCAAAAGTTATTTGGGTTCTAAGGTTAAGTAATCTGTATTGCAGGTGAGTCCAAGTTGCTATGCCCTTATATGGTACTTAGACAGAGGATGTTCCAGGCACATGACTGGAACAAGGGTATTGCTGAAGGACTACTCACCTATGCTGAATGGGCCTAAAGTAATCTTTGGTGGTTCTGAAAAGAGAGTCATCAAAGGTTTTGGTAACATTTCTAATAACTCAGTTACAATCACTCAAGTGGCCTATGTAAAGGGTTTGAAACACAACCTAATTAGCATAAGTCAGCTGAGTGATTTAGGTTATGACATTTCATTTGTAAAAAATGGTTGTCATATCAAAAGGTCAAGTGATCAAAAGGTCATATTGACAGGATATAGAAAAAGAAATGTGTACTGTCTTAACTTTGAGTGTGAGAACAATGTTTCTCCTATTTGTCTTATAGCTGATGAGAGAGCTTCTCATTGTGTTAAATGGCACAAGAGGCTGACCCATCTTAACTACAAGACTATTGACCAACTCTTTAGAAAAGAGTTAGTGAGGAATGATCCTCAAGTTAAGTGTATAAAGGATGGGATATGCTCAGCTTGTCAAAAAGGCAAGCAGACCAAATCCTCCTTTAATAGCCTTGAAAACAAGAATTCAGTGAGGTGTCTATAGCTCTTGCATATGGATCTATTTGGGACTATGCCAGTTCATAGTCTAGGTAGGAAGGTCTACACTTTTGTGGTGGTAGATGACTATTCTAGATATTCATGGGTGTTCTTTCTGAGTAAAAAATCTGAAACCCCAAGTATTTTATATAGTTTTGTCAAACAAATTCAGAATGAGCTGGACAGTATAGTGGTCAAAATTAGAAGTGACCATGACACTGAATTTCAATCTGAGAGTATGACAAGACTGTGTGAAGAATTTGGGATTTTTCAAGAATTCTCCTCACCTAGAACACCATAGCAAAATGATGTTGCTGAAAGGAAGAATAGAACATTGATTGAGGCTGGTAGAACTCTATTGAGTGGCACTTCTCTCCCAGAATATTTCTGGGCTAAGGCAGTAAACACTGCATGTCATGTGATCAATAGGGCTTCTATCACCAAAAGCCACAAAAAGACTCCCTATGAGATTATGAAAGGCAAAAAACCAAACTTATCCTATTTTAGGATCTTTGGTTGCAAGTGTTATGTCCTTAACAATGTCAAGTCTTATCTAACTAAGTTTGCTGCCAAATCCCAAGATGGGATATTTGTTGGGTACAGCAACAATAGTAAGGCTTATAGGGTCTACAACTTGATTACTCAAGTTGTAGAAGATTCTGTACATATTGTCTTTGATGAAACAAGACTTATTAACAGTGAGTTGCCAAGTAGTTCTTGCAATTCTGTAACACCCCTATCCGTCGCATAGCATATAACAGTAGGTCCGGCCGGGGCCCGATGCCATATACCACAGATAGACCGGGTGGTTACTCATGGAAACCATCCAACCAATCATAACGTCATACACAGAGCATTCTAGCGGAAGCAGTTTAGTAAGTTGCAATAAAGAACCCAGGTCAAAAGCATGAATGTCCACTAATACCAAATAGGAATGTTGTACATACACAAGAACAGGCCTTAAGGCCTTACAAAATGGTTCACTTGATATTACATGATTTACAAACACGGCACGCAGGCCGGTCATACATGAATAAAAGCAGTAAACACTCCAATTAGGCCTTCTAGGGCCGGCTTCGCAATTTGGGCTTTAGCCCGCTATTGACCGCTTGGTCCAGTAGCACCTGCAAGCAACAAACCACCACATGGTGGCTAAACAAGGCAACAGTCAGCAATGCTGACGAAATTATAACGATCCCGCCCCCAACTCGGGGCGGCGATGCTCCTTCCCTGCATTTTATTATCATAAGCGAGCAGAGTATATATATACATTTCATCACAAGCGTAGGCTCACACGACCACACACCCCGTGCACTCAGGGCACATTCTCGGTGAACACAGTCTAAGTCTGTCGACTCACCACCGTCCCTTTGGATGACAAAATAATGAGCAGTTTGTCTTCCCGGCATGGGTCACGGTAATTGAAACCATAGAATGCCGAAGACCCTCATTTATGCCAACGGCTCTAATCCGAATGACATAGAATGGGTACAGTTCCATCTAACCCATGCTCACAACGCAACAGTAATTTAAACTATATGCGCCCGCAACGGTAATTCAAAGCATATGTGAAGGTAAAACTTCTCCCGAGTCCCGTTTCCATCACATTTCACATAACCTGGTTATGTTCAAGTTGGCTCTCAGGCCACCAAGTTGGTAGGATCACGCATCCGCCCAGTTTTCCGGGTGCACCTTAGGGTTAATCCCCAAGGCTCCCTGTTGCAATCTACCACATAGAAAACCCGAAAAATAAACAATCGCACGGAGTCTTCTCCGGCATTTATGCAATGCAACATCACCGATCCAGACCAACATGTCCGGGTAGGCTTCACACATCATGCCTATGTCCGTTCTCGCTTACGGACTCTAAACAACGGGGACTTTACATATCTACCCGAAGGAATGCCTCCAACTCACTGCAAACTCGCGAGAGCGGGCTTCCTATGCAAAGAAGGAGAGCTTCACATGCTCAAGAAGAGAATCGTTACACTAGCGTTCTTCTTTGGCGCCATGGAAAATTAAGTGGATGAAAAGCACCGCACTCTCTTTGTCTCCGTGGATCCGGAGTCGGCTCGAGATTTGGAGCTTCGAAGCTCCTCCAATGGCCGGATCTAGCTTCTTCTTCCTTCCTTGGCTCTGCACTCTCTCTAAGCTTTAAAGAGATAACCACTCAAGTAAAAGTGAGGGTTTCAAGGGTCCAATCCCGGGTATATCCCATCAGGAACAACCCCCAGCCGTTGGATCACCAATTAAAGAAACGAACGGTTTTGATTCGGGACTGAAAAGTACAATCTGGACCGAACACGGCCTGGAACACGCCCGTGTCCAGGGCCGTGTGCCTCATTCGCCATCAAAATCGATGCGCCTGGAACAACACACGGGCATCGAACACGCCCCTGTTCGACCGGACACTCCCGTGTTCCACCTGACACGACCGTGTGGTCGGCCGTATACCCCCATCGATTTATCCCGAAAACAACCAGAGAACTACACGGGTTCTAGGACACGCCCGTGTCCTAACCCGTGTCCACTCGAACAAGCCTGAGCTCCAGGACGTGTACACGGTCTCGACACTCGACATGTCATCGATCGAAGTTCGTCGACCTCACGACACGGCCTTGGACACGCCCGTGTCCTAGGCCGTGTGCCTTGTCTCGACACATCGTCGAGCAAAATTCGTGTTGGAACACCCTATTACTGATTTGGGCAAGGATCACTATGTAGCTTAGGAAACCTGTTTTGACCTCATTGTATAGATCTAAAGGTCAATTAGAATTGAGTCTAAGGGTTAGTAGTTAGGTTTGGAAGATGCCCTCAAGACCAGGTTTTTCAGTTTCTAGAGACTAAGTCATTTCGTCGAGCTCAGTACGATGAATCGTCAAACTCCATTCGACGATCGTTGAACTCACTTCGACGAATCGTCAAAATCCATTCGATGATCTCTGAGCTCAACTTCAACAAATCATCGAACTCCATTCGACGATCTTCGAGCTCGGATCGACGATCTTGACTCCAGTTTGATTCACAATCTCTGAGCTCAGTTCGATGATAGTTGAGCTCAGATCGACGATCTCTGTTTCTGTCTAAGTCCAAATCTCCGAGCTCAGTTCGACAATAGTGGAGCTCAGTTCGACGTTTTTTTGAAGAGTTCAATGATTTTCAAGATTCAAATTTAGACAGTTGAGGAATTATTGTCAGCAATTAATTCAGAGATCTTGTAGCCGTTTTTAATTAATCTGGAGCAAGTTTCAAGGAATTTTTAAGGAATGTTTTATTGGACTTTCCTCCAGAAGACAATTGCAATTAAGGAAGTAATTATTGACAGGCTAACGACTATCTTGGACAGAGGATCATTTCTATTCAGACAAAAGGAATAAAAGATTAGATTTTTCATTCCTGCAAGAGAAGACAAGAAGTCAGAAACATATTCTCTGCAACAACTCTTACAACATCAACAACAATTACACAAGAGAAAGAAAGAGAGTTGCAGACATTCTCAGTCTCAAAGATTCATACAAGAACACCATCACAAAAGGAGATCAATCAACTGAAACTTTCAGATCTCTCTTGATTCAAGTGTTCAAAGGCCATCATCATTCAAGACTCCAGACACCACACATTTCAGCTGTTGCTGAAATCATCATTTGCTGGAGATCAATTTTCTAAAGTCCTATCACCCTACTACAAAGCTTCACTTCCTGAACAACTCAAGATCTCAGGGGGAGCTTTGACAACATCCACTATCTTCTCTCTGACTGTTGACAGAGAAGATCATCTCATCCCCTTTCTCTCTCTCTCTCTGCTGTAAAGGGTTTTTCAAACTCCCTTCAAAAGTTTGTGATTGGTTTATGAGACCTCATCAAAACACAGTGGTGGCAAGACACCTGATCAAAAAATCAGGTTTTGTTTTTGAGCACCTTATCAAAAGCTCATTGGTGCCCAGGATACCTGATCAACTCATCCTGCAGTGGATTCCTACCTAGGGTGGTAGAAGAGTGGATGTACCCAGGTTGATTGGGGAACCACTATAGCTCCTTGTATCATCTGGTTGCTTACTTTATTTTTATTTCTGGCTGTGGTTTGTGACTAGATTGCTCTGTGATTAGATAGTTGCTGTGTTTAGATTTACTTTATATCATTAGCTTCCCTATTCACTTAGGATTACAACAACTGTTGTAAAAAGTTTTGAGCAAGCACCATACTCTATTCACCCCCCTCTAGAGTATATCAGATCTAACTTGTACTTTCAATTGGTATCAAAGCGAGGTTGGTTAAAAATACCACATCTCAGTGGTTGCACAGGCTAACACCTGAACCCAAAGATTCCTATAGTTAGATCTGCTTGCTGTAGATTTTGTTATTAGAATTATTTCTTCACAAAATAAGGCCCAAAATAAAGATTATGCTAGCACTAGACCTCCAGTGCGCAATCTATCTAAGTTTGCACTTTGGAATGCAAGGATTAGACTCTACATGGATTCTATTGATGAGGACATCTTCAATTCTATTTTGACAGTGTGTCCAAGACCTCCAGAGAATACAAGTACAAATGCTGTTGCACCTCCCTCAGGAACAGATACTAACATCAAGAAATTGAAAGTTGCAGATGCAAAGGATATGAACATTCTAGCCCAGACTATGTCTGATGACATTTTCCAAAAGGTAGCTGAATGTAACTCAACAAAGGAGATCTGGGATAAGCTATCTGAAATAGTCTCAGGATCAGCTGATGAAAGAAAAGACAGAAGATCTCACCTCATAACCCAATATGAGAACTTCAATAAAGGAGAAGCTGAGTCAGTATCAGACATATATAATAGACTCAGTCTGATAGTCAATGAACTGAAAACTTTGGATAAAGAGATCTCATTGACTGAGCTAAATGATAAAATCCTAATGTACTTCCCAAGCACTTGGGACTAAAGGATCTGGCCAATCAAGGATGCCAGAAGTTTGAATGGGATTACAACAGAAGCTCTCTTCGGCAAGCTCAAGTCTTATGAGCTGCTCATTAAGAACAGAGTAGAAGAGCAGAAGGCTACCTCGCCAGCCACAAGAAAGGAAAAGTCAATAGCTTTCAAAGCCACTGAAGATCAGCCTGAAGATAAGGTCACATGAAATGATGAGCTGCTTAGTCTACTGGCCAAAAGATTTTACAAAATGGCCAGAAAGGACTTCAGGAAGAGATCATACAAAGAGCATGACAAGCCAAGATATGATAAATCAAACAATAAAGAAATTATTTGCTTTGGTTGCAGGAAACCAGGCCACATTGTGCCTGACTGTCCAGAGAACAAAAACAAGGACCGAAAGGACAAGAAAGAAAGAAGAAAAGACAAGGACTTCAAGAAGAATAGCAATGACAAACCCTCCTCCAGTAAGAACAAACACACAAGGAAGGGATTTGTTGCTGAATCTTGGAGTGAGACTGAAGAGGAATCTGAAGCTTCATCCAGCTCAAGTGATGATGAGGATGATGCTGAAGAAAAGGAATTCTGCATGATGGCTATCAATGCCTCACAACACAATTCTGATGCAGAAGAGTCAGAGTCAGACTCAGAGACGCAACTTGAAGAGGACCAGGTAATAAGTTCTTTTGATTTTAATTCTGAGGACTTTAAGTATGAATTTAAAGCACTATGTTTAGACGTATTAAAATCTGAGAAGGAAATCATTTCTCTCAGAAATCAATTATTTGAACATAGTACCTTAAAATCAGAAAACCTCAAACTCTCTGAGGAGTTGGAGTGCTGTAGGGAGCAGATAGCTTCACTGAAAAGTGAGCTGTCAGAGGCCAAAAAGCTTGAAGAATCCCTCAATGGGAGAAGCATCAAGCTAATGGACATCACAAGCACATTGAACTCAAGATTCAACAGTACACTGGGCTTGGGTGCTTCATCCAACCAACCTATAGTACTAACAACCCCAATTAAGTTTATCTCTGATAAAGGGAAGGGAGTTGTAGAGGTAGCTAGGAAGAATTCTGACTTACCCAAGAAATCAAGTCTTCAACAGAAATCGTCGAACTAAGCTAGACGATCGTTGAATGCAGATCGACGATCTCAGGCAAAATCATCGAACTCAGGTCGCCGATCTCTAAACCCTGAACTCTGCCACAGTCGATCGTCGAATGAAGCTCGACGATCTGACCCAATATCGTCGAACGCAGCTCAACGATTGTCGAGCAGAGATCAGAGATTTGAAAACTCCTTCAAGGGTAAATCAAACTCCAATCATAGGGGTCCTTCAGCCCAAAGATTTAACTCTTATACTGAATGGATAATACCTCCAAGGAGATATCATCCTGAAGGTTATAAGAGTCAACCAGGGATGTCATTTATTTCTCAATTTAAAGGTTATCAACCTAGGCCCAAGGTAAACTAGGTCAAAACAAGTAAATTGTTTTATGTGCAGGTGAAGACCTATCCAACATCAAACCAACAATGGTATCTGGATAGTGGGTGCTCAAAGCACATGCAGGAAGCAAGGACAATCTCACATCCTTTAAAGCCAAGCTTGGACCCAAAGTCATATTTGGTGATTCAAACTTTGGACTAACAAAAGGATATGGTGCAGTCCAAATTGGGACAGTCACATTCAAGAAAGTATCCTATGTGGAAGGACTGAAGCACAACTTGATCAGCATCAGTCAGCTATGTGATGAAGGCTACCAAGTGAATTTCAGCAAATCCTTATGCAGGATCAAATCAGAGGACAACACAACTATATTGATAGGTAAAAGGAATGGTAACATCTATTTAGTAGACTTTCTTTCAACTGAAGTAGATATTTGCCTGTTTAATTCTATTACTAGACCTAATGAGCTATGACATAAGAGACTAGGGCATATAAACCTTAGAACCATTGCTAGGCTATCCAAGGACAACCTTGTTAGAGGACTACCTTCTGGCTCCTACAAGAAGGAAGGACTCTGCAGGGCTTGTCAATTAGGCAAGCAAACCAAAAATAGTTTCAAGTCACTTAATAAGAGTGATTCACCTAGGATTTTGTATCTGTTACACATGGATATTTTTGGACCCATTACAGTACAAAGCTTAGGAGGGAAATCTTACACTTTAGTAGTTGTAGATGACTTCTCTAGATTCACATGAGTGTTCTTTCTGAGGAAGAAGTCTGATAACTTTAAGTGTTTGACAGAGTTTCTCAAATGCATACAGACTGAGTTTAATACTCACATTGCCCTAATCAGAAGTGATCATGGGACAGAGTTTGATTCTCTTCTTATGCAAGAGTTTTGTCAGAGTGAAGGGATTAGACATACTTTCTCAGCTCCTAGAACTCCTCAACAAAATGGGGTAGCTGAAAGGAAAAATAGAACCCTTATTGAATCTGCCACTACATTGTTGTCAGATGCTCACCTTCCTCTATCTTTTTGGGCAGAGGCAGTGAACACCTCCGACTATATGTTGAATAGAAGTTTAATACATAAACTGAAGGGCAAGACTCCCTATGAATTACTCAAATGAAGAAACTTAAAGTAGACTATTTTAGAATTTTTGATTGTATCTGTTATATTCACAATAATGACAAGAAATACTTAGCAAAATTTCAAGCTAAAGCTGATGAAGGAGTGTTTCTGGGATACTCCATGATCAGTAAGGCTTATATGGTATATAATAAATCAACTCTTAAAATTGAAGAATCTGTTCACATATTTTTTGATGAATCTAACATGTCTTTCAAGGAGAAGAACACTTCTACCATAGAACCTTTGCAGGTACATTCTCTTGCTGAAGACTTGAACAGATTATAAATCATTCAAAAAGAGGAAAGCAGTGAAGATGAAGAAGACATTCAACACCTTGAAGAGAAACTTCTTGAAGATCCAGTTGTTGTACCACCAGAGGAAACAACAACACAGGTTGGTGAACAATCAACACCTCTTATTGATTTAGTAACATCAAGAGACCATCCAATCTCCCAAGTGATTGGAGACATCTCAGCTGGTGTGCAAACCAGAAATCAGGTCAACCAAAACTTGATGCACACTTGCTTCCTATCTCAAATTGAACCTCAATACATTCAAGATGCAGAGTAAGATCCACACTGGATCATTGCAATGCAATAAGAGTTGCATCAATTTGAAAGGAACAAAGTTTGAGAACTAGTACCAAGGCCTAAGGATCACTCCATTGTTGGAACAAAGTGGGTGTTCAGAAATAAGTTGGATGATCAAGGAGTCATTGTAAGGAACAAGGCAAGGCCAGTTGCTCAAGGGTACTCTCAAGAAGAAGAGATAGATTATGACTAGAATTTTGCACCAGTTGCAAGGTTGGAGGCCATAAGAATCTTCTTAGCATATGCAACACACAAAGGTTTCAAAGTGTACCAGATGGATGTAAAGAGTGCTTTTCTAAATGGAGATATCAAAGAAGAAGTCTATGTCAGACAACCTCCAGAATCAATGGTCGTCTTAGTTGCAGTTCTGGCCGCATTGAAATTTAATACAAGTTTTGACATTGACATGGATTCTTTCAGCACCAGTGATCAAATCTTCCAAGATATACTAGAACTTTTCAAGGAACAAAAGCTAGTTACACTAATGAATACCAAGATCAAGTTAGCTGCTGATGAAATAAAGGAATGGGTATATACTGCCCACAACCAGGATCAGAATACAGTTGTTGGATCCATATTAGGAACCTAGGTATCTCTCACACCTGCTTCCCTGACATAGATTTTTGGATTGAATTCTGGAGAAGACTCTGCTGAACTGTCTGGAGAAGAATTTTCTGATTTACTTAATAGAATGGGTCATTCATATGCAAACCCTAGCAAACTCCTGAAGAAAAATCTATATGTGGAGTACAGATTTTTGGCTGATGTTGTAGGAAAGGTGTTATTGGCCAAACACTCAGCCCATGATACCATTTCCAGGTATCAGCTATGCTTGATGGGTGCTCTAGTGGATAAGAAACAATTGAACTGGGGAGAAGTTTTCATTGATCTGATTAAGAAGATGATCAACAAGAATTTTGTTAACTATGGAAGGATACTAGGGCTATTTCTTTAGAATAGATGCCCTACTCTGCTAGTTTCCAGTGGGGTGCACATCAATGCCTCCAAGAGGCTCACCTGTGCCCTATTTGGAAAGTGGGACAGGCAAATAGTGAAGCCCAGCAGGCTCTCTGCAAGTGCAATTTCAGGTACAAGGACTGTTGCAGTCTCTTCCCCTCAAGTCTCTGCCCCTGCAGAAGACTTGCCTGCTTCTTCTCCTCCTCCTCCACCTTTTATTTCATCCCCACCAGTCACATCCACCATTATAGTTTCCTGCACCATCATAATTTCCACCCCATCTCCAACTTCTATCCATTCTCCAACTCTTCCACTAACTGAAGAACTCTTCCAACCTTTACATCACTACCCTCAACAAGACATTGATTCATCATCCAACATTCCATCTTTCAATCCGATAGATGATTCCTTTATGGATGATTCTCCTTCATCCCCTCCTGATCTACCCTCTTCATCCACATCCTATCAACAATTGCTTCAAGACATCATTGCACAACCCTCCTTCACACCCTCTATTTCAACCCCATTATCTTCAATTTCCACAATCCCCATATCTCAACCTTCATTTACACCATCCACCAGCTCTCCACCCACATCTCCAGCTGCTCCACCTTCAGTCCCTACTTCTGCTCACGCCCCTCTTGAGCATGTAGATCTTCCAGCTTTACCAGACAGCCTCTATGAGCTGCTGTCTCCCAGGCTATCACTCCTGTTGGAGACCTCCTTGGCTCCACTTCTCAAGTCAGTTGCAGACCTGTCTGCCAGGCTCTCTTCTCTTCTTCCCTCTCAGGCAATCCCTTCCTTTGGGTGCCTTGATCCAGCCTTCTCTGAATCTAGGCAGGGGGAGATGCCTCATGAAGGTGAAAGATTGCCTGCTGCTGCTACTGCTGTTACTTCTGTTCAAGCTCAAGCCTCAACATCTCCAGTTGCAGTTTTCTCAATGGACCTCAGGTCACTATTATCAGATTTTGATTCCATTTATTTCAGCTGTCTTCCAGAGCACACTGCAGTCCAGCCATCTGAAGATCTCTCTAAGGCCATTGTGCTTATTTCAAGCTGTGACACCAGTTTAATACATTCTTTTGTAAAGTCCCTTTCTGCTACTGCTCCTGCAGTTTCTGTTGAAAGTACTGATGTTGTTGATATTGCTGTTAATTCTGATGCTTTAATATCTGAGGATATACATATGACAGAGGCACTTATTCTTGAGCCTGCTGTTATTGCTGCTGTTGCCCCTTCTAGTGATGATTTTCCAGCTTCAACTGATACTACTGCTGATGTTATTTCTGAAACTGCTGAAATTGTTATATCTGAATCTGCTGCCCCAGTTACTGCTGTATCTACTACTACTGCTACAACTTCTTCTGCCAGTGTTATTTCTACTACTCTTTCTACTGTTGTTGTTACTACTATTGCTGTCACTACTGTTTCTCCTGCTTAATTACAACAACAGAAAGACTATCTGAAAAGGATTGATGCACTATATGATGATCAAAGCTCAGAAAGTGATCAGTTCAGGACTGATTCAGATGATTCTTCTGCCACTATTGCAAGGAAAAGAAAGGCCAGAAGCAAGGCTATGAAAAGGGTTCCTCCAGCAAAAGTCAAAGACACAAATGATATTCCTTACTACATACTACATAACTGCCCTATCACAGAACATTGGATGCAATACTCCAAAAATCAACTAAAGGCCATGAAGAAAAAGAGAAAGTATGAGAAAGGATCTTCACAGTTCAATCATCATCCTCCTCCTCCCTCACCTGATGCAAGTGCAGGTGGTAGTTCTGCTGTTCAACCCTCTGCCAGAAGCCAAACCTCTTATCAACCTCAAGGAAGATCTCAATACAGAGGAAGTAAATCCAGAGGCTATCAGTCAAGGAGAGGAAACTACAGAGGAAACCAAAGAGAATTTCAAGTCTATTCCAAAGGGTATTCTAGACAACACCCTTATTCAAGGGAAGGACAAGCTTCCACTGATACTACTTCAGGTCCCTTTCCCTACAAGCTTAAAGAGTTAGTCTCATCCAGAGCTGCTCCAGACAATCCCTCAAATAGATATGAGCATCCAGTTCCTTTTGAGGATCCATAGAATAACCCGACTTCATGGACAGCTAGAATGAAAGAATTAGCTGCTCTGGACCAGATCAAGAAAGCCAGAGAACAAGGCAAAGACACCTCCAGTATTACTACATTATCAGATCAAAGGAGAAAGGAACTTGAAAGATATTCATCCAGCAAGTTCTTTGATTCTAAAAGCTACATGAAGTTGCACCCTGAAGCTGTAGTACCCTGGCCTAAGCAACAAACTTCTTTAGGTGCAGCTGATGACAGAAGATCTAAAAAGGAAGCTCTTAATCCAAACAGAGAAATAGTACTTATAAAAAGCAAGGAAAAAAAGTAATTCTGTAAGGTGACAGTTATTTTGATTTCTGATCTATCTGAGATTATGTCTGTGATTCTGCAATGTTTTGTTGTTATATTGTTGTTCTGTATGTTTTTAATTTTCCAATATCTGTAAATAGTAATCCTAACCCAAATCGGGGGAGATTGTTGGAACACCATATTACTGATTTGGACAAGGATCACTATGTCTCTTAGGAAACCTGTTTTGACCTCATTGTATAGATCTAAAGGTCAATTAGAATTGAGTCTAAGGGTTAGTAGTTAGGTTTGGAAGCTGCCCTGAAGACCAGGTTTTTCAGTTTCTGGAGACTAAGTCATTTCGTCGAGCTCAGTACGACGAATCGTCGAACTCCATTCGACGATCGTTGAGCTCACTTCGACGAATCGTCGAACTCCATTCGATGATCTCTGAGCTCAACTTCAACAAATCGTCGAACTCCATTCGACGATCTTCGAGCTCGGATCGACGATCTTGACTCCAGTTTGATTCACAATCTCTGAGCTCAGTTCGACGATAGTTGAGCTCAGATCGACGATCTCTGTTTCTGTCTAAGTCCAAATCTCTGAGCTCAGTTCGACGATAGTGGAGCTCAGTTCGACGTTTTTCTGAAGAGTTCAATGATTTTCAAGATTCAAATTTAGACAGTTGAAGAATTATTATCAGCAATTAATTCAGAGATCTTGTAGCCGTTTGTAATTAATCTGGAGCAAGTTTCAAGGAATTTTCAAGGAATGTTTTATTGTACTTTCCTCCAGAAGACAATTGCAGTTAAGGGAGTAATTAATGACAGGCTAACGACTATCTTGGACAGAGGATCATTTCTATTCAGACAAAAGGAATAAAAGATTAGATTTTTCATTCCTGTAAGAGAAGAACAAGAAGTCAGAAACATATTCTCTGCAATAACTCTTACAACATCAACAACAATTACACAAGAGAAAGAAAGAGAGTTGCAGACATTTTCAGTCTCAAAGATTCATACAAGAACACCATCACAAAAGGAGATCAATCAACTGAAACTTTCAGATCTCTCTTGATTCAAGTGTTCAAAGGCCATCATCATTCAAGACTCTAGACACCACATATTTCAGCTGTTGCTGAAATCATCATTTGCTGGAGATCAATTTTCTGAAGGCCTATCACCCTATTGCAAAGCTTCACATCCTGAACAACGCAAGATCTCAGGGGGAGCTTTAACAACATCCACTATCTTCTCTCTGACTGTTGATAGAGAAGATCATCTCATCCCCTTTCTCTCTCTCTCTCTGCTGTAAAGGGTTTTTCAAACTCCCTTCAAAAGTTTGTGATTGGTTTCTGAGACCTTATCAAAACTCAGTGGTGGCAAGACACCTGATCAAAAAATCTGGTTTGGTTTTTGAGCACCTTATCAAAAGCTTATTGGTGCCCAGGACACATGATCAACTCATCCTGCAGTGGATTCCTACCTAGGGTGGTAGAAGAGTGGATGTACCCAGGTTGATTGGGGAACCACTATAGCTCCTTGTGTCATCTGGTTGCTTACTTTATTTTTGTTTCTGGCTGTGGTTTGTGATTAGATTGCTCTGTGATTAGATAGTTACTGTGTTTAGATTTACTTTATATCATTAGCTTCCCTGTTCACTTAGGATTACAACAACTGTTGTAAAAAGTTTTGAGCAAGCACCATACTCTATTCACCCCCCTTTAGAGTATATCAGATCTAACTTGCACTTTCAATTCGTCGACTCCCCGGGACGAGTGTTGACACGGGTCGACACGCCCTGCGACATGCCCGTGTCGCAGGCCGTGTGCCATGTCTCGACACTTCGTCGAGTGAAAAAATGTCGACTTCGCGGGCTGAGTGTCGACACGGGTCGACACGCCCTGCGACTCGCCCGTGTCGCAGGCCGTGTGCCCTATCTCGACACAACATCAAGCGAAATTCGTCGACCTCTCGACCAACTCGACGACACAAGCCTGATACGCCCTGGGACATCACCGTGTCCCAGGCCGTGTGCCTCCTGCCAGAACCCAAAATTGGCCCAAAACGTCACCCGTCTCTCTTTTGAGTTTCGGGGTGTTACAACTCTCCCCCTCTTAAAAGAATTTCGTCCACGAAATTATATAAAGGGAAGATATGTATAAAACCAAAATTTGTACCTGAGCGGAACAACTCCGGATACTCGTCAAGTATAGTCTGCTCTTGTTCCCAAGAGAGCTCCTCACGACCGCAATTGTCCCATCGGACCTTGACCATCCTGATCTCTTTGTTGCGTAGCCGCTTGACCTCCGAGTCCTCAATCCGCACGGGCTTTACCTTTGTTGTCAACCCACTATCCACCGACACTTGATCAACCGCGATCACTTGCGTAGGCTCTTGCACCGCCTTACGAAGCACCAAAATATGGAATACATCATGTAATCCACCAAGCTCCACTGAGAGCTTCAACCGATAGGCTGCTTCACCAACTCGCTCTAGAACCTCAAACGGCCCAAGGTACCTCGTGCTTAGCTTTTTCAATCGCCGCACCTGCGAGACACCCTTGAACGCCTTGATCTTTAAGTACACATAGTCGCCCACAATGAACTCCACGTTCCTGTGCTTGGCATTATAGTACTTCGCTTGCCGGTCCTGAGCGGTAAGCAACCTCTCCCGAATGGTTCTCACCAAAGAAGTAGCATCCTCCACTTCTAATCGCTTATACAACTTTGACTCACCCGTTTCTAACCAAGACAACGGCGTGCGACATTTTCTACCATATAGGGCCTCGAAGGGCGCCATTTGAATACTCTCTTGGTAGCTGTTGTTGTATACGAACTCCACCAAATAAAGGTGGTCTTCCCATTGCTTCCCAAAATCCAAGACACACATGCGAAACATGTCTTCCATAGTTCTATTGATCCTCTCGGTCTGCCCATTTGTTTGCGGATGGAAGGCTGTGCTGAATTTCAGCTTTGTTCCCAACATTTGCTGCACAAGCCTCCAATCATTGGACGTGAACCGCCCATCTCGGTCACTCACGATGCTGCGGGGCACACCATGAAGCCGTATAATGTTATCCACATACAGTTTTGCCAACTTCTCCACCGGATCATCCTTCCTATGCGGAATAAAATGCGACTCCTTCGTTAGCCGATCAACAACCACCCAAATGACATCGTTCCCCTTTTGCGACCTTGGCAAATGATGCGTAAGATTACAGCAGTGAACCTGTCGCACAAGTAATATAAAATGGGGTTTTCCCAAGTATCGATCTCACAAGGAACACAGTAAGGTGGAGTTAATTTCGAGGAGGACTTGAGATTGAAGTCCTTAGGTCGGAGGTAACGATGGGGGCTTTGATATTTGCGGATAAAGAAAATAAAATACTAACAATTACTCCTATGCAACGCCGCTATGCGATGCTTCGCCAGGCGGGATGGAAGACTAGTCAGGCCGCTATGCACCGAATCGTTAGGCGGATGGGCGAGTAGGCTTGCGGATGAGGTGGTGAGAATGGCGGAATAAGAGTCGTAAGCACCTCTTCGCTATGCACGCTTCTAGCAATTGCTAGAACGGCAAGGGTGGATGGATGGTGGATGGACAAATAGGTGCACCTCAAGTAAATATAACGAAAATATACAATCACATAGACATGATTACAGATAAACGTATATTACACTAAGCATAGCTTCATCAAATACAAAGAGTTCAACTAAACTATCAACAACAAGAGAAGAAAAGTGTGCGAAATCGACCGGATCCAAAGCCTTGCTGAGGATTCACGGTCGGAATCGTCGGGTTGTCATTCCGCGTCCAAGCTCGGTCCGCAACTGCGTCCGGGGTAGAAAAGGGCTGTCACCACCTTCAAATGGCCCTCCTTCTTTGTGTCACAATCTGGTGGAGGATGGCACAACTTCCCCTTGCTTGATGGAGAAAGCTAGGTCAAGCCCTTCTTGAAGCTCAAGGATGAAGGAGGAGGCCGAGAGGAAGCTCCGGCTTGGATTTGGCGGTGAAAGCTTGCCCGGAGCACCTCCCTAGTGTGGAGATTGAAGGAGGACGGCGGAATCCCTCCTCAGAGACGAAAGCGGCGGAGGAAAAATGAGCGATCCCGAATTAGGGCGGAACCTGTACTATTTATACAAAAGCAGAAATGAACAATGCGCGCGATCACAGGCGCACGACCAGTTGTCATGCGCACTATGTCCTGTGCTCGTGCGCACTGGCATGGAATATCAGGAAGAAGAACTGGGATAACGCGCACGAGTAGTGGCGCACGACCAGTGGTCGTGCGCACTAAGTCCAATGATCGTGCGATTACCCAGACAGGACTCCAGAAAAGAGGAATCAAAGCACACGATCAGTGGCGCACGACCGGTGGTCGTGCGCAGTATGTCCAGTGGTCGTGCGCTTACCCCAGGCTGATTCTGGAAAACGTAGAGTAGTGCGCACGATCAGGGGCGCACGACCAGTGGTCGTGCGCATTATATCCCATGATCGTGCGCAGTATTCCTGTTTCACAACCATACCGGAACACGCACACGACCCCTGTACCGAAAGGAAAAACCAATCACTAATCTGTGCAGACATTCCAGACAATCACAAAAGGGAGTACAAACTATAAAAATAACAAAATACACAACCACGGGCATAAATGTGCACTTCCTATGGAAATAAAGATAAGATGAGATATGAACGATATAGAACTAAAAGTGAAGTGCAAACGCGTGAAAACTAGCCAAGATGAGTCCGAAAATAGGTATATAAAGTGGACTCATCACACCCCCAGACTTAACTGTTTGCGCGTCCCGAGCAAACAAAATCTAAGTAGATAGGGAAAAATACTAGTTAACAAAGAAATTGCGAAACGGAGTACCATGCGAAGTCGCAGGCTCGCGTGCATAAAAATACAATAGAAAAAATTTCTAAGTATACAGGATAGTTTATATTTTTCACAATGCGTATCAAAATTTTATTATTACTCAAAAATGGAATCACAGTGAATCATCCGGTCATGCGTAGGGAGAAAGTAAACTAATCGCTAGGCGAGCATTGCCAAAGATCGGGGCTCTGGATAACCTCCAAAGGAATCCACCAATGTCGGTGACCATATGCTTGCATTTTCGCATTCTCTCCACGACACTGGTTTGGTTCACACACGAATCAGTAGGACTTTAGGTGAAGAGATGGAGCTTGGGTTTCGGTGAGGTAAACAAAGAAATACAGGAAGGCTATGCACCTAACTCAAATGAGCTAGAAAAAAAGGAATCCCTCTACTAAGCAAAATACACGCGGGTACACCACACCCATAAACTGAACTTTTAACATATGGGTGTGTGAACCGCCTACTCCAAAAATAATCACAACTCAAATAGGATTTTCAATTATACTTTTTCTTTTCACTTTTTCACAAGTAACATCATTTTTTTAACTTTTCTTTTTTTCTTTTTCAAATTACTTTTCTTTTCACAAATTCAGCAAATATAACATTGGAGCACATCCACATAATCACAAGTAAAATCACCACATCACATCCCAACATTAAAATGTAAACACTAAAGCTCAACTCAGGTGTGCGACTAGGATTGGCTATGAGGCTTTGGTGAATGAAGGTGGAGCTGAATCAAAAGAAGGGTAGGCACAACGGGGCTAGCGAGGACAAGACGTTAGGAACGGTACAAAGCTCAACCGGGCCAAAATGATGGCCTACATCACGCTCATGCATGACTAACCTATACCCATGCTTCAAGAATAGCTTGGGGCAAGTTCTTAGCCAACGAGAAAGACTATCCCTCCTCCCGACTCGAGCAATACAAAACTAACGGCCGTCTACACACATCCCTAAGCTACCGTCGGATGCACACCGGATTCACCAACTTTTGAGTAGAATAAAATGTCTTTACGCAAATAGAAAAATATAAAACTATTAGCATACATAAAAATTAAATCTACTCGAATTTCTACACGAGACGAGAGCAGTTGACTAGGAGCACATCAACGTCAACATTTTACTCTGTCTCACAATCCTATGTCAGCACCATAATTTTCCAAAATCTAACGAAGAAATGAGTTTAACTCGCAGCATGCAAAAAGCTAAGCACGCGCTCATGTGGGTGCAGTGGTGTGTGATGCAATTAACTAATCAAAATAAAACAATAAAGGCTTCTAGTATGCACATGAGATGTGTACGTGCAATAGGTAACAGATCTCTCCCCCAGACTTAAACTAAGCAAAACAACATATAATAGAGAAATTAAAATCATAAAGAGCTAAGGGAAGAGGTTACCCAATGCTCAGCTTGTGAGCATACCAGAAGACGCGTGGAAACCGAAGCAGGCCCGCCATACGAAGAATCAGAACCCCGCCAATGCGATGTTGTCAAGAATACCTACAGGGGTGAGCTCCGCAAAAATAAAAGAAAACTATACAAAATACAAATAAATACTAAAACTAAAATAGACATGAAAAATAAAAATTGCAGAAAATAAAAGATAAGTACTGGGGTTATTGTCATCCCAGCACGACTTATTAAATTCTAAACAGTTCTAGCTTATAGGCCTATGAAATAAAAAGTGCACAGGTAACTGTTCCAATATCCATTTCGGCAACGGGTACCGATACGGTGATAGAGCAGTTACCCCTCTACCTAAATAATAATACCTGCCCAACACAGGTAGAGGAAATAGGAAATAAGAAGAGGAGGAGCACTGGTCCTCGCTCATCTTATCACAAAAAAAATCCTTGCCTAGCAAGGTATTGTCTATCACAGGCCCGCAGGAGGCAATGGCAACGGCATGAGCACAAAGCTCATCGTCATCCCAACGTACCTGTGGAGACTCATCCTGCACAGGCTCAGATAAGGAAGGGGGATCAAGTAATAAAAGAGAAGAAGAACTAAAATAATCAGAAAATGGGAGAGTGATCCCGGTCTCACTCTCAGCAGGATCCAAGCAGAGATCACTGTCGGTATCATACGCGTCATACCGAGGGGAATCCGAGAACTCAAGGTCCGCGGTGGTAAGAGGAACGACCTCATTCAATAAGGAGGTGCAAACCTCCCCATCGGAGAGAGGGTATTCCTCATCCCACCAGGGTGCGTCATAGTGTTCCGAAGATCCACCTTCTCCATCAGAGATAGAGGAATCATCATCCCACTTCGGCGCAACCTCGGGCACCAAATCATCAACAAGTACGGCATCATCATCCGACTCACACAAAAATGGAGTAGCACAATCTGGCAAAAATTGCGGAGGGGCAAGGCTGCTCTCAAAATCAAGCACTGAATAAGCACGCCCCATCACAAAATCATTCGCTGACGCCACCCCGTCGACGACCGGAACAATCTCATCGTACCATACAGGAGCGTCCATGAGTTCCTGCTCCTCTTTTTGTTGGATAACACTAGAGTGATCATCATCACTCAAGGGAAGCTCGTAAAAAGGGATCGAGGGACCCATGAAAGAGCTGTATGCGGCCAGAGATTCTTCAGTAATCTCAACGGGTAAAGAATGAGCAAAGTGCGTTATCGCAGTGTATGGGCCATGCAACACCCTGGTAGGCATGTCCACAACAGTCTTCCGCGAACGGGAGGTTGTTGTGCACATGCCCTCAGAGGGAGAAGGCTTGCACAAACGAGGGCAATCCTTCAACATGTGGCCCACACCTTGACATAACAAACACCGAATGCAATGCTCGACATTCATAACAGCAATGTCATCGATGGATCGGCGCAAAGTGTCAAGGATACGACACTTAGCATCAGGATCCATCACGAACAAAAATAAGTGCTGAAAAAGTGCTACTCAGCTAAAATAAAAATAACACGGATCTGCTATCTAAATCAAAAATCAGAAAAGGGCAAAAAGAAATAAGCAAAATAAAAATTCTAATAACAAAAACAAATAAATAAAAAAAATGATATGCACAAATGGAAAAGGGCTTCAATCTATTATCTCCCTCTCCACAAACTCACACGACTGTGTTCCCTGGCAACGGTGCCAAAAACTTGATGCGTAAGATCACAGCAGTGAACCGGTCGCACAAGTAATATAAAATGAGGTTTTTCCCAAGTATCGATCTCACAAGGAACACAGTAAGGTGGAGTTAATTTCGAGGAGGACTTGAGATTGAAGTCCTTAGGTCGGAGGTAACGATGGGGGCTTTGATATTTGCGGATAAAGAAAATAAAATACTAACAACTACTCCTATGCAACGCCGCTATGCGATGCTTCGCCAGGCGGGATGGAAGACTAGTCGCGCCGCTATGCACCGAATCGCTAGGCGGATGGGCGAGTAGGCTTGTGGATGAGGTGGTGAGAATGGCGGAATGAGGGTCGTAAGCACCTCTTCGCTACGCACGCTTCTAGCAATTGCTAGAACGGCAAGGGTGGATGGATGGTGGATGGACAAATAGGCGCACCTCAAGTAAATATAACGAAAATATACAATCACATAGACATGATTACAGATAAATGTATATTACACTAAGCATAGCTTCATCAAATACAAAGAGTTCAACTAAACTATCAACAACAAGAGAAGAAAAGTGTGCGAAATCGACCGGATCTGAAGCCTTGCTGAGGATTCACGGATGGAATCGTCGGGTTGTCAATCCGCGTCTAAGCTCGGTCCGCAACTGCGTCCGGGGTAGAGAAGGGCTGTCACCACCTTCCAATGGCCCGTCTTCTTCGTGTCACAATCTGGTGGAGGATGGCACAACTTCCCCTTGCCTGATGGAGAAAGCTAGGTCAAGCCCTTCTTGAAGCTCAAGGATGAAGGAGGAGGCCGAGAGGAAGCTCCAGCTTGGATTTGGCGGTGAAAGCTTGCCCGGAGCACCTCCCTAGTGTGGAGATTGAAGGAGGATGGCGGAATCCCTCCTCAGAGATGAAAACGGCGGAGGAAAAATGAGCGAACCCGAATTAGGGCGGAACCTGCACTATTTATACAAAAGCAGAAATGAACAATGCGCACGATCACAGGCGCACGACCAGTGGTCGTGCGCACTATGTCCTGTGCTCGTGCGCACTGACATGGAATATCAGGAAGAAGAACTGGGATAACGCACACGAGTAGTGGCGCATGACCAGTGGTCGTGCGCACTAAGTCCAATGATCGTGCGATTACCCAGACAGGACTCCAGAAAAGAGGAATCAATGCACACGATCAGTGGCGCACGACCGGTGGTCATGCACAGTATGTCCAGTGGTCGTGAGCTTACCCCAGGCTGATTCTAGAAAACGTAGAGTAGTGCGCACGATCAGGGGCGCACGACCAGTGGTCGTGCGCATTATATCCCATGATCGTGCGCAGTATTCCTGTTTCACAACCATCCCAGAATACGCACACGACCCCTGTACCGAAAGGAAAAACCAATCACTAATCTGTGCAGACATTCTAGACAATCACAAAAGGGAGTACAAACTATAAAAATAACAAAATACACAACCACGGGCATAAATGTGCACTTCCTATGGAAATAAAGATAAGATGAGATATGAACGATATAGAACTAAAAGTGAAGTGCAAACGCGTGAAAACTAGCCCAGATGAGTCCGAAAATAGGTATATAAAGTGGACTCATCAGCAAACCGTGCACAAAGTCCATAGATATGTCGTCAAATTTCAACTCCGGAATAGGCAAGGACTTCAGAAATCCTCCCGGCGTTTGGCACTCCGCCTTCACCAAGGCGCAAGTTTGGCACTTCGCTATGTAGAACGCCACATCCTTCTTCAAACCCGGCCACCAAAACAGTTTCTTGACATCACGGTACATCTTCGTGCTCCCCGGGTGAATTGAGTACTTAGTATGGTGTTCCTCGTACACCAATTCCACCCGCAAATTGTCCACACTTGGGATGCACAGACGACCGTCTTTCCAAAGCAATCCGTCCTCCACAACGAATTGGGAATTTGACCCATCCAGAGCCTCTACCATGAACTGCTTCATATGGACATCCATATCCAAAGCCTGCCGAATCCGATCAGCCAGGTCATATTGTACTTAGGTCCAATTCAGTACTGCTTCAGCACTTGATTGCTTATCTACACAAACTATCCCCAACGCCTCCAACTCCCGCACCAACCGCTCATCATGAACTGATAGCTAATTGGCTTGAGCTGGGGCCCGACGACTCAACGCGTCCGCAACCGCATTACCCTTACCAGGAACGTAGTGAATCTTGAATGTATAGTCCCCCAAGAACTCCATCCATCTACGTTGCCGCATATTCAGATCCTTCTGATCAATCAGATACTTCAGGCTCTTATGATCGGTGTAGATATCAATCTTCACACCGTACAAATAGTGTCTCCACAGCTTCAAGGCAAAAATCACGGCCGCTAACTCCAAGTCATGGACCGGATAGTTCCTTTTATGCACTTTTAGCTGTCTCGAGCCATAAGCTATTACACTTCCGTGTTGCAGTAGCACGCAACCCAAACCGCTGTCCAAAGCATCACTGTAAATCTCATAGCCTTCGGTCCCAATCGGCGAACTCAGCACAGGAGCCGTGGTCAACCGACACTTCAACTCCTCAAAAGATCGCGCGCACTCCGGAGTCCAAACGAACTTCTGCTCCTTCCTCGTCAAAGTAGTGAGAGGTAACGCTATCTGCGAGAAGTTCTCTACGAAGCGCCTATAATAGCCGGCAAGCCCCAAAAAGCTCCGGACTTCCGCTACCGTAGCAAGCTCAGGCCACTCCCGTATTGCAACAATATTCGTCGGATCCACAGCAATACCCTCTCCACTCACTATATGACCGAGGAACGCCACTGAGGATAACCAAAACTCGCACTTCGAGAACTTGGCATACAACTGATTCCTCCTTAGCGTCTCCAAAACCAAATGATGATGCTTGAAGTGATCTTCCTCACTTTGCGAGTACACCAAAATATCGTCGATGAAGACGATCACAAAATGGTCCAAGTACTCCCGGAAGGTCCTGTTCATCAGATCCATGAACACTGACGGCGCATTAGTCAGCCCAAACGGCATGACCGTAAACTCATAATGCTCGTATCTCGTACTGAACGCTGTCTTCGGGATATCACTCTCCCTTATTCGCATCTGATAGTACCCAGCCTTGAGATCCAACTTCGAGTACACCGTCGACCCGACCAACTGATCAAAAAGATCATCGATCCGGGGGATCAGGTACTTGTTCTTCTCCGTCAACTTGTTGAGCTCCCGAAAGTCAATACATAGCCTCAAGCTTCTGTCCTTCTTCTTAACAAAGAGGACCGGCGCTCTCCAAGGCGAAGAACTCGGGCACACATACCCTTGCTCCAACAACTCTTGCAGTTGAACTTTCAGCTCCGCCATTTCCTTAGGCGCTAGCCGATATGGAGGCCGTGACACAGGCTTTGCACCTGACACTAGCTCAATCGTGAAATCTATCTCCCGTTGAGTCGGGGCTCTAGGAAGATCTGCGGGCAACACATCAGGGTATTCCGATACCACTGAAATACTATCCAACGCGGGCTTCGGCTTTGCAACCTCCACTAGTGTAAAGAATAGTTCTGCACCGGCACGAACCGCCTTCACCACCTGAAGAGCAGACATCAACGTCTTGCTCGACCCCTTTAAAACTGTAAAAGTCGTCTCACGACTTGCTCCCAACTTGACTTCCTTGCTACCGCAATCAATATAGGCTTGCTGCTCTGAGAGCAAGTCCATACCAAATAATACGTCGAACTCCCCTAGCGGTAGTAACAATACTTGGAAGTCAAAGTCTTGGCTCCCTGACCACACTTAAATGCAACAGATACTACCCGCGCGCATTGAGCCCCATTGGATCATAGCGCATCCAATTTGTCTTTTACCAACAAAGGAGGTACTCTGACGCGTAAAATAATTCCTAAATAAAGGGATGCAAAGCTTCGCTTACACGAACAGTGCTCTCGCCGAATAAACAAAAATCAGAACAAAGCTTAGCACAAGTAGTTCTAAGCTAACATGCACAAGGGCGACAAGTATTCAAGGCAAAATTATCTTTAAACCATACCTGTCCTCACGACGGCGTGCTTTCTCTCGGACTTGGGACGTCCGCTCCAGCAGTCTCGGGCAAAGTGCCCCTGTTTTCCACAAGTGAAACATGCACTCGGGGTTCGACCCGTAGTCACCCCAGAAGCACCAGCAGAGGGGGCTGGACCCGCAGTCCTAGCCTTCTTATACCACCTACGGTAACCAGACTTTGAGGTGTTCGGCATTTTGAATGCCGTTTCCTTAGCACTAACGTCCTCAAGTGCTCCTGACATAGCTTTCTTAGCCTTCTGAGCACCATTCCAACATTCTCGGGCAACATGCCCTTTCTTTTCACAAGTAAAACATGTGTAAGTAGCTTTGCTAGTCGATGCCATAGCCCCTTTCTCCAGCATTCTGCCGGATGCAGCTCTTATGGGGCTTGCATAGTTCGATACCACGGTCGCTGGCATCGGGAGAGTCTTCCTCAAAGCTGCCTCCAAAGATCTAGCTGATTTCACGAAGGCTCGGAATCCCAATAACTTTGGTCCTAGCAGTAGAACTCGTAACTCGGCGCGCAGGCCATTATAAAACATATCGACTGTAGCTTGCTCATTATCCAACTCGAAGCATGGGTAGCGGCTTATCATAAGAAATGCTTGCAAATATTCCTCAACTGTGTGCGCTCCCTGCACTAAATGCATATTCAGCTGCTGCCCCGATGGTCTACCAAAGGTCATCTGCTCCATCACGCCAACCGGCGTTGAAGACACAACAGGGGCGCAGGGTTGTACATTTCCTCCAAGATGTGCACCCGTCACAGCGAACACCGCTTCTACGATCCTTCTAATGGTTTCATACGAAGGAGGAGTCTCAAACACCTCACCGGGTGCACTATGCTCCTCAAAAACCGGACATTCTGGCGGTCCAGCACCGCTTCCGATCACCTATAGTGGTACAAAATACCGTTAAACGACCAAATGAAATTGCAAACAACAATTATAGGAACACGCAGGTTCCCCAAACACGTGTATTTTCATTCCTAAGTGGACATTCACGTGTATTGTAACACCCCCTATCCGTCGCATAGCATATAACAGTAGGTCCGGCCGGGGCCCGATGCCATATACCACAGACAGACTGGGTGGTTACTCATGGAAACCATCCAACCAATCATAACGTCCTACACAGAGCATTCTAGCGGAAGCAGTTTAGTAAGTTGCAATAAAGAACCCAGCTCAAAAGCATGAATGTCCACTAATACCAAATAGGAATGTTGTACATACACAAGAACAGGCCTTAAGGCCTTACAAAATGGTTCACTTGATATTACATGATTTACAAACCACGGCACGCAGACCGGTCATACATGAATAAAAGCAGTAAACACTCCAATTAGGCCTTCGAGGGCCGGCTTCGCAATTTGGGCTTTAGCCCGCTATTGACCGCTTGGTCCAGCAGCACCTGCAAGCAACAAACCACCGCACGGTGGCAAAACAAGGCAACGGTCAGCAATGCTGATCAAATTATAACGATCCCGCCCCCAACTCGGGGCGGCGATGCTCCTTCCCTGCATTTTATTATCATAAGCGTGCAGAGTATATATATACATTTCATCACAGGCGTAGGATCACACGGCCACACACCCCGTGCACTCAGGGCACATTCTCGGTGAACACAGTCTAAGTCTGTCGACTCACCACCGTCCCTTTGGACGACAAAATAATGAGCAGTTTGTCTTCCCGGCATGGGTCACGGTAATTGAAACCATAGACCGCCGAAGACCATCATCTATGCCAACGGCTCTAATCCTAACGACATAAAACGGGTATGGTTCCATCTAACCCGTGCTCACAACGCAACGGTAATTTAAACCATATGCGCCCGCAACGGTAATTCAAACCATATGAGCAGGTCAAACTTCTCCCGAGTCCCGTCTCCATCACATTTCACATAACTCGATTATGTTCAAGTTGGCTCTCAGGCCACCAAGTTGGCAGGATCACACATCCGCCCAGTTTTCCGGGTGCACCTTAGGGTTAATCCCCAAGGCTCCCTGTTGCAATCTACCACGTAGAAAACCGAAAAACAAACAATCGCACGGAGTCTTCTCCGGCATTTATGCAATGCAACATCACCGATCCAGACCAACATGTCCGGGTAGGCTTCACACATCATGTCTATGTCTGTTCTCTCTTACGGACTCTAAAAAACAGGGACTTTACATATCTACCCGAAGGAACGCCTCCAACTCACCGCAAACTCGCGAGAGCGGGCTTCCTATGTAAAGAAGAAGAGCTTCACATGCTCAAGAAGAGAATCGTTACCCTAGCGTTCTTCTTTAGCGCCATGGAAAGGTAAGCGGATGAAAAGCACTGCACTCTCTTTTTCTCCGTGGATCCGGAGTCGGCTCGAGATTTGGAGCTTCGAAGCTCCTCCAATGGCCGAATCTAGCTTCTTCTTCCTTCCTTGGCTCTCCTCTCTCTCTAAGCTTTAGAAAGATAACCACTCAAGTAAACGTGAGGGTTTTACGGGTCCAATCCCGGGTATATCCCATCAGGAACAACACCCAACCGTTGGATCACCAATTAAAGAAACGAACGGCTTTGATTCGGGACTGAAAAGTACAATCTGGACCGAACACGGCCTGGCACACGCCCGTGTCCAGGGCCCTGTGCCTCATTCGCCGTCAAAATCAACGTACCTGGAACAACACATGGGCATCGAACACGCCCGTGTTCGACCTGACATACCCGTGTTCCACCTGACACGGACGTGTGGCCGGCCGTGTACCCCCATCGATTTATCCCGAAAATAACCCGAGAACTACACGGGTTCTAGGACATGCCCGTGTCCTAACCCGTGTCCACTCGAACACGCCTGGGCTCCAGGCCGTGTACACGGTCTCGACACTCGACACTTAGTCGAGCGAAGTTCGTCGACCTCACGACACGGCCCTGGACACGCCCGTGAACTAGGTCGTGTGCCTTATCTTGACACATCGTCGAGCAAAATTCGTCGGCTCCTCAGGACGAGTGTCGACACGGGTCGACACGCCCTGCGACACGCCCGTGTCGCAGGCCGTGTGCCATGTCTCGACACTTCGTCGAGCGCAAAAATGTCGACTTCGCGGGCTGAGTGTCGACACGGGTCGACACGCCCTGCGACACGCCCGTGTCGCAGGCCGTGTGCCCTGTCTCAACACAACGTCGAGCGAAATTTGTCGACCTCTCGACCAACTCGACGACATAAGCCTAACATGCCCTGGGACACACCTGTGTCCCAGGCCGTGTGCCTCCTGCCAGAACCCAAAACTGGCCCAAAACGTCACCCGTCGCTCTTTTGAGTTTCGGGGCGTTACAAGTTCTACATGTATAAATGAGAGAATGGACAAGCTTACTATTACAGAAGATTCAACTGCAAATTAGGAAGTGAAAAATGGTGGCTGCTGTCCAGGGGGAGTACAAGACTCTCCAGATGCTGACGAAAACCAAGAGGTGCAGCATAATGAAGAGACTGGAGGTGTTCAACCTGAAGATAGACTACATCCAGCTATTAGACACTTAAAGGATCATCCAACAAATCAAATAATTGGTGATCCAAGACAAGGAGTACAGATAAGGAGCAGGAATCTAAACTCAGTTCTTTGCTCTAGCTTCTTATCTCAAGTGGAACCCAAGAACTTTGAAGAAGCTGTTCTAGACCCACGTTGGATTGATGCCATGCAAGAGGAGCTGAATCAGTTCAGAAGGTGCAAGGTCTGGAAGTTAGTTCCTAAACCAAAAGACCACAACATCATTGGAACAAAGTGGATCTTTAGGAACAAACTGGATGAGAGTGGGATCATTGTGAAGAACAAAGCAAGACTTGTTGCAAAAGGATACATGCAGGAAGAGGGTATTGACTTTGATCAAACCTTTGCCCCAGTAGCAAGACTGAAAGCAATTAGGATGTTCCTTGCTTATGCAGCATATCAAGGCTTCAAGGTATTCCAAATGGATGTAAAATCAGCATTCCTAAATGGAAATCTAAAAGAATAAGTCTATGTAGAGCAGCCCTTAGGTTTTGTTGATTCTCTCAAACCTGATTATGTTTATAGACTTAGGAAAGCTTTATATGGGTTAAAGCAAGCCCCAAGGGCCTGTTATGAAACCCTGTCTACTTTTCTCATTGAGAACAAATTCTCAAGGGGAAAAATAAATAAGACTCTATTCCTTAGGGAATCCAAAGGAAAGATAATCCTAGTCCAAATATATGTTGATGACATAATATTTGGTTCCACTGAAAGTATCCATTGTAAAAAGTTTGCAAAACCTATGCAAGAGAAATTTGAAATGAGCAGTATGGGAGAACTTAAGTTCTTCTTGGGTCTCCAAGTAAGATAGACTGAAGATGGCTTGTCCATATCTCAGTCCAAGTTCACCCAGGAGTTAATTAAGAAGTATGGTATGGAATCATCCACTACCATGAGAACTCCAATGGGGACAAGTGTGTCTCTTAGCAAAGATGATGCAGGGAAACCTGTAGATGAAACTTTGTATAGAGGGATAGTTGGCTCCCTCCTATATCTGTCTGCTAGTAGACCAGATATCATGTATGCTGCATGTGTCTGTGTCAGGTACCAATCCAGCCCTAAAGAATCTCATCTTACTGCTGTCAAAAGGATTTTGAGATATCTTAAGGGCACACCTAATCTAGGCCTTTGGTACCCTAGGAATGGAGATTTTCTACTGACAGACTATTCAGATGCAGACTTTGCAGGTTGCAAAGAAGATAGAAAACGCACTACAGGTACCTGTCAATTTTTAGGAGGAAGATTGGTGTCTTGGAGCAGTAAGAAGCAGACTAGTGTGACAATTTCCACAGCTGAGTCTGAATATGTGGCAGCAAGAAGTTGCTGTGCACAATTGTTGTGGATTCATCACCAACTAGAAGACTATAGTATTCATGTAAGTAGAACACCTTTGCTTTGTGATTCTACAAGTGCTATTTTTGTTGCTAATAATACTGTTTCACATAGTAGGACTAAACATATAGAAATTAGATACCATTTTCTTAAAGAACATGTAGAGAAAGAGAACATCTCACTAGAATTTGTCAAAACAGATTATCAAATTACAGATATGTTTACTAAGCCTCTAGATGAAACTAAATTCAATAAGTTTAAAATTGAATTAGGAATGTTGAACATAGTTTAGTTTAACAAAATTGGCTAAGTAAAACTGTGTCAACATATCCAGCAGAACGGTGTCGACACATAGTAGTTGGTGTCGACATTCCAGGAAAGTGGTGTCGACACATCTAAAGTATCGGTGTTGACACTTCAGAGAAGTGGTGTCAACATATCCAGATGTGGTGTCGACACTTAGAGTATAGACGCAGATTCGTCGACCTCAGATCGTCGAACTCGACAAAGTCAAATAAAATTGATGTCGAGTCATTAGAAGTCTGTGTCGACACTTTTCAACAGTGTCGACACATTAAGAGATTGTTGACGCAACTTTTGACATTCATTAATTAGAAAGGTATAAATAGGTCAACAACATATTCTGTCGACACATTCTCCATATTTTCGAGACCAAAACCCTGTGTCGACAACTTCTCTCTTCTTAATCCAAGCTTTCACTCAACCCTAATGACACCAAAGATAGAAGACAATGTCAATGGAGGATACGAACTGGTTCGGAATGCATTTGATGGAGCGGAATCAAATATTATAGGAGTAATAACCCTAATAGTTGAAAATGGTCTGGAATTCTTAGTTTCTGAACCAACTATGATTTGGAAGAAAGAAACAATAGAATTCTTTGGTGCTGCTACCCTTGATCAAACTGGACTCAAAATTAGATCCACAGTCCATTGAGTAAACGTGAAAATCACCCAGAAGATTTTAAGAAAAGTTCTGCACTTGCCAAGAACACAAGAAGAAGAAGATGTACCCGCATCTAAGCTAAGGTAAGCACTTCAATGGCGTGGACTGGATTCCACCATGAAGATTGGCTCAGCTTTGAACAGGAAAAAGGCATGAATATTCAAGGGAAATTTTTGTCTGAAGTTGTAGGCAAATTTATTCTCTGTAAGCCAGGGGGCATGATAGGATATCAGCCTATATGTTCAGTGTGATGACCAGTATCATCTACAACCTAACTACAGATTGGTCATTACTAATTTTTGAAAAGATTAAGGAAAGTCTTAAGAAGCTAAATCTGGGGAGAATTGTGAACTTGTATTTAGCTGGAACAATACCTGAAGTGATGGAACAGTCAGCTGGGACTAAGATAAATCACATGAGAAGGATGGACATCAGGATCATCTCCAGGTGGGAGAGGGTTCTAACTAAGGACATGCCTGATGAGGACAGACAAGAGATTCCTGCACAATCTACAACACAAGATATTCCTGCACAAGATATTGCAGATAATGCTCAAGTGCAGGGGGAGCCTCATGTTGAGGAATAGCCAATACACTTGGAAGGTGATATTGCTACACAAACTATACTTGAGGTAATACATGAGGTTAATCAATCAATTCTTAATGATAAGGATGAAACTCTAACTGAATCTTTGATTGATGTTGACCAGCCAACTCAACTACACAGTCAAGCACAAGATGTCATTATGGAGGATACATCTGCTGCTGCTGATGTTCCAGAGATAAGAGTATCTCCAGTCTCTACTCAACAAGAGTTAACTCTTGAAGAGTTATTCCCTGATTTAGGGAAGACTGAATTTAAGAGGGAGAAAACAGCTTTTGAGGGGGAGCAAGTGAACATTGAAAAGGAGCAAGTGAGTACTGTGGAGAAGGAGCAAGTAAGTACTGTGGGGGAGGAGCAAGGGACTCAGGTGGAGCTACCTAGGACTGAACAAGTATTGCCTCCTAGTCCTACAGATAGAGTTGATATAGCTAGTTCCTCAGCATCTGAGGATGAAGAAGCAACAAGAGCTGAGAAGAGGAAGCTAATGGTCTTCAAAAGGAGAAGCCAAAGCTACAAGAAGGCATTACAAACTGTTGCTCCACAATCTGCCCCAGCTACTGATTATATCTCCTTATTAGTCTCATTGCAAGTAAAGCTGGATGAACAAAAGATTGTCATGGAGAAATACATGGATGAGACTCATAAAGATCTATAACTCTCCTTGGCTACATATATTAAATCTATAAGATTTGAAGTTAATCAGCATAAGAAGGAAATGACTGATTGCTTTCACAAAGGAGGAAATGCTGTGGTTTTCCTAGCCACACATCTAGAGAAAAACAAGACTCACGTTTATGCTATAGCTGTGAAGCAAGGCTATATTCTCGAGAATCAGATTAGAATGAATGATAATCCGACAGAATCACATAATGTGATTGTTACAGAATTGAAGAATGTTGCAACTGCTCAGCCTGAAGCAAAGACTAATGCCAAGGCAGATTTTGACAAGCAATTACAAGAAGGCCTAGCTGCTGTAAAAACATCTATTGAACAATCTCAAAAGACTATTTCTGCACAGCTACTAAAGTTAAAGTATTTTTATAAAGATGGTGTTAATTTTCTGGATGAACAGGTCAGATTTCAAAAGGATGACCTCAGGGATCATGTTGCTAGAGAAGTCATAAAGGGGGAGAGAGTATTAGTCAAAGCTGGCTCTGATCATGCTAAATGGATATCTAACAGCATCAGAGCCACCCTTGGATATCCACCCCTCTATGATGATGACAATATGGCTAAGTCTGGTATACAACCTGCTTACTTAGAAGGGGTTCAAGATGAAGTTGCTCAAGTTATTTATCCTCCAGCAGATTTTGAAATAATTCACCAAGAAGTACAGTCTATGTACAGTCCTCCAGAAGGTGCTCAAAATATTATCCTTGAGAAAGTAGACAAGCCAGTGTCAGAGGCAGTTTTGAAAGAGCAAGAAGCTTATTATCTAAGAAAAGATTCAGAGAACAGGCAGAGTTGAAGCCTGATTTTGAGCAGTGGAGTCCAACATCCAGGAACATTATACTGACTGCTTGGAAAGCTGTAAAGGATAAGACCCATGATAGGGGCAAATGGTACTCTGCACAAGAATGGCAAAAGTATGAAGCTAGGCAAGAAGCCATAGTTCAATATAAAAGAAAGGCAAAACTTGGGAAGCTACCTCCTAATGCTCAGGAGCCTAACAAATATTTCCCTAAGCCTTTTCATTACTTTGAAAGACAAAGAATAAGGGCTGAAGAGCAAAAGAAGAAAGATCTAAAGGGCAAGAAGCCAGCTGATGATACTGATGCTCCTGTACAAGCCAAGATCCAATCAGGCAAAGGCATAGTCATTAGGGAGCCAGAACAGCCTTAGATTAGATTTTCTAGATTTTACAACTTTATAATCTTTAGTTATTAAAATCTATGTAAACTTTTGATTAAGAAATTTTTATAAGTTGAAACAAAACATTAATTAATGCTCATTGTGTTAGCATTATTATTCTATGATGATATATTCTATATGTTTTGTTAGCAGTTATCCTGTCATATAATGTTGTTATACATCATAATGTGTATTTGTTATGAATGATGTATATCATTGACTAAGGGTTATGACTTCTCCAAATGGGGGAGATTGTTAGGTACATTGGAAAATGTGTTCCAGATTTAAAGAAGCCTCAGCTTACTCAATGATATGCATCAATGTGTATTTGATGTTGTTTTGAGTTTATATGTGCAGGTAATTAAATGCAGGAATGCAGAAAAATTTCTAAGTCCATGTGTCGACACCAGGAGAAGCTTTGTCGACACTTATGAAGGCCTGTGTCGACACTAGAGAAAAGCTGTGTCGACACTTGGAGTTAATTGTGTCGACACTTGGAAAGGCTGTGTCGCCACCAGAAGAAACTGTGTCGACATACAGAGGCAGTGTCGACACACAGAAAAGCATAGTCGACATCAACTGTGTCGACACACTGAGGCTGTGTCGACACATAGAGAAAGTCTAGTCGACATCAACTGTGTCGACACACAGAGGCATTGTCGACACACAGAAGCTTAGTCGACATCAATTGTGTCGACACCAAGAGGCAGTGTCGACACACAGAAGACTTTGTCGACATCAACTGTGTCGACACACAGGACTTGTGTCGACACACACAACAGAGATTCAACAAAGTTAAAGAGAAGTGTTTGTGTCGACACACAGAATCTGCGTCGACACATTCTACAGAAGGCTGTGTCGAGAAGCATTAACAACAACAAAGGAGATGTGTCGACACCACCAAGGCTTGTGTCGACACTTAGTTCACTTGTGTCGATACTTAGTCTACTTGTGTCGACACATGATGAAGTTTAGTCTTGACATTTTGCTGACAGAGACAGAGTTCAAGAAGTAACTGGATGACTTGAAAGCTGCCATTTCTAACCGGTCTACTGTAACTGTCAAAGCTGTCAGAAGTTTGTTAGAAACCGGATCAATCGGTTACCACGGAAGAAGACTATATAAAGGATTTATCCTTCAACAGAAGAAGAATGAATACAGAGAAACTTATACCAATCAATACAAATACTGAAGAAAGAAAAATAGAAGTATTTGGAGAGAGAGAGAGCTCCAAAGAAGAAAGGGGCTTTCATCATCAAGTCCCTCAAGTGCAGTTGCTGAACCAGGCTTCTAAGAAGGATTCAGATTGTGATCTGAATATCAAGAAAGGAGCTGATTGAAGATCAAATTCACAGGAGTTCAACCCTACTGAGTTCAGATTCAAGAAGCTTTGAAGAAGGCTAAGAGTGATTGTTCTCTGCCATCAGTTTCTTCCAAGAACTGATCAAGAAACCATCCATCCCTTCTCTCTCTATCTGGGTGGTGGTTAATTACAAACTTATATCAAATTTCTGTAGGATCTTTATAGATCTGAGTTGTAAGCCTGTGTTTATAAAGGCTGAGTATAGGAGAGTATTTTCTCTGAGTGGTAGGCCTTGTTGAAGGCTGAGATAGGGCTGTGAGCCTGAGTTGTAGGGGATTGTTATCTCTGAGGTGTAGGACTTATTGAAGGCTGAGGTAGGGCTGTGTGCCTGAGCTGTAGGTGTGTGGACTCACTCTGAGTTGTAGGAACTTTGTTGGGTTATGAGCTGTAAGATATGAGGATCTGAGGTGAAGAGAAGAAGTGAGGGAGAATCCAGCACACTGCTAGATAGGAGAAGGGGGAAAGTGGATGTACCCAATACTTGGGGAACCACTATAAATCCTGTGCACTCTGTGATTGGATATATTTTCTGTGATGTGTTTGCTGTGTTAGTAGTATAATCAACAGAAAAGTAGAGTTTATTATCTGCCTTAGAATAAAAAGTATTTGAACCTATTCACCCCCCCTCTAGGTGTATTAGGTTATCTTGAAACCAATTCTTTCAAATAATATAGGGGCATTGTTGGGTCCCTACTATACCTTACAATAAGTAGACCTGACATAATGTTTGCCACATGTCTTTGTGCTAGGTTTCAAGTGAACTCTAAAGAATCTCATCTAGTTTTTCTAAAAAGAATTTTGAGATATATAAAGAGTTATCCTAGTCTAGGACTCTAGTATCCTACTGAGTCAGAATTTGATTTAACTGAAAATTCAGATACCGACTTTGCTAGATGTAGGGTAGATAGGAAAAGTACCTCAGGGACTTGCCAGTTCCTTGGTATGAGATTAGTGTCTTGGTTCTGCAAGAAACAACCATCTGTGTCAACATCAACTAATGAAGCAGAATACATTGCAGCTGACAGTTGTTGTTCCCAGATACTGTGGGTTCAAAACCAACTCCTAGACTATGGGTTGAACTTAAATAATTCAACTCTATCTTGTGATAACACAAGTGCTATATCTATAACATAAAATCCAGTCCATCACAGTAGGACTAAGCATATAGATATTAGACACCATTTCATTAGAGAGTGTGTAGACAAAAATAAAGTTAATCTTGTCTATATCTAAACTGATCTACAAAGAGATAATATTTTCACCAAACCCCAGAATGAAAGAAATCACTTGTTCTTTATAAATCATCTTGGTATGATAAATGGAGAAGATTTAAATAGATTTCTGCCTACACTCGATGAATTTTTTAAAGTTCATCGAACGGAGATCGACAAACAAAAAAAAGTTCTAGAGAAATTCGTCGAACGAAGATCGACAAACTCTCAGTGAGTGAAGCTATGCACGTCGAACAGAGATCGACGAATCCTCTTCAGAAAACTTTCTTCAAACGAAGCTTGATGAAATATTTTCAAATCTTCAGACTGAGCTCGATAAACTATTTAACTACAAATTATTTCGTCGACCTCAGATCAAAGAGTTCTTTTATTTTTTGTGGAACGGAGTTTGTCGATTCATATTATAGAAAACCTTATATCTAGGTTTTCTTCGACCTCCATCCCGCGCTTTCAGTTCCCTTGCATTTGATCTTTGCTTTTTCTCTTGCAGGTGAACTAATGGCGATTCCAGCAGGCAGCCTTGCAGCCATGAAATTTGATACCGGATTTGATGTGGACTTTGAATCGTTTCAAAACTCGGATCCTATCATCTTGAATATCTCGCAACTGTTTGAAGATCAGCAGTTGAAAAATTTGATGACCACCAGGATCAAGCTAGCTGGTGCAGAAATCAGAGAGTGGGTCTACACTTCCTCCACCACAGATGAGAACACTATGACCGGCTCAATATCGGGTAATACTGTCGCTCTTACCCCCGCCGTTCTGACTGAAATATTCAGTTTAAACAATGATACAAAAGAACTGGAAATTGATAATGAAGAATTTAATGATATGTTGAATAAAATGGGTTATACTGGAGCAACCACTAATAAACTGCTGAAGAAACATCTGTCTACTGAGTACAAATTTCTCGCAGATGTTGTAGGAAAAGTACTGCTGGGCAAGCACACTGTACATGATTACATAACCAGGCATCAATTCCTGGTAATGTGTGCAGTGGTGAATAAGAAAATAGTGAATTGGGCTCAAATCATGTTTGAGTTGATTAAGAAAAAGAATACCAAAAAGGAGGTTTATTTTGGAAGGATTATAGGAATCTTTCTTAAGGAAAAGGCGGCTGAATCCCTGGTCACCCCGACCATATTCATAAATGCCTCCATGAGGATCACCTATGCCCTCTTTGGCAGGTGGGAGAGGAACATCACCAAGCAAACCAAGGCTTCTTCCTCCTCCAGGCTTTCTGAAAGCACTAGGCCTGTCACAGCCGCTCCTCTAAACCCAGAAGAGGCCCCCTCAACCTCCAACATTCCCTCTTCTCCTCAACATCAATAACTACAACCACTTCACATTTTTACAACAGTTCCATCTCCTGCACATTCTCCACCTCCGTCCTCTCCTCAAATAAATCTCACTGCAATCCAATCACTTGAAACCCCATCTTCCCCCATTCAAGAATCCATACAACACTCTCCTTCCCAATCACCACAACTATCCCCACCTCAATCCCCCTTCCACCTCATCTAACTACCACTAATACTGACAATGTTCTCTCCTCCCACACATTCAATTTAGTGATTCCTGCATCCTCTCCCCATCAAGAATTCGTCCCCACAGCAATAATTCCACCCTCTACAACTGCTCCTTCCTCTGTCCCCTTCCCTCTACTAGTCCAAACTGACCTTCCCTCTTGTGCACCTGACCACACACACAGATATGTCCAGTGTATTTTCTATTTGTTCAAATTATGGTCACCACAATCCCTACTCCCCCACTGCTCCAGAATCCCTCTACTTAAACTATTCTGATATTGCTAAGGATTTGCTTGCTTTCATCTCTCCCACTCTTCAAAAACTTGTAACTAATGCTCTAGCTCCTCTCACTGCTTCCATCCAAACTCTCTCTACCACAGTTGCTGCTCTATCCCCTGTCCCTTCTTCTGGGGGACTGGCTCCAGGACCTTCTGCAGCCAGTCAAGGGGAGATGCTTCATGATGAAGAAGTTCCAGTGAATGTAGCAACAGAAACAACAGAAATAGCAGCATCAGAAAAAGCAGCAGCAGAAGCAACAGCAGCAGCAGAACTTAATTCTTTTATGTTCGACTCTTCAGAAGATATAACAAATCCTTATGCAATAATAGATTTAATAGATTCAGATACTGATATGGATGATCCTATTTTGGCTGAGCTGGACACTGCTGGTGATTATATTATAAATCCCACAGTTGATCTTTTGAAATTGTTGAGCATGTTTGATACATCTCATTTGACCTTTCTGCCAGAAGACTGCATAAAGCCATCTTTGCCTATAGTCCCCTACACCTCACCAATAAGACCCAAGGTTGCCAAGCAACTGAAGGCTAGTTTTGCCATTACAGAAGTCCCTGTTATTTCATCTCCACCAAAAGCTGCTCCCCTCATTACTTCATCCCCTCATGGAGACATTTCTGCTCCAACTTTTGTTATGTATGACTCTCCAATGCCTGATCTTGATGAATTGATCATGGCTGATATAAAAGAAGAAAATAAATCAGTTGCTGAAAGCACTGAAGTGTACAGTTCTCCTACTCCAGCTCCTTCTCCAGCTCCTCTTCAGGCTGAAAAACCTATTGATAAATCTGAACTAAAAGCCATTGATGCTTTATATGATACTCCTCAAGAATCTTCTGATGATGAAGATGAGGAAGAGGATTCTGATGATGAGCCCAAGGCCAAGAAGAAAGTCTCCAAGAAAAAAAAAGCTCCTCCACCTCCTGCTACAAAACTCAATCCAACAAATGATACTCCCTATTATATACTTCAGATAATCACACCATACAAGGGCATGTCATCATGGATGTGGCTGTCCAAGAACCAACAGAAAGAAAGAAAATCATGAAGCACTCACCACCTCCACAGAGATACAAGAAGGATCCTCCTCCTCCAGCTGCTATTGGTGCTTCAGGTTATTCAACTCAGAGGACTATCCAATACCAAACATATCGGAGACATCAGGGTAGGTACTCCACCTCTTTAGGAAGTAGCCAGTAGAGGCACTATTCATCAGGCAAACAACATCAACAACAATAACATCAACATCAACTTCAATAGCAACAAATTACTGAACATCAGAAAGTTGAAAGCCCAAAGAGACCTGCCTCCCCTCTTGTACCTTTTGAAGTTCTAGAAACAGCTACAATAGCAAGGATGGCCAGATTCCAAGAATTGGTTGGCCTATCCATGATCAACAAAGCAAGAGCTGAAGGAAAGGATCCTTCTGAATACACTACCATGTCCAAATACAGGAAGGAATAACTCAACAGGTTTGCGAAAGCTAACAATTTTTTTAATGTTGATGACTACATGAAATTGCATCCAGAATTTGTAGTGCCAAGGGCTGCCTCCCTTAATATCATTGAAGCTGCAGATATGATAATGACTAAAACTCAAGCAGCAAACCCAAACAGGTAAATCAAATTTACACAGCCTGGTGACAAAGCTAAGGAGGTTAAGCCAAAGGAGCCCAGGAATAAGAAATAAACTTTAAACTGTTTAGTCTCTTTGATTATTTTTAAAACTGTCTGTTTATATTCTTGATACAAAGCTCTTTATACATATATATCTGCTGCATATTTTACAATTTCCTGCCAGATATATGTTTTCTTGCTTTGTGAATATCTTGTGTTTGTGTTTAGTGACCTCACCCAAATAGGGGGAGATTGTTGGATCCCTAGTTGGATTTGGGCATGCTCATTAAATTAGGATGTTTGACCCAACATGTATAGCAAGGGTCATGTTTGTGTCCTAGTGTCTAGGCCATGTCCTTAGAATCAACACTATATGGACAAGCCATCAACAAACTGCAGAAGACTCAAGAATTAGAGAAATTTTAAAGACTCTGAAAATGAGTTCAACATTCGTCGAACTCAGGTCATCGAAAGTCGTGCTCAGCTCGACGAACTTAGAGAAAATTCTCTGAGGTGAGCTCGATGATCTTGGTTCTCAGGTCGACGATCTCTGGACACTATACTTCAATATTCCAAGTCCAGAATTCCTTTCTTTGATCTCCAGTCGACGAAGTTAGACTATCAGGTCGACGATTTATGGATGCTCTACTTCAAACATTCTAAGTCCAGAATCATACTCCAGTCGACGAATTCATGTTCTCAGCTCGACGAACTTGGACCATAATCTTGACAAGGTGTATCAAGTAGCTGTTAGCAGTTCTCAGGTCGACGAACTTAATTCTCAAATCGACGATTTTTGGACACTTTACTTCAAACATTCTTAAGCCCAAAAAACATTTCACTGAACTCCAATCGACGAAGTTAGAATCTCAGCTCAATGATGTTGATGCAAAGAATTGGCAAGGTTCTAGAGAAAGCAGTTATCTGTTCTTAGGTCGACGATCTTGGATCTCAGCTCGACGAACAACTATTATCTAGTAGACGAACATAACTCCTCAGCTCGACGAACTCTGGACCCAGGTCGACGAATTTTGTTCTTTGGTCGACGATTTTTGAACAGTTCCAAACATGAACTTTTCCTCTCCTCTGTCCTTAGTTTATTGCAGTAATTCCTGAATAATCAATGCTTAAATATTCTCTGAATACTACCGTTAGAAGCAAGCATTGATTACGGTCTTCATCAGGATTATTACTTGCCGCTTTTCAATGGGACAGTTGGGGAAATCAATCAATGCAGATATTCTCCAGGCCGTCAGTAATCAATGCTGAAGAAATTCAAAATGCAGAAGGAAGATTACATGGAAAATATAAAAAAGGATTTTTCTTCTTTCTTACAGATACAGATAGAAAAATGATATAGAGGAACAAGGAGATCAGGAATTTAAAAAAAAAGAGAAATCATAGAAACAAGCAACACATAGGGCAATAACACAGTGAAGAAACAAGAAGCCCTAGACCAGAGAAATCATAGAAGCTGAAGAAGAAGAAGAACAACCATTCAAAATCAAGAGTCTTTTTCTTTCTTCATTCCAGAATTCTTCAGAGGACAACAAATACTCTATCAGTCAAGAAGTTCCAGGATACCTTCTGGTCAAGGCTGAAATATTGAAGACCTACTCACCCTGCAGCAAAGCTCCAACCTTCGTGAACAAACATATCTCAGGGGGAGACTTTGTTAAAATCAAAGATCCACTAAAGTCTTCTCAGTTGTATTTGAGATAGAGAAGACATCATCACTCTCTCACCCCCACTGCAAAAAGAGTTCTTTAACTCCCTTCAAAAGTTATACCTGGTTGCAAGTCACCTGACCAAAAGACTTGGTATTGGCTTTTGAGCACCTGATCAAAAGCTCATTGGTGGCAGTCACCTGTTCAAAAACCTGAGTGGATTCCTACCATGGTGGTAGAAGAGTGGATGTACCCAAGTTGGGGAACCACTATAATATTCTTGTGTTGTGTGGTTACCATCTTTCTCTTTTGTTCTTGTTGTGTTTGTGATAGCTAGGTTTAGTGTGCATGTGATAGGTAGTTTAATTTTTGCTATGCATGTGGTAGAATAATTTATTTTAGGACTGATTTATATTTTACAGCAAAAAGCTTTTAAGTTTCCAAAATACCCTATTCACCCCCCCCCCCCACTCTAGAGTATTTCAGATATAACCCTAACTTTTATTGCCTGAGAAGTAAGAGTGAGGATTCATTCTGAGGTAGAGTTCTTGGGAAGAACCTAAGAAGTAGGATCTTGGTGATCTGAGTAGTAAGAATTATATATTCTGAGTTGTAGGAGCCGGGTGGGCTCTGAGCTGTAAGATCTAAGGATCTGAGTAAAGGAAAGAGAAGAAGTTTGGCCGAATCTAGTTCATTGCTAGATAGACGAATAGGGAAAGTGGATGTACTCATAAATTAGGGAACCACTATAAATCTGTGTACATGGTACTGTGTGTGCTGATTTGTTAAGCTGTGCTCATTTTCATAATTGCTATTTAGATTATCTTGATTAGTACACTGATTATTAAAAAAGAGGAGCAATAATTTAAATTGGACCTATTCACCCGCCTCTAGGTCATTAGTAATTCTAAAGTAAACATTTATAAGAGCTGATGGTGGTGGATCAATGTCACAACCCGCATTTTCACCGCATATAAAAAAAACTTATTACAGTAAGGGAAAATGCGCGTCATGATATCACGTCAGCATGGAATAACTGCGGGCACTCAAGCAGACACCCAACTAAACATGAAGAAAGGTTCTTTTTTTTAAAGTTATTTTAAGGAAAACCAGTTAAGTGCAGTAGTTCGCCGTATCCCTCGGCTTAGTGGCTCATCTAGTCCACGAATCAAAATATATTATACGCTGCGGAAAAAAAAACTTGATTAGATTAACTCAGACATCCTACATGAGTAAAAACGTCCCTATAGGACAACTCATGCTCTGCAAGACTCTAAATTTATTATAGTAGGAAAGATAGCTTTTATGTTCGCTAAAAATAACAAGTTAGAGCTTCAAATTATGCAATGCATGAAGTAATAGTAGTAGATTTTATAGTTGAAAATACCTAACATGCATTCCTAGCATAAATCCTCCCAGAGAACAAGTAATCCACATCCACATTTAAAGAAATGAGCAGCTAGCAAGTATCAAACAACTAATAATTCAGTGGGCGCCAACAAACTGACACGAACCCACGAACAAAAGTATGTCTGAACTAGTAAAACTAAACAAACAACAAACTACCTCGCTAGGACGAGACAACAACCACGACCAACGTTGCCGCCTAGAAACTCCATAACCAGCACTGCTAATCGCTACTGCTTTGAACCTGAGGCATTCCAAAATCAGAACACCTCAGCAAGAATGTACAAGTAGTGGCAGGAAGAGTAATAAGCCAAAATAATCAAAGGTCAACTGGGGTACCAACCCAAGACTAAACACACTGAAGTAAAGTACGAAAGAAATAGGGTATCAATAGGAAAAGAACTCCTACGTGATTTGCCATGTTCCACAAGAGTGCACCAGATGCACAAGGCTATAAGGCGGCTACATGATTATTTCACCAGAAAGAAAAATTCAAAACCTTTATTTGGCACCTATGGTCAACTCTACCCGAACACACGGGCGAAGTGGTCACTCTTGGACGCACCACCCAAAAAACACGGGCGAAGTGGTCGCTCTTGGACACACCCCCCCCCCCCCCCCAAAAAAAAAAAAACACGGGCGAAGTGGTCGCTCTTGGACACCCCCCCCCAAAACACGGGCGAAGTGGTCGCTCTTGGACACACCCCACCAAAAAGAAACAAAACGGATATATAATCCGTCTAACTGCGAGGCAGTTACATACTCTCCACCATACACTGTAGACATCCAAAAACCCGGTAGACTTCCATAGGGCACTAATGAAGGTGACAAACACTGCAGAGGTGGAATCGTCCACTAACTCTCGCATTCAAGAACCCAAAGAAACCAAAACATAAAATATCTCGAGATTTGGCTCGACAGATTCTACTTGACATTACCGAACTCAAGACGCGGTTGATCAACCCTTACGGACGATTTACAATCTTAGATAAACTCTAATACGTTCGATAATGATAAATAAGCCAATTAATTCCAACACTAAAAAACATTCTATCAAACCAATATGAAGTTACCAAATTTAGTTAGCGAAATAAGATTTAGAAATTTTCAAGTGATCGAAAAAATTAGACATAGCTATAACTTGGAAAGAATATCAAGGAACAAAACTCATTCGTTACCATCAAATCAGACAAGGAGAAACGAGGGGAAACCACCACTTGCCTTGGTTTTATCGGAAAAGTCCACCGAATCACTCCACGCTGTAGATCGGGGCAAAAGGATGCGGGAGGAGTTGAAATCTAGACAAAAAAATGGCCAAAATAGAGGTTAGGGCCGAAGAACCCTAACGGGAAATCTCAAGAAACGGGGAAGAAATTACCACGAGGGCGTAGCTCTCGGCGAGAGCTTTCCGGATCTATATTCGGATGAAGATTTCGAGCACCGGAGCACCGTCGGCGGCCACCGGAAGGTTCACGGAAAATTTTCTTTCTCACGATCACGCCGCTCTGGTTCGGGAGGAAAAGAATCGGAGAAGATGAAGTTTAGTTCTAAACCTAAGTCAAAGAATATATATATATATATATATATATATATATATATATATATATATATATATATATATATATATATATATATATATATATATATATATATATATATATATATATAAAGTTTTGTCAAAAACGCGCTATTTATGAGCAGTTTCGGGAAAATCGATAATAGAGGTCTAAGATGACTTCAAACCGAAAAGTGTCCAGCACAAAAGTTGTAGATCTCGTCGAGACGAACACATTTCATGTTAACCATGTTTTCGTACGGATTCGTTTTGACTCTCAAAAAGACATTCAAACGTAAACAACAATTGACCTACTCGAGTTGCAGAGTGACCTACACGAGTTGCAGAATTGACATACTCGAGTTGCAGAATGACCTACACGAGTAGCAGAATGACCTACACGAGTAGCAGAATGACCTACATGAGAAGCAGAATTGACCTACTCGAGTTGCAGAAAGACCTGTTGGGATTCTCTATGAGGATGGCACAACACTTGTGCACGCAGCGGAAGGAAAAACATCAAGAAAAACCCAAAGAGATGTGAATCGGGCCATGAACGTTGAATCAAGAAGTTAGCAAAACAAGTAGGCAAAAATTACCTCGGTGGCGTTGAGTCACAACTCAACGAAAATGCTCCAAACTTTGTCTTCTTGCTAGTGGCGAGTTCTATGTGGATTAATGTCCACGTTTCTGCAGAAGTCCACACGAGCGGGAGAACACCGGGCTTTCCGTCACACGGAAGATCGGGATGGAGGAAAGGACCGCACCTTGCTTTCCACGGACTGCTAGGTCCGCGTCAGGAAGAGCAACGCCAGCGACAGTCGCCGGAGAAGAGGAGGTCAGCGGAGCGATCACGGCGGCGGCGGAACCCTTCCGTCGGCGGCAGGATTCGGGATCGGCAGAACGATCGCGGAACGGAACTCTTCCGTCGCGGGTTTTTATCAGCTACCAGAGAAAAACGAGTAAGTACCCAAAAACCCTAAGTGTTGTATTTATACCAAAGGTATAAATAAACCTGGGCTTATCGCTATCCGCATACCACCCAAGAATAAGGTTCAGAATCGGCGAGTATCAATCGGCGAGAGTCGGCGAGAGTCGGCGAGAATCGGCGAGAATCGATCAGCGAGCATCACCATGGATCGGCGAGAATCAGAGTACAATACTCGACGATTCTCGCCGATCGTCGAGCCTCACTTGATGATACACGTCGAATCTCGTCGACCGTCGAGCCGCGGTCGACGATACATGTCGAAGTCGTCGATCTTCGAGAATCAGCATATTGATTCTCGACGATTCTCGTTAATCGGCGAGAATCAGAGAGACGATTCTCGCCGATCGGCGGGAATCAGAAGACGATTCTCGACGAATGTTATCGACCCTCGGACGACAATCCTTACCAACCCTCCAAGGCAACATTTGCCCAACCCGACGATCCTTTAAGGCAACACTTTGCCCACAACCCCATTCAGGTCGGTGATTGGCAACCTTTACCAACACAGTCAATTATCCAACTTCTCCACATCTCTTATGTGCGACCCTGCAGGCTCATATCGCGTTGGCAGTGAGATCATATGTTTGATCACTTCCAGATCACAATGGTAACTCCAACAGACTCCCACTTGATCTCGAAAGTATCAAAGCAAAAACCTCACAAACAATGAGCGGCATCTAGCAATACATCATTGCTCCCCAAGCAATAAGAGTTCATAACTCATAAGCCTTTATGACCAATGTATCAGCGTTGTCTTTGTCCCTTTGTCCCTTACATCCGGAAAGAACTAGAGGCATGGACCGTGTCACCCTCGTAATAGCTCAATCCAAGTTTCTTGATCCAGGACGGACTTCCAGAGAATGATGAGTCCAATATCACATATTGACTCAACCAAGCATGGCCATGCATTTCTCAGTCCACTTCCATCAAGGGGCCCATGGATGCAACTCCTGTCATACAGGAGGACAAATCCCATATCTGCTCACACACAAATACCCAAATGATTCGTAACATGCCCAACAACCACCCTTATCATCAACCTTTCTCAAGGAAGACTTTAGATGGCATCAAAGCACGCTCTTCCTCACTTGATGAATGCTGTGACTTCAGGTCAAAGGACCACAACACCATTGTCAATTGAGACCTACTCGTGACACGATTGGATGACAATCTACAGAGTAGTCTCAGGTTGGGTATGTCCAGTACAACTTGTTCACTAACAAGTACCCACGTGATGACTTGATATCAAAATATCATGACCTGTGAGAACCGGTCATCAGTCAACATACGTGCTAGTCTTCATGTACCATCATCACCCTTAGCTTCTATGATGATACTCGACCAGGGACCTTTAAGAATGAAGCTTCAAATAAATCATTGGCTCTCACATTCAAGTCACGTACTTGATGTCCCATGGAAGCGAACATTCTAAGGGTATCTATTATGTTAACATTTAACTATCATATAGAAAAAGACACAATAAAAGAACTTGCCATTAATTATAAGAGAAAAATTAGGTACACAGTTCATCATATGAACAAACAGCCAACAAAATACAAGATTACATGCAACCCACAAGATTCTCGCTAGAGTTGATCATTTAGGTATCGTATAGCTATCGATCTAGTATGACCATCATGCTTTCTCTGCGCGAGAGGCTTCGTCAGTGGATCCGCAATATTTTCCTCAGTCGGCACTCTGCAAATGTTTACATCTCCTCGTTCGACAATCTCACGAATAAGATTAAACCGCCGAAGTATGTGCTTGGAGCGCTGATGAGATCTAGGTTCCTTAGATTGTGCAATTGCACCATTGTTATCACAGTAGAGAACTACGGGACCAACAATGTTAGGAACTACATTAAGCTCGCCGATGAATTTCCTAATCCATACAGCCTCCTTCGCCGCATTAGCTGCTGCGATATACTCGGCCTCTGTTGTAGATTCAGCAACTGTCTCTTGCTTGGAACTCTTCCAGCTCACAGCTCCTCCATTCAGGCAAAACACAAAACCTGACTGAGACTTGGAGTCGTCTCTATCAGTTTGGAAGCTAGCATTTGTGTAACCACTTACAACGAGCTCTTCCTCTCCACCATACACCAAGAACACATCCTTAGTACTTCTCAAGTACTTCAGGATATTCTTGACTGCAATCCAGTGACACTCACCGGGGTCTGACTGATACCTGCTAGTCATGCTCAAAGCAAAGGAGACATCAGGTCGAGTACATAACATCGCGTACATGAATGATCCAATTGCCGAAGCATATGGAATCAACTTCATGCGGTCCTTATCTTCACAAGACTTTGGACACTAGTCCTTAGAGAGATTCACACCATGAGACATGGGCAAAAATCCTTTCTTGGACTCAAGCATGTTGAACCGCTTCAACACCTTTTCGATGTACGTACTCTGGGTCAAACCCAGCAACTTCTCCGATCTATCTCTATAGATTTTAATACCAAGTATATAAGTCGCTTCACCCAAATCCTTCATTGAAAAGCAGTTGCCTAGGTTGTTCTTAACAACCTTCGGGGTAGGAATGTCATTCCCAATCAACAGTATGTCATCTACATACAATATCAGGAAGACAACAATGCTCCCACTGATTCGCTTGTAAACACAAGGCTCATCTTCATTCTTGATGAAACCAAACTCTTTGATTTTCTCATCAAAACGAAGATTCCAACTTCGAGAGGCCTGTTTCAGTCCATAAATGGACTTATTCAGCTTGCATATTTTAGTGGCTTCATCTGGGGATACAAAACCCTCGGGTTGTGTCATATACACTTCCTCAAGGAGGTTTCCATTAAGGAAAGCCATTTTTACATCCATCTGCCAGATCTCGTATTCATAAAACGCAGCAATAGCAAATAATATCCTAATGGACTTCACCATAGCAACAGGGGAAAAGGTCTCATCATAGTCAATATCATGAATTTGCTTGAAACCCTTAGCCACCAGTCGCCCTTTGAATGTCTGTACATTCCCATCCACGTCGGTCTTCTTCTTGAAGACCCACTTGCACCCTATGGGTCGTACCCCTTCAGGTGGTTCCACCAAGTTCCAAACTTGGTTTGCATACATGGAGTCCATTTCGGATTCCATAGCCTCAAGCCATTTGTCGGAGTCCGGTCCATTCATAGCCTCTTGGTAGGTTGCTGGTTCATCATCATGATCCATAAGCAACACATTACCTATTTGAGACAAGAGAAATCCATATCTCTCAGGCTCAAACCTCGGTCTACCAGATCTACGTAGGACTTGTGTTTCCTGAGCAGGTTCTCTAGCTACAACATATTGTAGTCCTGTCTCAGAATCCAATTCCGGTTCATTCACTACATGTGGTTCTTGAACTTCTTCAAGCTCTACCTTTTCAGTCTTTCTTGATAAGAACTCTTTCTCCAAGAAGACACCAGTCCTTGTGACAAACACTTTGCCCTCAGACGGTAGGTAAAAGTAATACCCTTTCGTTTCCTTAGGATATCCCACCAGATAACATTTATCCGATTTGGGTTCCAGCTTGTCAGGCATTTGACGTCTCACATATGCCTCACATCCCCAAATTTTAATGAACGACATACTAGGACGCTTCCCAGTCCATATCTCATATGGTGTCTTCAGAACCGTTTTCGTTGGAGCGTGATTCAATGTCATTGCAGCAGTCTCTAAAGCAAAACCCCAAAAGGAAACAGACAAGTCTGCATGACTCATCATCGAACGTACCATGTCTAACAGAGTACGATTTCTCCTCTCAGACACACCATTATGTTGTGGTGTTCTAGGTGGAGTGAGCTGTGATACAATACCACACTCTTTCAGATGATCACGGAACTCATGACTCAGGTATTCGCCACCTCGATCAGATCAGAGTGCTTTAAGCCTTTTACCCAACTGGTTTTCTACTTCATTCTTGAACTCTTTGAACTTTTCAAAGGTCTCGGATTTGCACTTCATAAGATACACATATCCGTATCTACTGAAATCATTAGTAAATGTAACAAAGTAGAAATACCCACCTCTAGCCATGGAACTCATGGGTCCGCATACATCACTATGTACAACACCCAAGAGATCCTCAGCCCTCTCAGTATAACCAGTGAAAGGAGCTTTAGTCATCTTGCCTAACAAACAAGACTCGCATCGCTCAAATGATTCATAATCAAATGAGTCCAAAAGTCCATCTCTATGGAGCTTGGATATGCGCTTCTCGTTGATATGGCCCAAACGACAATGCCAGAGATACGTAGGGTTTGAGTCATTTGTTCTTAGTCTTTTATTATTTTCTACATTGCAGATCAGATGGTCCAAGTTCAAAACATAAAGACCATTAAACAATTGGGCTACAACATAACAAACATCATTCTTAAATATAGAACAACAATTGTTCTTAATTATAAAAGAAAATCCAATCATGTCCAAACATGAAATAGATATAATGTTTCTAGTTATGGCCGGAACAAAATAACAATTATCAAGTTCTATTACAAGCCCACTGGGCAAAGAAAGACGATAAACCCCTACGGCTACAGCAGCAACTCTTGCTCCATTGCCGACGCGGAGGTCCACCTCCCCTTTACTCAGCAATCTTCTCCTTCCCAGTTCCTGCACATTTGTACAAATGTGAGAACCACATCCGGTATCCAATACCCAAGATGAAGGAGCAGAAAGGTTTATCTCTATAACGTAAACATTTGAAGTGGAAGTCATACCTCCCCTCAATTTCTGCAGACCCTCAATGTACGAAGGACAGTTCCTCCTCCAATGACCAGCCTTGCCACAGTGGTGGAATTTCCCTTCCTTCACCGTGCTTTTCTTTTTCATCAGTGCAGAAGACTTGGGCTCAAGAAATGACTTAGGTCCCACCTTCGTCTTCTTGGAACCCTTGGCCTTGCCCTTGCCCTTATGCACCATCGGTATGGGGCTGGCAGGCTTGGCCTTCTTCATATTGATTTCGGCAGTTCTCAACATGCCTAGGAGTTCGGGCAGTGTCTTGTCTATTTCATTCATGTTGTAGTTCAAGACGAACTACTCATAATTGTCCGGCAACGATTGCAAGATCAGATCCGTGGCCAACTCTTGACCAAGAGGAAAACCCAGCCTTTCAAGGTTCTCTATATACCCAATCATCTTGAGTACGTGAGTCCCTACTGAGTCTCGAACTCCCATCTTGCATTGAAACAACGCTTTTGTGATGTCGAACCTCTCTTGATGACCCTGCCCTTGAAACATTTTCTTGAGATGCTCGTCAATCTCCTTGCACCCCATGTTCTCATGTTGCTTCTGAAGCTCAGAGTTCATAGTGGCAAGCATAAGGCATTCGACATCTAAAGCATAGTCAGTATACTTCTTATAAGTATCTTTCTCAGCACGGGAAGAGTTCCCGGTCGGCACCTCGGGGGCTTCTTCTTCCAAGACATAGAGCTTTCGCTCTTGCCTGAGAATAATTCTCAGGTTCCTGTACCAGTCCATGTAATTTGTCCCACTGAGCTTATCCTTCTCAAGGATGGCTCTCAGAGACAACGTGGAGTGTGAAACACTTGCCATGGAATTCTACAAGAATTTATGCAGAATAAAATCAGTACCAAAATTTCAAATACAATTTATTTTAATTTGGACTTCAATTAAAATACTCCCACTATTTTATTCGAAATGATAGAACTCACTAACAATTCGGAGAGTTCATGCGAGCTACTCTCTTAGTGGACAAGATCCGTATTTCACCAACACTATGAGTCCGCTTTGGCGTTCCTCTCACGATGCGGTTATTTAGGTAGGCAACGCTTGCCAATTGCATCCTCATGCAATTCTTGTATGGTTGGTGAATAACTCCTTATTCGCATCCATCATATGGTGCATGCCAACCCTATTCCTCTAGGCACTCAACCTTTGAGGTCACCTAGTTAAGTATGACCCGATGTCGACAGTGGGATATCACAATTATCCGCTCGCACCCTTACCAAGATAGATTAATGCACCTTGCTTTGGCAAGCCCACACTTCATCGATCGAGGCAGGAAGAGTGTCATCCATCGGAATGCATCCGAACACTTAATATTAGATAAAGGGATTTTCAATTATAGGTTAACAATTAACCATGATCAACATTTGATCAATGTGCACATCCAAAGAAAAACAATTCTAAACCACATGCATCCCTTATGTGCACATCCTGACACTATCAACATTTGATAGAAGGAAGGGCTAAATCTGAACATCCGGAAACTTCCAAATCCTCAGATTTACATGCATTGGACAAAGGCAAAGACAACTCAACTTAGAGCAGTAGACAAGCTCATCTCTCTATGTTGGATTCAAAATCCAAAACATACTCGAGGGATGGTTACTGCTAAGGAGACAACAATTTCTAACAATTAGAAATTCCACGCAATTCCAGAGGTTCTTGGTGGGGAACCAAGACTAAATCTAGACATTTAGAACACTTCTAAATCCCTAGGTTTACACGCACTGGAATAACAAAACTTCCAAAACAACAATCATGGCCGAAACCTCGCTTTGATACCACTGTTGGGATTCTCTATGAGGATGGCACAACACTTGTGCACGCAACGGAAGGAAAAACATCAAGAAAAACCCAAAGAGATGTGGATCGGGCCATGAACGTTGAATCAAGAAGTTAGCAAAACAAGTAGGCAAAAATTACCTCGGTGGTGTTGAGTCACAACTCAACGAAGATGCTCCAAACTTTGTCTTCTTGCTAGTGGCGAGTTCTACGTTGAATAATGTCCACGTTTCTGCAGAAGTCCACACGAGCGGGAGAACACCGGGCTTTCCGTCACACGGAAGATCGGGATGGAGGAAAGGACCGCACCTTGCTTTCCACGGACTGCTAGGTCCGCGTCAGGAAGAGCAACGCCAGCGACAGTCGCCGGAGAAGAGGAGGTCAGCGGAGCGATCACGGTGGCGGCGGAACCCTTCCGTCGGCGGCGGGATTCGGGATCGGCGGAACGATCGCGGAACGGAACTCTTCCGTCGCGGGTTTTTATCAGCTACCAGAGAAAAATGAGTAAGTACCCGAAAACCCTAAGTGTTGTATTTATACCAAAGGTATAAATAAACCTAGGCTTATCGCTATCCGCAGACCACCCAAGAATAAGGTTCAGAATCGGCGAGTATCAATCGGCGAGAGTCGGTGAGAATCGGCGAGAATCGATCAGCGAGCATCACCATGGATCGGCGAGAATTAGAGTACAATACTCGACGATTCTCGCCGATCGTCGAGCCTCACTTGATGATACATGTCGAATCTCGTCGACCGTCGAGCCGTGGTCGACGATACATGTCGAAGTCGTTGATCGTCGAGAATCAGCATATTGATTCTCGACGATTCTCGTCGATCGGCGAGAATCAGAGAGACGATTCTCGCCGATCGGCGGGAATCAGAAGACGATTCTCGACGAATGTTATCGACCCTCGGACGACAATCCTTACCAACCCTCCAAGGCAACATTTGCCCAACCCGACGATCCTTTAAGGCAACACTTTGCCCACAACCCCATTCAGGTCGGTGATTGGCAACCTTTACCAACACAGTCAATTATCCAACTTCTCCACATCTCTTATGTGCGACCCTGCAGGCTCATATCGCGTTGGCAGTGAGATCATATGTTTGATCACTTCCAGATCACAATGGTAACTCCATCAAGACCTACACGAGTTGCAGAACTACACGAGTAGCAGAATGACTTACACGAGTAGCAGAATTGACCTACTCGAGTTGCAGAAAGACCTACACGAGTTGCAGAATGACCTACACGAGTAGCAGAATTGACCTACTCGAGTTGCAGAATGACCTACACGAGTAGCAGAATTGACCTACTCGAGTTGCAGAATGACCTACACGAGTACATATAGAAATCACTCGAGTAAAATTGCAGGAAAAACAATTCTTTTGCAAATACATCCTTTTGATCAAACTATATGAATGAATATTAAAAGATATTTTTGAATAGTACTATAATATTAAAATAATTATATTTATATATTTTGAATAAGAAAACACAAGTTCAAAACGGAGGCCCAAACGCGCGCCGAACTGAACGAAACTCGCACCGTAGACGAACACTGACGCTACGAACACAACGGCGAAGTCAAAACCAAAATCCGACAAGCCATTTTCCGAGATATTAATTTTAAAGGTACAGGACGATCATAAACAATCAAAAACTTCAATCGCGCGACAAGACTCCAAAAACAATGCTCCTATTGCGACGAAACTTGACGAGCAAGTCCAAAATTACTTAACTTAAATTCCAAATGCAAATTTTTCCCATTACAACAAGAATTCGGCCTACTCGACCGCACGGACGCGAAAATGCCTTAACGACATTGCGCCGTCAACTCAACGTTAAAAGTAACGCCACGCCGTCATAAATCTGACGTTGCCCAAACAAATAAAATCATCGAAAAAATCGGGGGCGTTACAGTCACTCCACCTAAAAAGAAGTTTCGTCCCGAAACTTATCACAACTCCAAAACCAAACCAAAGTCGATAAAACCATGCATAACTGAAAACATAGCAACATACCCGAAACTAAGAGAAGAGGTGCGGATGAGATTCTGTCATGGCTGATTTCAATTCCCACGTCGCGCTCTCGACGTCTTGATTTCTCCAAAGAATCTTGACCGTAGGGATGGTCTTTCTCCGCAACACTTGAGAATCCAGAACACGAATAGGTTCTTCCACATACATAAGGTTGGGATGAATCTGGGGTATCGAGTCAAGGACTTGACGATCACTACGAACACACTTTCGCAATTGTCTCACATGGAACACATCATGGACCACAGGGAAGGTCACATGCAAATCTAGCCTATCAACTGACACTCCGATGCGCTCAAGAATCTGGAAAGGTCCCACGTACCGGGGGTCTAACTTGTGGTTCCTTCCAAACCTTTTAACGCCAGACATCGGGGAAACCTTCATAAAAACAAAGTCTCCAACTGCAAACTCCAGATCGACCCTTCGTAGATTAACATACTTCTTATAGCGATCTTGATCCACACGAAGCTTTTCCCGAATATGAGTCATGGCACAATTCATCTCTTCAAGGGCTTCCGGACCTAACAACGGTCTCTCACCAACTTTAGCCCAAAACAATGGGGTCCTACAATGCCTCCCGTACAAGGCCTCAAACGGAGCCATCTACAGACTCTCGTGATAACTATTATTGTAAGTAAACTCCATGAGTTTGAGACGCTCATCCCAAGTACCACCATGATCCAAAATATAACACCTGATCATATCCTCTACGATCTGATTTACCCTTTCCGTCTGACTATTAGTCTGCGGATGATAGGCGGTAGAATACCTTAAATCAGTACCCAACCCCTCCTATAAACTCTTCCAAAAGCTAGACGTAAATCTAGAGTCCCGATCTGATATGATACTAACAGGCACACCATGTAACCTGATGACCTCTTCAAGATATAACTCAGCTATCGTCTTCATCGAGTACCCAATCTTAAATGGAACCAAGTGAGCACACTTTGTCAATCTGTCGACTATCACCCAAACAGAGTCATTCCCACAGGGAGATTTTGGCAGACCGGTGATAAAATCCATTGAAATACTCTCCTATTTCCAACTTGGAATATCAAGCGGTGTCAATTTACCACCAGGCCTTCTGTGATCAGCTTTAACATGCTGAAAAGTATAACATTCTGATACAAACCTTACGATGTCATTCTTCATCCCTGACCACCAAACAATTTGTTTTAGATCTTTATACATCTTAGTGGAAACAGGGTGGTAGGCTACACTGGAACCATGAGCTTCAGCACAGATCTTACCTCGAATATCGCCAAAGGCGGGGACGCAAAATCTACCCCGATACATCAAGGTGTCCAACTCATCCACAGAGAAATCAGGTAGCTCTCCCTTCACAGTTCTATTGCAGAGATGCAACAAATGAAGATCATCCTTCTGATGTGCTCGAGTAAGAGAAATCCAAGAGGGTTCTTCTGCTTCTATACTAGCAGGCACGGTACTACTCCCAACCTCAATATCTATCAACAAAAATTCTTCTACGAAGGACCACACCAACAAATTAAAAATCTTAGCAGTCTTTCTACTCAAGGCATCAGCTACTACATTAGCCTTTCCTGGATGATAAAGAATTTCCACTTCATAATCCGCCACATATTCTAACCCATGAGGCTGGCGCAGATTTAGTTCCTTCTGAGTGAAGACGTACTTCAAACTCTTATGGTCCGTATAGATCTTGCACAATGCGCCATGTAATAAGTATCTCCAAAGCTCCAGCGCATAAATTACGACAGCAAACTTCCAATCATGCGTAGGATAGTTTCTCTCGTGGATCTTTAGTTGCCTCGGTGCATACGCGATCACCTTACCATCTTGCATTAAAATACAACCAAGTCTGATGTGTGACGCGTCACATACACAACATACTCAACTCCTTCCGTAGGTAAGGTTAAAATCGGAGCAGTACATAATCTCTTCTTCAACTCTTGGAAAGCCTCTTCGCACTTATCGCTCCAAATGTAAGCAGTATTCTTCTAAGTAAGTCTAGTTAGAGGAGCAGATAACACCGAAAACCCCTCCACGAATCTTATATAATAGCCAGCCATGCCCAAGAAACTCCAAATCTTCTTGGGTGTAGAAGGTCTCTCCCATTCCATCACAACATAAATCTTGGTCGGATCTACCGAAATACCGTCCATGCTTACAACATGACCAAGGACACCTGGGGTAGCCACAACTCACACTTGCTCAACTTCGCATATAACTTATGCTCCCTCAGGGTCGACAAAATCAAACGCAAATGTTGAGTATGATCCTCAGCATTGCGGGAATACACCAAGACATCATCCTCTAGACATGGTAAACCTACCTTTGTTTCAAGAACTGGAACCAAATAAGAAAAACACCCAGAAGCTAAAAGCTACCGAGCACATACCGTAGAAATAACTAGATAAGCCTGACGCGGATAACCATAACCACTCCTCGGTTGACCGTCATCCATATTGAAGTCCAAGTGCTTAACCTTACACTAGGTAACAGAGTCATGCCTAGACAACCAGTACAGGCCCAAGACTACCCAAAACCTTCCAGGTCTATCACCTTTAAATCAGCAACCACTAGAAAAACAAATAACCGAATCGGACAACCCTGAATATCTTCGTCCGATACCACAGAATCACGAGAAGGAAACTTGACACAAAACACGTCACCAACCTGATCGAGGGTCAAACCATGATGCTCTACAAAGGGCCTAGCCAAGAACGGGTGGGTAGCGACACAATCAACATGAACACGCGCCCAACGGTTCTTTACCTTAATCTACTTATAAAATCGTATACATAATTTATTCAATCAATAACAAAACCAGATAGAACCTAACCGAAAATCACTTGGGTTGAAGACTGAGTTTCTTCTTCGGTCATTGCGTTCAGTTTACCATTTCCTTTATCCTGATTTAGTGGCAGCGGTAGAGCCCGAGGCGGGGCCGGCTGCAGTGGGGACTGAGCCTGGGGACACGAAGTCTTCAGGTGTCCCTTCTGCCCGCAATGGAAGCAAGTCTTTTCCTTCAACCAGCAATGACTCACGTCATGTCCCTTCTTTGAACAGAACGTGCACACCTGATCTCCCTTGGGTACTCCTTGGATGGCGAGCACCCGCTACTTCTTTTGAGTGCCACTTCTCTTGAAACACCTTTCGAAAAGGTGGCCAGGTCGACCACAGATGCTACATATTTCTCCACTTTTCTTTTTCGAAGAAGGGATGGATTCCCTAGAGCTTCCATGCTCGACACCCTTCCTCTTCTCTTTCCTCGGTATCATATCACGATCCTTAGCATATCCAATGGTATCAACTTCAAGAGCAACTTCTACTGTCCTTGCATTAGTCTCGGACTGGTAAGTATTTGCAAACTTCTGAATGTCATTTTGGAGACCGCCCAAGAAACCTTTAACCCTACGCTCCTCAGCAGCTCTCAATTCAGAAGCAAACTTATTAAATTTACTGATCTCACTCTCATACCAAATCACTATGGGGGTTTGCTCACCAGGATGTTGTCCTAAGGTGGTAGCCAACAATGCCTGCAAATGTGCTTGCATTGCCACGATCTGACCTGCCAGGGTCTCCATGCTCTGGCATAGTTCAACATTCATCGCCTTACACCGCGTACCTGACGACTCGCCCTCAGACTGGGGAGTCGACATGGTCGTAACACGCTCATGCGACATTCTAAAAAAAACACATAACACCTCATTAAACTCTAGCTTAAACTAGGAATACACCACTTAGTTTAGACCATACTTAAAAGACACTTGCTTATGCTGCAACTTGCTCTGGGATTTTTATAATGATGTTATGTCCTACTTAGGATGATATCCTCTCATCCTATTGACTCTTATGCCTATGACATGAATGCATGTATTCTTTATCCTTTTTCTGATTTAAAACCATGTGTGTACATATGTCATCCCGCAAATCTTTAGCTTGGCACGTTGTGCTTATGCAATGTTATGCTATGCATTCTAAAAAGGCCCTAATGCATGTTATGAGTGGCAAACGCATCAAAATGTTATGCATCCCATACTACATGACATTCACATGCAACGAAAAAGAAACGTGCTAGTCGCATTCATGTGGTGAGGTTATGCATTCCATACTACATAACCCTCACATGTTGCCCCTATAGTGGATCCATATACAGACACATATTATGCATCCCATACTACATAATATGCCCCATATACTTCATGTTATGCTATGAGTGTAGTGTTCGTGCTTCAGCCAAAACGTGCTGATGACATATCGGTGTGTGTATGATATGATGCTAAACACCTAATACCTATAAGGAAAGGTTGCCCGACAAATTATCAAGCAACCTCCCTCTGATACCAACTGTCACAACCCGCATTTTCACCGCATATAAAAAAAACTTATCAGAGTAAGGAAAAATGCGCGTCATGATGCCACGTCAACAGGGGATAACTGCGGACGCTCAGGCAGACACCCAACTAAACATGAAGAAAGGTTCTTTTTTTAAAGTTATTTTAAGGAAAATCAGTTAAGTGCAGTAGTTAGCCGTATCCCTCGGCTTAGTGGCTCATCTAGTCTACGAATCAAAATATATTATACGCTGCAGAAAAAAAATACTTGATTAGATTAACTCAGACATCCTACATGAGTAAAAACGTCCCTATATGACAACTCATGCTCTGTAAGACTCTAAATTTATTATAGTAGGAAAGATAGCTTTTATGGTCGGTAAAAATAACAAGTTAGAGCTTGAAATTATGCAATGCATGAAGTAATAGTAGTAGATTTTATAGTTGAAAATACCTAACATGCATTCATAGCATAAATCCTCCCAGAGAACAAGTAATCCACATCCACATTTAAAGAAATGAGCAGCTAGCAAGTATTAAACAACTAACAATTCAGTGGGCGCCAACAAACTGACACGAACCCCCGAACAAAAGTATGTCTGAACTAATAAAACTAAACAAACAACAAACTACCTCGCTAGGACGAGGCAACAACCACAGCCAATGCTGCCGCCCAGAAACTCCAAAACCAGCACTGCTAACCGCTACTGCTCTGAACCTGAGGCATTCCAAAAACAGAACACCTTAGCAAGAAAGTACAAGTAGTGGTAGGAAGAGTAATAAGCCAAAATAATCAAAGGTCAATAGGGGTACCAACCTAAGACTAAACACACTGAAGTAAAGTACGAAAGAAACATGGTATAAACAGGAAAAGAACTCCTACGTGATTTGCCATGTTTCACAAGAGTGCACCAGACGCACAAGGCTATAAGATGGCTACATGATTATTTCACCAGAAAGAAAAATTCAAAACCTTTATTTGGCACCTGTGGTCGACTCTACCCGAACACACGGGCTATTTATGAACAATTTCGGGAAAATCGATAATTAAGGTCTAAGATTGCTTCAAATCAAAAAGTGTCCAGCACAAACGTTGTAGATCTCGTCGAGACGAACAAATTTCATGTTAACCATTTTTTTGTACGACATCGTTTTGACCCTCAAAAAGGCATCCGAACGTAAACAACAATTGACCTACTCGAGTTGCAGAATGACCAACACGAGTTGCAGAATTGACCTACTCGAGTTACAGAATGACCTACACGAGTAGCAGAATGACCTAAACGAGTAGCAGAATTGACCTACTCGAGTTGTAGAAAGACCTACACGAGTTGCATAATGACCTACACGAGTAGCATAATTGACCTACTCGAGTTGCAGAATGACCTACACGAGTAGCATAATTGGCCTACTCGAGTTGCAGAATGACCTACACGAGTACATATAGAAATCACTCGAGTAAAATTGCAGGAAAAACAATTCTTTTGCAAATACACCCTTTTGATCAAACTATATGAATGAATAATAAAAGACATTTTTGAATAGAACTATAATATTAAAATAATCATATTTATATTTTTTGAATAAGAAAACACAAGTTCAAAGCGGAGGCCCAAACGCCCGCCGAACTAAACAAAACTCGCACCGTAGATGAACACTGACGCTACGAACACAACGGCGAAGTCAAAACCAAAATCCGACAAGCCATTTCCCGAGATATTAATCTTCAAGGTACAGGACGATCATAAACAATCGAAAACTTCAATCGCGCGCCGAGACTCCAAAAACAATGCTCAGATTGCGACGAAACTTGACGAGCAAGTCCAAAATTACTTAACTTAAATTCCAAATGCAAACTTTTCCCATTACAACAAGAATTCGGCCTACTCGACCGCATGGACGCGAAAATGCCTTAACGACATTGTGCCATCAACTCGACGTTAAAAGTAACGCCACGACGTCATAAATCTGACGTTGCCCAAACAAATAAAATCATCGAAAAAATCAGGGGCGTTACGATCAACACCCCTTGTGGATGGACCCATTCACGACCTTCCTTGCCACAAGAGAGTATCCGGAGGGGATGGACAAGAAAAAGTTCAAGTACAAGTTGACATACTATCTCCTCCAGGGCAGGCAATTGTATCGAAAGACTCTCTTGAGGATGCTGGCCCATTGCATGGCCGAGGGGGAGGTTCAAAGGATCATAGAAGAAGTCCACTCCGAGGAGTGTGGGAGTCACTCCGGGAGTCAGGCCCTGGAAGGAAGGATTGTCAAACGAGGGTACTTCCGGCCGACCTTGTGCCACGACGCTACAGAATTCACGAGAAAGTGCCACAAATGCCAGCTATTTGCCCCCCTCCAATTACAACCAGCCCATCGCCTCAGAAGCATTACACCCCCTGGACCTTTGCCATCTGGGGAATGGACTTGGTAGGGCCTTTCCCCCATGCTAGCAAGTAGAGGAGTTCTTACTTGTAATGATAGATTATTTTTTTAAGTGGTTGGTGTCACAACCCGCATTTTTCACCGCAAATAAAGCTTATCAGAGTAAGGGAAAAATGTGCGTCATGATGCCACATCAGCAGGGGATAACTGCGGACGCTTAGGTAGACACCAACTAAACATGAAGAAAGGCTCTTTTTAAGTTATTTTAAGGAAATCAATTAAGTGTAAGAGTTAGCTGTATCCCTAGGCTTAGTGGCCCATCTAGTCCACGAATCAAAATATATTATACGCTGCGGAAAAATACTTGATTAGATTAACTCAAACATCCTACATGAGTAAAACGTCCATCAATGATAACTCATGCCATGCAAGACTCTAAATTTAGTATAGTAGGAAAAATAGCCTTTACGATCGCTAAAAATAACGTGTTAGTGTTTCAAAATTATGCGATGCATGAAGTATTAGTAGTAAATTTTATAGTTGAAAATACCTAACATGCATTCCTATCATAAATCCTCCCAGAGAGCCAATAAAACATCCACTTTTAAATAAATGAGCAGCTAGCAAGTATCAACAGATAACAAAATCAGTGGGCGCCAACAAACTGACACGAACCCACGAACAAAAGTATGTCTGAACTAGTAAAACTAAAAAAGCCAACAAACTACCCCGCTAAGACGAGGCAAACACCCACGGCCCACACTGCCGCCAAAAAACTCCAAAACTAGCACTACTACCTGCTACAACTCTGAACCTGAGGCATTCCAAAGACAGAACGCCTCAGCAAGAAGGTACAAGTAATGACAGGAAAAATAATAAGCTAAATAAACAAAGGTCAACAGGGGTACCAACCCAAGACCAAAATCACTTAAGTAAAGTACAAAAGAAAATAGGGCGTCAACAGAAAAAAAACTCCTACGTGACTTGTCACGTTCCACAAGAGTACACCAGACACATAAGGCTATAAGGTGACTACATAAATATTTCTCCAGAAAGAAAATACAAAACCTTCATTAGGCACCTGTGGTCGACCCTACCCAAAAACATGGCGAAGTGGTCACTCTTGGACACACCATCCAAAAACACAGGCGAAGTGGTCACTCTTGGACACACAACCCAAAACAAACAGATATACAATCCGTCTAACTGCGAGGGAGTCTCATGCTCTCCACCATACACCGCAGACATCCAAAAAAACCAGGTAGACTCCCACATGACACTAATGAAGGTAACAAACACTGCGGAGGTGGGATCGCCCACTAACTCCCGTAATCAAGAAACCCAAAGAACCATAACACAAATATCTCAGGATTTATCTCGACAGATTCTACTTGACATTACTACATTCCGGACATGGTTGATTAACCCTTAGGAACGATTTACAATCCTAATTAAACTCTAATACGTTTGATAACGAGAGCTAAGACACTTAAGCCATCGATAAGACACTTCAAGAACGATTAAACATAAATAGACAAGATAGAGTTTAGCATGACAAAACATCATAATAACATGTGATCAACAAAGCAGTTAATCATAGCAATAATTTGGAAGAATAAGTGTAGAAAATTTTAGGGGACATGAAAACATAGCCGTTACCATCGAATCAAACAAGGAGAAATGAGGAGAAACCACCACTTGCCTTGATTTTACCGGAAAAGTCCACCGAATCACTCCACGTCGTAGATCGGGACAAAAGGATGCGAGAGAAGTTGAAATATAGACAAAAATGGCCAAAATAGAGATTAGAGCCGAAAAACCCTAACGAGAAATCTCAAGAAACGGGGAAGAAATTACCACGACGGCGTAGCTCTCGGCGAGAGCTTTCCGGATCTATGTTCGGTTGAAGATTTCGAGCACCGGAGTACCGTCGGCGGCCACCGGAAGGTTTACGAAATATTTCTCTCTCACGCTCACGCCGCTCTCTGGTTCGGGAAGAAGGATCGAAGAAGATGAAGAAATTTTCCACTATTATATATATATATATATATATATATATATATATATATATATATATATATATATATATATATATATATATATATATATATATATAAAGTTTTATCTAAAAACGGAATATTTACGCCCGGGTGCGCGGAAGACAAAAATAAGGGTTTAGGATGGCTTCAAATAGAAAAGTAGTAAACATTAAAGTTGTTGATCTCGTCGAGACGCACAAATTTCATGTTAACCAGGTTTTCATACGACATCGTTTTGACACACAAAAAGGCTCCCGAACCTAAACATCAAAGGATTACACGAGAACAAGCTTACGAGTACTCGAGTAGGTAGAAAACGACTACTCGAGTACTTCAGAAAGGCTACTCGAGTAGTTCAGAAAGACTACTCGAGTCGTTCGAAAAGGCTACTCGAGTAGTTCGAAAAGGATACTCGAGTAGTTCGGAAAGGCTACTCGAGTAGTTCAAGTGACTACTCGAGTAGTTCGGAAAAGCTACTCGAGTAGTTCAAGTGACTACTCGAGTAGTTCAGAAAATTCACTCGTGTAGGTCAAAATATTCTACTCGAGTAAGTGGAAAATAGTACTCGAGTAAATGAAAAATAACACTCGAGACAGGGAGGAGGTACTCGGGTAGGCAGATAAGGTACTCGAGTACGTATGTAAATTTTACAAATCTGTAAAATCTTTTACAAATATATCTAAGAAATTAAACTATATGAATGAATAGTGTTTTTCATTTTTGAATAGTACTTTAATATTAAAATATTCATATTTATATATTTTTGAATAAGGAAACTACGAGATCAAAACGGAGGCCCGAACGCGCGCCAAATTAAACGAAACTCGCACCGTAGGCAAACACTGATGCTACGAATACAACGATGAAGTCAAAACCAGAATCCAACGAGCCATTCCCGAGATATAAATCTTCGAAATATACGACGAACATAAACAATCCAAAACTTCAATCACGGGTCGAGACTCCAAAAATGCTCGGATTGCGACGAAACTTGACGAGCAAGTCCCAAATTACTTAACTTAAATTCCAAATGCAAAACTTTCCCATTACAACAAGAATTCGGCCTACTCGACCGCACGAACGCGAAAATGCCTTAACAACATTGCACCGTCAACTCGACGTTAAAGGTAACGCCACGACGTCATAAATTTGATGTTGCCCAAACAAATAAGATAATCGAAAAAATCGGGGGCGTTACAGTCACTCCCCCTAAAAAGAAGTTTCGTCCCAAAACTTATCACAACTACAAAACCAAACCAAAATCGATAAAACCATGCATAATTGAAAACATAGCAACATACCTGAAACTAAGAGAGAGGTGCGGATTAGATTCTCTCATGGCTGATTCCAATTCCCACGTCGCGCCCTCGACGTCTTAATTTCCCCAAAGAATCTTGACCATAGGGATGGTCTTTCTCCGCAACACACGCTCTTGAAAATCCAGAACATGAATAGGTTCTTCCACATAAGTAAGGTTGGGCTGCATCTGGGGTATCGAGTCGAGGACTTGACGATCACTACGAACACACTTCCGCAACTGACTCACATGGAACACATCATGGACACCAGGGAAGGTCGCAGGCAATTCCAACCTATAAGCCGACACTCCGATGCGCTCAAGAATCTGGAATGGTCCCACATACCGGGGGTCTAACTTGTGGTTCCTTCCAAACCTTTTAACACCAGACATCAGAGAAACCTTTAGAAAAACCAAGTCTCCAACCGCAAACTCCAGATCGACCCTTCGTAGGTTAGCATACTTCTCATAGCGCTCTTGAGCCACACAAAGCTTTTCCCGAATGTGGCTCACAACACAATTCATCTATTCAAGGGCTTCCGGACCTAACAACGGTCTCTCACCAACTTCAGCCCAAAACAATGGAGTTCTACAATGCCTCCAATACAAGGCCTCAAACGGAGCCATCTGCAGACTCTCTTGATAACTATTATTGTATGCAAACTCCATGAGCCTGAGACGCTCATCCCAAGCACCACCATGATCCAAAATATAATACCTGATCATATCCTCTACGATCTGATTTACCCTTTCCATCTGACCATTAGTCTGCAGATGATATGCAGTGGAATACCTTAAATCGGTACCCAACCCCTCCTGTAAACTCTTCCAAAAGCGAGACGTAAATCTAGAGTCCCGATCTGATACGATGCTAACAGGCACACCATGTAACCTGATGACCTCTTCAAGGTATAACTCAGCTATCTTCTTCATCGAATACCCAATCTTAAATGGAACAAAATGAGCACACTTTGTCAATCTGTCGACTATCACCCAAATAGAGTTGTGCCCACGGGGAGATTTTGGTAGACCAGTGATGAAATCCATTGAAATACGTTCCCATTTCCAACTTGGAATATCAAGCGGTGTCAATTTACCGCCAGGCCTTCTATGATCAGCCTTAATACGCTGACAAGTAAAACATTCCGATACAAACCTGGCGATGTCATTCTTCATCCCTGACCACCAAACAATTTGCTTTAGATCTTTATACATCTTTGTGGAACCAGGGTGGTAGGCCACACTAGAACCATGAGCTTCAGCACAGATCTTAGCTCGAATATCGCCAAAGGCGGGTACGCAAAATCTACCCCGATACTTCAGGGTGTCCAACTCGTTCACAGAGAAATCGGGTAGCTCTCCCTTCATCGTTCTATTCCAGAGATGTAACAAATCCGGATCATCCTTCTGATGTGCTCGAGTAAGGGAAATCCAAGAGGGTTCTTCTGCTTCTAGACTTGCAGGCACAGTACAACTCCCAACTTCAATATCCATCAACAAAAATTCTTCTACCAAGGACTGTACTGACAGATTAAAAATTTTGGCGGTCTTCCTACTCAAGGCATCAGCTACTACATTAGCCTTTCCTGGATGATAAAGAATTTCCACTTCATAATCCGCCACATATTCTAACCACAGACGCTGGCGCAGATTTAGTTCTTTCTGAGTGAAGACGTACTTCAAACTCTTATGGCCCGTATAGATCTTGCACATCGCGCCATATAATAAGTGTTTCCAAAGCTTCAGTGCATAAATTACGGCAGCAAACTCCAAATCATGCGTCAGATAGTTTCTCTCGCGAATCTTTAGTTGTCTCGATCCATACGCAATCACCTTACCATCTTGCATTAAAACGCAACCAAGTCCGATATGTGACACATCAACATACGCAGCATACTCAACTCCTTCAGTAAGTAAGGTTAAAATCAGAGCAGTACATAATCTCTTCTTCAGCTCTTGGAAAGCCTCTTCACATTTATCACTCCAAATGAAAGCAGTATTCTTCTAAGTAAGTCTAGTTAGAGGAGCAGACAACACCGAAAATCCTTCCACGAATCTTCTATAATAGCCAGCTAGGCCTAAGAAACTCCTAATCTCCTTCGGTGTAGAAGGTATTTCCCACTTCATTACCACAAAAATCTTATTCGTGTCCACAGAAATACCGTCCTTGCTTACCATATGACCCAGAAAGGACACCTGAGATAACCAAAACTCACACTTGCTCAACTTCGCATATAACCTATGCTCCATCAGGGTCGACAAAATCAGACGCAAATGCTGAGTATGCTCCTCAACATTGCGAGAATACACCAAGACATCATCTATGAACAAAATAACAAATCGGTCCAAGAAATCCTTAAACACCCGATTCATCAAATCCATGAAAGCAGAGGGTGCATTGGTTAAACCAAAAGACATCACCAGAAACTCATAATGTCCATGCCGAGAACAGAAAGCGGTTCGAGGAATATTCGCCTCTCGAATCCTCAACTGGTGGTAGCCTGAGCAAAGTTCGATCTTTGAAAATACCGAGCTACCACGCAATTGGTCAAATAAATCATCAATCCTTGGCAGGGGCTATTTATTCTTAATTGTTACCTTGTTCAATTCCATATAATTGATGCAAAGTCTCATCGATCCATCTTTCTTCTTGACGAACAAAACAGGAGCACCCCATGGAGAAGTACTTGGCCTAATAAAACCACACCTCAGCAACTCATCGAGCTGAGTACGCAACTCGTCCAACTCACGCGGAGCCATACGGTACGGTTCTTTAACAATAGGACAAGTACCCGGTTCGAGGTCTATCACAAACTCTATCTCCCTTTCAGGAGGAAGTCCTGGAAGACTATTAGGAAAAACATATGGAAACTCTCGCACCACCGAGTCATCCTCAAGACGTGGCGTAATAAAAGCTGTTTCCAGAGCAGAAATAGAAACCAAAAATGCCTCGCAACCAGACTCTATAGTACGATAAGCACGTACCGCAGAAATGACAGGAGAAACTCTGTCCTGAAATCCATAGACGCACATAGGTTGTCTGTCATCCATTCTGAAATCCAATCGCTTAGCCTTGCACTGGACGCCCGCATCATATTTGGATAGCCAGTCCATGCCCAGAATCACGTCAAAATCAGACAGATCCAAAATCATCAGATCTGTATAAGCCAGAAAATTCCCAAGATAAATAGGGCATCTCAGAACTCCTTGGTTGGATATCACCGAATCACCGGAAGGGAGCTTGACATTGAAGGAGCCTCCTAATTGGTCCACACTCAAACGGTGCTTATCGACAAATCTCCAGGCCACAAAGGAATGGGTGGCACCCGAATCGAAAAGAATACGCGCCCACCTATTCCGCACCTTAAACTCCCCTAAAACCGTAACATACATAACTAAACGAATGACAACTAGGGCAACGAAGATAACTAACAAGGATAAAATTAAACTGAGGCTAACCTGATATCACTTGCGTAGAGGTTTGGGCTTCCTCGCTGGTCATCACGTTCAGCTTTCCTTTTCCTTTATCCAGGCTTGCTGGCGGCGGCAGAGCTCGAAGTGGGGCAGGCTGCAGTGGGTACTGAGCCTGGGGGCACGAAGACTTCTGGTGTCCCTTCTGCCTACACTGGAAGCAAACCCTTTCTTTCATCCAGCAGTGAGTCACGTCATGACCCTTCCTTGCACAGAACGAGCATACCAGCTCTCCCTTAGGTGCACCTTGGATGGCATGCACCTACTGTTGCTTCAAGGTGGCAGTCCTCTTGAAGCACCTTCCATAGGGGTGGCTAGGATGACCACAGAAGCTACACACTTCCTTACTTTTCTTCTTCGAAGAAGGGCCAGATGCCCTGGAGCTACCATCCTCAACGCCTTTCCTTTTCTCTTTCCTCGCCTCAGCACCTTGGTTCTTGGAATTTTCAATCGCCTCCACTTTTAAAGCGGCTTCCACTGCTTCAGCATAACTTTCAGCCTGGTAAGCGCATGCCAACTGCTGGACATCGCTTCTTAGTCCTCCAAGGAAACACTTCACTCTAACCTCCTCAGAAGCTACCAAATCAGGAGCAAACCTGCTCAGTTTTCTAAACTAAATCTCGTACTCGCTTACGGTGAGCTGTCTCTGCTTTAGATGCAAGAAGTTATTCATCAGGCGGTCTTGCTCGACCGAGGGTAGAAACGTTTTCAGCAACATCTTCTTGAAAGATTCCCAAGTACAGCCTTCCTTTAGGCTCTCTCTTTCCCGAATCAACCAACTCTTCGCCAGACCTTTTAACTGATAGGCTGCAATCATCACCTTCTGGGCTTCTAGAATTCCAGAATACAAAAACATCTCCTCTATGGAGATGATCCAATCATCTATAACCACAAAGTCAGCACTCCCGTCGAAGGTGGGAGGCCCCAACCGCTAGAAGTGCGATATGAAGTTCATTTCTGGTGTTATCGCCATCGGGGGCACCAAAGGAGTAGGGGTATCGGGCACGGCTTGGCCCGAGGCGGGCTCTTGCGCTGAAGGTTGCTGCGCGGGAGCGGCAGACAACAAAGACTCAATTTGCGATTGCATCGCAACCAACTGCCTTGACAAAGCCTCATTGCTCTGACGCAGACTCTCGATGATCGCGTCACTTTGCGCACCTGATGACTCACCCTCCAACTGGGTAGTCGACCTCGTCGCAGGACGCTTTGGCGGCATTTCTAAAAAGCAACGAACAACCCATCAAAATCCTAGCTTACAACAAAACCACACTAGTTCAGACCATACTTAAAAGACACTTGCTTATGCTGTAACTTGCTCTGGGATTTTATAATGATGATATGTCCTACTAAGGATGATATCCTCTCATCCTATTGATTCTTGTGCCTATGACATGAATGCATGTATTCATATTCGTTTTCTGATTTAAAACCATGTGTGTACATATGTCATCCCGCAAATCTTTAGCTTGGTAGGTTGTGCTTATGCAATGTTATGCTATGCATGATTGTGCTATGCATTCTAAAAAGGCCCTAATGCATGTCATGAGCGACGTACACATGAAAATATTATGCATCCCATACTACATAACATTCTCATGAAACGAAAAAGAAACATGCTAGTCGCATTCATGTGGTGAGGTTATGCATCCCATACTACATAACCCTCACATGTTGCCCCTATGGTGGATCCATATACAGACACATATTATGCATCCCATACTACATAATATGCCCCGTATACTTCATGTTATTCCATGAGTGTAGTGTTCGTGCTTCAGCCAAGACGTGTTGATGACACATCAGTGTGTGTATGATATGATGCTAAACACCTAATACCAACAAGGAAAGTTTGCCCGACAAATTGTCAAGCAACCTCCCTCTGATACCAACTGTCACAACCCGCATTTTTCACCGCAAATAAAGCTTATCAGAGTAAGGGAAAAATGTGCGTCATGATGCCACGTCAGCAGGGGATAACTGCGGACGCTCAGGCAGACACCAACTAAACATGAAGAAAGGCTCTTTTTAAGTTATTTTAAGGAAATCAATTAAGTGCAAGAGTTAGCCATATCCTTCGGCTTAGTGGCCCATCTAGTCCACGAATCAAAATATATTATACGCTGTAGAAAAATACTTGATTAGATTAACTCAAACATCCTACATGAGTAAAAACGTCTCTAAAGGACAACTCATGCCATGCAAGACTCTAAATTTAGTATAGTAGGAAAAATAGCTTTTTCGGTCGCTAAAAATAACATGTTAGAGTTTCAAAATTATGCGATGCATGAAGTATTAGTAGTAAATTTTATAGTTGAAAATACCTAAAATGCATTCCTAGCATAAATCCTCCCAAAGAGCAAGTAAAAATCCACTTTTAAATAAATGAGCAACTAGCAAGTATCAACAACTAACAAAATCAGTGGGCGCCAACAAACTGACACGAACCCACGAACAAAAGTATGTCTGAACTAGTAAAAATAAAAAAACCAACAAACTACCTCGCTAAGATGAGGCAAACACCGACGACCCACACTGCCGCCAGAAAACTCCAAAACCAGCACTGCTACCTGCTACAACTCTAAACCTGAGGCATTCCAAAGACAAAACACCTCAGCAAGAAGGTACAAGTAGCGACAGGAAAAGTAATAAGCTAAATAAACAAAGGTCAACAGGGGTACCAACCCAAGACCAAAAGCACTTAATTAAAGTACAAAAGAAAACATGGCATCAACAGGAAAAGAACTCCTACGTGACTTGTCACGTTCCACAAGAGTACACCAGACGCACAAGGCTATAAGGTGACTACATAAATATTTCTCCAGAAAGAAAATACAAAACCTTCATTAGGCACCTGTGGTCGACCCTACCCAAAAACACAGCGAAGTGGTCACTCTTGGACACACCACCCAAAAACACAGACGAAGTGGTCACTCTTGGACACACCACCCAAAACAAACGGATATACAATCCGTCTAACTGCGAGGGAGTCTCATGCTCTCCACCATACACCGCAGACATCCAAAAAAACCAGGTAGACTCCCACAGGGCACTAATGAAGGTAACAAACACTGCGGATGTGGGATCGCCCACTAACTCCCGTAATCAAGAAACCCAAAGAAACCATAACACAAATATCTCGGGATTTGGCTCGACAGATTCTACTTGACATTACTAGATTCCGGACATGGTTGATCAACCCTTAGGAACGATTTACAATACTAATTAAACTCTAATACGTTTGATAACGAGAGCTAAGACACTTAAGCCATCGATAAGACACTTCAAGAACGATTAAACATAAATAGACAAGATCGAGTTTAGCATGACAAAACATCATAACAACATGTGATCAACAAAGCAGTTAAACATAGCAATAATTTGGAAGAATAAGTGTAGAAAATTTTAGGGGACATGAAAACATAGTTGTTACCATCAAATCGGATAAGGAGAAATGAGGAGAAACCACCACTTGCCTTGGTTTTACCGGAAAAGTCCACCGAATCACTCCACGTCGTAGATCGGGGCAAAAGGATGCAGGAGAAGTTGAAATCTAGACAAAAATGGACAAAATAGAGGTTAAGGTCGAAAAACCCTAACGCGAAATCTCAAGAAATGGGGAAGAAATTACAACGAGGGCGTAGCTCTCGGCGAGAGCTTTCCGGATCTATGTTCGGTTGAAGATTTCGAGCACCGGAGCACCGTCGGCGGCCACCGGAAGGTTCACGAAATATTTCTCTCTCACGCTCACGCCGCTCTCTGGTTCGGGAAGAAGGATTGAAGAAGATGAAGAAATTTTCTAGTATTAATATGTATATATATATATATATATATATATAAATATATATAAAGATATATAAGGATATATATTATATATATATAAAAGTTCTGTTTAAAAACAGAATATTTACCCCCGGGTGTGCGGAAGATGAAAATAAGGGTTTAGGATGACTTCAAATTGAAACATAGTAAACATAAAAGTTGTTGATCTCGTCGAGACGCACAAAGTTCATGTTAACCATTTTTCCATACGACATCGTTTTGACACACAAAAAGGCTCGCGAACCTAAACAACAAAGTACTACACGAGAACAAGCTTACGGGTACTCGAGTAGGTAGAAAACGGCTACTCGAGTAGTTCGGAAAGGCTACTCGAGTAGTTCGGAAAGGCTACTCGAGTAGTTCGGAAAGGCTACTCGAGTAGTTTGGAAAGGCTACTCGAGTAGTTCAAGTGACTACTCGAGTAGTTCGGAAAAGCTACTCGAGTAGTTCAAGTGACTATTCGAGTAGTTCAGAAAATTCACTCGTGTAGGTCAGAAAATTCTACTCGAGTAAGAGGAAAATAGTACTCGAGTAGATGAAAAATAACACTCGAGACAAGGAGGAGGTACTCGGGTAGGCAGATCAAGGTACTCGAGTAAGTATGTAAATTTTTACAAATCTGTAAAATCTTTTACAAATATATCCAAGAAATTAAACTATATGAATGAATAGTACTTTAATATTAAAATATTCATATTTATATATTTTTAAATAAGGGAACTACGAGATCAAAACGGAGGCTCGAACGCGCGCCGAATTAAACGAAACTCGCATCGTACGCAAACACTGACGCTACGAATACAACGACGAAGTCAAAACCAGAATCCGACGAGCCATTCCCGAGATATAAATCTTCGAAGTATACAGCGAACATAAACAATCCAAAACTTCAATCGCGCGCCGAGACTCCAAAAATGCTCGGATTGCGACGAAACTGTTAAATTTTCTCAACGTGGTCAGCAAGATAGCCCAAACACCAAATTAATATCTTCGGAACTACCCAGTTCGCACGCTGAACCTGCGGAAAACCCAAGGACTAGAGGTTGCACCCAACAAAACAATGGAAGCACAAGAAGGTCTATTATGCATTCACTTCTTTACAATCCGAGGCATACATAGCGAGACATGATTTCGCAAGTATTACAGCTGTAAACAGAAAGAACCAAAAAACAAGCCGGGCGGACAGCACTCCAGTCCGCCGAGACCGCGAGGTCGCCGAGACCGCCGAGACCGCTGAGCTCGCCCAAGCTATGCTGCAATCCGCCGAATACCACGGAGTCCGCCGAGACCGCGAGGCCGCGCGGACAGACCGTTATTCGCCTCCTGCTGAACCCGAACTGAGGAACTCCCCTACCCGCCTGAAACCGGCGGACAGGTTATTGAAGCTGGCAAAGATGAAACAGAAATGACAAGCCGCAGAGCGACCTCCTGCTGAGTCCGCAGAGACCGCACACTTCCAAGCACTGACCGAAGTCACAGCCAAACTCCTGGCTCCTTGAAGTTATCCGCGCGACCTGCACACAGCAAACCGTCAGCCTGAAACAATCCGCGCGGACTGACAAACACAGACCGCAGCACTTCGCACACCCCAACTTACTGTTCACTCAAGTTACTTAAGTTACTGTAGATGTGCCAGGGGGGTCCTATTTATAGGCCAGGTGAGGAGTGTGGTCACCGCCCAAGAGATAGCGACACCACCCTCAGTCCGCGCGAATACAACCACCGTCCGCTGAGTCCGCATGGACTTAGCCGGATACCAAGGACACCCGCCAGGAGCTAGGCAACCAATGACGAACCCTCTCCAGTCCGCCTAAGCTAAGCGGACAAGGCACCAGCCCGCAAAGCTCCAACCACTGCAGGACAGCACCCTCTTCAATGGCAGTCCGCACCAACCCGAGGCAGTCCGCAAGACTCACACCTCAATCCGCCACAAGTCCACGACCAAAGGCAAACAACAACAGTCCGCCCGGTCACAGCGGACTTCGCGGATACGGCGGACACCATGAACTTGACACCAAGTGTGACCAAGTCCAAAACCATCAAAGGTCAGTCCGAGCATGGCGGACACAAAGTCCCGTCCGCCAAACACCCTAGCACAGACCGCAACCAGTCCGCGAGCTCCTCGCACTTGTCCCGTCCACCAGAGCTCGACAAGGCCTCAGCCAAGCTCTAAGCTTAGTCCGCAACAGCCAATACCGCGGACACATCAGTCCGCAAGGCTTCCCGCGAACTCGAGCCAACCCGCCTACAGCGCAAGCTTGCACCCGCGACCACTGAGCAAAGCACCAGTCCGCAAGCCTCTCTATCCGCAGATACCAGGCCGCACCAAACCGCGGACTCCATGCAACAACCCGCTCAGAACACAGCCGGCTTCCACCAGATTTTTCACCAGGCCGCAAACCTCAGTCCGCCCAGTCCGCCCAGTCTGCCAAAGCTGTCCGCCACAGGCCGCGCGGCCTGTCCCGTCACCCACTTCCACTTCACAAATTTCAACACTCCCCCTTGAAGTGAGAGGTGGTGACCAAGCCCAGCAAGCTGCGCAAGCGTTCAAAGGGCCCCTTCGACAGTGGCTTCGTGAAGATGTCAGCAAGATTATCTTCACTCCGAACATGCCCGACCAGTAGAGACCCCTCCAACACCTTCTCCCTGATGAAGTGGTGATCAATCTCTATATGCTTGGTCCTGGCGTGACACACTGGATTATTCACCAGTTTGAGAGCACTCTCATTGTCACCCCGGAGTAAAGTAGGCCCTTGCACTTCTTCATGAACATCCTCTATAAGCCTCCTCAACCAAACGGCTTCCCGAGCAGCCAAGGCCGAAGCCTTATACTCCGCCTCCGTGGTTGAAACCGACACCGAGTCCTGCTTCTTGCTACACCACGAGATGCTAGCTGAACCGCAAGTGAACACATAACCTGAAGTAGACCTTCGATCATCCGAATCACCGCCATAGTCAGCATCCGTGTACCCGAGCAATGCAAACTCCGCATCCCTTCCATAGAGGAGTCCCATCTCAGAAGTCATCTTGACATACTTTAGAATTCCCTTCGCCGCCACTAGATGAGATTGCCTTGGTTCAGCCATATACCGACTTACTCGGCCAACAACATAAGCGATATCCGGCCTTATAATCGTCAGGTAAATCAAGCTCCCAACAAGAGCCCTGAACACCAAGGGATCATGAAGAACCCTTCCCTCATCCCGTCGAAGCTTCAGCCCAGATTCCAGTGGAGTAGAGCACTTCTTCCCTTCGCCCATGCCAAACCACTTCACAATGCGATTAGCATACCCTTTCTGGCTAATGAGAACCCCTCACTCCTTCCTCTCCACTTCCAGACCAAGAAAGTGATGCAACTCTCCCAAGTCTTTCATCTCGAAGCGTATAGCAAGCTCTCCCCTGAGCCTTGCTACTTCCTCCTCCGAGTTCCCTGTGATGATCATATCATCCACATACAGCAGGACCAAGACTCTTAGCTCTCCCTTCTTCTTGACGAACAAGCTTGAGTCCGAGTTAGAAGCCAGGTATCCACAGAATTGCAAGTACTCTGCAATCTTCCCATACCACGCTCGAGGAGCTTGCTTCAACCCATAGAGAGCCTTCCTGAGTTTGCAGACATAGTCCGGATGCTTTTCAGAGACAAAACCAAGCGGCTGATCCATGAAGATGTCCTTGTCAATCTCTCCGTAAAGAAAGGCATTCTTCACAACGAGTTGCCACAACCTCCATCCCTTGCTAGCAGCCAAGGCGATCACCACTCTTACAGATGTCATCTTCGCAACTGGACTGAATGTCTCCTCATAGTCTTCTCCATACTGTTGTGAGAATCCTCTTGCGACCAGGCGAGCCTTGAACCGATAAATGCTCCCATCAGCCTTCTTCTTCAACTTATTGATGAACTGTAAATATGCGTATTTTTATGCACATTAATTTAGTCATTTTCATTTATTTCGTCATTTTTACTTATTTTTGTTCAATAAAATGTTCCTATTCTTGTAAATTTTCTCCTAACTTGTTTTATTTTGATTTTCAGAAAAATTCCAAAATCTGCCAAAAATTGGGAAGTACACGCCCGTGACACATGGGTCACGCCCGTGACCGAGCCGTGACTGTGCATTTCCCGTGAAATCGGAAAATTTCTGAAGAAAAGGCTTGACACGCCTGGCGACACGCCCGTGTCACCCGACACGGGGCGTGACCCAAGCCCGTGTCCTCTCCTCTCGACGAATTCCACTCGACGATCGTCGAGTGTCGACCCCGACTGTCACGCCCATAGTCACGCCCGTGACCTGGGGCGTGACCCAATTTCAGCTCAACGATTTCGACTCGACACTTTCCGCTCGACATTCGTCGAGTGTCGACCCAACTGTCACGCCCAGAGTCACGCCCGTGACATGGGGCGTGACCTTTCCAGCTGGCCCGACAAGACGCTGCCGAGGACATTTGACGCAACCCGCGCCCGGTTCTACCTCCCCGACACGCCCTAGGTCACGCCCGTGACCTGGGGCGTGACTGCTGCGAACTCAGCCCGAAGTCAACTTTGCTGTCCAATCGCCAGCCGCCTTCATGAATAGTACTGTCACGCCCCCATGTCACGCCCGTGACCGAGGGCGTGTACTTAGAAATTTTTTTCCTATAAATAGCCCAGTTCTGTAAGGTCCAAGGGTTCAGATTTTTGGGCCAATTTAGTGTATTTTTGTGGGCTGCATCCGTGATTTTCAAGGCTATGTAAGGAGATTTCTCCCTTGTTTTATTTCATTTCTTGTTTTGTCTTAGCTTTAACCCTTGTAATAGCTTGTAATAGTTCATAAAATTCAATAAAATGTTAGATTTTCTCTTCTTACTTAGCTTTGGAATGAAACTTGTGCCACTTTCTTTCCCCTTTTTATCCTTGGTTTTATCCTTGTTCTTCACTTGTTCTTCACTTGTTCTTCATTTATGAAAAGTGTGTGTGTGTGTATGAGTGTAACATGCTTACTTTACTTTTTTTTACTTGTTTTCATGCTTAGGTTAGGATTTCCTCTTTACATGCCTTTGATTTTTCAAGTTAGGTTTTGTTTGAAAATGATGAAATGATGAATTAGGTTTTTTCTCTTTTTTCTTATCTTCTTCAACATCTTCACTCTTATGAGTGTGTAAAAGAGCTATAGTTTCCTTTCTTTTTTTACTTAGCTTCATTTTGGAATGAAAACTTTTTTTCTTCTTCACTTTTATTTCAACTTTTTTAGCTCTTTTATGAAATCCTAGGAATGAAAATGTTGAAATTTTTATTTTCCAAAACTTTGGTTTTTAATTTGTTTTGAAAAACTTTTGTCTTCTAAAAATTAAATTTCTTCTTTTTATTTGTTTTTTGGCAAAACCTATGCTTGAAATAGTTAAAATTTTAATTTTTAGGTAACTTTGATTTTTCATGAAGTGTGTGTGAGTGTAGGTGTATAATTTTATGCTTTGATTTAAATTGTGTAGAGTGTGTGAGTGTAGGTGTTAAATTTTCATGCTTTGTTTTAAATGCTTTCCTTTTAATGCTTTGATTCAAATTATGTAGAGTGTGTGAGTGTAGGTGTATAATTTTATTGCTTTCCTGAATTTCATATGGAGTGTGTGTGTTCGTGTGCATTTATTTCCGCCTACTCGTTAAGAGTTAAATGGCGCATCGTTTTCATTTTCAGTCCTACTCGTTCGAGTAGGACTTGTAATTTTTCTTTCTTTATTTTTCCGCCTACTCACTTGAGTTTAAATGGCCGGACTTTATTTCAGTCCTACTCGTTTGAGTAGGACTTGCAATTTTACTTTCTTTATTTTTTTCCGCCTACTCACTTGAGTTAAATGGCCGGACTTTTTAGCCCTGTAATCGCATTTATTTTCTCCTACTCGTTTGAGTAGGACTCGCTTTCATTTCAGTCCTACTCGTTTGAGTAGGACTTGCAATTTTCAGCCTTTATTTACCGCCCCCACTCGTTTGAGTGGGACTCGCAAATTTAAATTATGCAAATTTCATTCATGTGTAACTTAGCTTTTGTTTAATTTATAATTTGGAGTGTGCGTGAGTTCTCGTTTAGTTAACTTTTTAGCTCTCTAAATATTGTTATTTTTCTTTTGTCTCTTTCTTATAATCGTTTAGTGTTTAATTTCGAACTCGCACCTCACTAAATTATAAGCCGTCCCCATACCGATGTGTGGCTAATCGCTATTAGCCTCGGCATCGAAGAGCATTGGGACATTTGAAATGATTTATAATAATTAAAGTTCTTTTTTCATTTTAATTTAAGCACTTAGGGTTTTACCCCGGGTTTACGACGCGTAGGACCACATAATCGATGTGTGGGCCCTATTTCCGTAGTCCATATGCTAGCTAGCCGAGAGGCCGTGCATATGGACCGATCACCCCTGGGTAAATAGAGTTGCGTGCACCCCCTCGAGAGAGGACTAGCGTAATTCTACCGGATTGGGTCCCCCACCCAATAGCGGGGTTCTTAGCGTAAAGCGGGCGTTAAGAGGAATCCTTCGTCGGACTAACGTTCGGTCGAATAGTCTTAACGTTCAGGTGAGCAATATTCCTAGAGATAAGTGCGCTCACATTTGTGGAACCTCCACGGCCAAGTTGCCTTATTATTAATTTGAAAACTAAGTCTTTTTATTATTAAAATTTATTTTAGTCTTAATCCGATTCGATGCCGAGCGTTAACCCTTCATCGAATATTTTATAAATCGTTTTTTCGCTCCTTTGCTTTTCCGCCTTTTTATTAAGTAAAAAAAATCCACCTTATTTTCAGTAAAATAATAGTCCTCCCGGAGGAGTAAGAATAGTCAACGCGACCCCGAGAACAATACGACCTCGGTATTCCCCCGAATATCGAGTACTACTTGCGATAGGTGCACTTGCCTACCCGAGCAAGCCCGCGGCGATCGACTCACCGAACCAACCACAGTAAGAGTCTGTTCGCGGGCACATCAAGTTTTTGGCGCCGTTGCCGGGGAACCTCTTTTCGAGTTGCTATTTCGAATTCCGGAGTCTATTAATTTTACTTATTTTCTAAAAAACAAAACAAAAAAATAAAAACTTTATTTTAAAAAAAAAAAAAAATTAAAAACAAAAAAAAAAAAAGTTTTATTTTTGTTTTATTTTTGTTTGGGTGTATGACCCGAGGACAACCCTCAGAGTCTGAAGATTTAGACTTCGACCCTGAGATCGAACGCTCTCTTGCGCGTATCCGATCTCATCGCCGAAATCCTTCTTTAGATCCCGAGGAATCTATCGGAGAACCCTCTGTTTTAGTTATGGCCGCCCCTAACCTTCCCCCGGCGGCCGAGCGTACTATGTCTTATTACGCCCGGCCTAACCTGGATGATTCAGGGTCGAGTATTGTTCGCCCTGCGGTGGCCAATAATAATTTTGAAATAAAGTCAAGTGTCATTCAAATGGTCCAAAACGCCGTGCAGTTCGATGGACTGCCGGATGAGGACCCGAATGTCCACTTGTCCAATTTCTTGGAGATATGCGACACCTTCAAGATCAATGGCGTCACTGATGACGCCATTCGTTTGCGCTTATTTCCTTTTTCCCTTAAGTCCAAAGCCAAGGCGTGGTTGAATGCCCTCCCGCGAGGATGTATCACCACGTGGGCTGAGTTGACGGAACGGTTCCTAACGAAGTACTTTCCGCCCGCCAAAACTGCAAAGTTGCGGGCGGACATTTCTTCGTTTGTGCAGAACGATCCCGAGTCTCTATACGAGACTTGGGAACGATTTAAGGAATTCCTCCGCCGTTGCCCGCACCACGCGCTGCCAACGTGGTTGCAAGTTCAAATTTTTTATAATGGGCTGAATTTTCAGACGCGTCAAATGATTGACGCGGCTGCCGGGGGAACGCTTAACAACAAAACCCCCGAGGCCGCCCAGGAATTATTCGAAGAGATGGCTATGAACGCCTATCAATGGAACATCCCGCGGGGACGGCCAAAGCCGGCGGCTGGTCTTTTTGAAGTGGATGCCACTGCTCTCTTAACCCTTCAAGTTGAAAGGTTAACAAAGCAGGTGGCGGAGATGTCTGCTGCCTCCTCCACTCCGCCTTGTTTTATTCCCCCTAACGTCTGCGTAGCTGAAGAGTTCGTGGACTTCATGGGAAATTCGGGTCGTCCTCCCTTCAACCCCAACAACAACCCTTATAGTAATAACTATAATCCGGGTTGGAGGAATCACCCCAACTTCTCGTGGAGCAACCCGAATAATGCTCAGCGTCCTCCTATTTCTTATGCGCCCGGATTTCTTCCTCCCCCTCCTCTTCCGAAACCCTCCCCGATGGAGGAAAATTTTTCGAAGTATATTGCGTCCAACGAGTCAAATATCCGGAACATCACCGGATCGCTAAAAACACTCGAACAACAGGTTGGACAGCTAGCGAGGATGATGTCCGAGCGCGCGCTCGGGCACTGCCAGGAAACACGGAGCCCAATCCGCGGGAAAACGCCAACGCTATAACCCTCCGTAGCGGAAAGGAGGTGGTCGATCCAAAACGGACCGACCCTCAGGTACATATTTCACCTCCGACCCCTCTTCCCCTTTCTTCGCTCACGCCACCTTTACCTATTATAAAAGAAAAAATTATTTTAAACAAGGCTCTTCCGTATCCCATAAGTTAGAAAACGAGCGTAAGGACGCGCAATATGAAAAATTTATTTTATTATTAAAACAAATTCACATTAATGTTCCTTTTTGCGAGGCTATCTCGCAAATGCCCAAATATGCGAAATTTTTAAAAGAACTACTTTCTAATAAACGCAAATTAGATGATATTTCGCATGTATCTCTCAACGCTGTCTGCTCGGCGGCCCTTACTAATAAATTGCCCACAAAACAAAACGACCCGGGACGGTTTTCCATCCCGTGCCTTTTTGGCGATATATTAGTAAAGTACGCCTTGGCTGATTTAGGGGCTAGCATTAATCTGATGCCGTTCTCGCTCTTTTCGCGTTTAGGTTTGGGTACTCCTAGTCCTACGAATATGCGCATCCAATTAGCGGATCGCTCGGTTAAGTTCCCTATCGGGGTAGTGGAGGACGTCCTTGTCCGAGTCGACAAGTTTACCTTCCCGGTAGACTTCGTCATCTTAGATATCGAGGAGGACGCCGAGGTACCAATAATACTCGGTCGCCCTTTTCTCGCCACCTCCCGCGCACTAATAGATGTTAGTAATGGTAGCCTTCTCCTCCGAGTAGGCGATGACCAAGTTACTTTCTCTATTAATCCCTCGATGGACAATTTGTCATCGAGCGACGATTTCTGCTATTCTTTAGATACCTTTTTCGGAGATCGTTCTTCTCCCATTTTCGAGTCCGTATTTTTAAATGACGATATTTATGCGCTCGAAAATTTTAACTGCGATGAGGATACGTCTATAGACTTGCCTTTCGAACCAATTGGTAAGAAAGACATAGGAATTAAAACCTCCCTAGAAGAACCGCCCATCCTAGACCTCAAACCCTTACCCGCCTCGCTCAAGTACGCTTTTTTGGGAAAAGGTGATACGCTCCCCGTTATCATTTCTTCGGACTTGAGTGATTCGGAGACTTCCGATTTATTGGAAGTTTTATTTAAACATCGCCACGCAATTGCGTGGCAAATCTCTGACCTAAAGGGGATTAGCCCCTCCTTTTGCACCCATAAGATTTTCCTAAACGATAATTGCCGCAAAACGATTCAGCCGCAGCGTCGTCTTAACCCAAACATGAAAGACGTCGTTAAAGCCGAAATCATTAAGTTATTAGATGCGGGGATTATCTACCCTATTTCGGACAGTGCATGGGTTAGTCCCGTGCATGTCGTGCCCAAGAAGGGCGGTCTTACCGTAGTGGCGAATGAGCATAACGAGCTTGTCCCAACTCGTACTGTTACGGGTTGGCGAGTGTGCATCGACTATAGGAAACTTAACGACGCCACCCGCAAGGACCATTTCCCTCTGCCATTTCTAGACCAGATTTTAGAGCGTTTATCCGGTCATCCATATTATTGTTTTCTTGATGGTTTATCGGGGTTTTTCCAAATCCCCATTTCCCCCGATGATCAAGAGAAAACAACTTTTACTTGCCCGTTCGGCACCTTCGCATATCGAAGAATGCCATTTGGCCTCTGCAACGCGCCAGCTACATTCCAAAGATGTATGCTAGCGATCTTTGGCGAGCTAGTAGAAGACATTATGGAAGTCTTTATGGATGACTTCTCTGTTTTCGGACGCTCTTTTCCCGATTGCCTTAACAATTTAGATCGTGTCCTTCAACGGTGCGAGGACACAAGCCTTGTTTTAAATTGGGAAAAATGCAACTTTATGGTTCGAGGAGGTTTGGTCCTCGGCCATATGATTTCGTCTAAGGGGATAGAGGTGGATAAGGCCAAGATAGAAATTATAGAAAGACTTCCGCATCCAACAAACGTAAAATCTATTAGGAGTTTCTTAGGCCATGCGGGCTTTTATCGACGCTTTATTCAAGATTTTTCAAAAATAACAAAACCGCTAACTCACCTCTTGGAAAAGGAATCACGCTTCATCTTTAGTAGCGAATGCGAGTCCGCCTTTAATTTAATAAAACAAAAACTTATCTCTTCACCAATATTAGTGCCCCCTAATTGGTCCCTTCCATTCGAAATAATGTGCGACGCTAGTGATATTGCCTTAGGTGCCGTTCTTGGCCAACGCGTAGAAAAACATTTTCATCCTATTTATTACGCTAGCAAGACGCTCACTTCCGCACAAATAAATTACACGACAACGGAAAAGGAACTCTTAGCCGTCGTTTTCGCTTTCGATAAGTTTCGCTCGTATATAACGCTATCTAAAGTTATCGTTTTTACCGATCACTCCGCGCTTAAATATTTATTAGCTAAAAATGATGCGAAGCCCCGCCTTCTTCGATGGATTCTCCTCCTACAAGAGTTTGATTTGGAGATCCGAGATAAGCGGGGAGCGGAAAATCTAGCGGCAGACCACCTCTCCCGTTTAGAAAATCCGGGTGCGGAAGCGCTCGTCGAATCTGAAATAAATGACAGATTCCCCGAGGAACGCCTTCTTGCCATTAATAAATCTTCGTCATCTTCGCCTTGGTTCGCAGATTTTGCAAATTTCTTAGTAGCGCGGGTCCTTCCAAAAGAGTTTTCCAGTCATCAAAAGAAGAAATTCTTTTCTGACTTGAAAAATTTCTTTTGGGAGGACCCATTTCTTTTTCGTATCTGCGCGGACCAAGCGGTCCGAAGATGCGTTGCGGGTGTGGAGTGCTTGCAAATTCTTAAGCACTGCCACGAGGGTCCAGCCGGTGGGCATTATCAAGCCAACCGGACCGCTCGGAAGGCGCTAGAGGCGGGCTACTTTTGGCCCACTCTCTTCAAAGACGCGCATAATTTTGTGCGCGCATGCGATAGCTGTCAGCGGTCGGGTAACATCTCTCGTCGCGACGAGATGCCCCAAAACATGTTTTTAGAATGCGAAGTCTTCGATTTGTGGGGCATAGATTTTGTTGGCCCCCTACCTCCGTCTTTCAAAAATATGTATATTTTAGTGGCGGTCGACTACGTATCGAGGTGGGCGGAAGCGCAAGCTCTCCCCACCAACGATGCGCGAGTCGTCGTTACATTTCTTAAAAAATTATTTTCTCGCTTCGGCACGCCTCGCGCAATTGTTAGTGATAGGGGAACGCATTTCTGTAACGCTCTTATGGCTAAGACGTTAGCTAAATACGGAGTCACGCACAAGCTTGCCACCCCCTACCACCCGCAAACAAGTGGCCAAGTCGAGGTAGTAAATCGAGAGATTAAGCGAATTTTAGAAAAAACCGTTTCGCTAAATAGGAAAGATTGGTCCGTTAAACTCGACGATGCGTTGTGGGCGTATCGGACGGCATACAAAACCGCTATCGGATGTACGCCATTCCGGTTAGTCTACGGCAAAGCGTGCCATTTACCCGTAGAATTAGAACATCGCGCACTTTGGGCTTTAAAACTCTTAAACCTCGACTCCAACTTAGCCGCTCAGAATAGAAAACTGCAACTAAACGAGCTCGATGAATGGCGTGCGAACGCTTACGAGAGCAATAAATTCTATAAGGAGCGCTCTAAGTTATATCACGATCAACATTTAAAGTCCCCAAAAATATTTTCTCCGGGCGATCTTGTCCTTCTTTACAATTCACGCCTTAAGCTTTTTCCAGGTAAACTAAAATCTAGATGGTCCGGTCCCTTCTTAGTTGAAGAAGTCTTTCCATATGGGACCGTACTCGTCTCCCACCCGGAAAGAGGTTCGTTCAAAGTAAACGGTCATCGGCTTAAGTTATACATCGCGGGCGACCCAGTGATCGAGCATTACGAAACCATAACCCTCCTAGATTTATAAATCCGCCAAAATAAGTCAAGCTACACGACTATAAACAAAGCGCTCCTGGGAGGCACCCCTCGCTTATCTTTTTCGCTCTTTCCTTATTATCTTTGTTATTTTTTCTAATAAACGCAGGGTTTCTGATCGGCCTCCCCCTCCGCGTTTCAGGGAAGCTTCTACCCCCTTCCCTTTTCTTTTCTTTGTACATATTGTCTTTCTTTTCTGTTCCGCATACTTACCATACAACATTGGGGACAATGTTGGACTTAAGTATGGGGGTATTTTCGTGCTTTATTTTCTGCACTTCAATTTTTCTGCATCTCAAAAAAAAAGAAAAATACAAAAAAATACATATAACAACAAAAAAAAAAAAAAAAAAAAAAAAAAAAAAAAAAAAAAAAAAAAACTAAAAAAACATCTTAAAATGAAACAAAAAATTTTTTTAAATGAAAAAAAAAAAAACAAAAAAAAAAATTTATGAAAAAAACAAAAACAATTTTTTTTTTTTTTGTTTCTCTTTGTATATATTTTTTGTTTTTTTCTCTCTCCCCCTTCCTCATTCTTGTACAAACATTTTTCTTTTTCTCCCTTATTTTTGTACATATTATGAAAATTCTCTTAAAAAATACAAAAAAAAAAAGATAATAGTTCAAAAAATTTTCAAACAAAAAAATCGAGAAAAACAAAAATACAAAAAAAAGATAATAAATGAAAAACACAAAAAAAAAAATGTTTACAAAAAAACTATAAAAAAAACAAAAAAATGTTTTGCAACAAATAAATTAAAAATTCCATACTTAACTTTTCTGCTATCCAAAAATTCTGTTTTGAGTTCATTTATATGTGAATACTATTAATTCTCTGTTTACTACCCGTTTGTTAATTATCGATTGAAATATTTAAATAGCCGGGGTTAAGTTTTAAAGAATTCTTTATGCTTTGTTAAAACTAGCGGACTCGTTTTAGGCACTACTTCTAATTTTTCATTAATAGGAACACGTATATTATGTTAGGAAATAACGACTATAGAATTCAATTATACTTACTTTTAGCTTTCTGAAAACATTGGAACGTACAAATTATTAAGGTTGCTCTCAAAAATTTTTAGGATTACAATCTAGTTTTTCCTTTCTCTCCTCACTTTTCATGACCTACTTGGCATGAAAAATTTTATCCTTAAAAGATCTTATGTCAATGGGAACAAGATTTCGTTCCGTAAACATAGGCACCCAATAATTTAAAAGATTATATAGGGAGTAAGAGGATAAAATTCATTACTCCTGCAAATATACATTGGATTAATTTTTATTATTATGAAGTTGAAAAACAAAAATCATATTAGGAAAATAAGATTTCGTTTTCCTAATAAATCCAAAAGAAAAAAAATGGAGGTTCGAGAAAAAATTACCTCACCTCAAATATCAAAACCCTCTTCATAAACCACACTACCCCCTTAGCCAATTACACGATTCTAGAATTAATTCAAAAATCTTTTTGAGAGCATAATTAGTAAATTGTATTATTTCCGGTAGCACTCGTATAAGCTAGAATTCTTATAATTCCAAACTATTTTCGTTAACCTAACCATTACAAATGTTGCCTTCTATTTGATTACATCAAGAAGTCTTTTGGCCAAAACTTTTGCGCTATTTAAATCATCTACATAATTTTAGGACTTAACTCTTACACCCCGTATATTTATTTCGATCTCTCTTATAATTAATTAAGCGATAGCCAAAACTTAGAGTTTTTTTTATTCCTTATAGATTCACCTCAAACTTTTGCTCTGGAATAGCAAAAGCCTAAGTATGGGGGTATTTGATGAACTGTAAATATGCGTATTTTTATGCACATTAATTTAGTCATTTTCATTTATTTTCGTCATTTTTACTTATTTTTGTTCAATAAAATGTTCCTATTCTTGTAAATTTTCTCCTAACTTGTTTTATTTTGATTTTCAGAAAAATTCCAAAATCTGCCAAAAATTGGGAAGTACACGCCCGTGACACATGGGTCACGCCCGTGACCGAGCCGTGACTGTGCATTTCCCGTGAAATCGGAAAATTTCTGAAGAAAAGGCTTGACACGCCTGGCGACACGCCCGTGTCACCCGACACGGGGCGTGACCCAAGCCCGTGTCCTCTCCTCTCGACGAATTCCACTCGACGATCGTCGAGTGTCGACCCCGACTGTCACGCCCATAGTCACGCCCGTGACCTGGGGCGTGACCCAATTTCAGCTCAACGATTTCGACTCGACACTTTCCGCTCGACATTCGTCGAGTGTCGACCCAACTGTCACGCCCAGAGTCACGCCCGTGACATGGGGCGTGACCTTTCCAGCTGGCCCGACAAGACGCTGCCGAGGACATTTGACGCAACCCGCGCCCGGTTCTACCTCCCCGACACGCCCTAGGTCACGCCCGTGACCTGGGGCGTGACTGCTGCGAGCTCAGCCCGAAGTCAACTTTGCTGTCCAATCGCCAGCCGCCTTCATGAATAGTACTGTCACGCCCCCATGTCACGCCCGTGACCGAGGGCGTGTACTTAGAAATTTTTTCCTATAAATAGCCCAGTTCTGTAAGGTCCAAGGGTTCAGATTTTTGGGCCAATTTAGTGTATTTTTGTGGGCTGCATCCGTGATTTTCAAGGCTATGTAAGGAGATTTCTCCCTTTTTTATTTCATTTCTTGTTTTGTCTTAGCTTTAACCCTTGTAATAGCTTGTAATAGTTCATAAAATTCAATAAAATGTTAGATTTTCTCTTCTTACTTAGCTTTGGAATGAAACTTGTGCCCACTTTCTTTCCCTTTTTATCCTTGGTTTTATCCTTGTTCTTCACTTGTTCTTCACTTGTTCTTCATTTATGAAAAGTGTGTGTGTGTGTATGAGTGTAACATGCTTACTTTACTTTTTTTTACTTGTTTTCATGCTTAGGTTAGGATTTCCTCTTTACATGCCTTTGATTTTTCAAGTTAGGTTTTGTTTGAAAATGATGAAATGATGAATTAGGTTTTTCTCTTTTTTCTTATCTTCTTCAACATCTTCACTCTTATGAGTGTGTAAAAGAGCTATAGTTTCCTTTCTTTTTTTACTTAGCTTCATTTTGGAATGAAAACTTTTTTTTCTTCTTTCACTTTTATTTCAACTTTTTTAGCTCTTTTATGAAATCCTAGGAATGAAAATGTTGAAATTTTTATTTTCCAAAAACTTTGGTTTTTAATTTGTTTTGAAAAACTTTTGTCTTCTAAAAATTTAAATTTCTTCTTTTTATTTGTTTTTGGCAAAACCTATGCTTGAAATAGTTAAAATTTTAATTTTTAGGTAACTTTGATTTTTCATGAAGTGTGTGTGAGTGTAGGTGTATAATTTTTATGCTTTGATTTAAATTGTGTAGAGTGTGTGAGTGTAGGTGTTAAATTTTCATGCTTTGTTTTAATGCTTTCCTTTTAATGCTTTGATTCAAATTATGTAGAGTGTGTGAGTGTAGGTGTATAATTTTATTGCTTTCCTGAATTTCATATGGAGTGTGTGTGTTCGTGTGCATTTATTTCCGCCTACTCGTTAAGAGTTAAATGGCGCATCGTTTTCATTTTCAGTCCTACTCGTTCGAGTAGGACTTGTAATTTTTCTTTCTTTATTTTTCCGCCTACTCACTTGAGTTTAAATGGCCGGACTTTATTTCAGTCCTACTCGTTTGAGTAGGACTTGCAATTTTACTTTCTTTATTTTTTCCGCCTACTCACTTGAGTTAAATGGCCGGACTTTTTAGCCCTGTAATCGCATTTATTTTCTCCTACTCGTTTGAGTAGGACTCGCTTTCATTTCAGTCCTACTCGTTTGAGTAGGACTTGCAATTTTCAGCCTTTATTTACCGCCCCCACTCGTTTGAGTGGGACTCGCAAATTTAAATTATGCAAATTTCATTCATGTGTAACTTAGCTTTTGTTTAATTTATAATTTGGAGTGTGCGTGAGTTCTCGTTTAGTTAACTTTTTAGCTCTCTAAATATTGTTATTTTTCTTTTGTCTCTTTCTTATAATCGTTTAGTGTTTAATTTCGAACTCGCACCTCACTAAATTATAAGCCGTCCCCATACCGATGTGTGGCTAATCGCTATTAGCCTCGGCATCGAAGAGCATTGGGACATTTGAAATGATTTATAATAATTAAAGTTCTTTTTTCATTTTAATTTAAGCACTTAGGGTTTACCCCGGGTTTACGACGCGTAGGACCACATAATCGATGTGTGGGCCCTATTTCCGTAGTCCATATGCTAGCTAGCCGAGAGGCCGTGCATATGGACCGATCACCCCTGGGTAAATAGAGTTGCGTGCACCCCCTCGAGAGAGGACTAGCGTAATTCTACCGGATTGGGTCCCCCACCCAATAGCGGGGTTCTTAGCGTAAAGCGGGCGTTAAGAGGAATCCTTCGTCGGACTAACGTTCGGTCGAATAGTCTTAACGTTCAGGTGAGCAATATTCCTAGAGATAAGTGCGCTCACATTTGTGGAACCTCCACGGCCAAGTTGCCTTATTATTAATTTGAAAACTAAGTCTTTTTATTATTAAAAATTATTTTAGTCTTAATCCGATTCGATGCCGAGCGTTAACCCTTCATCGAATATTTTATAAATCGTTTTTTCGCTCCTTTGCTTTTCCGCCTTTTTATTAAGTAAAAAAAATCCACCTTATTTTCAGTAAAATAATAGTCCTCCCGGAGGAGTAAGAATAGTCAACGCGACCCCGAGAACAATACGACCTCGGTATTCCCCCGAATATCGAGTACTACTTGCGATAGGTGCACTTGCCTACCCGAGCAAGCCCGCGGCGATCGACTCACCGAACCAACCACAGTAAGAGTCTGTTCGCGGGCACATCACTTATACACCCACTTGCAAGTAACCGGAGTAACGCCATCAACCTTGGGCACAAGGTCCCAGGTTTCATTCTTCTTCAGAGCATCAATCTCTTCCTTCATGGCATCATCCCACTCCTTCACTCCAGTGGCCTCGTTGAAGTTTGCAGGCTCTCGCTCATCCAGAGGACCTGCAAAGAAGCAGGAGACAAAGCTCACTGCATTCCCATCATAGTACCGAGCCGGTGGCTTAACCACTCTCTTCGATCTCCGAAGACACGGCTCCTTGCTCACGGCTTCCGTTGCTTGTTCAGGCTCCACTCCTACCTGGGGCAAGCATTGAGCAGTGCTCCCCCTGCTTCCTGAACCAGAAGGCTCAGCCTCGGAGTTCGAAGCAACAGGAGCTGCTGGTGAAATAGCAAGCTCCTCTTCCAAGCCTTCAGCAGCCTCCACCGGTGCTTCCTCAACCTTGCTACTTCTGGTAAGCTCCACCGAGCCACCTCCATATGACGTCAGCTCGTCAAAGACAACGTCTCTTGACACCACGAACTTCTTCGTCACAGGGTCCATGCATTTCCATCCCTTCTTCCGCTCATCATAGCCAACAAAGACAAGTTTCCTTGCCTTCGCATCCAGCTTTGTCCGTGAAGCATCCGGGACATGCACGTAGCAAGTTGAACCGAACACCCTAAGGTGTCCAACACTCGGCTTCTCCTTCAGCAACAGCTCAATAGGAGTCTTCATGTTGATAGGGCTGAGTGGCATCCGGTTGATAACATAAGCAGCACAAGACATTCCCTCTGCCCAAAAGGACCTCGGGATATCTTTCGCATGCAGCCAGCATTTGCAGGTTTCCGTCAAATGACGGATCTTCCGCTCCGCTACCCCATTTTGTTGTGGAGTGTGAGCACAAGTAAGCTCTCGTTGGATCCCGTGCTTCCTGCAGAAGTTAGAAAACTCGGAAGAGACAAACTCCCCCCCGTTATCAGTTCTAAACTTCTTAATCCGCAAGCCAAGCCGGCCTTCTACCAACTCCTTGAACTCCACGAACAAATGTAAGGCTTCCGACTTCTCCCTTAAGAAGTACACCCAAGTATACCTTGAGTAGTCATCAACCAAGACAAGCATGTATTTGCTTCCACCAAGGCTGGCAGTAACAGTCGGTCCCATCAGGTCGCCATGAATACACTCCAATGGTTTCTTGCTCCTTGTTTGAGATTTATCAAACGGAAGGCGATGTGCCTTACCGTATTGACAGCCCGCACAAACATGCCCATCACCAAAGGAGGACAACATCGGCAACCCCTTCACCAGACTTCTACTAGCCATCGCCTTCATCTTGTCCATGCCAACATGCCCCAGCCTCTCATGCCAGATAGCCGCACTATCATTGGCCCTCATCCTATCAACATAGGCACTGGTGGAAAGAACAAACAAGTTCTTCACCCTCCTCCCAACATGAGCAACATCAGCCTTTACCGCTGATACGTTGTGAAGGAACCTCACGTCTGTTGGCCCAAACAGAATGTGATACCCAGCGTCCACCGCATTGGTCTCCGAGAAGAGGTTCTTCTTCATGCCCGGCACGTGATACACACTCCTTAACGTGAGTGGCCCCTGATCACTACCCAAAGACACGACCCCCTCCTTCTTTACTGCATAAACAGTATTATCAGCAGTGATAATAGCTTCATTACCTGAGTAAGCCTGCATGGAGGTGAACTTCGACTTGTCTCCGGTGAGGTGATGACCACACCCGGAGTCGATGATCCACTCGCTGTTGAAGTCCTCAGCAGATAAGGCCCGGACACAAGTGCCCGTCATGAAAGCTCCTCCCCATTCTGCTTCTTCACTTCGCGAGCAAGCTTCCTCCTTTCCCGCAGCATGCCCAGGCTGCAGTTTGACCTTGCAGTCCCGCTTGAAGTGCCCTCGCTGATGACACCGATAGCACTTCAGATTCTTCTTCCAGTCCTTAGGAGCATTGCTCCTCTCCGGCGGATACGAAGTTGAAGTCTCCTTTTCACCAGCGGCCTGCACCTTCTTCTTCTTCTTCCCTTCCCATCCCTTCTTCTTGCCTGAGAAGAGAGCCTCGCTGCCTTCCTGATTCAGATTCACTCCAGCCATCTGCCTTGCTAAGCTCTCCTGCGAGGCAAGCAGATTCTCCAGCTCCAGCAGAGACGGCTGAGTAGCCCACCCTTGAACAGATGTGACAAAGGCCACATACTCCTTCCGCAAGCCGCGGATAATGTGCCTTTTCATCTTAGCCTCAGAGATAGGCTCATCAGGATCCAGTGCCGACAGCTCAGCACACAAGCTCTTCATCTTTAAGAAGTACTTGGAGATGGAAAGGTCTCCCTGAGTTGCCCTGGCCAACTCATTCTCCAGGAACTGAAGTCGCGCCACATTCTTCCTATTGAACAACTCATCAATGGTTGTCCAAATATCAGCAGCCGACTCACACCCAATGATGTGATCAAACAGTTCCGGAGAGACAGCTCTCTTCAGAACGAACTCTGCCTTAGCATTAGTTCTTCTCCAGAGCCTCACCTGTTCAGCAGTACCGAAAGCAGCAGTAACTTCCTGTCTGTCGTCTCCACCGACAACTTCCCACAGCTCCTCGCCCAGAAGATAACTCTTCATGCACGACTTCCACTTCTTGTAGTTAGTCGGTGTTAAGAGTTTAATGCCCAGACATCTTGCTAAGCTTCCTTCCATTGCGATCACCTGTTGGTACCCTTCAGCAGCTCCGAGCAACAACACAGGTTGATCACCACTCAATCACTGAGTAACAACACTGGTTGACCCCCGCTCACGCAACTGAACCTCCGCAACCTCAGAAACCTCGCTCTGATACCATGTTAAATTTTCTCAACGTGGTCAGCAAGATAGCCCAAACACCAAATTAATATCTTCGGAACTACCCAGTTCGCACGCTGAACCTGCGGAAAACCCAAGGACTAGAGGTTGCACCCAACAAAACAATGGAAGCACAAGAAGGTCTATTATGCATTCACTTCTTTACAATCCGAGGCATACATAGCGAGACATGATTTCGCTAGTATTACAGCTGTAAATAGAAAGAACCAAAAAATAAGCCGGGCGGACAGCACTCCAGTCCGCCGAGACCGCGAGGTCGCCGAGACCGCCGAGACCGCTGAGCTCGCCCAAGCTATGCTGCAATCCGCCGAATACCACGGAGTCCGCCGAGACCGCAAGGCCGCGCGGACAGACCGTTATTCGCCTCCTGCTGAACCCGAACTGAGGAACTCCCCTACCCGCCTGAAACCGGCGGACGGGTTATTGAAGCTGGCAAAGATGAAACAGAACTGACAAGCCGCAGAGCGACCTCCTGCTAAGTCCGCAGAGACCGCACACTTCCAAGCACTGACCGAAGTCACAGCCAAACTCCTGGCTCCTTGAAGTTATCCGCGCGACCTGCACACAGCAAACCGTCAGCCTGAAACAATCCGCGCGGACTGACAAACACAGACCGCAGCACTTCGCACACCCCAACTTACTGTTCACTCAAGTTACTTAAGTTACTGTAGATGTGCCAGGGGGTCCTATTTATAGGCCAGGTGAGGAGTGTGGTCACCGCCCAAGAGATAGCAACACCACCCTCAGTCCGCGCGAATACAACCACCGTCCGCTGAGTCCGCATGGACTTAGCCGGATGCCAAGGACACCCGCCAGGAGCTAGGAAACCAATGACGAACCCTCTCCAGTCCGCCTAAGCTAAGCGGACAAGGCACCAGCCCGCAAAGCTCCAACCACTGCAGGACAGCACCCTCTTCAATGACAGTCCGCACCAACCCGAGGCAGTCCGCAAGACTCACACCTCAATCCGCCATAAGTCCACGACCAAAGGCAAACAACAACAGTCCGCCCGGTCACAGCGGACTTCGCGGATACGGCGGACACCATGAACTTGACACCAAGTGTGACCAAGTCCAAAACCATCAAAGGTCAGTGCGAGCATGGCGGACACAAAGTCCCGTCCGCCAAACACCCTAGCACAGACCGCAACCAGTCCGCGAGCTCCTCGCACTTGTCCCGTCCACCAGAGCTCGACAAGGCCTCAGCCAAGCTCTAAGCTTAGTCCGCAACAGCCAATACCGCGGACACATCAGTCCGCAAGGCTTCTCGCGAACTCGAGCCAACCCGCCTACAGCGCAAGCTTGCACCCGCGACCACTGAGCAAAGCACCAGTCCGCAAGCCTCTCTATCCACAGATACCAGGCTGCACCAAACCGTGGACTCCATGCAACAACCCGCTCAGAACACAGCCGGCTTCCACCAGACTTTTCACCAGGCTGCAAACCTCAGTCCGCCCAGTCCGCCCAGTCCGCCAAAGCTGTCCGCCACAGGCCGCGCGGCCTGTCCCGTCACCCACTTCCACTTCACAAATTTCAACAGAAACTTGACGAGCCAGTCCAAAATTACTTAACTTAAATTCCAAATGCAAAACTTTCCCATTACAACAAGAATTCACCCTACTCGACCGCACGGACGCGAAACTGCCTTAACGACATTGCGCCGTCAACTCGACGTTAAAGGTAACGCCACGACATCATAAATCTGACGTTGCCCAAACAAATAAAATCATCGAAAAAATCGGGGGCGTTACAGTTGGAGGTAAAATCTCTGGCCAAGGTATCCTCCCAAGTTATCAGGAACTTTGTATGGGGGGAGATCATCTATCGGCCCGGGTTACCGCAGGCCATTGTCACGGACAATGGGCCTCCGTTTGCCAGCGTGGAATTCATTAGTTTCTATAAGCAGCTCGGAATTGACCTCAGATTTGCCTCGGTCCACCACCCCAGGAGCAACGGGCAGGTGGAGGCAGCAAACAAGATCATAGTGAACCTACTGAAGAAAAAGTTCAAAATTTGAAGGGGAGCTGGCTGGAGCAGCTCCATTCAGTCCTTTGGGCTCTAAGGACCACACCCAACATGGCCATAGGGGAGACCCCCTTCAAGCTCTCACATGGATGTGAGGTAGTGTTCCCTATAGAATTTGAAGTCCAGACGCCTCGGGTGGTCGCGATGGAGGAAGGTAGAGAAGAATGGCCAGCCGAAAATGAAGATGAGCTGCGGCTCTCCATTAACATGGTTGAGGAGCTTCATGACCTCTCCGCCTTCTGACAGGAAGAAGTGAAGAGGATAATGGCTAAGTACTTTGACAAGCACGTCAGGGTCAAACAATTCACAGAAGGAGACTTGGTCTTGAAGAATGTGGATACAGCGGGATGATCAGCAGCTGTGGGAAAGCTCAACCCCAACTGGGAGGGTCCATACATTGTGAAGGAAGCATTTAAATCAGGAGGGTATTGCCTCTAGAATGTGAAGGGCGAGACCCTAAGTCTCACCTGGAGAAATGATGACCTGAAACATTTTTACCCTTGAGACTTGTAAGTGGTGCCTTGTTTCAAAATAAAGCTTCTCAATGTGCCAATTCTCCTGCAGTGATTTGTGTAAATGGGTGAAGTGTTCATTTCATAGATTACAAACAGATCCCAGTGCCAGGTTCTCACCTAGCTGGCAGGGCTGGATGTCACTCGTGTGTGTCTACCCGGACCCCAAGCAGATCCCGTTGCCCGGCACTCACCTAGTTGGCAGGGTTGGATGTCACTCGTGTGGTGTCTACCCGGACCCCGAGCAGATCCCGCTACGAGGCTCTCACCTAGCTGGCAGAGATGGATGTCACTCGTGTGTGTCTAACCGGACCCGAGCAGATCCCGCTGCCAGGCTCTCACCTAGATGGCAGGGCTAGATGTCATTCATGTGGTGTCTACCCGAACCCCAAGTAGCTCCCACTGCCAGGCTATCACCTAGCTGGCAGGGCTGGATGTCACTCGTGTATGTCTACCCGAACCCCAAGTAGATCTCGCTGCCAGGCTCTCACATAGCTGGCAGGGTTGGATGTCACTCGTGTGTGTCTATCCGGACCCCGAGCAGATCCCGCTGCCAGGCTCTCACCTAACTGGCAGGCTGGATGTCACTCATGTGTGTCTACCAGGACCCCGAGCAGATCCCGCGTCCAGGCTCTCACCTAGCTGGCAGGGCTGGATGTCACTCTTGTATGTCTTCCCGGACCCCGAGCACATCTCGCTGCCAGGCTCTCACCTAGCTGGCAGGGCTGGATATCACTCATGTTTGTCTACCCGGACCCCAAGCAGATCCCGCTGCGAGGCTCTCACATAGCTGGCATGGCTGGATGTCACTCATGTGTGTCTACCCGGACCCCGAGCAAATCCCGCTGCCAGGCTCTCACCTAGCTGACAGGGCTGGATTTCACTCGTGTGTGTACACCCGAACCCCGAGTAGATCCCACTGCCAGACTCTCACCTAGCTGGCAGGGTTGGAGGTCACTCGATGGTGTCTACATTGGCCCCTAATTGGCTAGCAGGACAGAAGGTCTTGAAGAACATGGTGTATAAGGCCGAGACCCAGACGCTCGAATTTCAGAGGCAAAAATCGCAGGGTTGGCAGGATGACCTCAGCAGGTCGGCTAGCCGGAATTGACGAGTTGAGACTATGGATTCGCGAGCACCCAAAAAGCGACCAAGGCGGTGAGAGCTCAGACTGCGTCGTGACCTCACGGGGCGTAGTCGACTCACCTCTATCTCACAAGTGCCACGAAGAATCTCTAAGGCTATGGGTCGCCACTTGCAGTTCGGCCAACAAAGGCCCTTATGCTCCATGAGCTAAGTCCAGAATGGACTCACGACCTCGCTTCCGGGATGCGGGATGGGAGACAACGAGCAGAAGGATCGAACCAGGTTGTGAATACTAAAGAGAAAGGACGAAGCGACATTACAGAGAAGCAACATTACGAGCAGCAGATCCAAAAAGCATATTTCATTAATTAATGAGAAAATTACAAGTTTTGGGGCTCGGCCCGCATTTACATTACAACAAAAATATAAGAGATGAGACCTGTGGATTCAGCGGGGCGAGCCCCCAAATGACGAGTCCTAGATGGGTTGGTAGGACGCGTTCCCAGCTTTGGTACTGGAAGGAATAGTGCTGGAACCACATCGCTCACGGAAAGGCCCGCGCCCTCACTCATAATGAGGTCTGCCTGCCGCAATATCTAGAGGGTGTACTGCGCATCTCTAGCAACATTCTTCTGCATCATCTCCTCCAGCTCGTACTCGGTGTAGTGTATGAGCTGACAACTGCTGCTGGAGGGCGGCAGAGCAGCTGCCGCGGCTTCTAGCTCTCGCACCCGTGCTTGTAGTGCCTCACTTTCTTTCTCTAAGGTGACGAGGATGACATAATCCACGCCCGCTCTCTCTCTCTCTCTAACACTCCGCCTCCTCCTGGGCGAGATGGAGGGCCTCTTCCTTTTCATCCGCCAGCTTCTTGTGCGATGGTGCATTCTTCTCTATCTGGGTGCATCGCAGACTGACCATGTGGGCCAGCTCCAGGCTACGGAGCTTGGCCTGCGCGCTTTCATGAATCAGCACCCGCATGGCCTCCTCGTCGTAGATGGAGGCGTCTTCACGTGCGTAGAGGCCGAATGAAAAATTATAGGCCTTCCCGCCGATGGTCTCCTGCTCCAACCACCTCGGCAGCAGGGTGGTGATGATGGCCCTGTTCGCCACCTTGTCCCACTGGAGGACGGGAATGTCGAGCTCATCGAAGCACCGTTCGCCATAGCCGAATGTTTTGTGCCCTTTCAGCACCGGCTTCACAGCGGGATGCTCTCCTTGCAGCCCAGAGGTCCCGTCCGCCTCACCAGGGTAGTCGCTGGCCGAGGCAGCCACGAGGGTGGGATCTTCGTGTTGGGTATTGTATCCACAATGTACCTGATTTGAAGAAGTCCATCGACAAGCTAAGGTCAATAGACAATGTATTTGATAAAATCTTTTAAGTTGTGCTTGCAGTTCTTCCACGCTAAGTGCACACCAATGTCAGGGTGCAGTAGGTCAATATACACGGGTCTGCACGACGTAATCCCTCGTTGAGCAGATCAGTGTGTTGGCCTACGTGTACTCTCTCTATTGGAGTGCACTTACTTTCAAGTACAGGGCCGTGTTTATGCAAGAGAAGACAAGGAGCACGGATGGGTTGAGGAGCAGCTCTTGGGTGGAAAGACGAAAATTCGTCTAAGTGTAAATCGACGAGAATCACCAAGTGATTCTCGCCGATTCGGCGAGAATCATAAGGGATTCTCGCCGATTCGTCGAGAATCAGTGGTTGATTCTTGCCGAACTCGTTCCAGCGTCTTCTAAGCGAGCACCTCTGCTTCTAAGTAAGAATCGACGAGAATCACCAAGTGATTCTCGCCGATTTGGCGAGAATCACTAGTGATTCTCGTCGAATCGTCGAGAATCACTGGTTGATTCTCACCGTCTCGACCTGGCCTAAAGCAGTGCGTGCAACCAAGGCAAATTCGACGAGAATCATCTTTGATTCTCGCCGAATCGTCGAGAATCACCTTTGATTCTCGGCGACTCGGCGAGAATCACTTTCAATTCTCACCGATTTTGACTTGGGCGTTTTTCTGGAACTTCCTGAACCGGATTCTGCCGCTGTTAAGGTTCTGGACCGGGACTTAGGGATTCTGCTTGTGGGTCCCACAACGGTCATTTTTGAATGCGTCTACAGTATATATATACGGGTATTTTGAACGAAATACCCAGACAGAAAGAAGCCGAGCAAGAGCAAACCCTAAAATCGCGAAATCGCTCCGCCGCATCCGTCGCCGCTCGCGCTAGTCAGTCGCCGCTACTGATCGCTTTTCTTCCCGATCTCCGGCGATAGAAGCTTAGCCAAGCTTAGAGTCTCACGCGTCTATCAAGAGATCTCTTGTCTCTCGATTTGTTGATCGGGAAGAACTTCCCCGTCCGAATCGATCGAGACGACCGATCCTCGTGTGACCGTTGGAAGACCAAGCTAGCTTCGCTACGAAGATTGGATCTCTAAGTTCAGCAGCCGCTCATCATCATAGCCGCCGATCCCGAAGCAAGCCGCCGCTCGTCTTGTCGCCGCCGGTTCCGGGGAGATCCTTTCCAAGAGAGACCAAGGTTGTAGACTCTTCGTTGACTTCACGAACACGTCGTCGAACGAAGAGGAACACCGTAGTCTCCAAACGAAGTTTGTATCTCGTGTACATTCTATTTTACTTTTGTTGTAAAGGAACGATTGTTCCGTGTTGTAAGGGTTGGGTGCAACCCGGGTTGTGGGAGTGTTGACTCCTACGTGTGGAAGGGCTCCTTCCGATAGTGCAAGGATTGGATTTCAATCTTGTTGGAGAAGTGACCGAGTCATCCCTTGTTGGGAGATAGGTCGAAAGGGGAAAGTGGATGTACCCAAGTCGGGGAACCACTATAAATTGCCTGTGTATTCTGTGTGCTGTGCTGTTTGTTTTTATTGTGCAGGTACCGTCTTAAATTCCGCAAATACGCTTCACGTCACCTATTCCCCACCATAGGTGAACATAGTTGACACTAGGTGGACTTTAACTTCGGCTGGCTGGACCACAAGAGCAATGCCTTTCCTCTGGGCTTCGGTAGGTACATCACCCGCAGTCTTTGGCTACTTGTACGGTGACAACGGTGGAGGTTGTTCACGACTAGGATGCTTCTGGGCAGCAGATGCCATGGTCTCATGATGCGTGGCGACTGTGACCTCGGCGCGAGCAAACTCGCTGGAAGCGTGTCGCGCACTCTCATAAGGAGAATGCAAGGGGATGTCTCGTTCAATTGCAAAAAAGGAATTATGAGGAAAATGATAATAAAAAGGGAGGAAGAAATGCGAGTAGCTTACCTCCCCCAGGCGAGACGGGGGCGAGGTTATCCAGGTTCCTGCGCAGGAATGAGACTTCGAAGTTCTTCCCTGCAAAGAACCCGCATAGCTCTGCTTCATGGCCCCCCAGGCTAGGGGTGGTAGCTCTCCTCGCTAAGCTAGACCGACGAGAAAGGGACGTTGCCGAAGTCCCCCTTGACAAAAACAAACTTCTTTAGCCAATTGCGCCTCTTGTTGACAGTCTCCCGCACCTTGATGTGGATGTTGGAGAAGTATGTGGTCCCATCATTGTTCCCCCAAAAGGAGAACATCTTGCGGAAAACCATGAAGCTGAACTAGATCCGCACTTCCAGTAGGAAGCACGCAAACCCGATCACCATCACGATCGTGTTAGGGGTCATCTGGCCTGGGACGACCCCAAAGTATTTCAGTATATGGCAGACCTCCGACCATCGGAACAGCCGGAGACCTGCCTCGAAATGGCTGTGGGGATGGTGAGCTCCTCTCTTGAGAGGTCATTGATCTTCTCCCCCTCCCCGAGTCGCCTCTCCACGAAGCCTGGTGGTTCTATCGGTCCTTTTAGTTTGGCCATCCATTTGTGGATGAAAGGTTGTACTGAATGTTAACTTTGTCCCCAACAACTGATGGATTTGCCTCCAATCTTTTGAAGTGAAGCTCCCATATTGATCACTTACGATGCTATGGGGAAAACTGTGTAATCGTACTATTTGTTCCACATACAACCTTGCCAAAACTTCCACTGAATCGTCCCTCTTATTCGGAATGAAGTGAGCCACTTTAGTCAACCGGTCTACGATCACCCAAACCGAATCATTTCCGCATTACAACCTCGGTAAACTATGCATGAAATCCATCGAAATGTCATCAAACTTCCATTCTGGAATAGGTAGTGACTTCAGGAAATCGCGAGGCTTTTGACATTCAGCTTTCACTATGCCACAAGTCTGACATTTAGCCACATAATGTGCAATGTCCTTCTTCAAACCCGACCACCAGAATAGCTTTTTCATGTCTTTGTACATCTTGGTGCTCCCTGGGTGAATTGAGTATTTCGTAAAATGATCCTCATACATCAATTCTTCTCTTAGCTTACCCATACTTGGGACGCACAAATGACCATCTTTCCGCAAGAGTCCGTCATCCCAGTAGAATTGGCCATTTGACCCATCCACTGTATAGCGTTGCAAACTTGCATCAAGTTCCGTTGCCCGCCGAACTCTGTCCGCATGGTCATACTGTATCTTCGTCCAGTTCAAGTATGCATTTGTTGTGGAATTCTTGTCAACACATGAAATCTCTAATGCTTCCAACTCCTGGATCATATGCTCATCATGCATCTGCAATCAGTTCGCCCTTGCTGGAGTCCAATGACTTAAGGCATCTGCGATAACATTTCCCTTCCCAGGAGTATAATGAATATCAAAGGTATAGTCCCCGAGGAACTCCATCCACCTTCGTTGTCGCATTTTGAGATCCTTCTGATCCAAAAGGTACTTTAGGCTCTTGTGGTCCATGAATATATCCACCTTCACGCCATATAGATAGTGACGCTCATGCACTGGATAGTTTCGCTCATGCACTTTCAACTGGCATGAGCCATAAGAGATCACCTTTCCAAACTGAAGAAGAACGCAGCCTAAGTCGCTCCCTGAGGTATCACTATAGATCTCATAACCGTATGTACCACATGGCGACGTCAAAACAGGTGTCGTGGTCAAACGAATCTTTAGCACTTCAAAAGCTCGCGCGCACTCTGGTGTCCAAATGAACTTATGATCCTTCCTTGTTAATGTTGTAAGAAGCAATGCGATCCGTGAGAAGTTTTCTACAAAACGTCTGTAGTAGCCCGCCATTCCAAGGAAACTTCTGACTTCAGCCACCGAAGACAACACCGGCCACTCCTGCATGACTCTTATCTTTGACGGATCCACCACAATGCCCTCTCCACTCACCAAATGGCCAAGAAAAGCCACTGACGATAGCCAGAACTCACACTTTGAGAACTTGACATAGAGCTAATTTCTCCTCAAGGTGTGCAACACCATCCGTAAATGGTTCGCATGATCTTCTTTCGATTAAGAGTACACCAAAATGACGTTGATGAAGACGATTACAAATAAATCCAAGTACTCTCTAAAAGTGCAGTGCATTAAGTCCATGAATACTGATGACGCATTACATAGCCCAAACGTCAGTACCGTGAACTTGTAATGACCGTAGCTTGTTCCAAACGCTGTCTTAGGAATGTCACCTTCCCGAATCCTCAACTGGTAGTAGCCAGATTTCAAATCAAGCCTTGAGTATACTGTCAATCCAGCCAGTTGATCAAACAAGTCATCTATCCGTGGAATCAGATATTTGTTTTTCTCTATCAACTTGTTCAATTCACGATAGTCGATACACAATCGCAGGTTACCATCCTTCTTTTTCATAAAGAGAACAGGTGCGCTCCCAGGTGATATACTTGGGCGTATATAACCCTGTTCCAACAGATCTTGTAGTTGAACTTTTAGTTCCACCATTTCCTTTGGCGCTACTCGATATGGCGAGCGGGCCACAGGTTTTGCACCTGGCACCAACTCAATCGAGAAGTCAATCTCCCGTTGTGGTGGTAACCCCGGAAGCTCCTTCGGAAACACATCAGCAAACTCCGAAATAATCAGAACATCACTCACACTGGGCTTTGTCTCAACATCCTCAATAAGCGTGAAGAATAACTCTGCACCTTTTCGAACTTCCTTAACCACTTGGAGAGAAGACATCAATGTCTTGCTCGATCCTCGCATACTAGCGAATTTCGTCTCTCGTTCGATATTCTGCCCCAGTGTGACTTCCTTTGAATTGCAATCTATAAAGGCACGCTGCTCTGAGAGCCAGTCCATGCCAAAGATCACATCAAATTCCGATATTGGTAGCACAGATGCTTCCAACCCGAAATTCTGACTTCCTATTCGTACCTCCACAAAGCAAGCTCGATCTGCATGAATCACACCTCCGTTCGGTAATAACACCTTCACACTATCTGCCACCATACGAATCGGCACTCCGATCTGTAACACAAAGTCCACAGATAGAAATGAATGCGAAGCACCCGTATTAATTAGTGCTCTCGCCGGATAGTCTCGAGTCAGGACAAAGCCTAATACAAACACATCATGCACAAGCTACATATAAGGTATGAACTATGAAAAGGAAACAATCAATAACTTAGATCATACCTGTGACGACGTCACTTTGATTTATGGCCTCCTGCTGGCCAAGATTATACACTCGGGGCTGCGCCTGGGACGCAGAGGACACAATCACTAACTTTCCCTTATCAACATATGACACTCTTGTCTTCTTTTCAACCTTTGGTGGGCCAACCCGACAGTCACGGGCTATATGTCCCACTCTACCACATGTATTATAGGTACGAGACTCTTGCCTCGAAGTTGCTCGAGATGCTACACTCGAGGGAGCCTGTGAAGAAGACTTAAACCTCTTACCTTATTTCCTTCGGTAGTTTGATTTCCCCGGGTGCGACACTTTGACCTCGGACTTTGTCACAGCCTAGTCCCTTTTTCCTTGCACCAGCTTCATATCTTTTTCCAACGTATTGGAACACCCTATTACTGATTTGGGCAAGGATCACTATGTCTTTAGGAAATCTATTTTGACCTCCTTGTATAGATCTAAAGGTCAATTAGAATTGAGTCTAAGGGTTAGTATTTAGGTTTGAAAGCTGCCCTCAAGACCAGATATTTCAGTTCTGGAGACCAAGTCATTTCGTCGAGCTCAGTACGACGAATCGTCGAACTCCATTCGACGATCGCTGAGCTCACTTCGACGAATCGTCGAACTCCATTAGACGATCTCTGAGCTCAACTTCAACAAGTTGTCGAACTCCATTCTACACTCTTCGAGCTCAGATCGACGTTCTTGTCTCCAGTTTGTTTCTCTATCTCTGAGCTCAGTTCGACGATAGTTGAGCTCAGATCGACGATCTCTGTTTCAGTCTAAGTCCAGTCTCTGAGCTCAGTTCAACGATAGTGGAGCTCAGTTCGACGTTTTTTTGATGAGATCGACGTTTTTCAAGATTCAAATTCAGACAGTTATGGAATTATTCTCAGCATTTATTTCAAGGATCTTATAGCCGTTTTCAATTAATCTGGAGCAAGTTTCAAGGGATTTTCAAAGGAATGTTTTTATTAGACTTTCCTCCAGAAGACAAATGCAGTTAAGGAAGTCATTTATGACAGGCTAACGACTATCTTAGACAGAGAAATATTCATTCAGATCTAAGGAATAAAAGAGATATTCACATTCTATTGGAAAACAGAATAACATAGAAGAATAACATCATCAACAACAACTCTTACAATAATCACAACAACAGAAAGAGAAAGAGTTGCAGATATTCTCAGTCTTAGAATTCATACAAGAACACCATCACAAAAGGAGATCAACACACTGAAATTTTCAGATCACTTGTGATTCCAGTGTTCAAAGGCCATCATCATTCAAGACTCCAGACACCACACATTTCAGTTGTTGCTGAAATCATCTTTTCTGGAGATCAAATTTTCTGAAGGCCTATCACCCTACTGCAAAGCTTCACTTCCTGAACAACACAAGATCTCAGGGGGAGCTTTGGCAACATCCATTATCTTCTCTCTGATTGTTGACAGAGAATATCATCTCATCCCTCTCTCTTTCTCTCTGCTGTAAAGGGTTTATCAAACTCCCTTCAAATGTTTGTGCTGGTTTCTGAGACCTTGTCAAAATACAGTGGTGGCAAGACACCTGATCAAAAAATCTGGTTTGGTTTTTGAGCACCTTATCAAAAGCTCATTGGTGCCCAGGACACCTGATCAACTCATCCTGCACTGGATTCCTACCTAGGGTGGTAGAAGACTGGATGTACCCAGGTTGATTGGGGAACCACTATAGCTCCTTGTGTCATCTGGTTGCTTACTTTTTTTTGTTTTCTGGCTGTGGTTTGTGATTGCTTTTTGATTAAATAGTAGTTGTAGTTCATTTGCTTCCCTGTTCACTTAGGAATACAACAACTGTTGTAAAAAGCTTTTAGCAAGCACCATACTCTATTCACCCCCCTCTAGAGTATATCAGATCTAACTTGCACTTTCAATTGGTATCAGAGCCAGATTGGTTAAAAATACCACACCTTAGTGGTTGCACAGGCTAACACCTGAACCCAAAGATCCCTCTAGTTAGATCTGCTTGTTTTGATTTTGTTATTAGAATTATTTCTTCACAAAACATGGCCCAAAACAATGATTATGCTAGCACCAGACCTCCAGTGTGCAATCTATCTAAGTTTGCACTTTGGAAGGCAAGGATTAGACTGTACATGAACTCTATTGATGAGGACATTTTCAATTCTGTTTTGACAGTGTGTCCAAGACCTCCAGAGAATACAAGCACAAGTGCTGTTCCACCTCCTTCAGGAACAAATGCAGAAATAAAGAAATGGAAATTGGCTGATGCAAAGGCTATGAACATTCTAGCCCAGACTATGTCTGATGAGATATTCCAAAAGGTAGCTGAATGAACCTCAGCAAAGGACATCTGGGACAAGTTATCTGACATAGTCTCAGGATCTGCTGATGAGAGAAAGGATAGAAGATCTCATCTCATAACCCAGTATGAGAATTTCAAGAAAGGAGAAGCTGACTCAGTAGCAGACATGTATAATAGACTCAGTCTCATAGTCAATGAGCTGAAAACTTTGGACAAAGAGATCTCATTGACTGAGCTAAATGATAAAATCCTAATGTGCTTCCCAAGCACTTGGGACTCAAGGATCTGGCCAATCAAGGATGCCAGAAGTCTAAATGAGATCACAACTAAAGCTCTCTTGGGCAAGCTCAAGTCTTATGAGCTGCTCATCAAGAATAGAGAAGAAGAGCAGAAGGCTGCCTCACCAGCTACAAGAAAAGAGAAGTCAATAGCTTTCAAAGCCACTGAAGATCATCCTGAAGACAAGGTTCCCAATGAAGAGCTGCTAAGCCTTCTGGCCAAAAGGTTTTACAAAATATCCAGGAAGGATTTCAGGAAAAGATCATACAGAGAGCATGACAAATCAAATAACAAAGAAATTATTTGCTTTGGTTGCAGGAAACCAGGCCACATTGTGCCTGACTGTTCAGAAAATAAAAACAAGGACAAAAAGGACAGGAAAGAAAGGAGAAAAGAAAAAGACTTCAAGAAGAACAGCAATGACAAACCCTCCTCCAGCAAGAACAAACATACAATGAAGAGATTTGTTACTGAAACTTGGAGTGAGACAGAAGAAGAATCTGAAGCTTCATCCAGCTCAAGTGATGATGAGGATGATGCTGAAGAAAAAGAATTCTACATGATGGCTATCAATGCCTCACAACACAATTCTAATGCCGAAGAATCAGAGTCAGAATCAGAGACTCAATCTGAAGAGGCCCAGGTAATAAGTTCTTTTGATTTTAATTCTGAGGACTTTAACTATGAGTTTAAAGCACCATGTTTAGATTTATTAAAATCTGAGAAGGAAATCATTTCTCTCAGAAATCAATTATCTGAATACAGTACTTTAAAATCAGATAATCTCAAACTCTCTGAGGAGTTGGAATGCTGTAGGGAGAAGATAGCCTCACTGAAAAGTGAGCTATCAGAGGCCAAGAAACTTGAAGAATCCCTCAATGGGAGAAGTATCAAGCTAATGGACATCACAAGCACAGTGAACTCAAGATTCAATAGTACACTGGGCTTGGGTGCTTCATCCAGCCAACCTATAGTATTATCAACCCCAATTAAATTTATCTCTGATAAAGGTAAGGGAGTTGTAGAGGTAGCTAGGAAGAATTCTGACTTACCCAAGAAAATAAGATTTCAACAGAAATTGTCGAACGGAGCTAGACGATCGTCGAATGCAGATCAACGATCTCAGGCTAAATCGTCGAACTCAGGTAGATGATATCCAAACCCTGAACTCTGCCACAGTCGATCTTCGAACGGAGCTCGACAATCTGACCCAAGATCGTCGAACTCAGCCCAGCGATCGTCGAGCAGAGATAAGGGCTTTGAAAACTTTTTCAAAGGTAAATCAAATTCCAAACCTAGGGGTCCTTCATCCCAAAGATTTAACCCTTATACTGAATGGATAATAACTCCAAGGAGATATCATCCTGAAGGTTATAAGAGTCAATCAGGGATGTCTTTTATTTCTGAATTCAAAGGTTATCAACCTAGGCCCAAGGTAAACTGGGTCAAAAACAAGTAAATTGTCTTATGTGCAGGAGAAGACCTATCCAACATCAAACCAATAATGGTATCTGGATAGTGGGTGCTCAAAGCACATGACAGGAACCAAGGACAACTTCACATCCTTCAGAGCCAAGCTTGGACCCAAAGTAATATTTGGTGATTCAAACTTTGGACTAACAAAATGATACGGTGCAGTTCAGATTGACACAATCACATTCAAGAAAGTAGCCTATGTGGAAGGACTGAATCACAACTTGATCAGTATCAGTCAACTATGTGATGAAGGCTACCAAGTGACTTTCAGCAAATCCTTATGAAAGATCAAATCAGAGGACAACACAACTGTGTTGACAGGTAAAAGGAAAGGTAACATCTATTTAGTAGACTTTCTTTCAACTAAAGTAGATATTTGCCTGTTTAACTCTATTAGTAGACCTAATGAACTGTGGCATAAGAGATTAGGACATATAAACCTTAGAACCATTGCTAGGCTATCCAAGGACAACCTTGTTAGAGGACTACCTTCTGGCCCCTACAAGAAGGAAGGACTCTGCAGGGCTTGTCAATTAGGCAAGCAAACAAAAAATAGTTTCAAGTCACTTAATAAGAGTGATTCACCTAGGATTTTGTATCTGTTACACTTGGATCTTTTTGGACCCATTACAGTACAAAGCTTAGGAGGGAAATCTTATACTTTAGTGGTTGTAGATGACTTCTCTAGATTCACATGGGTGTTCTTTCTGAGGAAGAAGTCTGATAACTTTATGTGTTTGACAGAGTTTCTCAAATGCATACAGACTGAGTTCAATACTCACATTGCCCTGATCAGAAGTGATCACGGGATAGAGTTTGATTCTATTCTTATGCAAGAGTTCTGTCAGAGTGAAGGGATCAGGCACACTTTCTCAGCTCCTAGAACTCCTCAATAAAATGAGGTAGCTGAAAGGAAAAATAGAACCCTTATTGAATCTGCCAATACATTGTTGTCAGATGCTCACCTTCCTCTATCCTTTTGGGCAGAGGCAGTGAACACCTCCAACTATGTGTTGAACAGAAGTTTAATACATAAACTAAAGGGCAAGACTCCCTATGAATTACTCAAAGAGAAGAAACCTAAAGTAGATTACTTTAAAATTTTTGGTTGTATTTGTTACATTCATAATAATGACAAGAAATTCTTAGCAAAATTTCAAGTCAAAGCTGATGAAGGAGTGTTTCTGGGATACTCCATGATCAGTAAAGCTTATAGGGTATATAATAAATCAACTCCTAAAATTGAAGAATCTGTTCATATATCTTTTGATGAATCTAACATGTCTTTCAAGGAGAAGAATACTTCTACCATAGAACCTTTGCAGGTACACTCTCTTGCTGAATACTTGGACAGGTTACAAATTATTCAAAAAGAGGAAAGCAGTGAAGATGAAGAAGACATTCAACATCTTGAAGAGAAACTTCTTGAAGAGCCAGTTGTTGTACCACCAGAGGAAACAACAACACAGGTTAGTGAACAATCAACATCTCCTATTGATTTAGTAACATCAAGAGACCATCCAATCTCCCAAGTGATTGGAGACATCTCAGCTGGTGTGCAAACCAAAAATCAGGTCAACCAAAACCTGATGCACACTTGCTTCCTTTCTTAAATTGAACCTCAATCCATTCAAGATGCAGAGCAAGATCCACACTGGATCATTGCAATGCAAGAAGAGTTGCATCAATTTGAAAGGAACAAAGTTTGAGAACTAGTACCAAGGCCAAAGGATCACTCCATTGTTGGAACAAAGTGGGTGTTCAGAAATAAGTTGGATGATCAAGCAGTCATTGTAAGGAACAAGGCAAGGCTAGTTGCTCAAGGGTACTCTCAAGAAGAAGGGATAGATTATGACCAGACCTTTGCACCAGTTGCAAGGTTAGAGGCCATAAGAATCTTCTTAGCATATGCAGCACACAAAGGATTCAAAGTATACCAGATGGATGTAAAGAGTGCCTTTCTCAATGGAGATATCAAAGAAGAAGTCTATGTAAGACAACCCCCAGGTTTTATCTCTTCAACTCATCCTGATTATGTTTTCAAATTGCATAAAACATTATATGGTCTAAAGCAAGCTCCTAGAGCATGGTATGAGACCCTAGCATGCTTTCTTCTGAAAAATGAGTTTATAAGGGGTAGAGTAGACCAAACTCTTTTTATTAGAACCCATAAGTCTTATACCCTACTAGTACAAATCTATGTAGATGATATTATATTTGGCTCTACTGATTCAAATTTGTGCAGAAGGTTCTCCAACCTAATGCATTCTAAATTTGAAATGAGTAGCATGGGTGAGCTATCCTTCTTTCTAGGATTGCAAATCAAACAACATACTGAAGGCATATTTATTTCTCAAACCAAGTATGCAAAAGAACTGGTTAAGAAATTTTGTATGTCTGAAGCATCATGTATGAAAACACCTATGCCTACCAATGCTGTATTAGATGCTGATGAACATGAGAAACCTGTTGATCAGACAACATATAGAGTAATGATTGGCTCTTTATTGTACCTTACAGCTAGTAGACCTGACATAATGTTTTCTACATGCATATGTGCTAGATTCCAAGTAAGCCCTAGAGAGTCACACCTAACCTTAGTAAAAAGGATTCTTAGGTATGTAAAAAGTTGTCCAAATATAGGTCTCTGGTATCCAAAAGACTCAGCATTTGACTTAACTGGATTTTTAGATGCTGATTATACTGGATGTAGAATAGACAGGAAAACAACCAGTGGAACTTGTCAGTTTCTTGGTGACAGACTTGTCTCCTGGTTTTGCAAGAAACAAACATCTGTGTCAACTTCAACTGCTGAAGCTGAATATATGGCTGCAGGTAGTTGTTGTTCACAAATATTGTGGGTTCAAAACCAACTCTTAGACTATGGCTACAACTTAGAGAAGTATAAAATATTTTGTGATAATACCAGTGCTATTTCTATAGCACAAAATCCAGTCCTCCATAGTAGGACAAAACACATAGAAATTAGGCATCACTTTCTAAGGGATAATGTTGAGAAAAATAAAATTGAACTTCAATATATCCCAACTGATTTGCAAAGGGGAGATATTTTCACCAAACCCTTGGATGAAAAGAAATATACATTCTTCCTGAATCAGTTAGGAATGTTAGATGGAGGAAGTCTAAAATAAGATCCAAGATTTTCAAAAATCTAAAAATGGCCAAGACTAGGCAAATCAAAGTGCTTTTTCTTGTGTATAGAGTGTTTCTGGTCTCTGAACTGCGCTCAACAATTTTCCCCCAGATCGTCGAACGGAGATCGACGACTTCCGAAATCGTCGACCAGAGTTCAGCGCTTCTCAGATAGTGCTAAACTATCTTTCTTCAGGTCAGCGATCGTCGTGCGGAGCTCGACGATTTCATTTTCTGAACTATCGTCGAACGGAGCTCGACGCTCTCCAATATCGTCGAACGGAGATCGACGCTATTGATGACCTTTTAGTTTCCTTTAGAAGCCCAGATCGTCGAACAGAGTTCAACGATCTTTCCTTTTCTGCGTCGAACCCTAATATAAAACTCATTTTTTCGGCCGTCGTTCTCCCTTTGCGCTTTCATACTCTCTGCAAATTTTCTCTTTCCCTCCAAACATCTCTACACTTGGTCGTTTGTTTGTTCATTTTTGCAGGAATCAATGGCAGTCTCAGTCGCCATCTTGGCCGCAATGAAATTTGACGCTGGATTTAATATCGACATGGATTCTTTCAACAACAGTGATCAAATCTTCAAGGAGATTCTGGAACTTTTCAAAGAACAACAGCTAGTTACCATCATGACCATAAGGATCAAATTGGCTGCAGATGAGATAAAGGAATGGGTGTATACTGCACATAACCTGGATCAGAATACAGTGGTTGGAAGCATCTCAGGAACCCAGGTATCTCTAACACATGCTGCCTTGACAGAGGTTTTTCAATTGAAATCTGGAGAAGATTCTGTTGAACTTTCTGGAGAGGAGTTTACTAATATGCTTGAAAGGATGGGACACTCAGAATCAAACCCTAGCAAATTGCTGAAGAAAAATCTATCTGTTGAGTACATATTTCTAGCTGATGTTGTTGGCAAGGTATTGTTGGCCAAACACTCAGCTCATGATACCATATCAAGGTATCAGCTCTGTCTGATGGGTGCCCTAGTGGACAAGAAACAACTGAACCGGGGAGAAATTTTCTTTGATTTGATTAAAAAAAAGATTAACAAGAACTTTGTTAATTTTGGAAGAATTTTAGGGTTGTTCCTTCACTACAGATGCCCTGCACTTCTTGTTTCAAGTGGGATGCACATCAATGCCTCCAAAAGGCTCACCTGTGCCCTATTTGGAAAATGAGAAAGGCAGATTGTCAAGCCCAGCAGGCCCTCTGCAATTTCTACTTCAGGCACAAGAACTGCCTCAGTCACTTCCCCTCAGGTTGCTGCCCCTGCAGAAGACTTGCCTGCTTCTTCTCCTCCTCCTCCACCTCTTGTTTCATCTACCACAGTCACATCCACCATCATACTCTCCACCCCATCTCCAACTTCAATTCCTTCTCCAACTCCACAACTCACTGAAGAACTCTTCCATCCTCTACATCAATACCCACACCTAGATATTGACTCATCCTCTCATATTCCATCTTTCACTCTTATAGAGGATTCCTATATGGATGATTCTCCCTCATCCCCTCCTAAGCCACCATCCTCATCCACCTCTTATCAACAACTACTTCAAGACATAATTGCCCAAACATCCTTCACACCATCTATTTCCATTCCACTCTCTTCCATCTCCACAATTCCCATTTCCCAACCATCACTTCCACAATCCACAGGTTCTACTACAACATCTCCTGCTGCTCCACCCTTCATTGTTACCTCTCCATCCCTACTTCTGCTCAAGTCCCTCTTGAGCAAGTAGATCTTCCAGCCCTTGCAGACAGGTTATATGAGTTGATAGCTCCAAGGCTATCCCTCTTACTGGAGACCTCTTTGGCTCCACTTCTAAAAACAGTTCAGGAGCTGTCTGTCAGGCTTTCTTCCATTCTTCCTTCTCAGGCAATCCCTTCTTATGGGTGCCTTGATCCAGTTGCCACTGAATCTAGGCAGGGGGAGATGCCTCATGAAGTTGAAAGATTGCCTGCTATTGTATCCTCAGTCCAAGCTCCAGTAGCTTCAGTTGCATTCCTCACAGTGGACCTCAGGTCACTGTTATCAATTTTTGATTCTGTATACTTCAACTTCCTGCCAGTCCAGCAATCTGAAGATCTGACTAAGGCCATTGTGCCTATTTCCAGATGTGACCCCAGCTTAATAAGCTCTTTTATACATTCCATCAAGGCTGTTGACACTTCTTCTTCTGCTGCTCCTACTGTTGCTGCTCCTCCTGATGTTACTGATGTTTCTGTTAATTCTGATATTGATGTTTTTGAGTACATGCACATGACAGAGGCATTTGATTTTGAGCCTGTTGTTACTGTTGCTGCTCCTTCTGAAGTTGTTTTTCCAGTTTCATCTGTTACTACTGCTGCTATTACTGCTGCTGTTTCTGAACCTGCTGCTGTCACAACTCCTTCTGCCAGTATTGCTTCTACTCCACTTCCTGCTACTGCTGCTGCTATTGTTGCTGTTTCTGCTGCTTCTTCTGCTCAGTCTCAACAACAAAAATATTATCTCAAAAGGATTGATGCAGTGTATGATAATCCTCCAAGCCCAGACAGTGATCAGTTCAGGACTGACTCAGATGATTCCTCTGCTACTATTGCAAGGAAAAGGAAAGCCAGAAGTAAGGCTATGAAGAGAGTTCCTCCAGAGAAAGTAAAAGATACAAATGACATTCCATACTACATACTACATGATTGCGTCATTACAGTACCTTGGATGCAATACTCTAGGAATCAACTGAAGGCTATGAAAAAGAAAAGAAAATATGACAAAGGATCTTCCCATTTCAATCCTCCTCCTCCTCTTCCCTCACCTGATGCAGGTGCAGGTGGTAGTTCTGCCTTCCAATCCTCTGCCAGAAGCCAAACTTCATATCAACCTCAAGGTAGATCCCAGTACAGAGGTAATCAATCTAGAGGTTACCAGTCCAGAAGAGGAAGTATATAGGAAATCAGAGAGAACTTAAAGTGTACACCAAAGGATATTCCAGGCAACATCCTTATCCAAGGGAAGGACAAGGTCCATCTGACACAACTTCTGGTCCCTTCCCTTATAAGCTGAAAGAACTAGTCTCTTCCAGAGCTCCTCCAGATAATCGTTCAAATAGATATGAGCCTCCTGTTTCATTTGAGGACCCAGAAAATAAACCCACCTCATGGACTGCAAGAATGAAAGAATTGGCTGCTTTGGACCAAATTAAGAAAGCTAGAGAACAAGGAAAAGATACTTCAAATATCACTACTTTTTCAGATCAAAGAAAGAAAGAGCTTGAGAGATACTCCTCCAGTAACATTTTTGATTCAGAAAGCTATATGAAGCTGCATACAGAAGCTGTAGTGCCCAGGCCAAAGCAACAAACCTCTCTAGGTGCAGCTGATGATAGAAGATCTAAGAAGGAAGCTCTCAATCCCAACAGAGAAATAGTTCTTATAAAGAGCAAGGAAAAAGAATGATTCTGTAAGATTACAATATATTTTGTTTTCTGAACTATCTGAGATAATGTCTGTTGCTATGTCTTGTTTGTTATATCTCTGCTTTGTATGTTTTTATTTTTCCAATATCTGTAAATAGTAATCCTAACCCAAATAGGGGGAGATTGTTGGAACACCCTATTACTGATTTGGGCAAGGATCACTGTCTTTAGGAAATATGTTTTGACCTCCTTGTATAGATCTAAAGGTCAATTAGAATTGAGTCTAAGGGTTAGTATTTAGGTTTGAAAGCTGCCCTCAAGACCAGATATTTCAGTTCTGGAGACCAAGTCATTTCGTCGAGCTCAGTACGACGAATCGTCGAACTCCATTCGACGATCGCTGAGCTCACTTCGACGAATCGTCGAACTCCATTCGACGATCTCTGAGCTCAACTTAAACAAGTCGTCGAACTCCATTCGATGCTCTTCGATCTCAGATCGATGTTTTTGTCTCCAGTTTATTTCTCTATCTCTGAGCTCAGTTCGACGATAGTTGAGCTCAGATCGACGATCTCTGTTTCAGTCTAAGTCCAGTCTCTGAGCTCAGTTCAACGATAGTGGAGCTCAGTTCGACGTTTTTCTGGTGAGATCGACGTTTTTCAAGATTCAAATTCAGACAGTTATGGAATTATTCTCGGCATTTATTTCAAGGATCTTGTAGCCGTTTTCAATTAATCTGGAGTAAGTTTCAAGGGATTTTCAAAGGAATGTTTTTATTGGAATTTCCTCCAGAAGACAAATGCAGTTAAGAAAGTCATTTATGACTAGCTAACGACTATCTTAGATAGAGAAATATTCATTCAGATCTAAGGAATAAAAGAGATATTCACATTCTGCTGGAAAACAGAATAACATAGAAGAATAACATCATCAACAACAACTCTTACAACAATCACAACAACAGAAAGAGAAAGAGTTGCAGATATTCTCAGTTTTAGAATTCATAAAAGAACACCATCACAAAAGGAGATCAACACACTGAAATTTTCAGATCCCTTTTGATTCCAGTGTTCAAAGGCCATCATCATTCAAGACTCCAGACACCACACATTTCCGTTGTTGCTGAAATCATCTTTTGCTGGAAATCAAATTTTCTGAAGGCCTATCACCCTACTGCAAAGCTTCACTTCCTGAACAACTCAAGATCTCAGGGGGAGCTTTTACAACATCCACTATCTTCTCTCTGATTGTTGACAGAGAAGATCATCTCATCCCTCTCTCTCTCTCTACTGTGAAGGGTTTATCAAACTCCCTTCAAAAGTTTGTGCTGGTTTCTGAGATCTTGTCAAAACTCAGTGGTGGCAAGACACCTGATCAAAAAATCTGGTTTGGTTTTTGAGCACCTTATCAAAAGCTCATTGGTGCCCAGGACACCTGATCAACTCATCCTGCAGTGGATTCCTACCTAGGGTGGTAGAAGAGTGGATGTACCCAGGTTGATTGGGGAACCACTATAGCTCATTGTGTCACCTGGTTGCTTACTTTATTTTGTTTTCTGACTGTGGTTTGTGATTGCTTTTTGATTAAATAGTAGCTGTAGTTCATTTGCTTCCCTGTTCACTTAGGAATACAACAACTGTTGTAAAACGTTTTTAGCAAGCACCATACTCTATTCACCCCCCTCTAGAGTATATCAGATCTATCTTGCACTTTCACAACGCACACGCCGTATCCACCAACGCTTGAAACCCCTGGTTCACCGAACTCGAGAGCAGGAATCTCAACTCATCCTGTAGTCCTTCATAGAACCGATTGGTTTTACATTGTTCATCAGTGAAGATAGACCCTGCATAGCGCCCCAATCGTGTAAAATCATGTAGGTAGGTATCAACACTACTTTCACCCGGGGTTAGATGATGGAACTCATTTTCCATGGCGATGCGCTGTGCTGCTGGCAAATGCTTTGCCAAGAACAATATTGAAAATTCCTCTATCGAGACTTCTGTTAATTGTCTGCCCACTAAGTGGTGCAACTCTATCTCATCCTACCATAGCCGGGCCTTATCTTCCGGCAAGAAGGTGGCCAAGGTGACTTTATTTTCTTCCTCCATCCTTATAGCTGTCAATATTCTCTTGACGCGGGACAACCAATCCTCCGCTTGCGTCGGGGATCCCACGCCCATAAACGTAGGAGGAATAAAGCTCATTAACTGCTTCAACTGCCGTTTAGCTGCTCGAGGATCAACAACAGCCTCAACAGGTTCTGGCCTCACACCAACCTGTTTTGGCACCATTACAGGCTGCGCCTTCCCAGTAGGTTGTGCATGAATCATTGCAAACATCGCCTCAACAACTAAGCGTACTATTTCCGTAGAAGGAGGAGGTGTAGGCACCTCAACTGGTGTCATACTCTCATTAGAACGCTGGGGCTTAGACTGCTCGACACCACTTCGAGTCACCTATAGGTGGACAAGACATACATTAGCGACTTTGCACAAGTAAGATTAACAATATAGGAACGTGCAGGTTCCTTAAACAAGTATATTTGCATTCCTTGGTGGACATTCTTGAGTTCATATATAGGTAAAGCTGGTCGCACTGATACGTTCTCGCCACCCCACAAAAGAATTCGACCACCAATTCGAAAGAGGAAGACCGAGACAAGCTGATACCAAATTATAATGCCTCCATCCGTTACATGATATATAATAGAAGGTCTGGCCGGGGCAACTTAATGTTGATTGAACATTAGATAGTTAAAGCCAGTGTTTTCAGATATAAATAATTGGCTAAATGTTTTGGCATTGAGTGAAGCTTACTCACTCAACACCAAGTGACTAAAATCAAATCTAAGTGTTATGACGTTGAGTGAAGCTTACTCACTCAACGCCAAGTGATAGAACTGTAGTTAAGCAGTTTGGCATTGAGTGAAGTTCAATCACTCAATTCCTAGAGACAAATAACTTTTCCAAGTGTTTTGGGGTTGAGTGAAGGTTACTCGCTCAACGCCTAGTGACAGAAAATCAATCAAAGTGTTTTGGGGTTGAGTGAAGCCTACTGGATCAATGCCTATACTAATGATGCTTGATTTTAGCTAAGTCTATAGATAGTGACGTCAGCAAAGTCAATAATTCAACAGAATTTGAATTTGTTGAGGGTTGACAAATGTTGTCGCTTATCTACAGTACAACTATTAATGCAAAAGATGGTAGCTTCAAACTAATTAAAGGTGGGTCTCACTACTCAAAGAGTCATTGATAGGCTAATAATAAAAGATAAAGCTCGAGAAAGAAGTAGCTTTTGGGAATACTCTTTTGGACTACATCTTCCTGCCAGCCATTTTTTGCAGAAGTTGGAGATCTAGTTCAAAGTGTTGATCTAAGACCAAAAACCAAGTTAGTGACTCACAGACAGTTAGCTGTTGAAGAAGGTATTTTTTGAAGAATCAAAACATCTTCAACCGCAAGATCAGAAAGTCCACTTTCTGAGTAAAAAGTAGCTGAATCATTTTGATTCAGAAGTCAGAAAGAAAGAGCTGAGTTTGTCTTGGCTTAAGAAGCTATTGTGGGAAAAAGGCTCAGTAGCAGTTACTTCACAGTTCCAGCAAGCCTAATATTGAAGATAAATTTTTGGAGCTGAGGAGAAGTTAGGGCTGAATTTGTGAGTCAGTTCAGGAAGGCGCAGAATAATAGATCTGTAAGGAAGCAGCATGGTCTATTGTTGCAGGAGCTGAATGCTGAATAAATATAGCTGGTAACATCCATTCCTGCACCAACAAGTTTAGAGGAAATCTCCGTGGAAGAAGCAACAAAGGGATAACACTAACTGCAGTTGCTACACATCTCAAGCCAAGCTTTCCTGAATACACTTTCTGGTCTATGTAGAAGAAGTGTGGACTGTGATAACTCCGGACAGAAGTAGGTAGGCTTAGAGAAATTTCTCTGGAGCCAAATCAACTACACCCAAACTCACACCCTATAGGATCTTAACATATCTGAGTGTAGGGTCTAAGTATGGATCTGAGTGTAGGATCTAAGTGTGGATCTTAGTGTAGGATCCAGGTGTGGATTTCAGTATAGGATTCAAGTTTGAATCTGAGGTAGGATCCAGTTGGGATCTGAGGTAGGTGATCAGTTCATCATTGAGCTGTAGGGATTTCGAGCCTGTGGTAGGAGAGTCATTCTCTCTGAGTTGTAGGACACTTGTTCCTGAGTTGTAGGATCCTATGGATCTGAGGTGGAGCCTTTGTGCCTTAGAAGTAGGAGAGTCATTCTCTCTGAAGTACGATCATTTGTGGATCTGAGGTAGGGCTGTCCTCCCAGCCAGAGTGGTAGGGAATTTTTCCTGAGGTAGGTGATTAGTTGGTCACTGAGTTGTAAGGCTTAATGCCTGAGTTATAAGTCTTGGAGGAGACTGAGAGATCCTAAGAGATCTGACGTGTAAGATCTTAGAAGCTGAGATTAGGGAAGTGTCTTCTCTAACTAGAGTTAGAAAAGTGGGAGGGAAAGTTGATGTACCCATAATTTAGGGAACCACTATAAATTTGCTTTGTTGTCTGTGTGATTATCATGGAAGCATTATAATTCTAATCACATAACTCACATAAGTAGTTAAGCTTTAAATATTGCAAAAAGAGACCATTAACCTAATCACCCCATCTAGGTGATTTAGCTATCCTTGAAAACAAAGACTTTCAAACCTCTTTACTTTCTGTAGGATCCTTTGGATCTGAGTGTAGGCATAATTATATATGCTGAGTGTTGGATCTTGTGTTGAACTTAGATAGGATCCTGTTGTGGATTTGAGGTAGGGCAGTTTGCCTGAGGTAGGAGAGTCATTCTCTCTGAGTAGCAGGGCCTTTGTGCCTGAGTTGTAGGATCCTTTTGTAGATCTGAGGTAGGGCCTTTGTGCCTGTACTGTAGGAGTGTCATTCTATCTGAGTATTGGGGATATCATCCTAGCCTAAGCTGTAGGACTATTAATTTAGTTTGAGGTACATGATCTTTGGATTATTGAGCTGTAGGAGCAAGCTTGCTTGGAGTTGTAGGGCTTTTTACCTGAGGTAGGTCTTGGAGGAGACTGAGAGATCTTAGGGGATCTGTGTTGTAAGCTCTTAGGAGTCGAGTTTTGGAGAAGTTCCTTGGCTAACACACTGTTAGAAAGGTGGGAGAAATAGTGGATGTACCCATAATCTGTGGAACTACTACAAGTCTTGTTTGTGTATTACGTGATTGTCTTGAAAGTTAACTTAATCTAACTCACAACACACTAAAGCAAGGGAAAAGATTTAAACGACTGAAAATCCTATTCACCCCCATCTAGGTTTTTAGTTATCCTTTAAACTAAAGACTTTCACTTAGCATATCACATTTATTGCCGGCTTATACCCCCCTTTGTTGCCCTGCTCGTCATTTGCAATCACGACAAGATCTATAGAAATGGGCAAGACGCAACCTGACACCGATGGACAGTCAAAGTATGCTAAGTAATTTTTAGAGTACTCCTTTGACGAGAATATCTCAGAGGAGGAGTATTTGATTTTTGTGGTAGACTATGTCCCGACTGGGTTTACTGCGTGCCGACCTATGCGAGGCGAGGCAATCAATGCGTTCTTCACCGACGAACTCTCCTTCCCCATCTCGCATATTGAGATGAGGTTGCGCCTGCCCCTCTAGAGGAAAGTTCACTAGGTGCTGTCCCTACGCAGATGAACCCCAATGCAATTACCATGCTTGTGGCTTTTACGAGCTTCCTGCAGCGAGAACAGATTGAGTTCAAACTCGTCATTTTTCAGAAGTTGTTCATCTATCACACCACTAGCGATGGGGTCATCTTCTTTGCCGGCTCACAGTTTAAGGTGCGCGAGAATACCCACTAGAACCATAACTGGTTCACCAAGTCCCTCTTCATCAAGGGGGATCTCGACAATATCCCTACTCGCCAATTCAGTGGGGCGGGGAGACATGCCGACCGCCAACCCTGACAGGTGATGACTCCAACCTCCAGCAGTTCTTCATCCGCAAGGACTTCGAGGTCGCCTTCCTACGAAGGCGCCTTGACTCGCACCTGCCAGTCCTTCTTGGTGAAGGTATGTCCTGTTATCATTATTTTCACTGTGGGCCCACTAATTATTTTTTTTTCTAACAAGGTTATTTTGTAGGGGAGCGGCTGATCCTGGAGAACCTGCTATTCGCATACTCAGGGCTATATCCCGACCCACTCGTGTGAGAGAGGGTAGATTCAGTGGCCCACCAGATGGAGCAGGAATCCTCTAGGACCTCCTCTAGTCAGAAGCAACCTAAGCTTGTGAGCTCTAGCTCGCCTCGCCCACCACCATCATAGAAATTGAAGAAGACGGTGGTCTCCAGGGATAGGCTGGTCCTACTCAACTCGACAGAGAAGGAGCGGGGGGAAGGTAACCACCCTGCCTCCCCAGCTACCGAGAGGCTTGCGACCAGCTAGCCGGGTCTGCCGAAGGACCATCACAACTATTGTCTCAGTGGGATGGCAAAAGACCAGCTCGGCGAGCCGATGATCCAGTGGGATGAGAATACCCATAGGCTGTTCATCGCTTCCCTCCCCCCTCCTGGTGTAATTCCCCAAAACCCTAAAAAGGAAGAATTATGAAGTTAACACGTGGCGGTAGGGTTAACACATGCATTAGCCTTGAATTAAATTGAATGGCCTCTTGGGAATGTACCACGTGGCGGTAGTAAAGTTAATGCATAACGATATCACTCAAAGATTTCGATGAAGCGTTGAGAGGACTACCACGGGGCGGTAGTGAGCTAACGCGTGGTGGTACCACTCAACGCAGTCAACGCCTTGAAGAGTTGAGAGGACTACCGCAGGGCGGTAGTGGGCTAGCGCATGGCGCTATCACTCAATGCTTTCAACGCAACGTTGAGTGACTACAACGCAGATGTAGGAGTATTATGTGGAGATAGCTCGGGTTAAAGTACCGCTTGGCGATATTAACTGATGTGCGTCGGTAGATGCCACATGGAAGTAAAGTGGAGGCTATTTTGGAGCGACAATGCGATGTCGATTGGGCCAAGCAGCAACCTCCTTTGATACCGCGCGGTGGTAGTAGATACCGCGCGACGGTAACCTCCAGATATAAGCTGTTCAAGAGAATGAATTCTCATTGTTCTTTCTCTTAATACTTGATCTTCTTGAGAGCAAGAAGGCCGAGGCTAAGCTTTTCTAGCTAAGAAAAGGTGATGTTGTGGTCAGAGTCAAGAGACGAACCAAGACCTGTGAGGGCTAAAGTGAGGCGATCCTTTCCATCCGGATAAAATACTTCACAATGGCCCCAAAATGACCTATGAGGGTATCGTTTTTCTCCTTGGACAAGTGAAGACCTCAATTTACATACGTGTATGGAACTTCTCACCAAACGGTGAAAAATGTGGTTTCCACCGGTAGATCATTATAATCTCCGCTAAACTTGCATTTAGATCTGGAATCGAAGTACAAAATAGGTATGCTGTGTGAAGCCAATCTGGACAGGTTGGTATGGATTGGTGATGATTTGATTTGTTTGCCAGAGAAGACTCCATAGATAAAATATGTGTTTCAACATGTAGAATTTGGGGTCTGGGGGTGTGTAGGATGTTGTATTGATAGTACTAGAGGTGATCTCCAGGAAAACACCCAAAAGTGAGGGGAAATTGGATTTTTGTCCCTACCGCGCGACGGTTGTACTACTGCCAGTAGTAGCTTCCAGTGAGCCATGTTTGTGAGGCCTGTCTCAGGGAGACCTGGAGGGCATTGTACGAGAAGCTGAGAGCCTATAGAGCCTAGATATGTTGGCCATGAGTGCCAACCTAATTTGGTGCGTAGCCTGTCTTACGAAGTTCGTGAGCCTAGCATGTGAGTTAAGCCACGGAGGCCAACTATTATGGTCGTGAGAGCCGTAATGAAGCTGTAAGCCGTAGTGCCCATCTTTAAAGTCTAGTGAGCCGAACGGGAAAGAGGAGGTCCACCCGCGTCTTGTCTATTATCCTTGATTGCTTTGGCTTTCAGAAGTGTCATGGCGATCTGAATGACAAGAAGAGACTGAACTGTACCTACATTATGTATTTATTGATTAGACTGCCTAAGTAATTGGCTCTCATTGTTGGCATATTGAGAGTCATATTAGGCCGGGGGCCGAAAAGACAAAAATGCTTAAGAATGAACCATTAAGTCTTGGACCTCTGAACGAGAGGTAGTATCCAGAAAGTTCGGTCCACCGAGAATGTGCCCTGAGTGCACGGGGCATATGGTCATTGAGCCTACGTCTGTGGTATTTAGTGCTTGAATGCACGTTGTTGTTGCAACGATGTATATAAATATATATATATATATATATATATATATTGTTGCATGGAAGAAGAATCACCGCCCCAAGCAAGGGGTGGTGTCGTTATAAATGGGTCGATAAATGCTGACCGTTACCGTTTTTGCCACGTTTTCGTGGGCCGTGATTTGTAAGTGCTGGAGAACCAACTGGAAAGTAGCGGGCTGAAGCCCTTTTGCTGCGATTGGCTGGCCCTCGAAGGCCAAAAGGTGAACTTTTGTTATTTTCATGTGTGGACGGCCTGCATGCCGATGTTTGTAAACCACACTTGTGAAGTATAACTGTAAGGCCTTAACGCCATAAAGTTTGGGGTACTTTATATGTACATTATTATTATATATATATAAATGTTGTTTATATATAGTGGACATTCGCATGATTTGAGTTCAGGCAACCTAAAAGCTTCTGCTAGAATGCTCTGAGTTAGTATTCGTGTAACCTTTGATATTAACATGTAACTCCGCTGACTGTCTGTGGAATATGGCGTGGCGCCCCGGCCGGACCCTCTATTATATTTCATGTGACGGATGGAGGGGTTACAATTTTGGTATCAGTTTGTCTTGGTCTTCCTTATGCGAATTTGAGGTCGAATTCTTTTGAGGGGTGGCTAGCACGTGTCTGTGCTTACCATTATAACAAAACGAACTCAAAAATGTCCACCCAGGAATGAAAATACCCATGTGTGAGGGACTTGCGTGTTCTTGTTTTTTGCTTTTTGTAACATTATTAGTTGCTTAATTGTGTGTTTCATGATTATAGGCGTCTAGAATGGGTACGAGACAACATGAATCCCAACACTCGGTGGAGAGTTATGCGTCAACTGAGGTGCGAACACCTCCTCCTTCTATAGAGACGGTTTAGAGGATAGCTAATGTGGCCTTCGCAATGATCAATGCCCAACCTAAAAGGCATGTGCAACCCCCTGTTCCTCTGGTGGCATCAATGGCGGTTCGTTGGTTTGAGCAGATTGCAAGGGGAAGAGCATCGACTGAGCCGTTGAATATATGTTTGATGCAAGGAATGCATACGGTCGAGGAGTACTTACATACATTTGTGGTGTTGAGACAACATGCAGAGTTGGTGTTTGAATTTGAGGAAACTAAGATCAACTGATTTTATGATGGGCTGCACGACGAGCTAAGACTTCGGTTGGTGGGTCCAAAGTTAATTGGATTTCATGCCTTGGTAATGACTGTGAGGTCTTTGGAAATGTAATTGACAAAATTGAAGTCTAAGGACGAGTTTAACGTGCTGACCTTTTTATGATCAAACGCTTGCAAATGGAAGAAGAGATATAATGTGTTGGAATCCACATCTACTACTATCTTTGGGACCAAGAAAAGGTGTGGTCCATATGTTTGCCTTACTTGTGGCAAGTTAGGACACCTGGCCTGATATTATCGTGGAGATGTCCCAAAGACAAAGAAGGCTATGTTTGGTGCAGCTGCAGGATGAGCACAACTTACTTATTACTCGTGTGGCAAAGTGGGACATCATGCCCGGGGATGCCCGAGGACGCTGAATTAGCCCTTCGATGAAAGCAAACTAAAATGGAATTTCCTTTGTACCTAAATAAATTGGTATAATAGTGAACTATAAGTTCTACTTTTTGAAACAATACATCTTTTGCATGTTCAAACCTATTGTTTTGACTAATCAAGAGGTCTTTTTTGAATGGGCATAGTGTATTACCGTTGTGATTATGTTTATCTCATACACGAGATTGGAATGGCATTGCCTTAAGAATAAAATGTTAATACGGGTAGAGAGTTTTGTGTTAAGATGCGGTAATGAAGTCATGTCAGTAGTTTGTAAGCATCTGTGCTGATAATAGTTATGTTTAATGTGTCTGTCTGTATGGACTAGCTCTCAAGCAATGTACCGATATAGGTCGTAACTCTAAGGAATTCACACTGGGACAGAACACCGAGCGAGAGACTCAATTTGCTTGTATGCAAGGATTTGGCGAAGTATTAATGTTTGCCCTCCAAGTAGTCAAGGCTCTTCGGTAGGGTGCGAAGTTATTCTTCACGCCATTAGAGGTCATTATGCCGAAGCCCAGTTTGAGTGACCCATGTGTGAGGGACTTGCGCGTTTCCTCAAAATCTCCCCGGGTTACATCCCAGCGAGAGATTGACTTCGCTATTGAGTTGGTGACAGGTGCAAACCCTGTGGTCTACTCACCATATCCGGAAATGCCAAAGGAAATGGATGAACGGAAAGTTCAACTACAAGACTTGTTGGTGCAAGGCTATATACATCCAAGTATGTCATCTTGAAGCACACCGGTACTCCTTGTAAAGAAGAAGGATGGAAGCTTGCGTCTATGCATTGATTATCGAGAGCTGAACAAGCTAACGGAAAAGAACAAGTATCTGATACCATAGATTGATGAATTATTCAATCAGTTGGCTAGATCAACGGTATACTCAAAGCTAGATTTGAAGTCTGGATATTACCAATTGAGGATTCAGGAATGTGACTGAAAGTCTTTGATTTCAAGGATAGCTAAATCACGTAGAGGGGGGGGGTTAATAGGTTTCTTAGTCCTTAGTGACTATCTTTTATTTTTTTTTTAGTTGGATGCTTTATTAGTTGATTATATTCTACTTTCAAGACATGCAACCTGCAATAATGCCAACACAAAGAAAACACACAAAGCACAAAAGATTTATAGTGGTTCCCCTAACCAGGGCACATCCACTTTCCCTCCACCTATCCAACTATTTTGTTGGAATAGGGACTTCTCCAAAATAACTGCTCCAAAGAGCTTACACCTCAGATCCCTCAAGATCTCTCAGTCTCCTCCAATACTTACAACTCAGCCACAAGAGCCTAAAACTCAGTGACCAGCAGATCACATACCTCAGGCCAAAGGCCATACACTCAGGCTGGGAGGACAACCCTACCTCAAATCCACTAAGGATCCTACCTCAGACCCAAAGGTCCTACACTCAGAGAGAATTCCTCTCCTACAACTCAGTGATCAATTGACCACCTACCTCAGACTTGAAACCAAGTACTGCAGCTCAAATTCTCAATAGAATCCTATCTCAGAGCAAATTTGCTCCTACCACTCACATCCAAGAGGATCCTACAAGATGGAAGTGGTTTGGTGAGTCTTGATTGGATACAAGAGAAATTTCTATGTGCCAATCAACCTTGACTGAGATAGACTCAGCCCAACTTTGAGTATAGGAATATAATTTTCGAGTCTACCTTTATTTGAATTACACCAGGAATTTTTCTTCACACACCAGGAATTTTTCCTGCTGGATCTATGAAGTGACTGCAGCAAAGCTTGCTGCTACCTGAGCTGAAGAATTCTCAGCTCAATTTCTTCACAGCAACAAGGGTACAGATCTTTCATTAGCTTGTGCTTGAAGTAACTAGTAGAAAATAGTTCTTCTTCTTCTTTCTTTCCTGGGCTTAGGAGATTCAGTCGTAACTTCTTCTTCACAGGCTCCAGTAAATGTTCTTCAGTGTTATACTGCTGGATCTATAAAGAACCTGCTGGTGCAGATGGAAAATGACACCAACTAACTTTATTTCTCCTTTTCAGAGATCTGCTCTGTTGTTGCTGTAGTCGATGATGAATACAAACAGCTAACTTGTTGAGCCTTTTAACCTCCAGTCTTTTTGCTTTATGTTCTTCTCTTCATAACAATAATGGTGATGAAGTAGAACTAACGTGACTGCTACTTTTTTCTTAAAAGGCCTCTCTTTTTTTTGAATGCAACTCAACGACTCTTTTAGCAGTGGGCCCCACACCATTGATGGCCAACTGCTATCTTGATTTAATGTTAACCATCGTACAGTAGCTCTGTGGTGCCTTTTGTCATGTACTGTAGCTTTGATGCTAACAAATTTAATAAGGTTGACTTGTTCACTTGCTGGTGTCAGCAACTGTGGACTTAGTCAAAAATCAAGCATCAGTAGAACAAGCATTGAGTGAATGAGCTTCACTCAACGCCAAAGTACATAGATAGAATTTTGTCTTTCTAGGCATTGACAGCGTTAAGTGAGTAAGCCTCACTCAATGCTTTATGCCTTAGCCATTTTTGCATCCCTTTCATCATGCATGGAATTGAGAGCGCTGAGTGAGCACACTTCACTCAACGCCTTGTGCCATAACCATGCTTTATGTAATTTACGCATTAAGAGTATTGAGTGAGCATTCCTCAGTCAACGCTTTCTGCTTTAACCAATTTTCTGCTTCTTCAAAATCGTAAGAGTTGAGAGCGTTGTGTGAGCACGCCTCACTCAATGCTTTTTGCCTTAGCTAGATTTTCTGAATCATGGTGTTGAGTGCGTTGAGTGAGCATGCCTCAATGAATGCTTTCTACCTTAGCCAGATTTTTCTGCTTCTTGGCATTGAGTGTGTAAGCTCGACTCAACGCCAAACTACTTAAAATATTTTCTTCTGTTATCTGGCATTGAGTGAGTGATCTACACTCAACGCATTTGGACTTAAACAAATTTCTGTGTCTAAAAACAACACTGACTTTGAGAATTAGTCAACACATTATCACATGGAGTTGAGTGAGCATGCTTCACTCAACGTATGTGGACTTAGTAAATATTCACAGTTTTGCTATGACATTGACTGACTGAGCAATACTCAATGATTATGGAGCTATGGCATTGAGTGTATGATCTTCACTCAACGCCTGAGGACATGGACACATTTCTCCCTGCTTCCTCTTAGGCTTTGCCTATCTCATAGCCTTTTCTGTATGGCGTTGAGTGAGTTGACTTCACTCAACGCCTGTGAACTTAGCCACTTTCTCAGATTGCCACTACTTGGCTTTGACTGTATAGCCTTCACTCAAAGCTATATGTCATCTGGCATTGAGTGAGTGACCTTCACTCAATGCCTGTGGACTTAGATAGATTTTTGTCTATCCACATCTTAGGTAAGAGTTTACCTGACCTAGCCACATAGGCTACCCATCCCATCATTGTTGCTAGGACAACCTGCAATCACTAAACTTGAGCACATGTTAGATCACCACATGTGTATACATTATTTGCTAAGCCTTCTTCAAATCCTGGACATTGGGATCAATGGACCCAACAATCTCCCCCTATTTGAAGAAGTCAAAACCTATGACAATGTATAAACTAACACAACTATGTAATATAAATAATAACCAATAAACTGCATTAAACAGAAATAATGTTTATCAACATAAAGATTTCCATTTAACTTTTACTGAATAATAGTTCTTGTGCATTTAACAAAACAATACACATTCCTTAAGCCCTATAAGCAGTACCTGAAACTTATCAAGTTTCAGGTTCCCTTTTCACAATTCCACTACCCTTTGATTTCTTTACTATTTTCTTTTCAGCAACTGCCTTCTTCTTCCCTTTTCTATCTTCCTCACTAGCTTTGGCTGCTTTAGCTGCATCAGCTTCAGCTTCTACTTTTTCATTTTGCCTCTGAAAGTCACTGTAGGGCTTGGGGAAGTACTTTAAGGGTTCAACTGCACCAGGAGGCAAGGTGTTAGAATTCTTGTTCTTCTAGTAGATTCTCCTTTCAGTGTCCCTCTTTTCCATCTTATCCCATTCCATTTTGTTGTACCATTTTTCTCTATCTGACCTTTTGTTATTGACCCGATCCCAAGCAAGCAGAATGATGGATCTGGATTCAGGGCTCCATTGCTCAAAATCAGGCCTTTTCTCCATTTCCGCCTTGTATCTCTTTTTTCTTAGCCTGACTTCCTCTTCAATTTCAGCATTTGAAGTCATTTCTTTTGTCTATAGCACCAGGTATACAGTGGGGCTGAAGGAAGGAATTTCAGCAACAGTGGACATCCCTCCCTACTGATCACAAGCAATATCATATTCTTCTATGTACTGAAAACTTTGATGATCTTGTTGAGCAGGCACTTTGTTCAAGGCCTCTATCACTTGAGCAGGTATCATTGGGATGTTATCATATTACACTGGCTCTATTCCCAATGAGCCTCTCACCACATTGGTTGCCCAAATCATGTTTTCTATGTTTGTCCTTGAAAGTGTTCAGTTGTCTACCTAAATCACCTAGAGGGGGGTAAATAGGTGAGTTGTACATCTTTTGCGGAATAAAAAATTTAGAGATCTATGCACACAAATATCAACCAAGCAATCACAGACGACAAAAGATTTATAGTGGTTCCCCAATCTTGGTTACATCCACTTTCCCTCACCGATCTAGCAAAACACTAGACTCAGCTACTCCACTATCTCGGATTGAAAACCAATCCTACATCTCGGAATAAAGTTCCTACAATCTCGATCCACAACACGGATCGACACTCGGAAGGTAAAAACTTCCTACAACTCGGAGACAAAAAGCTCCTACAATCGGAGAGAATTCTCCTACAAAAATGAAATTGAGAGTATATGAAAATACAAACAGTAAAACTTTCTTAGATCTGGAAACAGTCGGCATGAATCTTCTTCTTATCTTTGCTACTTTATCAGAATAGGTTGAAGAAGAATCTCGGTAAGGACTATATATGGAATTCCTTGGACACACACGATCAGAGAGATGATGAAGAATGAAGAACAATCTCGATCTGTGGGTCTTCTTGAACTGAATCTTCTGGATCGAAAACCCTAGCCGATTATCCGCGATGAAGGTCAGCGGCGACGGATTCCATTTTTAGATAGAGAGAATGAGATTCAGAATACTTATAATAATTCTTTACAGCGCTTAGGGTTAGTCAGTTTTGACAAGACCTTATATAAGATCTCCCTAACGATCATAATTAGCTTTAATGATGTACACGTGGACCAATCACGTCAAGGCTATTTGAAATTTCCATCAAATCTGGACTTAGCAAACTTTCTGAAAAGAATGACTGAAATACTCGAGTGAACAAATACCTACTCGAGTACTAATCTGATTACTCGAGAGAATGGAAGAAAATTACTCGAGTAAATAATTTAGATAAAAATCCAGAAATAGTGAGTTACTACTCGGGTGCACAAAGACTTACTCGAGTGCTAATATAGTTACTCGAGATGTAGAGTTGAACTACTCGAGTACAAGAAGCACTACTCGAGAGAATAAAATTAACTACTCGAGAGGTAGAAAGAATACTCGAGTCAAAGACTTAGAATAATTTCTGGGAGAAGAATCTGGGTTACTCGAGTAGTGGAACTAGACTACTCGAGAGGACATAAACTAATCGAGTATATGGATATTATTACTCAAGTAATGGACTTGGAAAGATTTTGAGGGAGAAAAATCTTATCACCCGAGTATTTAATCTGGACTACTTGAGTTGTAGATGGACTACTCGAGTACATGAACTTGACTACTCGAGTGAAGTAAAACAACACGAAATCCTATCTTCTGTAACTCGAGACAAAAGTCTAATCTACGCGAGTACTAATATGACTACTCGAGTAAATGACTTAGAAAATTTTTCAAAGAGGAAATACTGTTAACTCGAGAATAAGAGATGATCTACTCGAGCAATTGACTTGGGTACTTGAGAGCTATATTTTTGACTACTCGAGAGCTAATTCCCTTACTCGAGTACATATAGACTAACTTGAGTATTAACTAAGTGTTTCACTCGAGTATATAAGTAACTACTCGAGTAAAATACTTAACAAAAATTTCTTCAACAGAATTTTCTCTTTTTCAATAAATTCAGCAACAAGTCTTTCTCCAATCAGTCCTAGTGTTTGAAAATGAAGTGTATCCCAATAGAGAGACTACACATGAGTCAACACTTTGGATCATAGAATGAGGGATTATATTGTATGGTCCTGTGTTTGGTGACTCATTGTAGACTGACATTGGTCTACACTTGACAATATAGTTTTGCAAACACACAACTCAAACAAGACATCAAATACAACTTAATTCATCTTTGTTCAAGGGTGACTTCACCAAATCTGGGTTAATGTGGATACAATACCAAACAATCTCCCCATATTTGTAGAAGTCAGAACTCTTTACACTAAGGTGAATTATATTGATATAAAAAGTGCTAGATATGCAGTAGAGAAAGTAGTGTAAGCAAGCATAAAACTATAATCAAAGGGTATATGATCAAAATTAAGAATTATATAAACATGATTGTCCAAAACAACATTTCTATATGAATCATTTCCACACTCTCATAATCCTCTTTGCTAAGACTTAGTGGTGCTGCTTGTCCTTCTTCTCTTGCTGTCTTCTTTGGTAGCTGTAGGGCTTGTGATAGTACTTTGGAGGCTTTGGAGGCGCATCAAGGTTGTTCCATCTAAATTCTCTATCATACAGCCTTCTCTTTGTCATTGTTTTTCATATAATTCCCATTCCTGGGAGCTGTAATGATCATTCCTGTTTTCATTGAAGTCCATGACAAGCTTGAGAGTATCTAAAATGAGAGACTTTGAAGTTGGAGACCAGATCTCTGCAAACTCTGGAGCTTTTCTCTTTTCTATATCTGGAACTGGGATTGACCTGCTAGCTGAGGCACCATCACCATACTTTCTCTTCTTCTTTGAAGTGTTGATCTCAGGAGGAGCTTGGAAGAATATATCTACTGGGTCTGCCTCCCAAACTTGAGCATATGAATCAAGAGGAGGACCTTCACAGCCTTCAGTTCTAGGAGAGAAGGTAGGCTGAGGAGCTTGAGCTGGAGCATCAATAGTTAAGGGATTCAATGGTGAGGAATGATGTTTGGATCAGCTGGGAATTTTTGAAGAATATAATTTTGCATCCAGACTGTTTGTGTCATAGGTATGGAACTTCACACTCTGAAACTGTCCTAGCACATCATCATAAATCTCTTTCTTCTTAGATTCCCATTGAGTTTGATTGAGTGCATCTGATTTCTCTAGATATTCTTTGACTAAACTCTCCCCCTTTCTGACTTCTACAGTCAGTTTATTGACGACAACTTCTTTGAATGTCCCAACTTCTTCACATATCTTCATCTTGATTGCTTATACTCTCTTATCTAATGCAATCTGACTATTGGCATGTGTCACACCTTGCTCCATAACCTGACCAACACTAGTGATAGTGTGATCTAGAGCTTTGCCACCAATATGGAAGAGATGTCTGAGTTGATCTGTGTTGTGATGAATCTCAGCAAATCCCCTGCTCATCTCTTTCTCCAAAGTAGTTACTTTCTCAGTCACAGCTTTGACTAAATCATCAAAATACTTCCTTTGTTCTTGTAGAAGATGTACAAACTGACCCATAACATCATTGGCAGCAGGAGGAGCAGTAGTAGATGTAGAAGGAACTGGAGGAGGAGGAGCAAACCATGGAACAATTTCTTCAGTTACTACAGAGCTCTCAGCTCTGGTAGTTTGCATCAGTGCATCCCCTTCATTAGTGACCATAGGGATGGAGAAGTCCAGGTTCCTCAATGGGGCTTCAACTAGTTCAGGAGATTGGCCTAGCTCATCAGAAAGCAAAATAGTGTCATCCTGCTTTAGGTTAGTAGCAGGAGACTGGATGGGAGATGATGGAGTATGTGGTGGAGATGGTACAAGAGTGGATTAATTGAGAACTTCAGCAGTTTGTTCTTTTTGAAGAGGGGGAAGAGGTTCATCAACAGTAAATTCTTTAATCATTTCATTGATTGCTGCTTCAGTTGATAGAAGGGTTTCTTGGAGTTTGGCTTCTGATGGAACTTGTTCAGGAGTAGGAGGTGGAGGAGAGGTATCAGCTGGAGGGGTAGGAATTCTGACTGAAATAGAAGGAGCAGGCTCCCCCTCAACAGTTGCACCAGATGAGCTGACAACCTGAAGTGGAGAGGGAGATGGGGTCCTGTCCTCTGTAGCTGGAAGGTCTTGAGCTTTGGCAGCTTGAACTGGGTTCAATAGCTTCAAGTCCCATCTCTGAATGGATGATTTGGAGACTTTCTTCATGTGATGGAGAATAGTACCTTTAGAGAAGTTGAATACTTCATGATTAATCTCATGTAGGAGAAGAGAAATAATCCTAGCATAACTTGGAGCTTTGATGTTCTCTCTGATTTTGTCTAGAATCATCATACCAAATTGAAATTTTTTCCTGCAAACGATTGCTGTCATGATGTCAAACATATTGGTGGAAATGTCTCTGATTGAACTTGTTTTGCAAAGGATTATCTTCCCAATGATGTCCACCAAGAGCTTTCCTTCTGGATTCAGTTCAGAGTGGCGGAGGATCTGTACTTCTGGTGAGAGGCCACATAACATACAAACCCTATCGAAATCTTCTAGACCTAAATGATCTTCTTCATCAACGAGTTGTAGTCGAAGAAGTGTAGAAACAGAGGTTTTGTTTAGCTTGATCTTGATTCCTTTAACCTTAGATTTGAGGACTGTTTCATGTCTCTTAACTTTGACGTTCTTGAAAAACTCTTCAACTTCTGGAAAAAGAATCTTACATGGCTGCTGAAGAACGAACGTGAGGCCGGTGGTGTCGAGGAGAATCAGAAGGTTGCAAAAATCATCTGAAATGTTGGCGATTCCGGTGGTAACAAGTTCTGAACCGATTCTAATTTAAGAAGAGGGCGCCATGATCCATAGATTAGGGAAAAAAGTCTGCGGCGAGGAGGAAGATGGCGCGGGTCTGCAACTTTTGGCGGAAGGTGAAGTGTCTCGGCTTACTCGAGAGAGATAATTTGATTCATGTAGAAAATGATTTTCGGACTTTTCGATTTATATAACCCTAATTTATCTCAAAGTAAGAAATAAATAAAGCAAACATACCTTGGAATTGGCGACATAAGCCTCGGGTTGCGAATAATGAAATTTTAATTAAGGTAGAAAATATGACTTCCTAATACTCGAGAGAGATGGCAGTACTCTAGTGAAGATATAGAAGTACTCGAGTGAGAAAGCTGGAAGTACTCAAGTAGGGATATTGAAGTACTCGGGTGAAACTTTAGTACTCGAGTAGGTCTTTTGACTACTTGAGTAGGTTACTCAAGTAGCTGAAGAAGTACTCAAGTAGGTCAAGCAGGTACTCGAATAGGTTACTTCTTACTCGAGTAAAAAAGTTAGAAATTTGAAAAAAATCCAACTTTTAACTGATTCTTGATCTTTGAGCCTTCTTGTGAGTCCACCATCTCTAATCTTATTTGTTGAGAATTCCATGTTCTGTTTTGAAGAACGAGAACTTGGTCTCGTCCAGCGGCTTCGTGAAAATATCTGCAATCTGCCTATCTGTAGAGACATAATGTAAATCTATATCCCCATACTCCACATGCTCCCGGATGAAGTGATACCTCAGCTCTATGTGCTTTGTCCGACTGTGCGAGACTAGGTTGTTGGCTATTGCAATTACGGTGGAAGAGTCACAAAACAATGGAATGTTCTGAAACTTTATATTGTAGTCTTCAAATTGATTCTTTATCCACAGCAACTGTGCACAGCAACTGCCTGTAGAGATATACTCTGACTCAGCTGTTGAGATTGCAACACAGTTCTGCTTCTTACTACTCCAGGAAATGAGCCTTCTTCCAAGGAATTGGCAAGTCCCGGAAGTGCTTTTCCTATCGTCTTTGCTACCTTCAAAATCTGCGTCTGAAAAACCAATTATCTCACTATCATTACTTCTTGGGTACCATAAGCCAAGATTTGGTGTACATTTAAGGTATCTCAAAATCCGCTTTACAACAGCATAGTGAGATTCCTTAGAGTTCACTTGAAATCTAGTACATACGTATGTTGAGAACATTATATCCAGTCTACTAACAGTAAGGTAGAGCAAGGATCTAATTATACTTCTCTACTTGGTTTCATCAAAAGGATTCCCTTTCTAATCCTTGTCTAGAGACACAGTTGAATCCATTGGAGTCCTCATAGAGGTTGCGCTCTCCATTCCGAATTTCTTAATTAGGTCTTTGGTGAACTTAGTCTGCAAGATGAAAATTCCATCTTCAGATTGTTTCACTCGAAGCCCTAAGAAATACTTCAGCTCGCCCATACTGCTCATTTCAAACTTCCCTTGCATAAGTTTAGAAAACTTCTTATAGAGGTTGTCGTCAGTAGAGCCAAAAATAATGTCGTCGACATAGATTTGCACTAGCAAAATCTTGCCTTTGATTTCCCTAAGAAATAACGTCTCATCTATCTTTCCCCTTGTGAACTTATTCTCAAGAAGAAAGCTAGATAGCGTCTCATACCAAGCTCGAGGAGCTTGTTTCAAAGCATATAAAGCTTTATGCAATAAGGAAACATGATCAGGAAAGTTAGAATTAACGAAACCTGGAGGTTGTTCCACATATACCTCTTCCTTTATGTCACCATTAAGGAAGGAAGACTTCACGTCCATTTGATAGATGGTGAAGCCCTTATGAGCAGCATATGCTAGGACTAACCTGATTGCCTCCAGCCTTGCCACTGGAGCATACGTCTGGTCGAAGTCGATTCCTTCTTCTTGATGATATCCTTTGGCGACGAGTCTAGCTTTGTTCTTGATGATCGTTACATCCTCGTCCATCTTATTCCTGTAGACCCATTTTGTCCCGATGACGTTCTTATCTTTGGGTCTTGGAACAAGTTTCCATACTTGACAACGCTTGAACTGATTTAGTTCTTCTTCCATCGCCATAATCCAAGATGCATCTGAGTTTTCTTCCTCAAACTTCTTTGGTTCAACCTGTGAGAGAAAACCTGTGCCCCTCTCCTTGCCTTTCCATTGCTTCTTTTTATTCAAGAATTTCTTGAACTACCGTGAGAGTAGAGAGAACTCTCCTTCAGATAGTTCAGAGCCTGAGGTACTTGGATCTGAGGTTTCTTCTTCACTAACTTCTTGTGTTAGGGCAGGAAAGACAACCTTTGTATTCCTTGAGGTGTCTGCCTTTAGAGCAACACACTTCTCCTTGGATGCAGACCTGCTCTTCTCTTCTTCAGCTTTTCTTATGTTGAGTTGAAGCTCGTATGACATTAGCTTCCTGAAGAGATTTTGCGGGTCCGTCTCAGCTAGCTTTCCAAACTCCCGGATCTCAAGAATTTATCATTTAGCTCTCAGTTTGTGAAGACTCGGCCATATAACCTTAGGCCATTAACTATCTTGAAGAAGTTCTCAAAAGTGTCAGCAATGGTGTCCTTGTGTCCTTGTCGGAAGGCTTCATATTTCTGATTCAGAAGGGATCTTCTATCGTCCCTAACTTCTTATTTGCCTTCCATCAAAGTGACTAGGAACTGCCACACCTCCTTAGCAGACTAGCAATGGATCAAGTTCTGCAACATGGAGTCATCGACTACACTTGCTATTATATTCTTGGCCTTCTTATCTAAAGACACAAGTGCAATCTCGTCTTTGTCTAGATCCATCAATTTCTTTCGAACTTTCTTTGTAGGATCTACTGTGGAGACGGTCATGGGAATGTAAGGACCTTCTTAAACGATCATGAAGATCCTTGGATCCACAACTTACATGAAAGTTATTCTTGGTGCACAATGAAAACTTGGCTAAATCTTTAGCCTTGTCCATGCTTGGAAAATTCTCAAAAGACAACTAGTCAGATCTGATCAAGGTGTTAACCTTTTATTGATCAACCTGGCTCTGATACCAATTGAAAGTTGAAAGAATTAGTTTCAAGATGTTCTAAACACCTAGGGGAGGGGGGGGGGGTGAATAGGTTCAATTCTTTTTCTAACTTAGGCAGATAATTCTATCTAGTTCAGAAATGTATTCAGCAGAAAGTACAACACAGCATTCACATACACAACATTCACAGATTGCACACCAGTTTTATAGTGGTTCCCCAAATGATGGGTACATCCACTTTCCCCGTTCGCCTATCTAGCAGTGTACTAGATTCGGCCTAACTTCCTTCCTTCTTCTCAGATCCGTAGATCTTACAGCTCAGAACCAAGACTGGTTCCCACAACTCAGAGTGAATCCACACTCCTACAAATCAGACACAAGCCCTACCTCAGCCTCTTCCACAGGACTACAACTCAGAATGACACCCCACTCCTACAACTCAGGTAACAACCCTACCTCAGCCTCTTTCACAGGCCTACAACTCAGGGAACAGATTCCCCTACCTCAGGCACTCAGCCCTACCTCAACCTTTATAATTTAGGCTTATAACTCAGAGATGTAACTCTCCTACAATCAGATCTATTACAGATCATACAAAAATTAATGATGAAAAGATGTTGATATCTTCAAACAGATGGAGAGAGAATTGGTTGAAGGCTTCTTGATCAGTTCTTGATAGAACTGATTACTTAAGGATCAACCTGTCTTAGCTTTCTTCAAAGCTTCTTGAATCTGAACAAAGTAGGGTTGATCTTCTTGATGTTGAAGTTGATATTCAATCAGCTTCCTTCAGAAATTAATCTGAATTCTTCTTCAGACTTGATCTGAATTCTTCAGGCAGACTGTTCAGAATTTGCCTTCACTAGATGCGAACTTCTCTCCTTCTTATTTTTCTCTCACTACAATCTGTTGACTGTTTATTTCTCTTCTTTTGGATTTTGAATCCTTCAGAGATAATAATTGATCAGCTATCTGTTATCTGTTGTTGTTCATCTCGTTGTTATGTTTTCTGTTAATTGTTGAGAGAGCATATCTATTTATAGGCTTCATCCATGGTAACCGGCTGTTCCGGTTTCAAACTGCCTTCTGACACCTCTGACAGATGTGACAGCAATGTCAGTAATGACAGCTCTCAAGTCTTCAGTTGTATTACTTTAGCCTTCATTTGACTTTGGCTCAACAGTAGAGAATGTTGACTGAATACTTCATATGTATCGACACACATAGTCCATGTGTCGACACAAGTCTTGTTGTTGTCGACACAGCTTCTGTGGAATGTGTCGACACAAGTCCTGTGTGTCGACACAAACACTCATTGTCTTGACAAAGTTGGTGTCGACATAATTCTGGTGTGTGTCGACACAAGTTCTGTGTGTCGACACAGTCATTGTCGACAGAATTCTAGAATATGTCGAAAACTTCTCTGTGTGTCGACACAGCTCCTGATAATGTTGACACAAGTCTGGCCCTTAGTGTCGACATAGCATTGTCGACAGATTTTCTGTGTGTCGACACAAATCTTGGATGTCGACACAATCTAGCCCTTGGTGTCGACATAGCATTGTCGATAGAATTTCCGTGTGTCGACACAAATTCTGGATGTCGACACAATCTGGCCCTTGGTGTCGACACAGCCATTCCCAAGTGTCAACACTTGTACTTAGAAAATTTTCATTTCCATTTACTTAACCTGCACATGATAACTCAACACAACATCAAATACAACTTGATGCATATCATTGAGTTAGGTGAAGCTTCTCCAAATCTGGTACACATTTTCCAATGTACCCAACAATCTCCCCCTATTTGGAGAAGTCATAACCCTTAGTCAATAATATACATTACTTATAATAAAATTAACAATATGATGTATAAAAACATTCAATGACAGGGAAACATATAAACAAAACAAGTAAATAATATCATCACAGAATATGATATAACAATAACAAGCATGAATCATTGTTTTATTTAAAACTTCACAATAGTTTGTTGACAATAGATTACGTGGAGTTTAAAACTACAAATTACAATGTTTTATAATCTAGTCAATCTATCCTAAGGCTGATCAGGCTCCTTGATCACTATGCCTTTTCTAGACTGGATCCTTGCTTGTACTGAAGCTTCAGTATCTTCAGCTGGCTTCTTGCCTTTGAGATCCTTCTTCTTAAGCTCTTCAGCCTTAACTCTTTGCCTTTCAAAATAGTGAAAAGGCTTAGAAAAGTATTTACTGGATTCTACTGCTGTAGCATGTATTTTCCCAGCCTTGTGAGCCCTTCTGAACTGTTGTATCACATCTTATCTCTACAGATATTTATTCCACTCAACTTCAGAATACCACTTGCCTCTATCATGCATTTTGTCTTTGACAGATTGCCAGACAGTGAGTATTATATTTCTGGAGGTTGGACTCCATCTTTCAAAATCAGGCTTCAGTTCAGCTTGCTCCCTAAATATTTTCTTTGAAAGTTGAGTTTTTTGCTCTTTATTCAGTACTGCTTCTAACATTTCCACTTTCTCAAATATAACATTCTTAGTAGCCTCTGGAGGGCTATACATCTGGTGAACCAGTTGTTGAATGTCCTCAAAGTTAGAAGGGGAATATATGATTTGAGCTACCTGCTGCTGACCCCCTTCAAATCCTGCAGCTTGAATACCTGACTCAGCTGTATTATCATCATCACATAGGGGAGGATATCCCAGAGTTGCTGTAACAGCATTTCTTATCCATTTAGCATGCTCTGAACTGGCATTGACTATCAACCTCTCCCCCTTTATGACTTCTCTTTCAATATGATCCCTGAGATCATTCTTTTGGAACCTTATTTGATTAACCAGATAATTGGTTTCCTCTGTATAATAAGCTTTAAACTTCTGTAGCTGAGTAGATATGAGCTTCTGAGAGGCTTGAATGGCTGATTAGGAAAGTGGCTAAATCTTCTTGAAGTTTGTTAAAGTAGCGAACAAACGACCAAAAAACAAGCCAGAGTTTTGAATAATTGAAAGTTTTATTATCCAAAAAGATATCTATTACAAAGGTATGCCCTCCCTTATATAGAATGGAGGAGGGATGAGAGAATACAAATAAGAGATGTGGGACTAAAAAATTACAGGACTAAGTGGACTATACAAAACAAACCGCACAAGCCGCGCGGTTAGACAGAAGGGCTAACCGCACGGCTACCACCAGAGAGAAAGAGAGATTGCCAGGGTAGACCGCTAGACCTCCCGGTCTCCAAGCCGGCTGAGACAAACCGCCAGACCGCACGGTCTTCAACCCGCCAAGACAGACCGCCCGGTCACCAACTTCAACACTCCCCCTCAAGCTGGAGCATATATATCGATCAAGCCCAGCTTGTCACAAACATGAAGAAACGAGGCGGAAACTGGCTTGGTGAAGATGTCAGCCAGCTCTTTATCAGAAGTGACAAAGGGAGTGCAAATTTGTTCCTTTAAGATCTCTTCACGAATGAAATGATAGTCAACCTCAATGTGCTTTGTTCTTTCATGGAAGACCGAATTTTTGGAGATGTATATGGCGGCCTTGTTATCACAGAACATAGGTAGAGGATGGTTATAGACCTCTCCTAAATCTAGCACGAGAGCCCGCAGCCATTTTAACTCACAAGTGGTCGACGCCATACTGCGATACTCAGCTTCTGCACTGGACCTGGGACAACAGACTGCTTCTTGCTCTTCCAGCTCACCAGATTTCCCCCAACAAAGGTGCAAAAACCTGAGGTTGACTTGCGATCCCCTTTGTCATCAGCATAACTTGCATATGAGTATGCTTCAATCCTCAGATGACCATTCTTTTGAAAAATTAATCCTTTCCTAGGCGCTGCTTTGACATACTCCAAGATCCGCAAGGCGGACTGTAGATGGCACTCCCTAGGTGCTTGCATGAATTGACTCACCTTGCCCACATCATAGGAAATGTAGGGCCTGGTCACTGTGAGATATATGAGCTTACCAACCAGACGCCTGTCCAGCGAACTATCTGAATGAGGAGGCGAATCATCTATCCAGGTTTTGTCATCTCCAGTTGCCATGGGGCATCGGGCAGGTTTTGCTCCAGTCAATTCTGCCTCTTTTAAAAGATCAAGGGCATACTTACGTTGAGAGAGAACTAAGGAGTCGGGCTTCTGAGAGATTTCGATCCCCAGAAAGTACTTTGGAGAGACCATATCTTTCGTGATCAGATGTTGGCGAAGATGTCGCTTTGTCAGGGCTACCCCTTCCTGGTCATCGCCAGTGAGAAGAATATCATCGACGTACACAGCAAGAACAACCAGCCCCGAAGGAGTTTTGCGAATAAATAGAGAGTGATCGGCAGAGCTTCGCGCAAAACCAACGGCCGCCACGATGCCGCTGAACTTGTCAAACCAAGCTCGAGGGCTCTGCTTGAGGCCATAAATTGCCTTCTTCAGCCGGCATACTCGTGTCTCCCACTGAGCAACATACCCAGGAGGTTGCTCCATGTAAACGGCCTCGTGAAGATCACCATAAAGGAAGGCATTCTTGACATCCAACTGAGAAATGGGCCAATCCCTATTTACCGCCACAGAGAGAAGGACCAAGATAGTGCTGAGATGAGCCACGGGAGAGAAGGTGTCAAAGTAATCAACCCTATAGGTCTGAGTAAAGCCCTTAGCAACAAGACGAGCCTTATACCGATCCACAGTGCCGTCTGGGCCACAAAGACCCAGCGACAGCCAACAACATCAGTACCGAAGGGAGGAGGAACAAGAGTTCATGTACCCCGCTCAGTTAGGGTCGCCATTTCCTCATCCATGGCCAGCTTCCAATGAGGAATAGTAAGGGACTCCTAGTAGGAGCGGGGTATGGCAGTGGCAGAGATAGCCAGTGTAAATGCCCTGCGAGAAGGGGTAAGACGATCATATGAAACAACACCAGCAAGGGGGTGTAGGGTGCACGTCCGCACCCCTTTGCGAAGAGCTATAGGAAGATCTAGGTCAGCGGGTCCCTCGGCATCCAGAGCATCCGTGGCAGAGAAAGCTGGCCCGGGAGTAGAGAGCGACGACGGCGGAGATGAGGGAGATGGTGGCGGAGATGAGGGAGACGGTTGTAATGCCCCGAAACTCAAAGGAGCGACGGGGGACGTTTTGGGCCAGTTCTGGGTTCTGGCTGCAGGCACAGGGCCTGGGACACAGGCGTGTCCCAGGGCGTGTCAAGCCTTTATCGACACTAAGCCGAGATGTCGACACCTTGGTCTCGACATTGTGTCGAGACTGGGCACACGGCCTGCGACACGGGCGTGTCGCAGGGCGTGTCGACACGTGTCGACACTTAGCCGCGAAGTCGACACTCTTCGTTCGACGAAGTGTCGAGTCATGGCACACGGCCTGCGATACGGGCGTGTCGCACGGCGTGTCAACCTGTGTCGACACTCGTCCCGGGAAGTCGACACTTTGGTCTCGACATTGTGTCGAGACAAGGCACACGGCCTAGGATACGGGCGTGTCCAAGGCCGTGTCATCAGGTCGACGATCTTCGCTCGACGAAGTGTCGAGTGTCGAGACCGTGTACACGGCCTGGGGTCCAGGCGTGTTGAGGTGACACGGGTAAGGACACGGGCATGTCCTAGAACCCGTGCAGTGCTCGGGTTGATTTTGGGGAAAAATGATGGGGGTACACGGCCGGCCACACGGCCGTGTCAGGTGGAACACGGGCGTGTCAGCTCGAACACGGGCGTGTTCGATACCCGTGTGATGTTCCAGGCGAGCCGATTTTGACGGCGAATGAGGCACACGGCCCTGGACACGGGCGTGTGCCAGGCCGTGTTTGGTCCAGATTGGGCATTTCAGTCCCGAATCAAAGCTGTTCGTTTCCTTATTTTGAGATCCAACGGCTGGGGGTTGTTCCTGAAGGGATATACCCGGGTTTGGACTTAGAAACCCTCACTTTTCTTAAGTGTTATCTTTCTAAAACCTTAGAGAGAGAGGAGAGACAAGGAAGGAAGAAGGAGCTAGATCCGGCCATTGGAGGAGCTTCGAAGCTCCTAATCGCGACCCGACTCCGGATCCACGGAGGCAAAGCTAGTGCGGTGCTTTTCATCCGCTTACTTTTCAATGGCGCCAAAGAGGAACACTAGGGTAACGATCCTCATCTTGAGCATGAGTAGCTCTCTTTCTTTGCATAGGAAGCCCGCTCTCGCGAGTTTGCGGAGAGTTGGAGGCGTTCCTTCGGGTAGATATGTGAAGTCCCCGTTGTTTAGAGTCCGTAAGCGAGAACGGACATAGGCATGATGTGTGAAGCCTACCCGGACATGTTGGTCTGGATCGGTGATGTTGCATTGCATAAATGCCGGGGAAGACTCCGTGCTATTGATTGTTTTTCGGGTTTTCTACGTGGTAGATTGCAGCAGGGAGCCTTGGGGACTAACCCAAAGGTGCACCCGGAAAACTGGGCGGATACGAGATCTTGCCAACTTGGTGGCCTGAGAGCCAACTTAAACATAACCGGGTTATGTGAATTGTGATGGATATGGGACTCGGTGGAAGTTTGACCCGCGCATATGACTTAAATTGTCGTTGCGATGTGAGCACGAGTTAGATGGAACCGTACCCGTTCTATGTCGTTCGTTAAAGAGACCTAAAGGTACGTGGCACTTACCGTTGGCATAGATTAGGGTCTTCGGCGGTCAATGACTTAAATTGTCGTGACCCAGGCCAGGAAGACAAATTGCTCATAGGTTTGGCCGTCAAAGTGGCGGTGGTGAGTCCGGAATGTCTATGGCTTTAATTGACGTGACATCAACCGGTTCACTGAGAATGTGCCCTGAGAGCACGGGGCGTGTGGCCGTGAGAGCCAACGTCTTTGATGAAATGGCTAATTATATATTGCTCGCTTATGCTAATGAAATGCAGGGAAGGAGCATCGCGACCCCGAGTTGTGGGCGGGATCGTTATAATTTGGTCAGCATTGCTGACCGTTGCCTTGTTTTGCCACCGTGCGGTGGTATGTTGCTTGCAGGTGCAGCTGGACCAAGCGGTCAATAGCGGGCTAAAGCCCGAATGCGAAGCCGGCTCTTGAAGGCCTAATTGGAAGTGTTTACTGCTTTATTCATGTGTGACCGGCCTGCGTGTCGTGGTTTGTAAAACATGTAATTTGAAGTGAAACATTTTGTAAGGCCTTAAGGCTTATTTTGGGTATTTTGTATAACATTCCTATTTTGTATTAGTGGACATTCATGCTTTAATGCTGAGTTCTTTATTGCAACTTTTATAAAATGCTTCCGCTAGAATGCTCTGTGTAGGACGTTTGATATTGGTTGGATGATTTCCATAAGTAACCACCCGGTCTGTCTGTAGTATATGGCTATACGATGGATAGGGGGTGTTACAATGGTGGTGGAGAAAGATGAGTGGGTGGATACGGTGTAGGGGTGGAGATCATAGTAGGAGACGAGGGAACAAAGGGAACGGCAGGAGAATCAGAAGCGGGGAGAAGAGGAGAGGAGTCATCCGAAAAGTAGGAGGTATTCTCGAAGAAGGTGACGTCAGCAGAGACGAACTGCTTACGAAGGATGGGATCAAAGCAACAATAGCCTTTCTGAGTGGTGGAGTATCCCAGAAAGACACATTTGGTGGAGTGAGGGGAGGTCTTATCACTGGTGGCCGAAGGGGCATGCACAAAGGCAGTGCATCCAAAGACTTGGAGAGGGAGAGGAAACGGCTCCTTGCCCGGATACAGAATGGAGAATGGGGTTTTTCCGTGGAGAACCGTGGAGGGAATACGATTGGTAAGGTAGCAGGCAAGGAGAACAGCATAGACCCAATAGGAGCGAGGAACATGCATCTGGGTCATCAAGGTGCGAGCGACATCGAGGAAGTGACGGTTTTTGCGTTCTGCCACACCATTCTGCTGTGAAGTGTAGACACAACTAGTTTGATGAATAATCCCATTTTGCATGCAGAATGTAGAGAAGTCATGACTGATATATTCTTTTGCATTATCAGATCGAAAAACTTTGATAGAAACATTAAACTGAGTTTTGATCATGAGATAGAAGGACGTCCATACATAGAATAATTCGGAGCGATCTTTTAACAGGTACACCCACGTACAGCGAGAGAAATCATCAATGAACGTGACAAAATGTGAACTATCTCGACCAATGGTAAGAGTAGGTGAAGGACCCCAAATATCAGAGTGGATGAGATCAAACAGACGGGTAGATCCACGAACGTGCTTTGGATGGAAGGATGAGCGGTGATGCTTGCCAAGCTGATAGGCCTCACAGTTGAGCGGAGGACTGTGTGGAGGAAGTTGGGGCAGAAGTTGACGAAGAAGACGTGGAGGAGCATGACCAAGGCGGAGATGCCATTGGAGAATATCTGTGGATGTGGAGGAGAAGGTGGAGAAAGCAGAAATGTTGTCCAGGAAGTATAAGCCGCCAATCTCAGTCCCAGTAGCAATCGTCCGTTGGGAGTCCGGATCCTGAAAAGAGCAAGAAGTAGAAGTAAATGTGACGGAACACTGTAATTGCTCGCATAGAGAGGTAACAGATAATAAGTTGCACGGGAACTTGGGCACGTATAAAGTATCCGACAAGTGAAGAGACAGAGTGACATGAACTATCCCCATCCCATGGAATGATGATGAAGAGCCGTCAGCGAGAATAACCGGGGGCAACCGATCATGTGTTTCTAGGAGAGAAAAACACTGGAGAGTGCCGGTCATATGATTTGTAGCACCGGTGTCGATCAGCCATTTTCCTTGAGTAACAACGTGGTCACTACCAGAAGACGTGACCACCGAGGCGAACGGCTTGGAGGAGGATATGAAAGCCATAAGTGGGAGAAGAGGGAAGCACAAGCCGCGCGACTTAACAGGAGGTTGCAGCGACTAACAGGCAGGAGTGGCTAAAGGAAGAAAGGCAGAGAGGCTGCCGAAATAAGGAAGAACCCGCACGAACAGAGAGAAAACGCAGCGGTTAGAGAGAAAGAGATCTGCAGCGGTCACGATGATAGATACCAGCGGCCAGAAAAAACCACGACCAAGCCGCAGAAGCAAGCAGAGGGAAAGAAGTCGAGCGGCAAGAAATCAGCCCGCGCGAATAGAAGAAAGAGACACCACGCGAACAGAGAAAAGTCCACTGGGAGGCAAACAGGTCGCAACAAGAAGAAGAAACAAAGAGGTCGCGCACACAAAGGGCAACGATGAAAGAAATTGTACCCTAATCACCTAGAGGGGGGGGGGGGTGAATAGGTGACTTAATCTTTTTAAACTTTTAGGCAGATTATACCACAGATTTCACAGAACTATAAACAGCAATCACAGAATCACACACATACACAGAGTACACATAGTTTTATAGTGGTTCCCCAAGGTTTGGGTACATCCACTTTCCCCCTTCGCCTATCTAGTAGTGTACTAGATTCAGCCAAACTCCTCCACTATTCCTCAGATCCTCAGATCTTACACTCAGAACCCCAAATGGTTCCTACAGCTCAGAGTGATCCCACTCCTACAAATCAGGCTCAACAACCCTACCACTCAGTCTTCTCTAAAGACCCACACTCAGCCACAAGGCCTACACTCAGAGATATGAATCTCCTACACTCAGGCACACAGGCCCTACCACTCAGCCTTTATAAGTACAGGCTTACAACTCAGATCCCTAAGGATCCTACAAGAAATTAAAAATACAAAGTGTATAACCTCAACTCAGAATAAGAGAGAAGAGTTGATAGATTTCTTGATGATTTCTTGAAAGAACTTTGCTGAGATCAACCACACTTGGCTTTCTTCAAAGCTTCTTGAATGTAGAACACAATAGGGTTGATACTCACTACAGCTGATCTTCAATCACTACAACTTAAGAATCAGACCTTGATCTGAAACCTTCTTCACAGCCTGGTTCCAACAGCTGTCTTCTTGGAAGGTGCTCTCTCTCTCCAACTACTTAGATCTTCACTTGAATTGATTCTTCAATGAATTGCTTGATCTTTTGTGAATCCTCTTATTCTATTGACAGAATATGCCTTTATATAGTCCTTCTTCATGGTGACCGACTGATCCGGTTTCTAACGACTTTCTGACATCTTTGACAGGTGCAGTAGACCGGCTGGAATGACAGCTGTCATGTCATCCAGTCACTTCTTGAAATATCTGTAACTGTCTGAAAGTGTCGAGACAGTCTGTCTTTAAGTGTCGACACTTGTAGACTAAGTGTCGACACAAGTAGACTAAGTGTCGACACTAGCCTTCATGGTGTCGACACAACTCCTTATGTTGTAGAATTTGCTTCTCGACACTGCTTCTTCAACATGTGTCGACACTGATAATGTGTGTCGACACAACTCCTTGTTCTTCAGTACTTTGTTGATTTCTTGTAAGTGTCGACACAACTCCTTTGTGTCGACACATCTTCTTGTGTTGAACTTGTTAAGTGTCGACACATCTTCTTGGTGTCGACACATGCCTTCAGTGTTGATACTTTTGCTGAGTATCAACACATCTGCTTGGTGTCGACACTTGTACTTAGTCTTTATAGAAATTTGCTGAATGTCGACACAGCTCCTTGTGTCGACACTTTCTTCATGTGTTGAGACTTCTGCTGTGTGTCGACACTGATCCTTTGTGTCGACACATTCTTCATGTGTTGAGACTTTGGCTGAGTGTCGACACATCTCCTTTGTGTCGACACTTGTACTCAGAATTTGTTGAACTTTTTCTGAGTGTCGACACAGCCTCCTAGTGTCGACACTTTATTTATGTGTTGAGTCTTCTACTGTGTGTCGACACATTCTCCAAGTGTCGACACTCTTTGATGTCGACAAAGTTCCACTGGGTCTCGACACTGCTTCTAAGTGTCGACACTGCTTTGCTGGACATTTCTTCATTGAGTGTCGACACAGCCTGTATGTGTCGACACTTTCCTTCTGGTGTCGACTCTGCATCCCTGGTGTCGACACAATTACTCCAAGTGTCGACACTACTTCTCTGGATGTCGACACAAGTCTTCTTAAGTGTCGACACTTTTCTTCTGAGTGTCGACACATGGACTTAGAAACTTTTCAGCTTTCCCTACAAATACTTAACCTGTACAACTAAACTCAAAACACATCAAATACATTTTGATGTATATCATTGAGTAGGGCGAGACTTCTTTAAATCAGGTACATTTATTCCAATGTACCCAACAATCTCCCCCTATTTGGAGAAGTCATAACCCTTAGTCAATGATATACACCATACATAATAAAATCACAGTATGATGTAAAACAATATTAAATGATAGGGTAAGTACATAAACATGTATAAGCAAGACATGTATAACAAATATCTCAGAACAATTAATGTAATAGATTTATCACACATCACATAGTTCTAAGAACTTCAACATTATCATTATCCAGAAGTTTACAGAAAGTTTAAGAGTAAATGATTACAACTGTAAACTAAAGATAAATTCTATCCTATTGCTTCTCAGTCTCCTTGATTACTATGCCCTTTCCAGACAGTATCTTTGCTTGGACTGGGGCTTCAGCATCTTCAGCAGCAGCAGGCTTCTTTCCTTTTAGATCCTTCTTTTTCTGATCTTCAGCCTTGATCTTTTGTCTTTCAAAGTAATGATATGGCTTTAGAAAGTACTTGCTAGGCTCCTGGGCAGTAGGAGGTGGCTTTCCCATCTTAGTCTTTCTTCTATATTGCACAATGGCTTCTTGCCTGGACTCATGCTTTCTCCACTCCAGTTCAAAATACCACTTGTTTCTATCTTGAATATTGTCCTTGGCAGCCTTCCATGCAGTTAAGATAATATTCCTTGAAGTGGGGCTCCATTGTTCAAAGTCAGGCCTCAATTCAGTTTGCTCCCTGAATCTCTTCTTAGACAATTGAGCTTCTTGTTCTTTCTGTAAAGCTTCTTGTATAGCCTCAGGCACTGGCTGAACTACTTTTTCTATGATGACATTTTGGTTTCCCTCAGGTGGGCTATACATTGACTGTATATCTGCATGTATCATATCAAAGTCTGGTGGAGGGTAAATTACTTGAGCCACTTCAGCTTGCTCCCCTCCAAGATATGCAGGATTAATTCCAGACTCTGCAACATTATCATCATCACATAATGGAGGATATCCAAGGGTGGCTCTGATGGAATTGGAAATCCATTTTGCATGATCAGAGCCTGCTTTGACTAACACCCTCTCGCCCTTTATGACTTCTCTTTCAATGTGATCTCTTAGATCATCTTTCTGGAATCTTATTTGGGCATTTAGATAATTTACTCCATCCTTGTAGAAAGGTTTAAACCTTTGGAGCTTTTCAGTGATGAGCTTCTGGGAATCTTGAAGTACAGTAGTAACAGCAGTTAGGCTCTCTTGCAATGCTTTGTCAAATTCCTCTTTGGCAGTGGTCAGGGCTGCATTCTGGGCAGTTGCTATATTCTTTAGTTCAGTTACAATAGCATTGTGGGAAGCTGTCAAATTATCATTCATTCTTATTTGAATCTCCAGAACATAGCCTTGCTTCACTTCAAGTTCATCCACTTGAGCTTTGATCTTCTCTTGATGAGTTGCTAGATAGACTACTGCATTTCCTCCCTTATGAAAACAGTCAGTCATTTCTTTCTTATTCAGATTCATTTCAAATCTGATGGACTTAATATCTTGTGCAAGATCAAATTGCAAAGACTTATGCCCCGCATCCATATACTTTTCTATTGCTTGCCTTTGCTCATCAAGCTTTATCTGCATTGCAACCATCAGAGAACTGTAATCTGCAGATGGTGATGGCTGTGGTGCAGGCTGTGGTGCTATTATTTGTAGAGCTTTCTTATAATTCTGGCTCCTCCTTTTGAAAACTTGAAATTTCCTTTTCTTGGCTCTTGCAGCCTCTTCATCATCAGAAGAAGATGTGCTATCAATAGTCACTCTGTCCTTTGGGCTTGAAGGTAACTCCTTCTCAGTCCTTTATACCTGCTCAGCATCTTGTGGCACCTCAGTCTCTTTGCCTGCAGTTTCTTGTATATTATTTACTTGCTCCCCCTCAACATGAGCCTTCTCCCCTTCAGCAGCAGCACTTTCTTTCTCAACTTCAATGTTAGTTTGAAGAAGGTCTGGGAATAGCTCTTCCAAAGTAAATTCTTGTTGAGGATGGGGTGGAGAAACTCTAATCTCATCAACCACTTGATCAGATACTACTTGATCTGCAACAGATGTGTCCTCCATGACAACATCTTGGGGTTGACTAGGTGTTTGAGGTTGCTGATTAACATGAGGTATTGAATCAGACAAAACATCATCCTCAATATGGAAATCTAATGCATTAATCTCAGTGATTACCTCAAGTATAGTGTGGGTAGCTTGTTCACTTTCTAGTGGAGTTGGCTCTTCCACAATTAGAGGCTCCCCCAGGATGGAATCCTGGTGTACTGGGCTAGCTTGTGGTAGCTCCCCCTGCCTTGGTGCTTCTTCTTGTCTTGCTGGAGATTGTCCAGTATTTCCAACTTCTTCCTCATCATGAGTAAATACAACTTGCTCCTCAGAGCTGCTAGAGGATTCTTGAGCCACTGGGGCTGTCTTCTTCTTCTTCTTTGGTGGTGTTACCTTCTCAGGAGTTGTCATTTTCTTAGTCAAGACCCTATCCCATCTAGAGAAGATTCTCATGTCCATCTTACTCATGTGATTGATCTTAGAACCTGCAGCTTGGCTCATTACTTCTGGTATACTACCAGCCAAGTAAAGACTTAAAATCCTACCCAAATTGGGCTTCTTCATACTCTCCTTAATCTTCTCAAACACTACTGCAGACCAATCAGTTTGTAGTGTGAAGATAATTCTTGTCATTAGACCAAACATATGAGCTGATACTCTGTCATGCCCTCCAGGCTTGCTCAAGATAACCTTGCCCACAATCTCAGATAAGAATTTGCCTTGGCTGTTCATCCCCTTCCTATTGAAAATAGATCCTATTTTCATCTTGGAATCCAGTCCACACCATGTTAATGCTTCTCTAGTCTTAGAAGCAGAAACTTCATCTTCTTCCTTAGTCCTTGGTAGGTTTAGTACCTTTCTCAAACTCTTAGGTGAGACCTTCACCTTTTCTCCATGAACCTTTGACTTAATCTTTAGTCCTAATTCATCTAGAGTTGCGCCATTCAGAAATTCCAGGACCTCCTTTTTTCAGATCTTGATGGGTTCTGAAACAAGGAATTCTAATCCAGATTCTGCAACTAGGGTTACCACACCTTTGATTGCGGGTTCCGCCTCATCAAATGCGTGCCGCACCAGTTCATATCCTTCATTCACGTTCTCTTCGAGCTTGGGCGCCATTAAGGTTTGAAGAAATTTGAATTGAGAGAAGAGAGGTGTCGACACACAAGTTTGGTCTCGAAACTTTGGTGAGCGTGTCGACAGACAATGGTGAAATCCTATTTATACCTTTCTAGGATCGAAGATGAAAGGGCGCGTCAAAATACTCAAATTGTGTCGACACTGTTGAAAAGTGTCGACACAGACTTATAATGTCTCGACAACCATGTGTCGACACAAATATAGTCGACAGAATATATGTGTTGACACTTGTTTTTGTGTCGACACCACTTAGCTCGACACTTAGTCGAGACTTTATTTGACTAATTCTGGATACATCTTAAGTGTCGACACCACCTTGGTTGTGTCGGCACCTACCCTGCATGTGTCGACACTAATTTTCTGAAGTGTCGACACCAACTTCTTAGATGTGTCGACATCTTTTCTCTGAAGTGTCGACCCACTTTTCTGTGTCGACACAGATAACTCTGTGTGTCAACACTATTTTACTTAGCCATTTCTGTAAACTTATTCTAAGTTTATCATACCTAATTCAATTTTAAACCTATTGAACTTGGTTTCTTCTAATGCCTTAGTATACATGTCAGCTAGTTGATTATCTGTATTAACATACTCTAGTGAAATATTTTCTTTTTCCACATGTTCTCTTAGAAAATGGTATTTTATTTCTATGTGCTTAGTCCTACTATGGGAAACAGGATTGTTTGCAATAGATATGACACTAGTAGAATCACAAAATAGTGGTGTTCTACTTACTTGAATACCATAATCCTCAAGCTGATGTTGTATCCATAGAAGTTGAGCACAGCAACTTCCTGTAGCCACATATTCTGATTCTGCTGTGGAGATAGCCACACTTGTTTGCTTCTTGCTACTCCAAGATATCAGTCTTCCACCTAGGAATTGACAGGTACCAGTTGTACTTTTCCTATCTTCCTTGCAGCCTACAAAATCTGCATCTGAATAACCTGTCAGTTCAAAGTCTCCATTCCTAGGGTACCAAAGGCCTAGATAAGGAGTGCCCTTTAGATATCTCAGAATTCTTTTGACTGCTGTCAAATGAGATTATTTAGGGCAAACTTGGTACCTAGCACAGACACATGTAGCATACATGATATCTGGTCTACTTACAGTCAAATACAATAGGTATCCAACTATCCCTCTATACAAAGTCTCATCTACAAGTTTCCCTACATCATCTTTGCTAAGAGACATACTTGACCCCATAGGAGTTTTCATGGTACTGGATGATTCCATACCATACTTCCTTATCAGTTCTAGGGTGAACTTAGACTGGCATATGGATAAACCATTCTCAGTCTGTCTAACTTGGAGACCCAAGAAGAACTTAAGTTCCCCCATACTGCTCATCTCAAATTGTCCTTGCATAAGTTTTGCAAACTTTCTGCAAAGACTATTTTCAGTAGACCCAAATATGATGTCATCTACATATATTTGGACTAGAATGATCTTGCCTCTAGATTCCATAAGGAATAGAGTCTTGTCTATTTTCCCCCTTGTGAATTTATTCTTAATGAGAAAACTAGACAGGGTTTCATACCAAGCCCTAGGGGCTTGTTTTAACCCATACAAAGCCTTCCTAAGTCTATAGACATAATTAGGTTGAGTTGAATCAACAAAACCTGATGGCTGTTCCACATAGACCTCTTCCTTCAGATTGTCATTCAAAAAGGCTGACTTAACATCCATTTGGTATACTTTAAACCCTTGATAGGTTGCATAGGCCAAGAACATTCTTATTGCCTCCAGTCTGGCTATTGGAGCAAATGTTTGATCAAAGTCAATACCTTCTTCCTACCTATATCCCTTAGCAACCAGTCTTGCTTTATTCTTTATAATAATTCCATGTTAATACATCTTGTTCCTGAAGATCCACTTAGTTCCAATTATGTTGTGGTCTTTTGGTTTAGGAACAAGCTCCCAGACTTTGCATCTCTTGAACTGATTCAGCTCCTCTTGCATTGCCTCAATCCAATGAGGGTCTAGGATGGCTTCTTCAAATTTCTTTGGCTCAACTTGGGATAGAAAACTGGAGTAGAGTACTGAACTTAGATTTCTGCTCCTTGTTTGTACCCCTTGTCTTAGATCACCAATAATTTGATCTGCTGGATGATCTCTTAGATGCCTAGTGGCTGGAGGCAGCCTGGCTTCATGTTGAACTCCTTCAGCTTCTTTAACTTACTGTACTCCTTGGTCTTCTTCTGCATCAGGTGCATCTAGTACTCCCCCTGGACAGCAGCCACTATCATCTAAATGCTGACTTGTAGTAGATCCTTCTTCAATAGTGAGCTTGTCCATCTTCTTAGTCACACCTGTGGAGCTGCAAATACTTCTAGACAATTCATGGTTAATGAGTCTAGCTTCATCAAATACTACATGTACTGATTCCTCTACAACTTGAGTTGTCAAGTTGTAGACCCTATAAGCCTTACTATTGTTGCTGTACCCAACAAAGATCCACTCTTGGGATTTGGCAGCAAACTTGGTTAAGTAAGACTTACCATTGTTAAGTATATAGCATTTACAACCAAAGATCCTGAAATAGGATAGTTTTGGTTTTCTGCCTTTCACAATCTCATAGGGGGTCTTATTGTGGCTCTTAGTAATGGTAGCCCTATTAATTACATGGCATGCAATATTAACTGCCTCAGCCCAGAAATATTCTGGGAGAGATGTGTCACTTAATAGGGTTCTACCAGCCTCAATCAAGGTTCTATTTTTCCATTCAGCAATGCCATTTTGCTGAGGTGTTCTTGGTGAAGAAAATTCCTGAAATATCCCAAACTCTTCACATACCTTTGTCATACTATCAGATTGGAATTCAGTACCATGGTCACTTTTTATTTTGACCACTGTACTGTCTAACTCATTCTGAATTTGTTTGACAAAACTATAGAAGATACTAGGTGTTTCAGATTTCTGTCTAAGGAAGAACACCCAGGAAAACCTTGAGTAGTCATCTACAACCACAAATGTGTAGACCTTCCTACCTAGGCTGTGAACTGGCATAGGCCCAAAGAGATCCATATGCAAGAGGTATAAGCACCTCACAGCATCTTTGTTCTCAATGCTATTAAAGGTGGATCTAGTCTGCTTGCCCTTTTGACAAGCTGAGCATATCCCATCTTTAATACACTTAACCTGAGGACCATTCCTCACTAACTCTTTGCTATAGAGTTGGCCAATTGTCTTGTAGTTAAGATGGGCTAGCCTTTTGTGCCATTTGACATAATAAGAGACTTTCTCATCAGCTACAAGACACACTGGAGAAGCATTGTTCTCATACATAATGTCTAGCCAATAGACATTTCTTTTTCTGTAACTAGTCAAAATGATCTCTTGATCATTTGATCTCCTGATATGACAACCATCTTTGACAAATGAGATGTCATATCCTAAATCACTCAGTTGACTTATACTAATAAGGTTATGTTTCAAACCTTTAACATAAGCCACTTGAGTAATAGTTATAAGGTTGCTAGAAATGTTACCAAAACCTTTGATGATTCCTTTTTCAGAACCACCAAAGGTAACTTTAGGACCATCCTTGATTGGTGTGAATTCCTTTAGCAATCCTCTAGTTCCAGTCATATGCCTGGAACATCCACTGTCCAAGTACCATATTGGGGCATGGCCACTTGGACTCACCTGCAAAACAGATTAGTTGACCTTAGAACCCAAAGAATTCTTGGGTCCTTGGTGCTGGTTAGTTTGCCTCTTAACAAAGCTACCTGCAGATCTTCCAACAGGCAGTTTGCTACTCACTTTGGCACTTAAATTGTGCCAACAGTCCATGGCAAAGTGGCCTACCTTGCCACAACACCAGCACTCAAATCTATTGTACCTTTGCTTAGGTACAACCCTAGCTGTTCCATCTACAGCAGGCTTGTTGAGTACTGGGGCTTTGCCCTTAGACTTGGACTTTACAGTCCTAGCAGGTTGTGTAAACCCTAATCCAGTTGATGAACTGTAAATATGCGTATTTTTATGCACATTAATTTAGTCATTTTCATTTATTTTCGTCGTTTTTACTTATTTTTGTTCAATAAAATGTTCCTATTCTTGTAAATTTTCTCCTAACTTGTTTTATTTTGATTTTCAGAAAAATTCCAAAATCTGCCAAAATTCGGGAAGTACACGCCCGTGACACATGCGTCACGCCCGTGACCGAGCCATGACTGTGCATTTCCCGTGAAATCGGAAAATTTCTGAAGAAAAGGCTTGACACGCCTGGCGACACGCCCGTGTCACCCGACACGGGGCGTGACCCAAGCCCGTGTCCTCTCCTCTCGACGAATTCCACTCGACGATCGTCGAGTGTCGACCCCGACTATCACGCCCATAGTCACGCCCGTGACATGGGGCGTGACCTTTCCAGCTGGCCTGACAAGATGCTGCCGAGGACATTTGACGCAACCCGCGCCCGGTTCTACCTCCCCGACACGCCCCAGGTCACGCCCGTGACCTGGGGCGTGACTGCTGCGAACTCAGCCCGAAGTCAACTTTGCTGTCCAATCGCCAGCCGCCTTCATGAATAGTACTGTCACGCCCCCATGTCACGCCCGTGACCTAGGGCGTGTACTTAGAAATTTTTTCCTATAAATAGCCCAGTTCTGTAAGGTCCAAGGGTTCAGATTTTTGGGCCAAGTTAGTGTCTTTTTGTGGGCTTAATCCGTGGATTCTAGTGCTATGTAAGGAGATTTCTCCCTTCTTATTTCATGTTTTGTTTTTGCTTTACCTTTTAGCTTTGTAATAGCTTGAAAATTTTAATAAAAATGTTAGATTTTCTCTCTTTATTTAGCATGAAAAATTCATTTGGATGGCTCACCTCTTTCCCTTTTTATCCTTGGTTTTATCTTTGTTCTTCACTTGTTCTTCACTTGTTCTTCATTTATGAAAAGTGTGTGTGTGTGTATGAGTGTAACATGCTTACTTTACATTTTTTTTTACTTGTTTTCATGCTTAGGTTAGGATTTCCTCTTTACATGCCTTTGATTTTTCAAGATAGGTTTTGTTAGAAACTCATGAAATGATGAATTAGGTTTTCCTTTTTTTCTTGTCTTCTTCAACATCTTCACTCTTATGAGTGTGTAAAAGAGTTAAAGTTTCCTTTGTTTTTTTTACTTAGCTTCATTTTGGAATGAAAACGTTTTTTCTTCTTTCACTTTTATTTCAACTTTTTTAGCTCTTTTATGAAATCCTAGGAATGAAAATGTTGAAATTTTTATTTTCCAAAAACTTTGGTTTTTAATTTGTTTTGAAAAACTTTTGTCTTCTAAAATTTTAATTTCTTCTTTTTATTTGTTTTTGGCAAAACCTATGCTTGAAATAGTTAAAATTTTAATTTTTAGGTAACTTTGATTTTTCATGAAGTGTGTGTGAGTGTAGGTGTATAATTTTTATGCTTTGATTTAAATTGTGTAGAGTGTGTGAGTGTAGGTGTATAATTTTCATGCTTTCTTTTTAATTGCTTTCTTTTAATGCTTTATTCAAATTATGTAGAGTGTGTGAGTGTAGGTGTATAATTTTATTGCTTTCTTGAATTTCATTTGGAGTGTGTGTGTTCGTGTGCATTTATTTCCGCCTACTCGTTAAGAGTTAAATGGCGCATCGTTTTCATTTTCAGTCCTACTCGTTTGAGTAGGACTTGCAATTTTACTTTCTTTATTTTTTCCGCCTACTCACTTGAGTTAAATGGCCGGACTTCTTAGCCCTGTAATCGCATTTATTTTCTCCTACTCATTTGAGTAGGACTCGCTTTCATTTCAGTCCTACTCGTTTGAGTAGGACTTGCAATTTTCAGTCTTTATTTACCGCCCCCACTCGTTTGAGTGGGACTCGCAAATTTGAATTATGCAAATTTCTTTTCATGTGTAACTTAGTTCCTTTTTAATTTATAATTTAGAGTGTGCGTGAGTTCTTGTTTTAGCTAATTTTTCAATTTTCTAAATGTTGTTATTTTTCTTATGTCTCTTTCTTATAATCGTTTAGTATTTAATTTCGAACTCACGCCTCACTAAATTATAAGCCGTCCCCATACCGATGTGTGGCTAATCGCTATTAGCCTCGGCATCGAAGAGCATTGGGACATTTGAAATGATTTATAATAATTAAAGTTCTTAATTTTCATTTTAATTTAAGCACTTAGGGTTTACTCCGGGTTTACGACGCGTAGGACCACATAATCGATGTGTGGGCCCTATTTCCGTAGTCCATATGCTAGCTAGCCGAGAGGCCGTGCATATGGACCGATCACCCCTGGGTAAATAGAGTTGCGTGCACCCCCTCGAGAGAGGACAAGCGTAATTCTACCGGATTGGGTTCCCCACCCAATAGCGGGGTTCTTAGCGTAAAGCGGGCGTTAAGAGGAATCCTTCGTCGGACTAACGTTCGGTCGAATAGTCTTAACGTTCAGGTGAGCAATATTCCTAGAGATAAGTGCGCTCACATTTGTGGAACCTCCACGGCCAAGTTGCCTTATTATTAATTTGAAAACTAAGTCTTTTTATTATTAAAAATTGTTTTAGTCTTAATCCGATTCGATGCCGAGCGTTAACCCTTCATCGAATATTTTCTAAATCGTTTTTTTTTCGCTCCTTTGCTTTTCCGTTTTTAGTTAAGTAAAAAATCCACCTTATTTTCAGTAAAATAATAGTCCTCCCGGAGGAGTAAGAATAGTCAACGCGACCCCGAGAACAATACGACCTCGGTATTCCCCCGAATATCGAGTACTACTTGCGATAGGTGCACTTGCCTACCCGAGCAAGCCCGCGGCGATCGACTCACCGAACCAACCACAGTAAGAGTCTGTTCGCGGGCCCATCAAGTTTTTGGCGCCGTTGCCGGGGAATCTCTTTTCGAGTTGCTATTTCGAATTCCGGAGTCTATTAATTTTACTTATTTTCTATAAAAAAAAAAAACTAAAAACTTTATTTTAAAAAAAAAACACAAAAAAAGAGTTTATTTTTGTTTTATTTTTGTTTGGGTGTATGACCCGAGGACAACCCTCAGAGTCTGAAGATTTAGACTTCGACCCTGAGATCGAACGCTCTCTTGCACGTATCCGATCTCATCGCCGAAATCCTTCTTTAGATCCCGAGGAATCTATCGGAGAACCCACTGTTGTAGTTATGGCCGCCCCTAACCTTCCCCCGGCGGCCGAGCGTACTATGTCTTATTACGCCCGGCCTAACCTGGATGATTCAGGGTCGAGTATTGTTCGCCCTGCGGTGGCCAATAATAATTTTGAAATAAAGTCAAGTGTCATTCAAATGGTCCAAAACGCCGTGCAGTTCGATGGACTGCCGGATGAGGACCCGAATGTCCACTTGTCCAATTTCTTGGAGATATGCGACACCTTCAAGATCAATGGCGTCACTGATGACGCCATTCGTTTGCGCTTATTTCATTTTTCCCTTAAGTCCAAAGCCAAGGCGTGGTTGAATGCCCTCCCGCGAGGATGTATCACCACGTGGGCTGAGTTGACGGAACGGTTCCTGACGAAGTACTTTCCGCCCGCCAAAACTGCAAAGTTGCGGGCGGACATTTCTTCGTTTGTGCAGAACGATCCTGAGTCTCTATACGAGACTTGGGAACGATTTAAGGAATTCCTCCGCCGTTGCCCGCACCACGCGCTGCCAACGTGGTTGCAAGTTCAAATTTTTTATAATGGGCTGAATTTTCAGACGCGTCAAATGATTGACGCGGCTGCCGGGGGTACGCTTAACAACAAAACCCCCGAGGCCGCCCAGGCTTTATTCGAAGAGATGGCTATGAACGCCTATCAATGGAACGTCCCGCGGGGACGGCCAAAGCCGGCGGCTGGTCTTTTTGAAGTGGATGCCACTGCTCTCTTGACCCTTCAAGTTGAAAGGTTAACAAAGCAGGTGGCGGAGATGTCTGCTGCCTCCTCCACTCCGCCTTGTTTTATTCCCCCTAACGTCTGCGTAGCTGAAGAGTTCGTGGACTTCATGGGAAATTCGGGTCGTCCTCCCTTCAACCCCAACAACAACCCTTATAGTAATAACTATAATCCGGGTTGGAGGAATCACCCCAACTTCTCGTGGAGCAACCCGAATAATGCTCAGCGCCCCCCTCTTTCTTATGCGCCCGGATTTCTTCCTCCCCCTCCTCTTCCGAAACCCTCCCCGATGGAGGAAAATTTTTCGAAGTATATTGCGTCCAACGAGTCAAATATCCGGAACATCACCGGATCGCTAAAAACACTCGAACAACAGGTTGGACAGCTGGCGAGGATGATGTCCGAGCGCGCGCTCGGGGCACTGCCGGGAAACACGGAGCCCAATCCGCGGGAGAACGCCAACGCTATAACCCTCCGTAGCGGAAAGGAGGTGGTCGATCCAAAACGGACCGACCCTCAGGTACATATTTCACCTCCGACCCCTCTTCCTCTTTCTTCGCTCACGCCACCTTTACCTATTATAAAAGAAAAAATTATTTTAAACAAGGCTCTCCCGTATCCGCATAAGTTAGAAAACGAGCGTAAGGACGCGCAATATGAAAAATTTATTTTATTATTAAAACAAATTCACATTAATGTTCCTTTTTGCGAGGCTATCTCGCAAATGCCCAAATATGCGAAATTTTTAAAAGAACTACTTTCTAATAAACGCAAATTAGAGGATATTTCGCATGTATCTCTCAACGCTGTCTGCTCGGCGGCCCTTACTAATAAATTGCCCACAAAACAAAACGACCCGGGAAGGTTTTCCATCCCGTGCCTTTTTGGCGATATATTAGTAAAGTACGCCTTAGCTGATTTAGGGGCTAGCATTAATCTGATGCCGTTCTCGCTCTTTTCGCGTTTAGGTTTGGGTACTCCTAGTCCTACGAATATGCGCATCCAATTAGCGGATCGCTCGGTTAAGTTCCCTATCGGGGTAGTGGAGGACGTCCTTGTCCGAGTCGACAAGTTTACCTTCCCGGTAGACTTCGTCATCTTAGATATCGAGGAGGACGCCGAGGTACCAATAATACTCGGCCGCCCTTTTCTCGCCACCTCCCGCGCACTAATAGATGTTAGTAATGGTATCCTTCTCCTCCGAGTAGGCGATGACCAAGTTACTTTCTCTATTAATCCCTCGATGGATAATTTGTCATCGAGCGACGATTTCTGCTATTCTTTAGATACCTTTTTCGGAGATCGTTCTTCTCCCATTTTCGAGTCCGTATTTTTAAATGACGATATTTATGCGCTCGAAAATTTTAACTGCGATGAGGATACGTCTATAGACTTGCCTTTCGAACCAATTGGTAAGAAAGACATAGGAATTAAAACCTCCCTAGAAGAACCGCCCATCCTAGACCTCAAACCCTTACCCGCCTCGCTCAAGTACGCTTTTTTGGGAAAAGGTGATACGCTCCCCGTTATCATTTCTTCGGACTTGAGTGATTCGGAGACTTCCGATTTATTGGAAGTTTTATTTAAACATCGCCACGCAATTGCGTGGCAAATCTCTGACCTAAAGGGGATTAGCCCCTCCTTTTGCACCCATAAGATTTTCCTAAACGATAATTACCGCAAAACGATTCAGCCGCAGCGTCGTCTTAACCCAAACATGAAAGACGTCGTTAAAGCCGAAATCATTAAGTTATTAGATGCGGGGATTATCTACCCTATTTCGGACAGTGCATGGGTTAGTCCCGTGCATGTCGTGCCCAAGAAGGGCGGTCTTACCGTAGTGGCGAATGAGCATAACGAGCTTGTCCCAACTCGCACTGTTACGGGTTGGCGAGTGTGCATCGACTATAGGAAACTTAACGACGCCACCCGCAACGACCATTTCCCTCTGCCATTTCTAGACCAGATTTTAGAGCGTTTATCCGGTCATCCGTATTATTGTTTTCTTGATGGTTTATCGGGGTTTTTCCAAATCCCCATTTCCCCCGATGATCAAGAGAAAACAACTTTTACTTGCCCGTTCGGCACCTTCGCATATCGAAGAATGCCATTTGGCCTCTGCAACGCGCCAGCTACATTCCAAAGATGTATGCTAGCGATCTTTGGCGAGCTAGTAGAAGACATTATGGAAGTCTTTATGGATGACTTCTCTGTTTTCGGACGCTCTTTTCCCGATTGCCTTAACAATTTAGATCGTGTCCTTCAACGGTGCGAGGACACAAGCCTTGTTTTAAATTGGGAAAAATGCAACTTTATGGTTCGAGGAGGTTTGGTCCTCGGCCATATGATTTCGTCTAAGGGGATAGAGGTGGATAAGGCCAAGATAGAAATTATAGAAAAACTTCCGCATCCAACAAACGTAAAATCTATTAGGAGTTTCTTAGGCCATGCGGGCTTTTATCGACGCTTTATTCAAGATTTTTCAAAAATAACAAAGCCGCTAACTCACCTCTTGGAAAAGGAATCACGCTTCATCTTTAGTAGCGAATGCGAGTCCGCCTTTAATTTAATAAAACAAAAACTTATCTCTTCACCAATATTAGTGGCCCCTAATTGGTCCCTTCCGTTCGAAATAATGTGCGACGCTAGTGATATTGCCTTAGGTGCCGTTCTTGGCCAACGCGTAGAAAAACATTTTCATCCTATTTATTACGCTAGCAAGACGCTCACTTCCGCACAAGTAAATTACACGACAACGGAAAAGGAACTCTTAGCCGTCGTTTTCGCTTTCGATAAGTTTCGCTCGTATATAACGCTATCTAAAGTTATCGTTTTTACCGATCACTCCGCGCTTAAATATTTATTAGCTAAAAATGATGCGAAGCCCCGCCTTCTTCGATGGATTCTCCTCCTACAAGAGTTTGATTTGGAGATCCGAGATAAGCGGGGAGCGGAAAATCTAGCGGCGGACCACCTCTCCCGTTTAGAAAATCCAGGTGCGGAAGCGCTCGTCGAATCTGAAATAAATGACAGATTCCCCGAGGAACGCCTTCTTGCAATTAATAAATCTTCGTCATCTTCGCCTTGGTTCGCAGATTTTGCAAATTTTTTAGTAGCGCGGGTCCTTCCAAAAGAATTTTCCGGTCACCAAAAGAAGAAATTCTTTTCTGACTTGAAAAATTTCTTTTGGGAGGACCCATTTCTTTTTCGTATCTGCGCGGACCAAGCGGTCCGAAGATGCGTTGCGGGTGTGGAGTGCTTGCAAATTCTTAAGCACTGCCACGAGGGTCCAGCCGGTGGGCATTATCAAGCCAACCGGACCGCTCGGAAGGCACTAGAGGCGGGCTACTTTTGGCCCACTCTCTTCAAAGACGCGCATAATTTTGTGCGCGCATGCGATAGCTGTCAGCGGTCGGGTAACATCTCTCGTCGTGACGAGATGCCCCAAAATATGTTTTAAGAATGCGAAGTCTTCGATTTGTGGGGCATAGATTTCGTTGGCCCCCTACCTCCGTCTTTCAAAAATATGTATATTTTAGTGGCGGTCGACTACGTATCGAGGTGGGCGGAAGCGCAAGCTCTCCCCACCAACGATGCGCGAATCGTCGTTACATTTCTTAAAAAATTATTTTCTCGCTTCGGCACGCCTCGCGCAATTGTTAGTGATAGGGGAACGCATTTCTGTAACGCTCTTATGGCTAAGACGTTAGCTAAATACGGAGTCACGCACAAGCTTGCCACCCCCTACCACCCGCAAACAAGTGGCCAAGTCGAGGTAGTAAATCGAGAGATTAAGCGAATTTTAGAAAAAACCGTTTCACTAAATAGGAAAGATTGGTCCGTTAAACTCGACGATGCGTTGTGGGCGTACCGGACGGCATACAAAACCGCTATCGGATGTACGCCGTTCCGGTTAGTCTACGGCAAAGCGTGCCATTTACCCGTAGAATTAGAACATCGCGCACTTTGGGCTTTAAAACTCTTAAACCTCGACTCCAACTTAGCCGCTCAAAATAGAAAACTGCAACTAAACGAGCTCGATGAATGGCGTGCGAACGCTTACGAGAGCAATAAATTCTATAAGGAGCGCTCTAAGTTATATCACGATCGACATTTAAAGTCCCCAAAAATATTTTCTCCGGGCGATCTTGTCCTTCTTTATAATTCACGCCTTAAACTTTTTCCAGGTAAACTAAAATCTAGATGGTCCGGTCCCTTCTTAGTTGAAGACGTCTTTCCATATGGGACCGTACTCGTCTCCCACCCGGAAAGAGGTTCGTTTAAAGTAAACGGTCATCGGCTTAAGTTATACATCGCGGGCGACCCAGTGATCGAGCATTACGAAACCATAACCCTACTAGATTTATAAATCCGCCCAAATAAGTCAAGCTACACGACTATAAACAAAGCGCTCCTGGGAGGCACCCCTCGCTTATCTTTTTCGCCCTTTCCTCATTATCTTTGCTGCTTTTTCTAATAAACGCAGGGTTTCTGATCGGCCTCCCCCTCCGCGTTTCAGGGAAGCTTCTACCCCCTTCCCTTTCTTTTCGTTGTACATATTGTCTTTCATTTCTGTTCCGCATACTTACGATACAACATTGGGGACAATGTTGGACTTAAGTATGGGGGTATTTTCATGCTTTACTTTCTGCACTTCAATTTTTCTGCATCTCAAAAAAAGAACAATACAAAAAAATACATATAACAACAAAAAAAAACAAACAAAAAAATTAAAAAACATCTTAAAATGAAACAAAAAAATTTTAAATGAAAAAAACAAAAAAAAAAATTTATGAAAAAACAAAAATTTTTTTTTTGTTTCTCTTTGTATATATTTTTTGTTTTTTCTCTCTCCCCCTTCCTCATTCTTGTACAAACATTTTTCTTTTTCTCCCTTATTTTTGTACATATTATGAAAATTCTCTTAAAAAATACAAAAAAAAAGATAATAGTTCAAAAAATTTTCAAACAAAAAAATTGAGAAAAACAAAAATACAAAAAAAAAGATAATAAATGAAAAACACAAAAAAAAATGTTTACAAAAAAAACTATAAAAAAACAAAAAAATGTTTTGCAACAAATAAATTAAATATTCCATACTTAACTTTTCTGCTATCCAAAAATTCTGTTTTGAGTTTATTTATATGTGAATACTATTAATTCTCTGTTTACTACCCGTTTGTTAATTATCGATTGAAACATTTAAATAGCCGGGGTTAAGTTTTAAAGAATTCTTTATGCTTTGTTAAAACTAGCGGACTCGTTTTAGGCACTACTTCTAATTTTTCATTAATAGGAGCACGTATATTATGTTAGGAAATAACGACTATAGAATTCAATTATACTTACTTTTAGCTTTCTGAAAACATTGGAACGTACAAATTATTAAGGTTGCTCTCAAAATTTTTTAGGATTACAATCTAGTTTTCCTTTCTCCCCTCACTTTTCATGACCTACTTGGCATGAAAAATTTTATCCTTAAAAGATCTTATGTCAATGGGAACAAGATTTCGTTCCGTAAACATAGGCACCCAATAATTTAAAAGATTATATAGGGAGTAAGAGGATAAAATTCATTACTCCTGCAAATATACATTGGGTTAATTTTTATTATTATGAAGTTGAAAAACAAAAATCATATTAGGAAAATAAGATTTCGTTTTCCTAATAATCCAAAAGAAAAAAAAATGGAGATTCGAGAAAAAACTTACCTCACCTCAAATATCAAAACCCTCTTCATAAACCACACTACCCCCTTAGCCAATTACACGATTCTAGAATTAATTCAAAAATCTTTTTGAGAGCATAATTAGTAAATTGTATTATTTCCGGTAGCACTCGTATAAGCTAGAATTCTTATAATTCCAAACTATTTTCGTTAACCTAACCATTACAAATGTTGCCTTTTATTTGATTACATCAAGAAGTCTTTTGGCCAAAACTTTTGCGCTATTTAAATCATCTACATAATTTTAGGACTTAACTCTTACACCCCGTATATTTATTTCGATCTCTCTTATAATTAATTAAGCGATAGCCAAAACTTAGAGTTTTTTTTATTCCTTATAGATTCACCTCAAACTTTTGCTCTGGAATAGCAAAAGCCTAAGTATGGGGGTATTTGATGAACTGTAAATATGCGTATTTTTATGCACATTAATTTAGTCATTTTCATTTATTTTCGTCGTTTTTACTTATTTTTGTTCAATAAAATGTTCCTATTCTTGTAAATTTTCTCCTAACTTGTTTTATTTTGATTTTCAGAAAAATTCCAAAATCTGCCAAAATTCGGGAAGTACACGCCCGTGACACATGCGTCACGCCCGTGACCGAGCCATGACTGTGCATTTCCCGTGAAATCGGAAAATTTCTGAAGAAAAGGCTTGACACGCCTGGCGACACGCCCGTGTCACCCGACACGGGGCGTGACCCAAGCCCGTGTCCTCTCCTCTCGACGAATTCCACTCGACGATCGTCGAGTGTCGACCCCGACTGTCACGCCCATAGTCACGCCCGTGACATGGGGCGTGACCTTTCCAGCTGGCCCGACAAGATGCTGCCGAGGACATTTGACGCAACCCGCGCCCGGTTCTACCTCCCCGACACGCCCTAGGTCACGCCCGTGACCTGGGGCGTGACTGCTGCGAACTCAGCCCGAAGTCAACTTTGTTGTCCAATCGCCAGCCGCCTTCATGAATAGTACTGTCACGCCCCCATGTCACGCCCGTGACCTAGGGCGTGTACTTAGAAATTTTTTCCTATAAATAGCCCAGTTCTGTAAGGTCCAAGGGTTCAGATTTTTGGGCCAAGTTAGTGTCTTTTTGTGGGCTTAATCCGTGGATTCTAGTGCTATGTAAGGAGATTTCTCCCTTCTTATTTCATGTTTTGTTTTTGCTTTACCTTTTAGCTTTGTAATAGCTTGAAAATTTTAATAAAAATGTTAGATTTTCTCTCTTTATTTAGCATGAAAAATTCATTTGGATGGCTCACCTCTTTCCCTTTTTATCCTTGGTTTTATCTTTGTTCTTCACTTGTTCTTCACTTGTTCTTCATTTATGAAAAGTGTGTGTGTGTGTATGAGTGTAACATGCTTACTTTACATTTTTTTTTACTTGTTTTCATGCTTAGGTTAGGATTTCCTCTTTACATGCCTTTGATTTTTCAAGATAGGTTTTGTTAGAAACTCATGAAATGATGAATTAGGTTTTCCTTTTTTTCTTGTCTTCTTCAACATCTTCACTCTTATGAGTGTGTAAAAGAGTTAAAGTTTCCTTTGTTTTTTTTACTTAGCTTCATTTTGGAATGAAAACTTTTTTTCTTCTTTCACTTTTATTTCAACTTTTTTAGCTCTTTTATGAAATCCTAGGAATGAAAATGTTGAAATTTTTATTTTCCAAAAACTTTGGTTTTTAATTTGTTTTGAAAAACTTTTGTCTTCTAAAATTTTAATTTCTTCTTTTTATTTGTTTTTGGCAAAACCTATGCTTGAAATAGTTAAAATTTTAATTTTTAGGTAACTTTGATTTTTCATGAAGTGTGTGTGAGTGTAGGTGTATAATTTTTATGCTTTGATTTAAATTGTGTAGAGTGTGTGAGTGTAGGTGTATAATTTTCATGCTTTCTTTTTAATTGCTTTCTTTTAATGCTTTATTCAAATTATGTAGAGTGTGTGAGTGTAGGTGTATAATTTTATTGCTTTCTTGAATTTCATTTGGAGTGTGTGTGTTCGTGTGCATTTATTTCCGCCTACTCGTTAAGAGTTAAATGGCGCATCGTTTTCATTTTCAGTCCTACTCGTTTGAGTAGGACTTGCAATTTTACTTTCTTTATTTTTTCCGCCTACTCACTTGAGTTAAATGGCCGGACTTCTTAGCCCTGTAATCGCATTTATTTTCTCCTACTCATTTGAGTAGGACTCGCTTTCATTTCAGTCCTACTCGTTTGAGTAGGACTTGCAATTTTCAGTCTTTATTTACCGCCCCCACTCGTTTGAGTGGGACTCGCAAATTTGAATTATGCAAATTTCTTTTCATGTGTAACTTAGTTCCTTTTTAATTTATAATTTAGAGTGTGCGTGAGTTCTTGTTTTAGCTAATTTTTCAATTTTCTAAATGTTGTTATTTTTCTTATGTCTCTTTCTTATAATCGTTTAGTATTTAATTTCGAACTCACGCCTCACTAAATTATAAGCCGTCCCCATACCGATGTGTGGCTAATCGCTATTAGCCTCGGCATCGAAGAGCATTGGGACATTTGAAATGATTTATAATAATTAAAGTTCTTAATTTTCATTTTAATTTAAGCACTTAGGGTTTACTCCGGGTTTACGACGCGTAGGACCACATAATCGATGTGTGGGCCCTATTTCCGTAGTCCATATGCTAGCTAGCCAAGAGGCCGTGCATATGGACCGATCACCCCTGGGTAAATAGAGTTGCGTGCACCCCCTCGAGAGAGGACAAGCGTAATTCTACCGGATTGGGTTCCCCACCCAATAGCGGGGTTCTTAGCGTAAAGCGGGCGTTAAGAGGAATCCTTCGTCGGACTAACGTTCGGTCGAATAGTCTTAACGTTCAGGTGAGCAATATTCCTAGAGATAAGTGCGCTCACATTTGTGGAACCTCCACGGCCAAGTTTCCTTATTATTAATTTGAAAACTAAGTCTTTTTATTATTAAAAATTGTTTTAGTCTTAATCCGATTCGATGCCGAGCGTTAACCCTTCATCGAATATTTTCTAAATCGTTTTTTTTTCGCTCCTTTGCTTTTCCGTTTTTAGTTAAGTAAAAAATCCACCTTATTTTCAGTAAAATAATAGTCCTCCTGGAGGAGTAAGAATAGTCAACGCGACCCCGAGAACAATACGACCTCGGTATTCCCCCGAATATCGAGTACTACTTGCGATAGGTGCACTTGCCTACCCGAGCAAGCCCGCGGCGATCGACTCACCGAACCAACCACAGTAAGAGTCTGTTCGCGGGCCCATCACCAGTTTTACCCTTGTGAGGTATAAACTCATCTATCAAAGGTAGAACTGATTTTGCTTTAGAGAACCTTGCTACTATATCTCTCTCCTTCTAAAAACTAATCTCCAGATTTCTGATTTGATCATTCTTAAATGTTATAGTCCCCATCTGAATAATAGTTATGTGCTTTAGTCTGGCTATTTCATTTAGCTTTGGATCAATCAACTTCTCAAAATCAGTTGCAGCCTCTTTGAGACTTGCAATCTCCTTTGCCTGACTCTTGGCCAAGGATTTGCTTTTCTTAAAAGCTTGCAACAGCACTCTATATTCATCAATCAACTGATGAATATCCCCTTCAGATTCAGATCCACTGGCATCACTTGATGCTGTTGTAACTGAATCTGAACTAGTACTAGAAATTGAACTTAAAGAACAATTTTGTACCTGACTAGGTCCAGGCTGCTCCTGGATTTTTTCACCTTCAGATAAGGCCATCAGTCCCTGGAACTGATTGACCTCTTGCTCATATATTGAGTTCATTAACTGGATGAACTCTTCTTCTTCTTCAGCAAACAGTCCAATGTAAGCTTCTGCTTCTGAATCAGTTTCTGAAGATGATATGTCTGACAGGCTTTTGTCCTTCTTGGCAACAAAGGACCTTTCCTTTTTGCCCTTGATTTGAGCCTTATTCTTATCAGTTGACTCTTTTCTTTTCTCTTGATAATCAGCAACAACATGTCCTTGTCTGTTACAGCAATATCATATAATTTTTGATAAAGTTGCTTTGCTTGACTTGAGATTTCTCCTGTCTTTCTTTGATGACTTCTTGTTCTGATAATAGTCATCTTTTCCCTGTGAAGTGGATGGCTTTGACCTCCACTATTTCTTCTTTAGAAACTTCTGAAAGTGTCTTGTGAAAGCTGCAAAATCCTCATCACTCTCACTGCTTTCAGAATCCCTGCATTCTGTTTCATCTGTCTCAGATCCAGCAACCTTTGGTGGTGGAGATGGAGACTTACTTCTATATTTCTTAGTGGCTTCTGTCTTGAATGCCACTGCTCTTTCTTTGTGCTTAATTCTTGTAGTCTTCTCCTCTTATTTCCTTACCATTAGCTGCATTTCATAGGATAACAGCTTTCCAAACAAAGTTGGAGGAGGAATATCTGCTAACTTGGCTATTTCCCTTATGGCACATATCTTGGTGTCCCAGTCCTTTGTTAGGGACCTCAAGAACTTATCATTCAGCTCATAATTGCTGAATTCTCTTCCATAGGACATTAACTCATTAACTATCCTATAGAATTTCTTGTAACACTCAGTTATGCTATCAGACCTTCCTTGTCTGAAGCTCTCATATTCTTGGTTTAACAAAGACTTTCTGTCCTGTCTAACTTCTTCAGAACCCTCCATGTACACTATCAGAGTATCCCACATCTCCTTAAATGTTTTACAGTGTATCAAGTTCTGAAATGTAGCATCATCTATGGCACTTACAATGATATTCTGAGCCCTCTTGTCCATGGTGGCTAGAATAATCTCATCTTTTGTCATTTCAGAAAAGTCCTTAGGTGTTCTCTGATTTGCATCTAACACAGATACCTTCATAGGCACATAAGGCCCTTCTTTAACTGTGATATAGATTCTAGGGTCAGAGGCTTCCATAAACAGTCTAAACCTTTCTTTCCAGATGCCAAAAATTTCCTTTCTGCAAATTGGCAACTTCATGGATCCAAGTTCTTTATGATTCTCTGTTGAACCCACTTTCTTGAATTTCTTGTTTATGTTGAATCTGTCCTTGCTTTCACTGAATCTGCCAACAGGATCTTTTACTCAGACAGTTAAGTCCTTTTTTGAGTAACCTCCCTCTAATACCACTTGAAAGAAATTATACCCTAATCACCTAGAGGGGGGGGGGTGAATAGGTGACTTAATCTTTTTAAACTTTTAGGCAGATTATACCACAGATTTCACAGAACTATAAACAGCAATCACAGAATTACACACATACACAGAGTACACACAGTTTTATAGTGGTTCCCTAAGGTTTGGGTACATCCACTTTCCCCCTTCGCCTATCTAGTAGTGTACTAGATTCAGCCAAACTCCTCCACTATTCCTCAGATCCTCAGATCTTACACTCAGAACCCCAAATGGTTCCTACAGCTTAGAGTGATCCCACTCCTACAACTCAGGCTCAACAGCCCTACCACTCAGTCTTCTCCAAAGACCTACACTCAGCCACAAGGCCTACACTCAGAGATATGAATCTCCTACACTCAGGCACACAGGCCCTACCACTCTGCCTTTATAATTACAGGCTTACAACTCAGATCCCTAAGGATCCTACAAGAAATTAAAAATACAAAGTGTATAACCTCAACTCAGAATAAGAGAGAAGAGTTGATAGGTTTCTTGATGAGTTCTTGAAAGAACTTTGCTGAGATCAACCACACTTGGCTTTCTTCAAAGCTTCTTGAATGTAGAACACAATAGGGTTGATACTCACTGCAGCTGATCTTCAATCACTGCAACTTAAGAATCAGACCTTGATCTGAAACCTTCTTCACAGCCTGGTTCCAACAGCTGTCTTCTTGGAAGGAGCTCTCTCTCTCCAACTACTTAGATCATCACTTGAATTGATTCTTCAATGAATTGCTTGATCTTTTGTGAATCCTCTTATTCTGTTGACAGAATATGCCTTTATATAGGCCTTCTTCATGGTGACCGGCTGATCCGGTTTCTAACAACTTTCTGACATCTTTGACAGGTGCAGTAGACCGGCTGGAATGGCAGCTGTCATGTCATCCAGTCACTTCTTGAAATATCTATAACTGTCTGAAAGTGTCGAGACAGTCTGTCTTTAAGTGTCGACACTTGTAGACTAAGTGTCGACACAAGTAGACTAAGTGTCGACACTAGCCTTCATGGTGTCGACACAACTCCTTGTGTTGTAGAATTTGCTTCCCGACACTGCTTCTTCAACATGTGTCGACACTGATAATGTGTGTCGACACAACTCCTTGTTCTTCAGTACTTTGTTGATTTCTTGTAAGTGTCGACACAACTCCTTTGTGTCGACACATCTTCTTGTGTTGAACTTGTTAAGTATCGACACATCTTCTTGGTGTCGACACATGCCTTCAGTGTTGATACTTTTGATGTGTGTCGACACATCTGCTTGGTGTCGACACTTGTACTTAGTCTTCATAGAAATTTGCTGAGTGTCGACACAGCTCCTTGTGTCGACACTTTCTTCATGTGTTGAGACTTCTGCTGTGTGTCGACACTGATCGTTTGTGTCGACACATTCTTCATGTGTTGAGACTTTGGCTGAGTGTCGACACATCTCTTTTGTGTCGACACTTGTACTCAGAATTTGTTGAACTTTTGCTGAGTGTCGACACAGCCTCCTAGTGTCGACACTTTATTTATGTGTTGAGTCTTCTGCTGTGTGTCGACACATTCTCCAAGTGTCGACACTTTCTGATGTCGACAAAGTTCCACTAGGTGTCGACACTGCTTCTAAGTGTCGACACTGCTTTGCTGGACATTTCTTCATTGAGTGTCGACACAGCCAGTATGTGTCGACACTTTCCTTCTGGTGTCGACTTTGCATCCCTGGTGTCGACACAATTACTCCAAGTGTCGACACTGCTTCTCTGGATCTCGACACAAGTCTTCTTAAGTGTCGACACTTTTCTTCTGAGTGTCGACACATGGTCTTAGAAACTTTTCAGCTTTCCCTGCAAATACTTAACCTGCACAACTAAACTCAAAACACATCAAATGCATTTTGATGTATATCATTGAGTAGGGAGAGGCTTCTTCAAATCAGGTATATTTATTCCAATGTACCCAACAAACGACAAGGAGAGAAGAAGCCGCGCGAACAGGGCGCAAGCAGGCGGAAGAAACAAGCCGCGGGGACAGGCCGTGAGAAGAAGAAGCAAGCAGAAAATCCATTCAGAGAGGGCGCACAGAATCAGGAGGAGAAAATCGAGTCCTCTGCTACCATGTTAAAGTAGCGAACAAACGACCAAAAAACAAGCCAGAGTTTTGAATAATTAAAAGTTTTATTATCCAAAAAGATATCTATTACAAAGGTATTCCCTCCCTTATATAGAATGGAGGAGAGATGAGAGAATACAAATAAGAGATGTGGGACTAAAAATTTATAGGACTAAGCGGACTATACAAAACAAACCGCACAAGTCGCGCGGTTAGACAGAAGGTCTAACCGCACGGCTACCACCAGAGAGAAAGAGAGATTGCCATGGTAGAACGCTAGACCGCCCGGTCTCCAAGCCGGCTGAGACAAACCGCCAGACCGCGCGGTCTTCAACCCTCCAAGACAGACCGCCAGACCGCCCGGTCACCAACTTCAACAAAGTTTCTTACCAAACTCTGACTTCTCTTTTGCCCTTTCCTTAGTTAATGCAGTGGCATTATTCTTTAATTCAGTAACAATCACATTATGTGATTCAGTAAGATTATCATTCATCTTAAGTTGATTTTCTAGGACATATCCTTGCTTGACCACTATATCATCATTTTATGTCCTTGCCTCTTGTTGCTCTTTGGCCAGATAAACTACAACATTACCTCCTTTATAGAAGCAATCTGTCATCTCCTTCTTATTCTGGTTATCTTCAAATCCGATGGATTTTATATCTTGAGCCAAAGTGAATTGAAGGTCCTTATGGCTTTCATCCATATATTTTTCCATGGCTGCTCTTTGCTCATCCATTTTAATTTGAAGAGCAACCAATAGTGAACTGAAATCAACTGTTGGAGCTGAGGGTTGTGAGGCTGTCTGTAAAGCTTTCTTATAAGTTGAGCTTTTCTTCTTGTAAACCATCAGTTTTCTTTTCTTTGCTCTTAGTGCTTCTCCATCATCAGATTCAGAAGAACTTTATAGATTCACTGTGTCCTTTGGACTTGAGGGCAGCTCCTTGTCAGTTCTTGGCAACTCCCCCTGAGTCCCTGGATCCTCTCCCTCAGTTCTTGGCACTACTTCCTCATTTCTTACTTCTTATAAATCAGGGAATAATTCCTCAAGAGTAAATTCTTATTGTAGTTGAACTGAAGAAATATCCGTATCTTGAACATTTAATGGAATATCATCTAATGCAGATGTATTATCCATAGATACATCCTGTGTAGGGATGTTGTTATGGTGTGTCTGTTCAACATTAGTTAGAAGCACAGTGAGTGAATCTGGCTCAGTATCTAGTATAGTTTGATTAATATCATTTATTACCTCAAGAATTGTTTGAGTGGTTGTTTCACTCTCTAAGGCAGCTTGCTCTTTCTCTGGAGCACTTTCTGGAGGCAAGACTTCTTGTTGAACAAGTGAAAGTTCATTGGCTCCCCCTAGAGGAGGCACATCCTGAACTTGATCCAGTGGGATGGTGCTTTTTGAAATATACTCCCCCTGTTGCTGACTATCAACTACATTCTTAGGAGCAGATGATTTCCTTGTAGATTCTTATTGGTCTTCATCTGAACTGAAGATTACTTGTTATTCTGAAACACTAGAAGATTCAGGATTCCTGGAGATTGTGTTTTTCTTTTGTAGTGGTGGTTGTTTCTGTGATGTAGAACCATCTTTTGTCAAAACTCTTTCCTACCTGGATAATATTTTCATATCCATCCTTCTCATGTGGTTTATTCTAGAACCAGTTGTGTGGTTTAGTACTTCAGGAATAGTTATTGCCAAATACAGACTCAGTATCCTACCTAGATTAGGTTTCTTCAGGCTTTCCTTGATCTTGTCAAAGATCACTGCAAACCAGTTAGTCTTTATTTTGAAAATAATTCTAGTCATCAAGATGAACATATAGGCTGAGATCCTATCATGTCCACCTGGTTTGCAGAGAATTATTTTTCCCACAATCTCTGAGAGAAATTTTCCTTGTGAGTTCATTCCTTTCCTTTGCATGGATGATTCAATCTTAGTGGTGGGATCCAGGCCATACCATTGAAGAGCTTCTTTTGTAATTGAAGATGTAACTTCATCATCTTCCTGAGTCCTGGGCAATTGAAGTGTTTTCCTCAGACGCTTTTGGGTAAGTTTCACCCTGCTGCCTTGAATTGATGACCTAATCTTCAATCCATTTGAATCCAAGGTTGCTTTTGTATAGAATTCAAGAATTTCTATCTTCCAGATCTTGGTAGGTTCGGAGACTAGATATTCTAAACCATTTTCTTGGATTAGGGTTATCACATCTCTAATCTCAGTCGCCGCACTCTCAAAAGCATTGCGAACTAACTCATAGCCTTCGTTGATGTTGGTCTCCAACTTTGGCACCATTGATGAAGTGAAATTTGAGGAGAAGAGAGATGAAGGTTTGTCGACTCCAGGATTTGGTCTCGAAAATGTTGAGAGCTTAGTCGACAAAGATGATTTGTGACCTATTTATATGTTTGTCAACACAGAAGGCCAAAAGGCGGGATAATAGATACTTAATGTGTCGACACTGTAGAGATTGTGTCGACACAGACTTCTAATGTCTCGACAGAGTCAGTCAACACTATGTGTCGACACAGTTTGCGATGTGTCGACACAGACTTCTTAATAGTCGGCTCTAATATATGTGTGTCGACACAGACTTCTGTATGTGTCGACACAACTATCTAAATGATAGAACTTCTATGTGTCGACACCAAACTCTGCGTGTCGACACCACTATCTCAGCACTATTTTGTTGTGTCGACACAACTTACCTTAAGTGTCGACATAAACTACTATATGTCGATACAGATTTCCTTTTGTGTCGACATACACTACTATATGTCAACATTGACTTACTTAGCCAGAATTACTAAGTTATTCTAGGTTTAACATGCCTAATTCAATTTTGAAATAATTGAACTTAGTTTCATCTATTGGTTTAGTAAACATGTCAGCAATTTGATTATTTGTGGTGACAAATTCCAAACAAATATCTTCTTTTTCAACATGCTCTCTAATGAAGTGAAATCTAATTTCTATATGCTTTGTTCTGCTATGTGATACAAGGTTTTTAGCAATAAAAATAGCACTTGTAGAATCACAAAATAGTGGAGTTCTACTTACCTTGAGACCATAGTCTTCAAGTTGATGTTGAATCCATTAAAGCTGAGCACAGCAGCTGCCTACAGCACTATACTCAGACTCTGCAGTGGAAATTGCCACATTAGTCTGCTTCTTACTGCTCCATGATACCAATATACCACCTAGAAACTGACATGTACCAGTGGTGCTCTTTCTATCTACTCTGCAACCTGCAAAGTCTGCATCTGAAAAACCAGTCATTAGAAAGTCTCTATTCTTAGGGTACCAAAGACCAAGATTAGGTGTGCCCTTAAGATATCTCAATATTCTTTTGACTGCAGTATAATGAGATTCTTTAGGGCTTGCTTGGTACCTTGTACAGACAAATGTAGCATACATAATGTCTGGTCTACTAGCAGTTAAGTATAGGAGGGAGCCAATTATCCCTCTATACAAAGACTCATCTACAGGTTTTCCTGCATCATCTTTGCCTAAAGGCATATTTGTCCCCATTGGAGTTCTCATGGTGGTGGATGACTCCATACCATATTTCTTAATTAACTCCGTGGTGAACTTAGACTATGATATGGATAATCCATCATCAGTCTGTCTTACTTGGAGTACCAAGAAGAATTTGAGCTCACCCATACTACTGATCTCAAACTTCCCTTGCATAAGTTTTGCAAACTTCATACAAAGGTTGTTTTCTATAGATCCAAATATTATGTCATCAACATAAATCTGTACTAGGATCATCTTGCCCTTTGACTCCCTAAGGAATAGAGACTTGTCTATTTTCCCCCTTGAAAATTTATTTTCAATGAGAAAAGTTGACAATGTTTCATACCAAGCCCTAGGGTCTTGTTTCAAACCATATAAGGCTTTCTTAAGTCTATAAACATAATCAGGATAAAGTGGATCAACAAAACCCGAGGGCTGATGAACATAGACTTCTTCTTTCAAATTACCATTTAGGAAAGCTGACTTGACATCCATTTGGTATACTTTGAAACCTTGGAAAGCAGCAAAGGCAAGGAATAGCCTTATTGCTTCCAATCTTGCCACTTGGGTAAAAGTCTGATCAAAGTCAATGCCCTCTTCCTGTCTATAACCTTTGACAACCAGTCTTGCTTTGTTGTTCACTATTATGCCATTTTCATCCAGTTTGTTCCTATAGATCCACTTTGTCTCAATAATGTTATGATCCTTTGGTTTTGGAACCAGCTCCCATACTTTACACCTTCTGAATTGATCAGCTCCTCCTGCATTGCATCAATCCAGTTAGAATCTTGTATGGCTTCTTCAAATCTTTTTGGTTCCAACTGTGACAGGAAACTTGAGCAAAGCACCGTGTTCATGTGAGTGCTTCTGGTTTGCACACCATGTCTGGGATCACCAATGATTTGGTGTGCTGGATGATCCTTTATATTACTTATTGCTGGAGGCATTCTATCAGCAATTTGAACTTCTTCAATTTCTCCACCATGCTGAGCTTCATTGTCTTCAATGTCAGCTTGTGGACCTTGTACTCCCCCTGGATAGCAACCATCATTTTCCACATCATGCCTTGCAGTTTGATCTTCATTAATGGTCAGCATGTCCAACCTTTCTTTTAAACCCGTTGAGCTACAAGGATTGCTAGACAACTCATAGTTAATTAGCTCAGATTCATCAAACACTACATGAACTGATTCTTCTACAACTTGTGTAGTCAAGTTGTAGACCCTATATGCCTTACTATTGTTGATGTACCCAACAAATATCCCATCTTGGGATTTGACAGCAAACTTAGTTAGGTGAGACTTGCCAGTGTTAAGCACATAACACCTGCTACCAAAGATCCTAAAGTAGGATATGTTTGCTTTTCTGCCCTTCATAATCTCATAGGGAGTCTTTTTGTGGTTCTTAGTTATAGATGCTCTATTGAGAACATGACAAGTAGTATTTACTGCCTCAGCCCAAAATATTCTGGGAGTGAATTGTCTCTGAGTAGAGTTCTACCAGCCTCAATGAGTGTTCTATTCTTTCTTTCAGCAATTCCATTTTGCTGAGGTGTTATAGGTGAGGAGGATTCCTGATGAATCCCTAGTTCTTCACAAAACCTTGTCATACACTCAGACTAAAATTTAGTTCCATGGTCACTTCTGATTTTGACCACTGAATTGTTAAATTCATTCTTAATTTGTTTAACAAAGTTATGAAAGACATTAGGGGTTTCAGATTTCTGCCTCAAAAAGAAAACCCATGTATATCTAGAATAGTCATCTACTACCACAAAAGTATAGACTTTCCTACCTAGACTATGAACGAGCATAGGACCAAATAGATACATATGCAAGAGGTACAAACACCTCACGAAGTATTTGGTATCAAGACTATGAAAAGAGGATTTGGTTTGCTTGCCTTTTTGACAAGCTGAACATATACCCTCTTTTCTGCACTTAAATTGAGGACCATTCCTCACTAACTCTAAACTATAGAGTTGGCCTATAGTCTTATAGTTCAGATGAGCTAGTCTCTTGTGCCATTGGACACACTGAGATGCTTTCTCATCTGCAACTAAACATATAGGAGAGTTCATGTTTTCATAATCAAAATTTAAACAATAAACATTCCCTTTTCTATAACCAGACAAGATCACCTTATGATCACTTGTCCTTTTGATCTGACAACCATTATTAATAAATGAAATGTCATACCCAAGATCACTCAGCTAACTTATGCTTATCAAGTTATGTTTGAAACCTTTTACATAATCCACTTGAGTGATTGTTATAGAAGTAGAAGAAATATTACCAAACCCTTTTATGACCCCTTTTTCTGATCCATCAAAGATCACTTTAGGTCCATTCTCTATGGGAGTATAGTCCTTTAACATTCTTCTTATTCCAGCCATGTGCCTGGAACATCCACTGTCCAAGTACCATATAGGGGTATGGAAACTTGGACCCACATACAGCAGATAAAATTAATTTACCTTAGAACCCCAACTTTTATTGGGTTCTAGGTTCATGCTAGAATGAAACTTGATATCCTTACCAGAAGCCTTCCTCATAGGTAAGCTGGCATTCTTCCTGACACTGGTGTTGTGCGAGCAATCTTTGGCATAATGCCCTATCTAACCACAATACCAACACTCATATCTATTATACCTCTTTTTAGGTACAGTTTTAACAGCATTGCTGTTAGCTGTTCTTAACACTGTTGGTACAGTAGTTCTTTGCTTGAGTGCTGGAGCTACACACTTGTCATTCAGAATTTCAGGCTTACCAAAACCATGTATGATATCATGATCATATCTATTAGTTGGCTGCCATGCTTTTCTGAAGGAAATGGGGGGTTTGAAGGCTAGAGGCTGTACTGGGGCTTTGCCTTTTCTTTTAGAATTGGCAGCCCTTGCATTTCCCTCAAAGCCCAATCCCGTCTTACCCTTTTTGGGAATAAAGTCATCAATTAAAGGTATGACTGATTTTGGCTTAGAGAACTTAGCCATCAGATCCTTTTCCTTCTGAAGTTTGACTTCCAGACTTTTGATTTGATCATTCTTGAATGTAATAGTACCCATCTGAATAATAGTTATGTTTTTCAGTTTGGCTACTTCATTCATCTTTAGATCCAGCAATTTTTCTGAATCTAATGCAACCAGCTTAAGATCAGCAATTTCCTTGGCCTGTGCTTTATTAAGGATTCTGCTTTTCTTAAGTGCTTGCAGCAGGTCACCATATTCATCAATAAGTTGATGAACATCTCCTTCAGATTCAGATTCATCTACATCTCTTGAAGAATTGTTTACCTTACTAGGTCCAGGCTGATCCTGGTACTGATCTTCTTCTGTCAAGGCCATCAGCCCTTTACAACAAGGTTCTTCAATTTCATTTACTGAATCCAGCCACTTCAAGAACTCAGCGTCTTCTACATCTTCTTCAGCTTCCAACAGTCCTATATATGCTTTAGCTTCAGCTTCAGCCTCAGAATCTGATGATGAAGAATCTAACCAGCTTTTTTGCTTCTTTGCTACAAAGGATTTCTCCTTCTTGCCCTTATTTTTTAGTTTCTTCTTATCATTAGATTCTTTCCTTTTGTTAGGACAATCAGCTACCACATGTCCAGGCCTATTGCAGCAATAGCAAACAATTTTAGTTGAAGATAATTTACTAGGTTTAGAGCTATACTTGTCCTTCTTAGAGGATTTCTTTTTCTGATAGTAATCATCCTTGGATTGTGAAGAGGATGACTTGGATCTCTACCGTTTCTTCTTCAAAAACCTTTGAAATTGTTTGGAGAAAGCTGCTAAGTCTTCATCAGAATTTGGACTATCTGATGTGTGACTGTCAGAACTTTCTGAAATAACTTCTGCAGCTTTCCTAGGATGTGATGGAGATATCCTCCTATCCTTTCTTATGGCTTCAGTCTTGAAAGCCACTGACTTATCTCTGTAATCAACTTTATTACTTTTCTCCTCCTCCTTTCTGACCATAAGCTGCATTTCATATGAAAGCAGTTTGCCAAATAATATTGGAGGTGAAATTTCTGCTAGTCTGGACACTTCCCTAATGACACATATCTTGGTGTCCCAGTCCTTAGTTAATGATCTCGAAAACTTATCATTTAACTTATATGTACTGAATACTCTTCCATATGACATCAGTTCATTAACTATTCTGAAGAATTTCTTGTAACATTCAGTTATGCTGTCTGTTTTAGATTGTCTAAAACTTTCATACTCCTGATTCAGCATAGACTTTCTGTCGTCTCTCACCTCTTCTGAACCCTCCATGTAGACAATAAGGGTGTCCCACATTTCTTTGGAGGTCTTGCAGTGAATCAAATTTTGGAATGTTGAATCATCTATGGCACTGACTATTATATTCTGTGCTCTCTTATCCATAGTAGCCAAGATGATCTCATCATTTGTCATTTCAGAATATTCCTTTGGTGTCCTGAGATTTGCATCAAGAAATGAGACTTTCATTGGGTTGAATGGCCCTTCTTTGACTGTCATGTAGATTCTTAGTTCTGAAGCTTCCATAAACAATCTAACTCTTTCTTTCCATATGCCAAAAATCTCTTTCCTGCATATAGGTAACTTCATGCAACCAAAATCCTTATGATTCTCAATGGAACCCATTTTGCCTAATAAATTTTGGCCTTGGAGATCTACTCAAACTGTTAGGTCTATTCTTTGAGTAACCTCCCTCTGATACCACTTGAAAGAATTGGTTTCAAGATGTTCTAAACACCTAGAGGGGGGGGGGTGAATAAGTTCAATTCTTTTTCTAACTTAAGCAGATAATTCTATCTAGTTCAGCAATGTATTCAGCAGAAAGTACAACACAACATTCACATACACAACATTCACAGATTGCATACCAGGTTTCTAGTGGTTCCCCAAATGATGGTTACATCCACTTTCCCCCTTCGCATATCTAGCATTGTACTAGATTCGGCCTAACTTCCTTCCTTCTTCTCAGATCCACAGATCTTACAGCTCAGAACTAAGACTGGTTCCTACAACTCAGAGTGAATCCACACTTCTACAACTCAGGCACAAGCCCTACCTCAGCCTCTTCCACAGGCCTACAACTCAGAGTGACACCCCACTCCTACAACTTAGGCAACAGCCCTACCTCAGCCTCTTTTACATGCCTACAACTCAGGGAACAGATTCTCCTACCTCAGGAACCCAGCCCTACCTCAGCCTTTATAATTTAGGATTACAACTCGGAGATGTAACTCTCATACACTTAGATCTATTACAGATCCTAAAAAAATTAATGATGAAAAGATGTTGATATCTTCAACCAGATGGAGAGAGAATTGTTTGAAGGCTTCTTGATAAGTTCTTGATAGAACTGATTACTTAAGGATCAACCTGTCTTAGCTTTATTCAAAGCTTCTTGAATCTGAACAAAGTAGGGTTGATCTTCTTGATGTTGGAGTTGATCTTCAATCAGCTTCCTTCAGAAATTAATCTAAATTCTTCTTTAGACTTGATATGAATTCTTCAGGCAGACTGTTCAGAATCTGCCTTCACTGGATGAGAACTTCTCTCATTCTTGTTTTTCTCTCACTACAATCTATTGACAGTTTCTTTCTCTTCTTCTGGATTCTCAATCCTTCAGAGATAATAATTGATCAACTATCTGTTATCTGTTGTTGTTCATCTTATTGTTATGTCTTCTTTTAATTATTGAGAGAGCATATCTATTTATAGGCTTCATCCATGGTAACCGGCTGTTCCGGTTTCAAACTGTCTTCTAACATCTCTGACAGATGTGACAGCAATATTAGTAATGATAGCTGTCAAGTCTTCAGTTGTATTACTTCAGCCTTCATTTGACTTTGGCTCAGCAGCAGAGAATGTCGAATGAATACTTCATATGTGTCGACACACATAGTGCATGTGTCGACACAAGTCTTGTTGTTGTCGACACAGCTTCTGTGGAATGTGACAACACAAGTCCTATGTGTCGACACAAACACTTCTTGTCTTGACAAAGTTGGTGTCGATAGATTTCTAGTGTGTGTCGATACAAGTTCTATGTGTCGACATAGTCGTTGTCGACAGAATTCTGGAATATGTCAACAGCTTCTCTGTGTGTCGACACAGCTCCTGATAATGTCAACACAACTCTGGCCCTTAGTGTCGACACAACGTTGTCGACAGATTTTCTGTGTGTAGACACAAATTCTGGATGTCGACACAATCTGGCCTATGGTGTCGACACAACGTTGTCGATAGAATTTTTGTGTGTCGACACAAATTCTGGATGTCGACACAATCTGGCCCTTGGTGTCGACACAGCCATTCCCAAGTGTCGACACTTGTACTTAGAAAATTTTCCTTTCCATTTACTTAACCTTCACATGATAAACTCAACACAACATCAAATACAACTTGATGCATATCATTGAGTTAGGTAAGACAAATCTGATACACATTTTCCAATGTACCCAACAAAACGACAAGGAGAGAAGAAGCCGCGCGAACAGGGCGCAAGCAGGCGGAAGAAACAAGCCGCGGGGACAGGCCGTGAGAAGAAGAAGCAAGCAGAAAATCCATTCAGAGAGGGCGCACAGAATCAGGAGGAGAAAATCGAGTCCTCTGCTACCATGTTAAAGTAGCGAACAAACGACCAAAAAACAAGCCAGAGTTTTGAATAATTAAAAGTTTTATTATCCAAAAAGATATCTATTACAAAGGTATTCCCTCCCTTATATAGAATGGAGGAGAGATGAGAGAATACAAATAAGAGATGTGGGACTAAAAATTTACAGGACTAAGCGGACTATACAAAACAAACCGCACAAGTCGCGCGGTTAGACAGAAGGTCTAACCGCACGGCTACCACCAGAGAGAAAGAGAGATTGCCATGGTAGAACGCTAGACCGCCCGGTCTCCAAGCCGGCTGAGACAAACCGCCAGACCGCGCGGTCTTCAACCCTCCAAGACAGACCGCCAGACCGCCCGGTCACCAACTTCAACAAAGTTTCTTACCAAACTCTGACTTCTCTTTTGCCCTTTCCTTAGTTAATGCAGTGGCATTATTCTTTAATTCAGTAACAATCACATTATGTGATTCAGTAAGATTATCATTCATCTTAAGTTGATTTTCTAGGACATATCCTTGCTTGACCACTATATCATCAATTTATGTCCTTGCCTCTTGTTGCTCTTTGGCCAGATAAACTACAACATTACCTCCTTTATAGAAGCAATCTGTCATCTCCTTCTTATTCTGGTTATCTTCAAATCCGATGGATTTTATATCTTGAGCCAAAGTGAATTGAAGGTCCTTATGGCTTTCATCCATATATTTTTCCATGGCTGCTCTTTGCTCATCCATTTTAATTTGAAGAGCAACCAATAGTGAACTGAAATCAACTGTTGGAGCTGAGGGTTGTGAGGCTGTCTGTAAAGCTTTCTTATAAGTTGAGCTTTTCTTCTTGTAAACCATCAGTTTTCTTTTCTTTGCTCTTAGTGCTTCTCCATCATCAGATTCAGAAGAACTTTATAGATTCACTGTGTCCTTTGGACTTGAGGGCAGCTCCTTGTCAGTTCTTGGCAACTCCCCCTGAGTCCCTGGCTCCTCTCCCTCAGTTCTTGGCACTACTTCCTCATTTCTTACTTCTTATAAATCAGGGAATAATTCCTCAAGAGTAAATTCTTATTGTAGTTGAACTGAAGAAATATCCGTATCTTGAACATTTAATGGAATATCATCTAATGCAGATGTATTATCCATAGATACATCCTGTGTAGGGATGTTGTTATGGTGTGTCTGTTCAACATTAGTTAGAAGCACAGTGAGTGAATCTGGCTCAGTATCTAGTATAGTTTGATTAATATCATTTATTACCTCAAGAATTGTTTGAGTGGTTGTTTCACTCTCTAAGGCAGCTTGCTCTTTCTCTGGAGCACTTTCTGGAGGCAAGACTTCTTGTTGAACAAGTGAAAGTTCATTGGCTCCCCCTAGAGGAGGCACATCCTGAACTTGATCCAGTGGGATGGTGCTTTTTGAAATATACTCCCCCTGTTGCTGACTATCAACTACATTCTTAGGAGCAGATGATTTTCTTGTAGATTCTTATTGGTCTTCATCTGAACTGAAGATTACTTGTTATTCTGAAACACTAGAAGATTCAGGATTCCTGGAGATTGTGTTTTTCTTTTGTAGTGGTGGTTGTTTCTGTGATGTAGAACCATCTTTTGTCAAAACTCTTTCTACCTGGATAATATTTTCATATCCATCCTTCTCATGTGGTTTATTCTAGAACCAGTTGTGTGGTTTAGTACTTCAGGAATAGTTATTGCCAAATACAGACTCAGTATCCTACCTAGATTAGGTTTCTTCAGGCTTTCCTTGATTTTGTCAAAGATCACTGCAAACCAGTTAGTCTTTATTTTGAAAATAATTCTAGTCATCAAGATGAACATATAGGCTGAGATCCTATCATGTCCACCTGGTTTGCAGAGAATTATTTTTCCCACAATCTCTGAGAGAAATTTTCCTTGTGAGTTCATTCCTTTCCTTTGCATGGATGATTCAATCTTAGTGGTGGGATCCAGGCCATACCATTGAAGAGCTTCTTTTGTAATTGAAGATGTAACTTCATCATCTTCCTGAGTCCTGGGCAATTGAAGTGTTTTCCTCAGACGCTTTTGGGTAAGTTTCACCCTGCTGCCTTGAATTGATGACCTAATCTTCAATCCATTTGAATCCAAGGTTGCTTTTGTATAGAATTCAAGAATTTCTATCTTCCAGATCTTGGTAGGTTCGGAGACTAGATATTCTAAACCATTTTCTTGGATTAGGGTTATCACATCTCTAATCTCAGTCGCCGCACTCTCAAAAGCATTGCGAACTAACTCATAGCCTTCGTTGATGTTGGTCTCCAACTTTGGCACCATTGATGAAGTGAAATTTGAGGAGAAGAGAGATGAAGGTTTGTCGACTCCAGGATTTGGTCTCGAAAATGTTGAGAGCTTAGTCGACAAAGATGATTTGTGACCTATTTATATGTTTGTCAACACAGAAGGCCAAAAGGCGGGATAATAGATACTTAATGTGTCGATACTGTAGAGATTGTGTCGACACAGACTTCTAATGTCTCGACAGAGTCAGTCAACACTATGTGTCGACACAGTTTGCGATGTGTCGACACAGACTTCTTAATAGTCGGCTCTAATATATGTGTGTCGACACAGACTTCTGTATGTGTCGACACAACTATCTAAATGATAGAACTTCTATGTGTCGACACCAAACTCTGCGTGTCGACACCACTATCTCAGCACTATTTTGTTGTGTCGACACAACTTACCTTAAGTGTCGACATAAACTACTATATGTCGATACAGATTTCCTTTTGTGTCGACATACACTACTATATGTCAACATTGACTTACTTAGCCAGAATTACTAAGTTATTCTAGGTTTAACATGCCTAATTCAATTTTGAAATAATTGAACTTAGTTTCATCTATTGGTTTAGTAAACATGTCAGCAATTTGATTATTTGTGGTGACAAATTCCAAACAAATATCTTCTTTTTCAACATGCTCTCTAATGAAGTGAAATCTAATTTCTATATGCTTTGTTCTGCTATGTGATACAAGGTTTTTAGCAATAAAAATAGCACTTGTAGAATCACAAAATAGTGGAGTTCTACTTACCTTGAGACCATAGTCTTCAAGTTGATGTTGAATCCATTAAAGCTGAGCACAGCAGCTGCCTACAGCACTATACTCAGACTCTGCAGTGGAAATTGCCACATTAGTCTGCTTCTTACTGCTCCATGATACCAATATACCACCTAGAAACTGACATGTACCAGTGGTGCTCTTTCTATCTACTCTGCAACCTGCAAAGTCTGCATCTGAAAAACCAGTCATTAGAAAGTCTCTATTCTTAGGGTACCAAAGACCAAGATTAGGTGTGCCCTTAAGATATCTCAATATTCTTTTGACTGCAGTATAATGAGATTCTTTAGGGCTTGCTTGGTACCTTGTACAGACAAATGTAGCATACATAATGTCTGGTCTACTAGCAGTTAAGTATAGGAGGGAGCCAATTATCCCTCTATACAAAGACTCATCTACAGGTTTTCCTGCATCATCTTTGCCTAAAGGCATATTTGTCCCCATTGGAGTTCTCATGGTGGTGGATGACTCCATACCATATTTCTTAATTAACTCCGTGGTGAACTTAGACTATGATATGGATAATCCATCATCAGTCTGTCTTACTTGGAGTACCAAGAAGAATTTGAGCTCACCCATACTACTGATCTCAAACTTCCCTTGCATAAGTTTTGCAAACTTCCTACAAAGGTTGTTTTCTATAGATCCAAATATTATGTCATCAACATAAATCTGTACTAGGATCATCTTGCCCTTTGACTCCCTAAGGAATAGAGACTTGTCTATTTTCCCCCTTGAAAATTTATTTTCAATGAGAAAAGTTGACAATGTTTCATACCAAGCCCTAGGGTCTTGTTTCAAACCATATAAGGCTTTCTTAAGTCTATAAACATAATCAGGATAAAGTGGATCAACAAAACCCGAGGGCTGATGAACATAGACTTCTTCTTTCAAATTACCATTTAGGAAAGCTGACTTGACATCCATTTGGTATACTTTGAAACCTTGGAAAGCAGCAAAGGCAAGGAATAGCCTTATTGCTTCCAATCTTGCCACTTGGGTAAAAGTCTGATCAAAGTCAATGCCCTCTTCCTGTCTATAACCTTTGACAACCAGTCTTGCTTTGTTGTTCACTATTATGCCATTTTCATCCAGTTTGTTCCTATAGATCCACTTTGTCTCAATAATGTTATGATCCTTTGGTTTTGGAACCAGCTCCCATACTTTACACCTTCTGAATTGATCAGCTCCTCCTGCATTGCATCAATCCAGTTAGAATCTTGTATGGCTTCTTCAAATCTTTTTGGTTCCAACTGTGACAGGAAACTTGAGCAAAGCACCGTGTTCATGTGAGTGCTTCTGGTTTGCACACCATGTCTGGGATCACCAATGATTTGGTGTGCTGGATGATCCTTTATATTACTTATTGCTGGAGGCATTCTATCAGCAATTTGAACTTCTTCAATTTCTCCACCATGCTGAGCTTCATTGTCTTCAATGTCAGCTTGTGGACCTTGTACTCCCCCTGGATAGCAACCATCATTTTCCACATCATGCCTTGCAGTTTGATCTTCATTAATGGTCAGCATGTCCAACCTTTCTTTTAAACCCGTTGAGCTACAAGGATTGCTAGACAACTCATAGTTAATTAGCTCAGATTCATCAAACACTACATGAACTGATTCTTCTACAACTTGTGTAGTCAAGTTGTAGACCCTATATGCCTTACTATTGTTGATGTACCCAACAAATATCCCATCTTGGGATTTGACAGCAAACTTAGTTAGGTGAGACTTGCCAGTGTTAAGCACATAACACCTGCTACCAAAGATCCTAAAGTAGGATATGTTTGCTTTTCTGCCCTTCATAATCTCATAGGGAGTCTTTTTGTGGTTCTTAGTTATAGATGCTCTATTGAGAACATGACAAGTAGTATTTACTGCCTCAGCCCAAAATATTCTGGGAGTGAATTGTCTCTGAGTAGAGTTCTACCAGCCTCAATGAGTGTTCTATTCTTTCTTTCAGCAATTCCATTTTGCTGAGGTGTTATAGGTGAGGAGGATTCCTGATGAATCCCTAGTTCTTCACAAAACCTTGTCATACACTCAGACTAAAATTTAGTTCCATGGTCACTTCTGATTTTGACCACTGAATTGTTAAATTCATTCTTAATTTGTTTAACAAAGTTATGAAAGACATTAGGGGTTTCAGATTTCTGCCTCAAAAAGAAAACCCATGTATATCTAGAATAGTCATCTACTACCACAAAAGTATAGACTTTCCTACCTAGACTATGAACGAGCATAGGACCAAATAGATACATATGCAAGAGGTACAAACACCTCACGAAGTATTTGGTATCAAGACTATGAAAAGAGGATTTGGTTTGCTTGCCTTTTTGACAAGCTGAACATATACCCTCTTTTCTGCACTTAAATTGAGGACCATTCCTCACTAACTCTAAACTATAGAGTTGGCCTATAGTCTTATAGTTCAGATGAGCTAGTCTCTTGTGCCATTGGACACACTGAGATGCTTTCTCATCTGCAACTAAACATATAGGAGAGTTCATGTTTTCATAATCAAAATTTAAACAATAAACATTCCCTTTTCTATAACCAGACAAGATCACCTTATGATCACTTGTCCTTTTGATCTGACAACCATTATTAATAAATGAAATGTCATACCCAAGATCACTCAGCTAACTTATGCTTATCAAGTTATGTTTGAAACCTTTTACATAATCCACTTGAGTGATTGTTATAGAAGTAGAAGAAATATTACCAAACCCTTTTATGACCCCTTTTTCTGATCCATCAAAGATCACTTTAGGTCCATTCTCTATGGGAGTATAGTCCTTTAACATTCTTCTTATTCCAGCCATGTGCCTGGAACATCCACTGTCCAAGTACCATATAGGGGTATGGAAACTTGGACCCACATACAGCAGATAAAATTAATTTACCTTAGAACCCCAACTTTTATTGGGTTCTAGGTTCATGCTAGAATGAAACTTGATATCCTTACCAGAAGCCTTCCTCATAGGTAAGCTGGCATTCTTCCTGACACTGGTGTTGTGCGAGCAATCTTTGGCATAATGCCCTATCTAACCACAATACCAACACTCATATCTATTATACCTCTTTTTAGGTACAGTTTTAACAGCATTGCTGTTAGCTGTTCTTAACACTGTTGGTACAGTAGTTCTTTGCTTGAGTGCTGGAGCTACACACTTGTCATTCAGAATTTCAGGCTTACCAAAACCATGTATGATATCATGATCATATCTATTAGTTGGCTGCCATGCTTTTCTGAAGGAAATGGGGGGTTTGAAGGCTAGAGGCTGTACTGGGGCTTTGCCTTTTCTTTTAGAATTGGCAGCCCTTGCATTTCCCTCAAAGCCCAATCCCGTCTTACCCTTTTTGGGAATAAAGTCATCAATTAAAGGTATGACTGATTTTGGCTTAGAGAACTTAGCCATCAGATCCTTTTCCTTCTGAAGTTTGACTTCCAGACTTTTGATTTGATCATTCTTGAATGTAATAGTACCCATCTGAATAATAGTTATGTTTTTCAGTTTGGCTACTTCATTCATCTTTAGATCCAGCAATTTTTCTGAATCTAATGCAACCAGCTTAAGATCAGCAATTTCCTTGGCCTGTGCTTTATTAAGGATTCTGCTTTTCTTAAGTGCTTGCAGCAGGTCACCATATTCATCAATAAGTTGATGAACATCTCCTTCAGATTCAGATTCATCTACATCTCTTGAAGAATTGTTTACCTTACTAGGTCCAGGCTGATCCTGGTACTGATCTTCTTCTGTCAAGGCCATCAGCCCTTTACAACAAGGTTCTTCAATTTCATTTACTGAATCCAGCCACTTCAAGAACTCAGCGTCTTCTACATCTTCTTCAGCTTCCAACAGTCCTATATATGCTTTAGCTTCAGCTTCAGCCTCAGAATCTGATGATGAAGAATCTAACCAGCTTTTTTGCTTCTTTGCTACAAAGGATTTCTCCTTCTTGCCCTTATTTTTTAGTTTCTTCTTATCATTAGATTCTTTCCTTTTGTTAGGACAATCAGCTACCACATGTCCAGGCCTATTGCAGCAATAGCAAACAATTTTAGTTGAAGATAATTTACTAGGTTTAGAGCTATACTTGTCCTTCTTAGAGGATTTCTTTTTCTGATAGTAATCATCCTTGGATTGTGAAGAGGATGACTTGGATCTCTACCGTTTCTTCTTCAAAAACCTTTGAAATTGTTTGGAGAAAGCTGCTAAGTCTTCATCAGAATTTGGACTATCTGATGTGTGACTGTCAGAACTTTCTGAAATAACTTCTGCAGCTTTCCTAGGATGTGATGGAGATATCCTCCTATCCTTTCTTATGGCTTCAGTCTTGAAAGCCACTGACTTATCTCTGTAATCAACTTTATTACTTTTCTCCTCCTCCTTTCTGACCATAAGCTGCATTTCATATGAAAGCAGTTTGCCAAATAATATTGGAGGTGAAATTTCTGCTAGTCTGGACACTTCCCTAATGACACATATCTTGGTGTCCCAGTCCTTAGTTAATGATCTCGAAAACTTATCATTTAACTTATATGTACTGAATACTCTTCCATATGACATCAGTTCATTAACTATTCTGAAGAATTTCTTGTAACATTCAGTTATGCTGTCTGTTTTAGATTGTCTAAAACTTTCATACTCCTGATTCAGCATAGACTTTCTGTCGTCTCTCACCTCTTCTGAACCCTCCATGTAGACAATAAGGGTGTCCCACATTTCTTTGGAGGTCTTGCAGTGAATCAAATTTTGGAATGTTGAATCATCTATGGCACTGACTATTATATTCTGTGCTCTCTTATCCATAGTAGCCAAGATGATCTCATCATTTGTCATTTCAGAATATTCCTTTGGTGTCCTGAGATTTGCATCAAGAAATGAGACTTTCATTGGGTTGAATGGCCCTTCTTTGACTGTCATGTAGATTCTTAGTTCTGAAGCTTCCATAAACAATCTAACTCTTTCTTTCCATATGCCAAAAATCTCTTTCCTGCATATAGGTAACTTCATGCAACCAAAATCCTTATGATTCTCAATGGAACCCATTTTGCCTAATAGATTTTGGCCTTGGAGATCTACTCAAACTGTTAGGTCTATTCTTTGAGTAACCTCCCTCTGATACCACTTGAAAGAATTGGTTTCAAGATGTTCTAAACCCCTAGAGGGGGGGGGGGTGAATAGGTTCAATTCATTTTCTAACTTAGGCAGACAAATCTATCTAGTTTTGCAATTTATTCATCAGAAAACACAGCACAGCATTCACATACACACATCATTCCACAGATTGCACACCAGATTTATAGTGGTTCCCCAAATGATGGGTACATCCACTTTCCCCCTTCGCCTATCTAGCAGTGTACTAGATTCGGCCTAACTTCCTTCTTTCTTCTCAGATCCGCAAATCTTACAGCTCAGAATCAAGACTGGTTACTACAACTCAGAGTTAATCCACACTCATACAACTCAGGCACAAGCCCTACCTCAGTCTCTTTCACAGGCCTACAACTCAGAGTGACACCCCACTCCTACAACCCAAGCAAAAGCCCTACCTCAGCCTCTTTCACAGGCCTATAACTCAGGGAATAGATTCCCCTACCTCAGGCACTCAGCCCTACCTCATCCTTTATAATTTAGGCTTACAACTCAGAGAAGTAAATCTCCTACACTCAGATTTTTTACAGATCCTACAAAAGTTATTGATGAAAAGATAATAATATCTTCAACCAGATGGAGAGAGAATTGGTTGAAGGCTTCTTGATCAGTTCTTGATAGAACTGATTACTTAAGGATCAACCTATCTTAGCTTCTTCAAAGCTTCTTGAATCTGAACAAAGTAAGGTTGATCTTCTTGGTGTTGGAGTTGATCTTCAATCAGCTTCCTTCAGAAATTAATCTAAATTCTTCTTCAAAATTGATCTGAATTCTTCTGGCAGGCTGTTCAGGATCTGCCTTCACTGGATGAGGACTTCTCTCCTTCTTATTTTTCTCTCTCTACAATCTGTTTCCTCTTTCTCTTGTTCTGGATCCTCAATCCTTTAGAGAATATTCTTTATTCACTGATCATGTTCATGATCACTTCTTATTGATTAGCTATTTATTGTTGAGAGAGCATATCTATATATAGGCTTCATCCATGGTTACCGGCTATTCCGGTTCCAAATGGTCTTCTGACACCTCTAACAGATGTGACAACAATGTCAGTAATGATAGCAGTCAAGTCTCCAGTTGTATTACTTCAACCTTCATTGGAATTTGACTCAGCAGCAGAGAATGTCGAGTGAATACTTTACATGTGTCGACATACATAGTCCATGTGTCGACATAAGTCTTGATGATGTCGACATTGCTTCACTTTTACTTCTCGACACAGCTTCTATGGAATGTGTCGACACAAGTCCTGTGTGTCGACACAAACACTCCTTGTCTTGACAAAGTTTGTTGTTAAAATTCAACAAACCGCAGACGCCCCCTTGGATACCCTGTTGAAAACTCAACAAACCGAAGGAGAATACGCCCACTTATAATGTTGAAAGTTTTCCCGGATCGTGGAGTTAGCAGGGATTATCTCAACAAAGCAGTAACAACCAGCAACACATGCAGCACAAGCTTCTTTATTGATCAAGAGCAAACTTCTTTACAAGGCGAGACATACATGGCGAGACATGCTTCACCAAAACCCAACACCGGGAGAGCAGAGACAGTTACAAAGACAAGAACAAAAAACAAGCCGCGCGGACTCAATCAACAAGCCGCCGACCTACTGCTGTGGAGTCCGCTCAGTCTGCCAGGTCGCCAGACCGCAACCCAAGCCGCGCGGACTCATCCTTATTCCAATGCTTAGCTCTTCACCGCCGATCTGCACGCTGCCAGACCGGACAAGCTGCGTCACCGAATGGAACAGTCCGCCTGAAGCAGGCGACTTCCTGAACCCCGAACCAAGTCGCCAAAGAGAAGACCGCCTGGTCACTTTCCGCGACCTGCTGTTTACCGCCTGTTGCTTAACCGCAGAGTCCGCACTGTCCCTGACCGCAATCAGAGCCAAGTCCTGACTTTCCAGCGCTATCCGTACAACCTGCACAGCACAACCGGGTCAACTCTCAATCCGCGCGGACACCAAAGTCCAGACCGCAGCAACTTACGCGAGCTCAATTACTGTTCACTTACTTCGGTCTAGGTTCTTTTTTTTCCTGATGTGACATGGGTCCTATTTATAGGCACGACGATGAGTATGGTCACCGCCCTAGCCGATAGGATCACCGCCACAACCCGCAGCTAGAACAAGTGTGTCCGCCAGCCCGCGGACACACATTCCAGTTCGCCGCAACTGTGCAGATAGCCAGTCCGCGCCAGCTTCTCCAAGGCCGGACTCCAATATCCAGCCCGCCTTGCCGCCAAAGGCCAAGCCAGGACCACCACAGCCGGACTCCACAACAGCCGTGTCTGCCATTCTGCGGACAAGGCATCAGCCCGCAAAACCCGAGCCCGCAGCCTCGCCATCAAGGCACCTGCCGGACTCAGCGGACACCCGGCTACCGTCCGCATATCCCAAGTCCATTGCCTCATTGCCAAGGCACCTTCGGACTTAGCGGACACGCCAATCCAGTCCGCTAACAGCAGACTCCAGTCTGCAACTCCTGAGTCCATAACCTCGTCACAAGGCTAAACCGGACTCAGCGGACTATGGCTCCAGTCCGCACGCTCCTGCACAAGCAATTCTCCAGTCCGCATTTTCCCAAGCTAGCAAACAAGGCAACAACACTTCTACTACGCTTGGCGGACTGAGAAACCAGCCCGCGCTCTACTGCGTGATCTCCCCGGACTGAGCCATCCTGGACTTGGTTCAATTCCCACCAAGTCCAGTCCGCTGGCCACAAGGGCCAGTCCGCACTTACTAGCGGACACTGGATCTAGCCCGCCATACCGGGCGACCTCCAGTTTCTGTCCGCGCTGACCGACGGTCTCCGCGGCTTCCCGCTGCACCAGAGCAAGACCAAGGCAACTGCCAAACCGGTCTGCCGAGCTCCAGTTCTTCAGTCCGCTTCATGCCAGACTCCGCGGATAACATTTCTATCCGCCCGGTTACTTCCTGGGAGTCAACCGCCTGCTGAGCATACACTGGCCTGTCAGACCGCCGCTGCTGTCAGCGTAGTCCGCGCGAACAGACCGCCCAGGCCGCCACAGAACAAACCGCCTGCAACATCCCTGCCGACCTAGCAGTCCGCCAACCCTGTCAGCGTAGTCCGCGCGGATAGGTTTCCCAAGCCTTCCATTCACCCACTTTCACTTCACAGAATTCAACATTGGTGTCGACAGAATTCTGGTGTGTGTCGACACAAGTTCTGTGTGTCGACACAGTCATTGTCGACAGAATTCTGGAATGTGTCGACAAATTCTCTGTGTGTCGACACAAATCCTATGATGTCGACATAATCTGGCCCTTGGTGTTGATACAACGTTGTCGATAAATTTTCTGTGTGTCAATACAAATTCTGGGTGTCGACACAATCTGGCTCTTGGTGTCGACACAGCCATTCCCAAGTGTCGACACTTGTACTTAGAAAATTTTTCTTCCATTTACTTAACCTGCACGTAATAACTCAACACAACATCAAATACAACTTGATGTATATCATTGAGTTTGGTGAGGCTTCTCCAAATCTGGTACACATTTTCCAATGTACCCAACAATCTCCCCCTATTTGGAGAAGTCATAACCCTTAGTTAATGATATACATCACTTATAATAAAATAAACAATATGATGTATAAAAACATTCAATGACAGGGTAACATATAAACAAAACAAGTATATTATATTATCACAGAATATGATACAAACATAATAAGCATGAATCATTGTTTTGTTTAAACATCAAAAAAATTTGTTAATAACAGATTACGTAGATCTTAAAACTAAAGATTACAATGTTCTAAAATCTAGTCAATCTATCCTAGGGCTGATCAGGCTCCTTGATCACTATGCCTTTGCCAGACTGGACACTTGCGTGTACTGGAGCTTCAGTATCTTCAGCTGGCTTCTTGCCTTTGATATCCTTCTTCTTAAGTTCTTTAGCCTTAACGTTTTGCCCTTCCAAATAATGATAAGGCTTGGGAAAGTTTTTACTGGGCTCCACAGCTGTAGCAGGTATTTTCCCAGCCTTGTGATCCCTTCTGAACTGATGTATAACATCTTGTCTCTACGATATTTGTTCCACTCAAGTTCAGAATACCACTTGCCTCTATCATGCATTTTGTCTTTGACAGCTTGCCAGGCAGTGAGTATTATATTTCTGGAGGTGGGACTCCATCTTTCAAAATCAGGCTTCAGTTCAGCCTGCTCTCTAAACCTTTTCTTTGAGAGTTGAGCTTCTTGCTCTTTATTCAATGCTGCCTCTGACATTTCCACTTTCTCAATTATAACATTATTAGTAGGCTCTCGAGGGCTATACATCTGATGAACCAGTTGTTGAATTCCCTCAAAGTTAGAAGGAGGGTATATGATTTGAGCTACCTCCTGCTGACCCCCTTCAATTCCTGCAGCTGGAATTCTTGACTCAGCTGTATTATCATCATCACACAAGGTAGGATATCCAAGAGTTGCTCTAACATCATTTATTATCCATTTAGCATGATCTGAGCTTGCATTGACTAACAACCTCTCCCCCTTTATGACTTCTCTCTCAATATGATCTCTGTTGGGTACATTGGTTTAAATGTACCTGATTTGAAGAAGCCTCACCCCACTCAATGATATACATCAAAATGTATTTGATGTATTTTGAGTTGCCTTGTGCAGGTTAAGTATTTGCAGGGAAAGCTGAAAAGTTTCTAAGTCCATGTGTCGACACCTAGAAGGAAAGTGTCGACACTTAAGAAGACTTGTGTCAACACCCAGGCAAGCAGTGTCGACACTTGGAGTAATTGTGTCGACACCAGGGATACAGAGTCGACACCAGACAGAAAGTGTCGACACATGAAGGCTGTGTCGACACTCAATGAAGAAATGTCCAGTGAAGAAGTGTCGACACTTAGAAGCAGTGTCGACACCCAGAGGAACTGTGTCTACATCAAAAAGTGTCGACACTTGGAGGCTGTGTCGACACTCAGCAAAAGTCAGCAGAGTCTAAGTATAAGTGTCGATATAATAAAGAATGTGTCGACACTCAGCATAAGACTCAACACATAAAGAAAGTGTCGACACAATGAAGAATGTGTCGACACACAGCAGAAGACTCAATACATGAAGAAAGTGTCGACAATGGGAGGCTGTGTCGACACTCAGGAAAGTTCAACAAAAAATTCTAAGTACAAGTGTCGACACAAAGAAGATGTGTCGACACTCAGCCAAAGTCTCAACAGAAGAGGAATGTGTTGACACCAAGCAGATGTGTCGACACTCAGCAAGTATCAACACAGAAGGCATGTGTCGACACCAAGAAGATGTGTCGACACTGAACAAGTTCAACACATGAAGATGTGTCGACACAAAGGAGTTGTGTCGACACTTACAAGAATTCAACTAAGTACTGAAGAACAAGAAGTTATGTCGACACACAATATCAGTGTCAACACATGATGAAGAAGCAGTGTCGAGATATAAATTCTACAACACAAGGAGTTGTGTCGACACCTTGAAGGCTAGTGTCGACACTTAGTCTACTTGTGTCGACACTTAGTCTACAAGTGTCGATACTTAAAGACAGACTATCTCGACACTTCCAGACAGTTACAAATACTTCAAGAAGTGACTGGATGACATGACAGCTACCATTCCAGTCGGTCTACTGCAACTGTCAGAGATGTCAGAAAGCCGTTAGAAACCGGATCAGCCGGTCTCCATGAAGAAGACCTATATAAAGGCTTATACTGTCAACAGAAGAAGATAATTTTACACAAGTCCAAGTGATTAACAACAAGAGATCAACAATCAAAGAATAAGATCTAGCTATTCATTGAAGAATCAAGTGAAGATCTAAGTAGTTGGAGAGAGAGATCCTTCCAAGAAGACAGCCGTTGGAACCAAGCTGTGAAGAAGGGTTCAGACCTTGTTCTGAATCTTATGTTACAGTGATTGAAGATCAGCTGCAGAGAATCAATCCTATTGTGTTCTACATTCAAGAAGCTTTGAAGAAAGCCAAGTGAGGTTGATCTCAGCAGAGTTCTTCCAAGAACTCATCAAGAACCTTTCAACTCATCTCTCTTTTTCTGAGTTGTAGGTATACACTTTGTAATTCTAATTTTCTTATAGGATCCTTAGGGATCTGAGTTGTAAGCCTGCAATTATAAAGGCTGAGTGGTAGGGCCTGTGAGCCTGAGTGTAGGAGATTCTTATCTCTGAGTGTAGGCCTGTTGTGGCTGAGTGTAGGCCTTGTGGCTGAGTGTAGGCCTTATGGCTGAGTGTAGGTCTTTAGAGAAGACTGAGTTGTAGGGCCTTGGGCCTGAGCTGTAGGAACCTGTTTGGGGTTCTGAGTGTAAGATCTGAGGATCTGAGATAATGGAGGAGTTTGGCCGAATCTAGTACACTACTAGATAGGCGAAGGGGGAAAGTGGATGTACCCAAACCTTGGGGAACCACTATAAATCTGTGTGTTCACTGTGTGCATGTTTGATTCTGCGATTGCTGAATGATTTCTGTGAAGTAGTAAATATAACTCTTTGATAAAATCTGCAATCTGCCTAAAAGGTTTAAAAAGATTTAGTCACCTATTCACCCCCCCCCCCCTCTAGGTGATTAGGTACAATTTCTTTCAAGTGGTATCAGAGCCAGGTTACTCAAAAAGGACTTAACTGTCTGAGTAGATCCTGTTGGCAGATTCAGTATAAGTAAAGTGCAGAATCAAGAAAATCAAGAAACATGAGTTCAATAGAGAATCATAAGGAACTTGGATCCATGAAGTTGCCCATTTGTAGAAAAGAAATTTTTGGCATCTGGAAATAAAGGGTGAGACTGTTTATGGAAGCCTCAGACCCTAAAATATATATCACAGTTAAAGAAGGGTCATATGTGCCTATGAAGGTTTCAGTTCTGGATGCAAATCAGAGAACACCTAAGGACTTCTCTGAAATGACAAAAGATGAGATAATTCTAGCCACAATAGACAAGAGGGCACAGAATATCATTGTGAGTGTCATAGATGATGCTACCTTTCAGAACTTGATACACTGTAAGACATCTAAGGATATGTGAGATACTCTTATAGTGTATATGGAGGGTTCAGAAGAAGTGAGACAGGACAGAAAGTCATTGTTAAACCAGGAATATGAAAGTTTCAGGCAAGGTAGGTCTGATAGCATAACATAATGCTATAAGAAGTTCTATAGGATTGTCAATGAGCTAATGTCCTATTGAAGAGAATTCAGTAATTATGAGCTAAATGATAAGTTCTTGAGGTCCCTAACAAAGGATTGGGACACCAAGATCTGTGCCATTAGGGAAATGGCCAAGTTAGCAGACATCCCACCTCCAACATTGTTTGGAAAACTGCTATCCTATGAGATGCAGTTGATGGTAAGGAAAGAAGAGGAGAAGACTACAAGAAGTGAGCATAAAGAAAGGACAGTGGAATTCAAGATAGAAGCCACCAGAAAATACAGAAGTAAGTCTCCACCTCCACCTCCAAAAGTGGCTGAGACTGAGTCAGATGAATCAAAAGCAGAAAATCTGAAAGCAGTGAAAGTGATGAGGACTTTGCAGCATTTACAAGACACTTTCAGAAGTTTCTAAAGAAGAAACAATGGAGGTCAAAGCCATCCACTTCACAGGGAAAAGATGGCTATTATCAGAACAAGAAGTCATTAAAGAAAGACAGGAGAAAGACCAAGTCAAGCAAAGCAACTTTATCAAAAATTGTTTGCTATTGCTGTAACAGACAAGGACATGTTATTGCTGACTGTCCTGAGAAAAGGAAAGAGTCTAATGACAAGAATAAGACTCAAACCAATGGAAAAAAGGAAAGGTCCTTTGTTGCCAAAAAGGACAAAAGCCTGTCAGACATATCTTCTTCAGAAACTGAGTCAGAAGCTGAAGCATACATATGACTATTTGTTGAAGAAGAGGAAGAAGAGTTCATCCAGATAATGAACTCTATATATGAGCAAGAGGACATCCAGTGCAAAGGACTGATGGCCTTAACAGAAGGTGACAAAATCCAGGAGCAGCCTGGACCTAGTAAGGTACAAAATTGTTCTTTAAGTTCAATTTCTAGTGCTAGTTCATATTCAGTTACATCAGCATCAAGTAATGCCAGTGGATCTGAATCTGAAGGGGATATTCACCAGTTGATTGATGAATATAAAGTTCTGTTGCAAGCATTTAAGAAAAGGAAATCCTTGGCCAAGATTCAGGCCAAGGAGATTGCAAGTCTCAAAGTGGCTGCAACTGATTTTGAGAAGCTGATTGATCAAAAGTTAAATGAAATAGCCAGACTGAAAAACATAACTGTTATTCAGATGGGGACTATAACATTTAAGAATGATCAAATCAGAAATCTGGAGATTATTATTCAGAAGGAGAGAGACATTGTTGCAAGGTTTTCAAAACCTAAGTCTGTTCTACCTTTGATTGATGAATTTGTACATCAAAAGGGTAAAACTGGATTAGGTTTCACAAAACCTGCTAGGACTGTTCAGTCCAAGTCTAAGGGCAAAGCCCCAGCTCTCAACAAGCCAGCTGTAGATAAAATAGCTAGGAATGTACCTAAGCAAAGGTATAATAGGTTTGAGTGCTGGTGCTATGGCAAGGTAGGCCACTATGTCATGGACTGTTGGCACAATTCAAGTGCCAAAGTGAGTAGCAAACTGCTTGTTGGAAGATCTGCAGGTAGCTTTGTTAAGAGACAAACTAACCAGCACCAAGGACCCAAGAATTCTTTGGGTTCTAAGGTCAACTAATCTGTTTTGCAGGTGAGTCCAAGTGGCCATGCCCCAATATGGTACTTGGACAGTGGATGTTCCAGACACATGACTGGAACTAGGGGATTGCTAAAGGACTACACACCAATCAATGATGGTCCTAAAGTCACCTTTGGTGGTTCTGAAAAAGGAATCATCAAGGGTTTTTGTAACATTTATAGCACCCATATAACAATTACTCAAGTGGCCTATGTTAAAGGTTTGAAACATAACCTTATTAGTATAAGTCAATTGAGTGATTTAGGATATGACATCTCATTTGTCAAAAATGGTTGTCATATCAGGAGGTCAAATGATCAAGAGATCATTTTGACAGGTTACAAAAAGAGAAATGTCTATTGCCTAGACATTATGTGTGAGAACAATGGTTCTCCAGTGTGTCTTGTAGCTGATGAGAAAGTCTCTCATTGTGTCAAATGGCACAAGAGGCTAGCCCATCTTAACTACAAGACAATTGACCAACTCTATAGCAAAGAGTTAGTGAGGAATGGTCCTCAAGTTAAGTGTATTAAAGATGGAATATGCTCAGCTTGTCAAACGGGCAAGCAGACTAGATCCACCTTTAATAGCATTGAAAACAAAGATGCTGTGAGGTGATTATACCTTTTGCATATGGATCTCTTTGGTCCTATGCCAGTTCACAGCCTAGGTAGGAAGGTCTATACCTTTGTGATTGTAGATGACTACTCAAGGTTTTCCTGGGTTTTCTTCCTTAGACAGAAATCTGAAACACCTAGTATCTTCTATAGCTTTGTCAAACAAATTCAGAATGAACTAGACAGTACAGTGGTCAAGATAAGAAGTGACCATGGTACTGAATTTCAGTCTGATAGTATGACAAAACTATGTGAAGAATTTGGGATATTTCAGGAATTTTCTTCACCAAGAATACCTCAGCAAAATGGCATTGCTGTGAGGAAAAATAGAACCTTGATTGAGGCTGGTAGATCCCTATTAAGTGACACATCTCTCCCAGAATATTTCTGGGCTGAGGCAGTCAATACTGCATGCCATGTAATTAATAGGGCCACCATTACTAAAAGCCACAATAAGACCCCCTATGAGATTGTGAAAGGCAGAAAACCAAATTTATCCTATTTCAGGATCTTTGGTTGTAAATGCTTTATACTTAACAATGGAAAGTCTTACTTGACCAAGTTTGCTGCCAAATCCCAAGAGGGGATCTTTGTTGGGTACAGCAACAATAGTAAGGCTTATATAGTCTACAACTTGTCTACTCAAGTTATAGAAGAGTCAGTACATGTAGTATTTGATGAAACTTGACTTATTAACAATGAGTTGTCTAGAAGTATTTGCAGCTCCATAGGTGTGACAAAGAAGATGGACAAGCTCACTATTGAAGAAGAATCTACTGCAAGTCAGCATGTAGATGATAGTGGCTGTTGTCCAGGGGGAGTACTACATGTACCTAATGTAGAAGAAGACCAAGGAGTGCAGCTAGATGAAGAAGCTGAAGGAGTTCAACCTAAATCCAGGATGCCTCCAGCTAATAGGCATCTAAGAGATCATCTAGCAGATCAAATCATTGGTGATCTAAGACAAGGGGTACAAACAAGGAGCAGAAATCAGAGTGCAGTACTCTACTCCAGTTTTCTATCCCAAGTAGAGCCAAAGAAGTTTGAAGAAGCCATCCTAGACCCTCATTGGATTGAGACAATGCAAGAAGAGCTGAATCAGTTCAAGAGGTGCAAAGTCTGGGAGCTTGTTCCTAAACCAAAAGACCACAACATAATTGGAACCAAGTGGATCTTTAGGAACAAAATGGATGAACATGGAGTGATTATCAAGAATAAAGCAAGACTGGTTGCTAAAGGATATAGGAAGGAAGAAGGTATTGACTTTGATCAAACCTTTGCTCCAGTAGCCAGACTAGAAGCCATAAGGATGTTCCTGGCCTATGCAACCTATCAAGCATTTAAAGTCTACCAAATGGATGTTAAGTCAGCCTTTCTGAATGGTAATCTAAAGGAAGAGGTCTATGTGGAAGAGCCATCAGGTTTTGTTGATTAAACTCAGCCTAATTATGTCTATAGACTTAGGAAGGCTTTGTATGGGTTAAAACAAGCCCCTAGGGCTTGGTATGAAACCCTGTCTAGTTTCCTCATTGAGAATAAAGTCACAAGGGGGAAAATAGACAAGACTCTATTCCTTAGGGAATCCAGAGGCAAGATAATACTAGTCCAAATATATGTAGATGACATAATATTTGGGTCTACTGAAAGTAGTCTTTACAGAAAGTTTGCAAAACTTATGCAATGACAATTTGAGATGAGCAGTATGGGGGAACTTAAGTTCTTCTTGGGTCTCCAAGTTAGACAGACTTAGAATGGTTTATCCATATGCCAGTCTAAGTTCACCCTAGAACTGATAAGGAAGTATGGTATGGAATCTTCCAGTACCATGAAAACTCCTATGGGGTCAAGTATGTCTCTTAGCAAAGATGATGCAGGGAAACCTGTAGATGAGACTTTGTATAGAGGGATAGTTGGCTCCCTTCTATATTTGTGTAACACCCCGAAACTCAAAGGAGCAAAGGGGGATGTTTTGGGCCAGTTTTGGGTTCTGGCTGCAGGCACACGGCCTAGGACACGGGCGTGTCCCAGGGCGTGTCAAGCCTGTGTCGACACTTAGCCGCGAAGTCGACGAGATTCGTTCGACGATGCGTCGAGACAAGGCACACGGCCTGCGACACGGGCGTGTCGCAGGGCGTGTCGACCTGTCTCGACGATTATCCCGGGGAGTCGACGAGATTTGCTCGACGATGCGTCGAGACAAGGCATACGGCCTAGGACACGGGCGTGTCCAAGGCCGTGTCATCAGGTCGACGATCTTCACTCGACGAAGTGTCGAGTGTCGAGACCGTGTACACGGCTTGGGGTCCAGGCGTGTTGAGGTGACACGGGTAGGGACACGGGCGTGTCCTAGAACCCGTGCAGTGCTCGGGTTGATTTCGGGAAAAAAATGTTGGGGGACACGGCCGGCCACACGGCCGTGTCAGGTGGAACACGGGCGTGTCAGCTCGAACACGGGCATGTTCGATACCCATGTGAGGTTCCAGGTGATTCGATTTTGACGGCGAATGAGGCACACGGCCCTGGACACGGGCGTGTGCCAGGCCGTGTTCGGTCCAGATTGGGCATTTCAGCCACGAATCGAAGCCGTTCATTTCTTTAACTGAAGATCCAACGGCTGGGGGTTGTTCCTGAAGGTATATACCCGTGAATGGACTTGGAAAAGCCTTACTTTTCATAACTTCTCATATTTCTAAAACCTTAGAGAGAGAGGAGAGCCAAGGGAGGAAGAAGGAGCTAGATCCCGCCATTGGAGGAGCTTCGAAGCTCCGAATCGCGAGCCGACTCCGGATCCACGGAGGCAACGCTAGTGCGGTGGTTTTCATCCGATTACTTTTCCATGGCGCCAAAGAGGAACGCAAGGGTAACGATCCTCATCTTGAGCATGAGTAGCTCTCTTTCTTTGCATAGGAAGCCCGCTCTCGCGAGTTTGCGGAGAGTTGGAGGCGTTCCTTCGGGTAGATATGTGAAGTCCCCGTTGTTTAGAGTCCGTAAGCGAGAACGGACTTAGGCATGATGTGTGAAGCCTACCCGGACATGTTGGTCTGAATCGGTGATATTGCATTGCATAATGCCGGAGAAGACTCCGTGCTATTGATTGTTTTTCGGGTTTTCTATGCGGTAGATTGCAGCAGGGAGCCTTGGGGACTAACCCAAAGGTGCACCCGAAAAACTGGGCGGATACGAGATCTTGCCAACTTGGTGGCTTGAGAGCCAACTTGAACATAACCGGGTTATGTGACTTGTGATGGAAATGGGACTCGGTGGAAGTTTGACCCGCGCAAATGGCTTAAATTGTCATTGCGATGTGAGCACGGGTTAGATGGAACCGTACCCATTCTATGTCGTTCGGTTAAAGAGACCTAAAGGCACGTGGCACTTACCGTTGGCATAGATTAGGGTCTTCGGCGGTCAATGGCTTAAATTGTCGTGACCCAGGCCAGGAAGACAAATTGCTCATAGGTTTGGCCGTCCAAGTGGCGGTGGTGAGTCCGGAATGTCTATGGCTTTAATTGACGTGACATCGACCGGTTCACCGAGAATGTGCCCTGAGAGCACGGGACGTGTGGCCGTGCGAGCCCACGTCTGTGATGAAATGGCTAAGTATATAAATTGCTCGCTTATGCTAACGAAATGCAGGGAAGGAGCATCGCCGCCCCGAGTTGGGGGCAGGATCGTTATAATTTGGTCAGCATTGCTGACCGTTGCCTTGTTTTGCCACCGTGCGGTGGTTTGTTGCTTGCAGGTGCAGCTGGACCAAGCGGTCAATAGCGCGCTAAAGCCCGAAAGCGAAGCCGACCCTTGAAGGCCTATGTTGGAAATGTTTACTGCTTTATTCATGTGTGACCGGCCTGCGTGCTGTGGTTTGTAAAACATGTAATTGGAAGTGAAACATTTTGTAAGGCCTTAAGGCCTATTTTTGGGTATTTTGTATAACATTCCTATTTTGTATTAGTGGACATTCGTGCTTGAATGCTGGGTTCTTTATTGCAACTTTTATAAACTGCTTCCGCTAGAATGCTCTGTGTAGGACGTTGAGATTGGTTGGATGGTTTCCATAAGTAACCACCCGGTCTGTCTGTGGCATACGGCGTTGGGCCCCGGCCGGACGTACTGCTATATGCTATGTGACGGATAGGGGGTGTTACATATTGGTATCAGACTACTGGTTTTGGTCGGGCTTAAAGTGAATTCGTGGGCGAATTCTTTTTAAGGGGTGGTGAGCACATTGTGTGCGTCATCGTTATAATGGTAAAAGAACCCATGAATGTCCACTTAGGAATGAAAATACTCGTGTTTGAGGAACCTGCGTGTTCCTATAATTGCTGTTTGCAATTTATTTGGTCGCTTAACGGTGTTTTGTACCACTATAGGTGACTAGAAGTGGTGTTGGGCCGTCAGAACGCCGAGTTTCTGAGGATAGTAGTGCACCGGATGTTGCTCCTGCAACACCTCTATCGGCTGAGAATATTCGATTGGTGGCTGAAGCGGTGTTGTCCGTGATAAATGCGTAGCCTGCAAGGCAAGCGCAGCAGCCCGCTCCTGCGATGGAGCAAGAACCTCTTCAAGAGGCTGAGCCGAGGAGAGTGGAGCAAGTGGTTGTGGAACCAGTAGTGCCAAGGAGGGCAACTGAGAGGCAGCTTAAGCATGTAATGAGCTTTAAACCTCCGTTATTCTTGGGGTTGGGAACCCCATCTCAGGCTGAAGACTGGCTCTCTAGGGTGAAGAGAGTCATGACAGCAACAGAGACGGAGGAGTGGCAAATGACCACTGTAGAAAGTAGCGAATAAGAAAGAACAAACGGATAGACTTTTGAATAATTGAAATTTTATTATCCAAAAAAGATATCATTTACAAAGGTATGACCTCCCTTATATAGAATGGAGGAGATATGAGAGAGAGTATACAAACAATGTGGGACTAAACATTTACAGTACTGAGCGGCTAGAAATAAAGGAGACCGCACAGGCCGCGCGGTTAGACAGATGGGTTAACCGCTCGACAACTCTAGCAGGATAGAACAGGTCGCAATGGGAGACCGATAGACCGCCCGGTCAACAAACCGCTGGATCAGACCGCAAGGCCGCCCGGTTTAATACCTCAACACTCCCCCTCAAGCTGGAGCATAGATATCAATCATGCCCAGCTTGTCACAAATGTGGAAGAAGGAAGTAGAAACCGGCTTGATGAAGATATCTGCCAATTCCTTGTCAGAGGTGACAAAAGGAGTACAAATCTGTTTCTTCAAAATCTCTTCCCGAATGAAGTGACAGTCAACCTCTATATGCTTTGTTCTCTCATGGAAGACCGGATTTCTGGATATGTATATAGCGGCCTTGTTGTCACAGAACATAGGGAGAGGACAGTCATATACCTCGCCCAGGTCAAGCATGAGAGCCCGCAACCACTTTAACTCACACGTGGTTGACGCCATACTCCGGTATTCGGCTTCTGCACTGGATCTAGAGACAACAGACTGTTTCTTGCTCTTCCAACTCACGAGATTACCTCCAACAAAGGTACAGAAACCTGATGTGGATTTACGATCGCCTTTATCATCCGCGTAACTTGAATCTGAGTAGGCCTCAACCCTCAGATGACCATTCTTCTGAAAGAGTAACCCTTTGCCTGGTGCTGCTTTGATATACTCTAAAATCTTCAGGGCGGACTGAAGATGACAGTCCCTGGGAGCTTGCATAAACTGACTGACCTTGCCAAGAGCATAGGCGATGTCGGGTCTAGTCACCGTGAGATAGATGAGTTTGCCTACCAAACGTCTGTATCTCGTGACATCAGATAGAAGAGGCGAGTCATCCGTCCACGTTTTGTCTTCTACAATAGCCATGGGAAACCGAGCCGGTTTGGCACCTGTCAGTCCTGCTTCTTGTAGAAGATCAAGGGCATACTTTTGTTGGGAGAGAACTAACGAGTCAAGTTTCCGAGAGATTTCTATCCCCAAAAAGTATTTCGGGGAGCCCATATCCTTTGTGACCAAGTGCTGACGGAGGTGCTTCTTCGTCAAGTCCACTCCATCTCGGTCATCGCCAGTAAGAAGAATATCATCCACATATACGGCCAAAACCACCAGTCCCGAGGCCGTTTTGCGAATGAATAAGGAGTGATCGGCCGAACTCCTTCGAAAGCCGATGGTAGCCACAATACCACTGAATTTGTCGAACCATGCCCGAGGGCTCTGCTTTAGGCTATAAATGGCCTTCTTCAAATGACATACACGTGTCTCCCCCTGAGCAACATACCCAGGAGGTTGCTCCATATAGACGTCCTCCTGAAGATCGCCATAGAGAAAGACATTCTTCACATCAAGCTGGGAAATAGCCCAATCCCGGTTAACAGCCACAGAAAGGAGAACCCGGATGGTGCTGAGGCGAGTAACCGGAGAAAAGGTATCAAAGTAATCAATGCCGTAAGTCTGAGTGAAGCCCTTGGCCACCAGCCGGGCTTTGTAGCGATCCACAGTGCCGTCGGGGCGAAACTTCACAACGAAGACCCAGCGACAGCCAACCACATCAGTGCCCACGGGAGGAGGAACCAGTGTCCAGGTACCCCGTTCAGTAAGAGTAGCCATCTCCTCATCCATGGCAGACTTCCAATGAGGGAGAGCAAGAGCCTCCTGGTAGGTGCGGGGAGTAGAAGTAGCAGAGATAGCCAAGGCAAAACACCTGCGAGAAGGAGAAAGCCGATCATAGGAAACAACTGCCGCAAGCGAGTGTTGAGTACACGCCCGCACCCCTTTGCGAAGAGCAATGGGAAGATCCAGGTCGACGGGAGCATCAGCGACCGGAGCGTCAGCGACCGGAGCGTCCGTGGCGGAGAAGGCTGGCCCGAGACTAGAGAGAGACGACGGCGGAGAGGAGGGTGGAGGGGTGGGTGGGGAGACGGACTGGGAAGGAGTTGGTGGAGGAGGAGACGGAGGTGGGAAAACGTCGAGAGGCGGGGAAGGAACGGAGAGATGAGAAGGAAGAGAAGATGTAGGATAGAAATAGGAAGCATTATCGAAAAAGGTCACATCCGCGGAGACAAACTGCTTGCGGAGAAGGGGGTCAAAGCAGCAATAGCCTTTTTGAGTAGTAGAGTACCCCAAAAAGACACACTTGGTGGAGCGGGGGGAAAGCTTGTCGCTGGTAGCGGAGGGAGCGTGAACAAAGGCCGTACAGCCAAAGACACAGAGAGGGAGAGGAAAAGGTTCCTTGTGGGGGTAGAGAATGGAGAAGGGAGTCTGGCCGTGGAGAACTGTGGAGGGAAGACGATTGATGAGATAGCAGGTGAGGAGCACAGCGTAGCCCCAGTAGGAGCGAGGGACATGCATCTGCGTCATGAGAGTACAAGCAACATCAAGCAGGTGACGGTTTTTACGCTCCGCCACCCCATTCTGCTGGGAGGTGTAAACACAAGTCGTTTGATGAAGCAGGACATGTTGGTGAAAGAAAGAGGCGAACTCATGATTCAGATATTCCTTGGCATTATCAGAACGTAAAACTTTAATATAAATAGCAAATTGAGTCTGAATCATAAAATAAAATGATTGCCAAATTGAAAAAAGTTCAGAGCGATCTTTTAACAGATACACCCAAGTACAGCTGGAAAAATCATCTATAAAAGTGACAAAATAGGAACTGCCCCGACCAACAGTGAGGGTAGGAGCAGGACCCCATACATTAGAATGAATAAGATCAAACGGGCGAGAGGAGCCACGGCCTTGCTTCGGTGGGAAGGAGGAGCGATGATGTTTGCCAAGCTGACACGCATCACAGTTGAGCGGAGAACTGGTAGGAGGTAAGTGGGGCAGAAGCTGGCGAAGAATCCGAGGAGGAGGATGTCCAAGGCGAAGATGCCATTGAAGGAGATCTGTGGAGGAGGAGTAGGCGGACAGAGAGGAAACATCGTCGAGGAAGTAGAGGCCGCCGCTCTCAGTCCCAGTAGCAATCGTCCACTGGGTCCTCGGGTCCTGAAAAGAACAAGTAGTGGGAGTGAATAAGACGGAGCATTGAAGTTGCCGGCATAAAGTAGTAACTGATAACAAATTGCACGGGAACTTCGGGACATAGAGGGTGTCCTCCAAGAAAAGCGATGGGGTGAGTTGAACCATGCCCGTCCCATGAACCGGGGACGGTGAACCATCCGCCACACGGACCGGGGGTAAGCAGTCATGTGTCTCAAGACGGGAGAAGCAATGAGGGTTGCCTGTCATATGATTTGTAGCACCGGAGTCAATCAGCCATTTACCTTGGGTAACGACGTGGGCACTACCTGACGTCGTGGCCACAGAGGCAGACGGCCGAGAAGAGGCGGAGGCCGAAGAAGTAGAATCACCGGAAGGGCGAAGATGAGGATGTTTCTGCCAGCAGCGGTCAACAGAATGGCCGGTACGACCACAGTGAGAGCAGAGGAACCGGGATGAACCCCGTCCGCCGGAGTGGCCGCGGCTACTAGGTCCCCCCCCCTCTGAGCTTGGTGAGCAAAGGAGTCCTGGGAGGGGGAGGCCAAAAGAGGCCGCTGGAGCAGCGAAGTAACAGCGGCAATGCGAGCCGCCGTGGCATAAAAAGTAGGAGATTCCGCCTCACCCAAGATCTGCTGGCGGATCATATCATAAGAATCGGGAAGACAAAGAAGATAACAAACAACCAGGAGTTCCTGGAAGTGTTTGTGCTGGTCGGCCAAGTCCGCGGAGAAGGGGCGATTCTAGAGGATTTCAGCACCAAGAGCCTGAACCTGCTGATAAGCCGCAGCAGGAGACATGGAAGGGCGGGCGAAGAGGTCCGCATAGAGAGTATAAATGCGGGACGTCTGGCCCCCCTTCGAATAGAGAGCAGCGAGGTGAAGCCAGGCGGCCTTGACTGTCTCATCATGGCGAATGACGGGAAGGCACTCATCAGAAAGGCTGTTGGCCAGCCAGGTGCGGACAACAGCATCACTCGCATCCCAGTCATCAAACTCAGGAGAGGTACAAGGAGGAGGGTCATCGGTGAGGTGATGACGCTTGCGTTGAGAGCGAAGGAGAAAAGTGAAAGAAACGCTCCAATCGGGATAGTTGGAGCCAACAAGCTTAGAAACGGTGCCAAGGTTGCCCGAAGGAGGAGGAGGAGAAGGAGCTGCAGGAGTAGTGGTGAGTCCAGAAGTAGTCATAGAACACAGCAAGAAACCGCAGCGGATAGAAAAGAAGGAAGCCGTGCGAACACAAGCGTTTAGAAAGCAGGCAAGGGCACAGCGGGGAAGAGGTCGCGCGGACTGAAAAGGCCGAGCGAACAGAAGAGAAGAGGAGGTAAGAAGCAGCGACTACAACAAGTCACAGGCCGGGCGAACAGAAACAGGCCGCAACGACTAGGAAGTCGGAGAGGCAAGAAACAGGTCGCGGTGATAACGAAACAGGTCGCGGCGACGAAAAGCAGTAGGAGAATAGAACCAAGGAGAAGAAGGCCGCGCGAACAGGGCAGCGGACAGAAACAAGCAGCGCGAACAGGGCAGCAGACAGAAGAGAAGGCAAGCCGCGAGACAGGTCGCGGATAGCGGAAAACAAGCTGAGCGCACACAATCAGGAGGAAACGACCGTGCCCTCTGATACCATGTAGAAAGTAGCGAATAAGAAAGAACAAACAGATAGACTTTTGAATAATTGAAATTTTATTATCCAAAAAAGATATCATTTACAAAGGTATGACCTCCCTTATATATAATGGAGAAGATATGAGAGAGAGTATACAAACAATGTGGGACTAAACATTTACAGTACTGAGCGGCTAGAAATAAAGGAGACCGCACAGGCCGCGCGGTTAGACAGATGGGTTAACCGCTCGGCAACTCCAGCAGGATAGAACAGGATGCAATGGGAGACCGATAGACCGCCCGGTCAACAAACCGCTGGATCAGACCGCAAGGCCGCCCGGTTTAATACTTCAACAACCACCATCGCTACGTTCCTTCTGGACGGTGAAGCGAGGATGTGGTGGGAAGGATTGGAGCTGCATCATTTGAGAGGTAGACAACTGATAGACGTTCCGATGGAAGAGTTCTCGGGATTGTTCTTAGCAAGATACCTCCCTTCGATGCAGAAGATAGCATTGGAGAATGAGTTCCTGAAGTTGGTACAGGGTGAGAGGAGCGTGGATGAATATCTCCACGAGTTTACTCGTCTGAGTCGTTATGCTAGCTCCACCATCGTGGATGAGGAGCGCAAGACTATTCGCTTCTATGAAGGCTTGAGGGATGAGTTGAGATTACTACTTTCGGGGCCGATGACGCAGGGTTTCTTAACCTTGGTCAATACTGCCCGGTCCTTGGAGAAGGACATGAAGAATGTGCAAGCGAAGAAAGGCTTGGGTGATAGAAAATCTGAATTTAAAGTGCCGACTACTTCAAATTCCGGCTATCGGAGGGCTTTCAAGAAGCATAGGACTTCGGTTCCAGCTCCTTCTGGTGCTTCTGGGGCGACTACGAGTCGGACCCCGGGCGCGTGTTTTACTTGTGGAAAGACGGGGCACTTTGCCCGTGATTGTCGGAGCGGACGTCCTAAGTCCGAGAGAAGGCCGGGAGCTACTTATGAAGAGAAGGGAAAGGCGGTGGAGTCGACCGAATCCCATTATGCTCCGGCCCAACCAAGGGTCTGTAATCTTGGCCAACAGGAGGCCATCAAACAGGCTGATGTGGTGACAGGTACGGTTTAATTTATAGCAAGTCACTTTCTTTAAATACTTGTTATGCACATGTTACCTTACCACTGCTTGTTTAGGATTTGTATTGATTTGTGAAAACCCGGCACGAGCACTCTTCGATACGGGAGCTTCACACTCCTTCTTGTCCGAAGGATTTATATCACGCATCGGAGTCCCTTCTTCGATGGCGAAGGATAAGTTGGATGTGTTGTTGCCCAATGGGTGTTCGATGCGAGCGGATAGGATCTGCGATGTTAAGATTCGTATTGGGGAGCAGGAGTTCGACCTGCGGGCGTCTTTACTTCCGTTAGTGGAGTTCGACATCATATTTGGCATCGACTGGCTCTCGGAGCAGCAGGCCCATATAGATTGCAGTAGCAAGGAAGTTAAGCTGGGAGCAAGTCGTGAAACGACTTTTACGGGCTTAAAGGGGTCGAGCAAGACATTGATGTCTGCTCTTCAGGTGGTGAAGGCGGTTCGTGCTGGTGCAGAACTGTTCTTTACACTAGTGGAGGTTGCAAAGCCGAAGCCCGCGTTGGATTGTATTTCAGTGGTATCGGAATTCCCTGATGTGTTCCCCGCGGATCTTCCTGGAGCCCCGCCTCAGCGGGAGATCGATTTTACGATCGAGCTAGTGTCAGGTGCAAAGCCTGTGTCATGATCTCTATATCGGCTAGCGCCTAAGGAAATGGCGGAGCTGAAAGTTCAACTGCAAGAGTTGTTGGAGCAAGGGTATGTGCGCCCGAGTTCTTCACCTTGGAGCGCACCGGTCCTCTTTGTTAAGAAGAAGGACGGAAGCTTGAGGCTATGTATTGATTATCGGGAGCTAAATAAGCTGACTGAGAAGAACAAGTACCCGATCCCCCGGATTGATGATCTTTTTGATCAGTTAGTCGGGTCGACGGTGTACTCGAAGTTGGATCTCAAGGCTGGGTACTATCAGTTGCGAATAAGGGAGAGTGATATCCCGAGGACAGCGTTTAGTACGAGATACGAGCATTATGAGTTTACGGTCATGCCGTTTGGGCTGACTAATGCGCCGTCAGTATTCATGGATTTGATGAATAGGACGTTCAGGGAGTACTTGGACCATTTTGTGATCGTCTTCATCGACGATATTTTGGTGTACTCGCAAAGTGAGGAAGATCTCTTCAAGCATCTTCATTTGGTGTTGGAGACGCTAAGGAGAAATCAGTTGTATGCCAAGTTCTCGAAGTGCGAGTTTTGGCTATCCTCAGTGGCGTTCCTCGGGCATATAGTGAGTGGAGAGGGTATTGCTGTGGATCCGGCGAAGATTGTTGCGATACGGGAGTGGTCTGAGCTTGCTACTGTAGCGGAAGTCCGGAGTTTTCTGGGGCTTGCCGGCTATTATAGGAGCTTCGTAGAGAACTTCTCGCGGATAGCGTTACCTCTCACTACTTTGACGAGGAAGGAGCATAAGTTCGTTTGGACGCCGGAGTGCGCGCGAGCTTTTGAGGAGTTGAAGTGTCGGTTGACCACGGCGCCTGTGCTGACTTTGCCATGTGCGACCGAAGGCTATGAGATTTATAGCGATGCTTTGGGCAGCGGTTTGGGTTGCGTGCTACTGCAACACGGAAGTGTAATAGCTTATGGCTCGAGACAGCTAAAAGTGCACGAAAGGAACTATCCGGTCCATGACATGGAGTTAGCGGCCGTGATTTTTGCCTTGAAGCTGTGGAGACACTACTTGTACGGTGTGAAGATTGATATCTACACCGATCACAAGAGCCTGAAGTATCTTATTGATCAGAAGGATCTGAATATGCGGCAGCGTAGATGGATGGAGTTCCTGGGGGACTATACGTTCAAGATCCACTACGTGCCTGGCAAAGGGAATGCGGTTGCGGATGCGCTGAGTCGCCGAGCCCCAGCTCAAGCCAATTGGCTATCGGTGCATGATGAGCGGTTGGTGCGGGAGTTGGAGGCGTTGGAGATTGTTTGTGTTGATAGACAGGCAAGTGCTGAAGCAGTTCTGAATTGGACTGAAGTCCAATATGACCTGGCTGATCGTATTCGGCAGGCATTGGATATGGAGGCTCATATGAAGCAGTTCATGGTAGAGGCTCTGGATGGGTCAAATTCCAAATTCGTCGTGGAGGACGGGTTGCTTTGGAAAGACGGTCGTTTGTGCGTCCCAAGTGTGGGCAATTTACGGGTGGAGTTGTTGTACGAGGCACACCATACCAAGTACTCGATTCACCCGGGGAGCACGAAGATGTACCGTGATGTGAAGAAACTGTTTTGGTGGCCGGGTTTGAAAAAGGATGTGGAGCTCTACGTAGCGAAGTGCCAAACTTGCGCCTTGGTAAAGGCAGAGTGCCAAAAGCCGGGAGGATTTCTTAAGTCCTTGCCTATTCCGGAGTGGAAATTTGACGACATCTCTATGGACTTTGTGCACGGTTTGCCAAGGTCGCAGAATGGAAACGACGCCATTTGGGTGGTTGTTGATCGATTAACAAAGGTGTCGCATTTTATTCCGCATAGGAAGGATGATCCGGTGGAGAAGTTGGCGAAGCTTTATGTGGATAACATAGTGCGGCTTCATGGTGTGCCCCGCAGCATCGTGAGTGACCGAGATGGGCAGTTCACATCCAATTATTGGAGGCTTGTGCAGCAAATGTTGGGAACAAAGCTGAAATTCAGCACAGCCTTCCATCCGCAAACGGATGGGCAGACCGAGAGGGTCAATAGAACTATGGAAGACATGCTTCGCATGTGTGTCTTGGATTTTGGAAAGCAATGGGAAGACCACCTATATTTGGTGGAGTTCGCATACAAAAATAGCTACCAAGCGAGTATTCAGATGGCGCCTTTCGAGGCCCTATATGGTAGGAAGTGTCGCACGCCGTTGTCTTGGTTAGAAACGGGTGAGTCAAAGTTGTATAAGCGATCGGAAGTGGAGGATGCTACTTCTTTGGTGAGAACCGTTCGGGAGAGGTTGCTTATCGCTCAGGACCGGCAAGCAAAGTACTATAATGCCAAGCACAGGAATGTGGAGTTCGCTGTGGGCGATTATATATACTTAAAGATCAAGCCGTTCAAGGGTGTCTCGCGGGTGCGGCGATTGAAAAAGCTAAGCCCGAGGTACCTTGGACCGTTTGAAGTTCTGGAGCGAGTTGGTGAAGCGGCCTATCGGTTGAAGCTTTCAGTGGAGCTTAGTGGTTTATATGATGTATTCCATATTTCGGTGCTTCAGAAGGCGGTGCAAGAGCCTACGCAAGTGTTCGCGGTTGATCAAGTGTCGGTGGATAGTGGGCTAACAACAAAGGTCAAGCCCGTGCGGATCGAGGACTCGAAGGTCAAGCGGCTACGCAATAAAGAGATCAGGATGGTCAAGGTCCGGTGGGACAATTGCGGTCGTGAGGAGCTCTCTTGGGAGCGAGAGCAGACTATGCTTGACGAGTATCCGGAGTTATTCCGCTCAGGTACAAATTTTGGTTTTGTACATGTCTTCCCTTTATATAATTTCGTGGACGAAATTATTTTAAGAGGGGGAGAGTTGTAACGCCCCGAAACTCAAAGGAGCAAAGGGGGACGTTTTGGGCCAGTTTTGGGTTCTGGCTGCAGGCACACGGCCTGGGACACGGGCGTGTCCCAGGGCGTGTCAAGCCTGTGTCGACACTTAGCCGCAAAGTTGACGAGATTCGCTCGATGATGCGTCGAGACAAGGCACACGGCCTGTGACACGGGTGTGTCGTAGGGCGTGTCGACCTGTCTCGACGATCGTCCCGGGGAGTCGACGAGATTTGCTCGACGATGCGTCGAGACAAGGCACACGGCCTAGGACACGGGCGTTTCCAAGGCCGTGTCATCAGGTCGACGATCTTCACTCGACGAAGTGTCGAGTGTCGAGACCGTGTACACGGCTTGGGGTCCAGGCGTGTTGAGGTGACACGGGTAGGGACACGGGCGTGTCCTAGAACCCGTGTAGTGCTCGGGTTGATTTCGGGAAAAAAATGTTGGGGTACACGGCCGGCCACATGGCCGTGTCAGGTGGAACACAGACGTGTCAGCTCGAACACGGGCGTGTTCGATACCCGTGTGAGGTTCCAGGTGATTCGATTTTGACGGAGAATGAGGCACACGGCCCTGGACACGGGCGTGTGCCAGGCCCTGTTCGGTCCAGATTGGGCATTTCAGCCCCGAATCGAAGCCATTCATTTCTTTAACTGAAGATCCAACGGCTGGGGGTTGTTCCTGAAGGGATATACCCGTGAATGGACTTGGAAAACCCTTACTTTTCATAACTTCTCATCTTTCTAAAACCTTAGAGAGAGAGGAGAGCCAAGGGAGGAAGAAGGAGCTAGATCCCACCATTGGAGGAGCTTCGGAGCTCCGAATCGCGAGCCGACTCCGGATCCACAGAGGCAACGCTAGTGCGGTGGTTTTCATCCTATTACTTTTCCATGGCGCCAAAGAGGAACGCAAGGGTAACGATCCTCATCTTGAGCATGAGTAGCTCTCTTTCTTTGCATAGGAAGCCCGCTCTCGCGAGTTTGCGGAGAGTTGGAGGCGTTCCTTCGGGTAGATATGTGAAGTCCCCATTATTTAGAGTCCGTAAGCGAGAATGGACATAGGCATGATGTGTGAAGCCTACCCGGATATGTTGGTCTGGATCGGTGATGTTGCATTGCATAATGCCGGAGAAGACTCCGTGCTATTGATTGTTTTTCGGGTTTTCTACGCGGTAGATTGCAGCAGGGAGCCTTGGGTACTAACCCAAAGGTGCACCCGGAAAACTGGGCGGATACGAGATCTTGCCAACTTGGTGGCTTGAGAGCCAACTTGAACATAACCGGGTTATGTGACTTGTGATGAAAATGGGACTCGGTGGAAGTTTGACCCGCGCAAATGGCTTAAATTGTCGTTGCGATGTGAGCACGGGTTAGATGGAACCGTACCCGTTCTATGTCGTTTGGTTAAAGAGACCTAAAGGCACGTGACACTTACCGTTGGCATAGATTAGGGTCTTCGGCGGTCAATGGCTTAAATTGTCGTGACCCAGGCCAGGAAGACAAATTGCTCATAGGTTTGGCCGTCCAAGTGGCGGTGGTGAGTCTGGAATGTCTATGGCTTTAATTGACGTGACATCGACCGGTTCACCGAGAATGTGCCCTGAGAGCACGGGACGTGTGGTCGTGCGAGCCCACGTCTGTGATGAAATGGCTAAGTATATAAATTGCTCGCTTATGCTAATGAAATGCAGGGAAGGAGCATCGCCGCCCTGAGTTGGGGGCGGGATCGTTATAATTTGGTCAGCATTGCTGACCGTTGCCTTGTTTTGCCACCGTGCGGTGGTTTGTTGCTTGCAGGTGCAGCTGGACCAAGCGGTCAATAGCGGGCTAAAGCCCGAAAGCGAAGTCGGCTCTTGAAGGCCTATGTTGGAAATGTTTACTGCTTTATTCATGTGTGACCGGCCTGCGTGCCGTGGTTTGTAAAACATGTAATTGGAAGTGAAACATTTTGTAAGGCCTTAAGGCCTATTTTGGGTATTTTGTATAACATTCCTATTTTGTATTAGTGGACATTCGTGCTTGAATGCTGGGTTCTTTATTGCAACTTTTATAAACTGCTTCCGCTATAATGCTCTATGTAGGACGTTGAGATTGGTTGGATGGTTTCCATAAGTAACCACCCGGTCTGTCTGTGGCATACGACGTCGGCCCCGGCCGGACCTACTGCTATATGCTATGTGACGGATAGGGGGTATTACAATTTGACTGCAAGTAGACCAGATATCATGTATGCTACATGTGTCTATGGTAGGTACCAAGCTTGCCCTAAAGAGTCTCATTTGACAGCAGTCCAAAGAATACTGAGATATCTTAAGGGCACTCCTTATCTAGGCCTTTGACACCCAAGGAATGGAGACTTTGCACTGACAGGTTATTCAGATGCAGATTTTGCAGGCTGCAAAGAAGATAGAAAAAGTACAACTGGTACCTGTCAATTCCTAGGTGGAAGAATGATCTCATGGAGTAGCAAGAAGCAAACAAGTGTGGCTATCTCCACAGCAGAATCAGAATATGTACCTGCAGGAAGTTGTTCTGCTCAACTTCTATGGATACAACATCAGCTTGAGGATTATGGTATTCAGGTAAGTAGAACACAACTATTTTGTGATTCTACTAGTGCTATATCTATTGCAAACAATCCTGTTTCCCGTAGTAGAACTAAACATATTGAAATAAAATATCATTTTCTAAGGGAACATGTAGAAAAAGAAGATATTTAACTAGAATATGTAAATACAGATAATCAACTAGCTGACATGTATACTAAGCCTTTAGAAGAAACCAAATTCAATAGGTTTAAAATTGAATTAGGTATGATAAACTTAGAATAAGTTTACAGAAATGGCTAAGTAAAATAGTGTCGACACACAGAGTTGTCTGTGTCGAGACAGAGAATTGGTGTCGACACTTCAGAGAAAAGGTGTCAACACATCTAGAAAGTTGGTGTCGACACTTCAGAAAATTAGTGTCGACACATACAGGATAGGTGTCGACACATCTAAAGTGGTGTCGACACTTAGACTTTATGCAGAATTAGTGAAGTAAAGTCTCGACTAAGTGTCGAGCTAAGCGGTGTCGACACATCAACAAGTGTCGACACATATATTCTGTCGACTATACTTGTGTCGACACATTGTTGTCGAGACATTATAAGTCTGTGTCGAAACTTATCAACAGTGTCGACACAATTTGAGTTTGTTGTCGCGCCCTTTCAGAAAGTCCACCTAGTGTCAACAAGGTTCACCTATGGGGGGGGGGGGAATAGGTGACGTGCAACGCTTTTGCGGAATTTACGAATGTACCTGCACAATAAAAATAAAAGGCACAGCACACAGAATACACAGGCAATTTATAGTGGTTCCCCGACTTGGGTACATCCACTTTCCCCCTTCGACCTATCTCCCAACAAGGGACGACTCGGTCTCTTCTCCAACAGGATTGAAATCCAATCCCTGCACTAACGGAAGGAACCCTTCCACACGTAGGAGTCAACACTCCCACAAACCGGGTTGCACCCAACCCTTACAATACGGAACAATCGTTCCTTTACAACAAAAGTAAAATAGAATGTACACGAGATACAAACTTCGTTTGGAGACTACGGTGTTCCTCTTCGTTCAACGACGTGTTCGTGAAGTCAACGAAGAGCCTACAACCTAGGTCTCTCTTGGAGAGGATCTTCCCGGAACCGGCGGCGGCAATCCGAGCAGCGGCTTGGTTCGGGATCGGCGGTAGCAGTACTTTGAGATCCAAACTTCGTAGCGAAGCTAGATAGGTCTGCCAACGGTCACTCGAGGATCGATCGTCTCGATCGATTCGGATGGGGAACACTTTCCCGATCTACAAATCGAGAGACAAGAGATCTCTGGATAGACGCGTGAGACTCTAAGCTTGGCTAAGCTTCTGTCGCCGGAGATCGGGAAGAAATGCGATCAACAGCGGCGACCACTTGACGCGAGCGGCGGCGGCGGAGCGGAGCGGAAGCGGCGACTTAGGGTTTTTCCGTGCTCGCGTGTTTCTTTTCTCGATTCACCTACTGTTCAAAACACCCGTATATATATACTGAAGATAGATTCAATTTGACCGTTGTGGGACCCACCAGTAGAATCCCGAAATCCGGTTCATAATAGTCCAGCGGCAGAATTCGGTCCAGCAACATCCCGAGAAAACGCCAAGTAAAATTCGTCGAGAATCATTGGTGATTCTCGACGAATCGGCGAGAATCAGTTAACGATTCTCGACGATTCGTCGAGAATCACCAGTGATTCTCGACGGATCACTTGTTGATTCTCAACGATTTTCCCTTGGTATTAATGACCTGCTCAGCGACGGGTTCGGCGAGAATCATTAGTGATTCTCGCCGAATCTTACTTGGCACGGTTTTGGGGTAGCCGGAAGGAGTCGGCGAGAATCACTAATGATTCTCGACGATTCGGCGAGAATCACTTGGTGATTCTCGTCGAATTATACTTAGACGGATTTTCGTCTTTCCACCCAAGTGCTGCTCCTTGACCCATCCTTGCTCCTTGTCTTCTCTTGCATAAACATGGCCCTGTACTTGAAAATAAGTGCACTCCAATAGAGAGAGTACACGTAGGCCAACACACTGATCTGCTCAACGAGGGATTACGTCGTGCAGATCCGTGTATATTGACCTACTGCACCCTGACATTGGTGTGCACTTAGCGTGGAAGAACTGCAAGCACAACTTAAGAGGTTCCATCAAATACATTGTGAATTCATCTTAGCTTGACAGATGGCTTCCTCAAATCCAGGTGATTGTGGATACAATACCCCACAATCTCCCCCTATTTGACGAAGCCAAAACCCTACTAGCTAAGATGAATAACACCAATCAAATAATAAACATAGCATTCAGAAATTAAACATGCAGCACAAGAGAATATATGCAAGCAGATCAGGACTTGAGTCATTCACAAATTTAAATACCAATGTATATATATATATATATATATATATATATATATATATATATATATATATATATATATATATATATATATATATAATCTCAGAATTGTTCATATCATAACAATAAGCATTAAATGTTTTTAGGAGAGAATGACAAGCTACACGTTGTTGACTATCTTTCCTTAGCTAAGTCATCCTTGTGTTTTTGCGCCAAGAACTTCTTCCTTTGTCTCTCCATGTACTCTTTAGGCTTCGGGTAATATCTGGGAGGAGGAACTTTATCTGCATCCGTGTTGTTTCTGAAGAATATGTTCCTTTTGGCTTCATACGTCTTATGCCTCTCCCATTCATACTGGCTGTATACTTCGTTGCGATTGAGTTCTCCTTTTTCTTGTAGCCAAAAGGTGTCCAAGATGATATTCTTTGAAACTGGACTCCACTTTTCATTTCTTACTTCCTCCTCACTCAGTCGAGTTCTCTTTTCAGCCTGTGTCTCCTTGGAGGTCCCTTCTTGAGCTTTTCTTTTTCCCCTGGCTTTTGCTAAGGCCTCTTGGTCAAACATGCTCCTCAGTTTAGCTTTGGAGAGAGCCCTAGCATCAGCTTCATTTGTGGGAACATCTGCAGCACTTGCACTTATTCCTTCAGCAGCACCTACTCCCTCAGCGGCCGTAGAAGTCTCAGGAGGATGAATATCTGCAGGCTTTTCAGCAAAGGGGATGCCTAACGCCTGGTGGAGCATCCACCAGTTGCTGTCATAGACGTACTTGTTTGACTGTTCGAAGTTTGTGATCATGACTTCTCGTAGCTCAGCCATCTTAGCTATGTAGTCCTCCTCCCCCTTTTTGGCTTCAACAGCGATACAGTTTGCATAGGAGTGCAAGGAGTCATCAATGTGCTTGGTGGTCCGGGAGAATTCATTGACTAAGGCTTGCTGATTGGTGTTAAGAGTTACCATATTACCGTCAAACTTTTGAATGTTGTTGGCTACAACATGTGCATTCTGATTTACGACGGCAAGAGTGTCGGTGTTCTTCTTCAATCCGGCCATAAGAAGTGTGACAGCTTCGCCGGCCGCGGTATACTTCTCTTCAAATTTCTTCTCCATCACGTCCAGTTTATGGTTGATTTCCACCATATTCTTGAGCATGAGCTTTTCAGATGTCTTAATCCTTTTCAGCATTTTATTCTGAGCTTCATCAAAAGAGGCTTTAAGTTCATTCACAATGCCCTGAATGACATTGACAGTGTGAGTGGCTAGCTCATCTCGTAACGGAATAACCGGAGGCACTTGTGGGCCTTGCCCTTCAGCAGACGCATCTGTAGAGCTGGATACAAGCACAGTCTCTAATGGAGGAATGCTGGAGGCCTCTGTAGATTTATCTGACTCCCCCTCCACTGGTGCAGGCTTGTCAGATGGAGGTTCAACAGGATTCGGAGCCTCCAATACTTCATGTCCCTCATGCCCTTCATCCTCTTCGTCATCATCCATGAACTCATCTTCATCAGCAGCCTCTTCCAATTCTTTGTCAGCAGTCTCCAATACAGTGTCACTTTCTTCTTGAATTTCGGCCACCGCATCCCTGGCCACCTGGGAGATGTCAGATACTACCTCAGTATGAGGGGGTAGAGGCTCCCCCTCGATTCCTGCAGTCAAGGTATCAGGAACTTCATTGGGGGTGACTGCTGACGATACTCCCTGTTGCTCTTCCACTGCAGTCTGCCCAATACGTCTCTCCCATCGGTCAAACACACTTGAGTCCATCTTCTTCAAGTAGTGGAGTGGGACACCTTTACTCATGTCAAACTTGTCTCCATTTAGCTGGTTTAGATATAGACTTATGATGCGGCCAAAACTCGGAGAGCCCAAGGTGTCCTTGATCTTCTCGAACAGCAACTCCCCCCAGTTGAACCGTTTACGACAGACAACAGCTATCAGGATCTTGAACATATCCGCTGAGATATGGTCATGAGAGCCTGGCTTGCAGATGAGCACCTTTCCAATAATGTCAGACAGGAGCTTCCCTTCTTCATTCATATCCTTTCTCTTTATTGACCGAATTCCTCGTGGGAGACCGCAGAATAAGAGAGTTCTGTTTTTGTCATCGTCCTCCAGATAGTCCTCATGCTCCGAGCTAGAAAGCTGCAGAAAGCGGGTCAGCTTGCTGGCAGACATCTTGATCTTTGCCCCAGCCACCTTGCTTTTGATTAGGGAGTCGCCATTTCGGAGTCTTGCAGTAGCGAAGAACTCCAGCACCTCTTTGTCCAGGATTTTGCAAGGGTGCTCCAGGACGAATGTTAGCCCAGCCTCTTCCAGCATCAGAATGATGTTGCGGAATTCGTCCGAGGCGTGAGAGAACCCAGTCCGAACAAGCTCGCAACCAGTGACCAACCCAACAGTTGTCCTTGGGGCCATTGCAGATCTAGAGAGAGAATCCCTACTCAAGCTATAATGATCAATCAAAAGGAATGCGTCACAAGTGATAACGTCCAAGTATGGGTGAGGAAGAGGTTACCTAAAGGCTTAGACGGAAATGAGTTGCTGGGCTTCCTGCGAGAGATCTTCCTTGAGCGTCCTTTGGGAAGACCTTCGGTGTAGACCTTGCGGGAAACAGCGAGGACGGTGCGGGATCCGACGAGTACCTTTCGAGAAGATGATCGAGCTTCCTGCGGGTTTCGGCGAGTCGGCGGATAAGGGAAGATTCGGCGGAAGAACTCTTGCGAGATTATGATTCGACAAGCTTCCTGCGGGTTTCGGCGAGTCGGCGGGTAAGGGAAGAAGCGGCGGAAGAGCTCTTGCGGGATATTTCCTGCGAAGTGCGGCGGGATTCGTGTAGCTTGCTCCTTCGGCGGGATCCGTAATGAAGTTGAAAGGTCGGCGAGATTCCAAGTCTATAAAAAGTCGGCGGGATTTGTCTAAGTCGAAATTGAAAGATTTCTTGACTAGGAATTTTCACGTTAAGAAGTATTGCAACATTTTCGAATTCGTCTGATGTCAAGTCAATAACAAGATGATAAATACAGATATATTTTAAAGCCAATCTATTTGGGTTTGAACGAGGCTTTTCCAAAAACTTTTTGATGTCAATTGTGAGTTGTCGAGATTCACAATGACATTGCTTTGATAACTCTTTATTGATGTAAAATGGTTTGCATGTATCGAGTAAACCCATCCTTGGATGTGCATACATACACGTATATACAAAGATGTATCTATATATAAAGATATATATATACATATATATGTAATTGTCAATTGAAAACGACTCAAGTCTTGGAACGGATCATCAGTACCTGGGATTTTGAGAGTCATCATTTTAGTCCCACAGGTAGAACATATTAGAGGCTCAATGTGAGTATGCTCAAATAGATATCACATCTGTTATTGCAGACGCTTGTTCCAATTTAGTCTTGAGCCACCTACTGTCTAGTTCCCCTCATATTTACGGGAACCTAGACTACCCTGCAAGAAAGAATTACCTTACCTTAGGAACCCAAATCATATTGGGTCCTAGGTTCCTGTTAGCATAAGCACGCAACTGCCTTCCTTCAGAAAACCTGTCAGGAAGACTACCTCTGTCCCGTGAATGTGGGTAGGCACTTGCCGTTGGCACAGAGGGGTTGTGCCAACAGTCGATGGCAAAGTGTCCCACTTTGCCACAGCTCCAACATGGGTGAATGTTGTATCGCCGTTTCCGACCCGATCTAGTGACTGAGGTAGTCACGGTCCTAGGTCTAAACGGGATAGAGCATGATCTCCTCACAAAATTTCCTCTTCCATCGTGACACGTGGAAGGGTGGAAGGAATGCATGTTGTGAGCGTCATGAGGCCGGGAAGGTGGTGCCCTCCTTTCAGGCATCCCCCTTTCAGAGGCCCCATGAAAACTTACACCATGACTTCTAACCTCCCTATCCTGTGTCCTCGGGTGGTGAGAAATGTTCTGTGAGCTAGGACATGCAGATTCGCACCGAGTTGAGGTAGTGGCAGTGAATACAAAGGGCTCAGAAGGAGCCTTAGGTATTCTCTCATGGGTGGCCACGACGGCCCTTGCACTACGAGTGTCTCCACATGGGGACAGATTGTAACATCCCATGTTACTTCTGGACCCCTCAACTTAGATTGGGTTAGGCATGAGTGAGACTTAAGGTGATCAACTAAGTTTGACCCTAGGAAGTGGGTGGTAGCCATGTGGGGCCCACTATAAGACCATAGTCAAACTAGGTCAAACTAGCCTAAGTGAGGACCCTAGCCACACCATGACCCCACCACATTGCCCTAACCCTAAAAAACAATCTAAGTGGACCCTAGGGTATGTCACTGGGTCAACATTTTGACCCCAGTTGACCAAGGTCAACCTTGGGCTTAATTTGGTCAAACCCACACTCATAGGCCTAATTAACCTAAGTGGGGCACCCCCTTGACCCAAACCAAGTTGGGTGGTGCCACTAGACCCATTCCCACCAAGTGGGGTCAGTCCACCCACCATAGTTGACCAGTCAACCCTAAAAGTCAATTTGGTCAACAAATTGACCTAAAGAGTGAAATGAAGGCCAAGTCAAGTTCCCTTGGACCAAGCCCACTAAAATTGGCCCAAAGTCAGCCCAAGTGAACAAGACCAACCCTACCCCTCTAAATCAGGAGAGAGAATGCATGCAAGGGGGTAAATTTGGAAATTTTAGGAGAAGTGGAGAGAGAAAGAGGATGAAGAGGAATGGTGGCCACATGGCCACCCCATCAGCTGGTTTTGGCTGCCCAAAACCAAGTGGCTGACCTCCCCTCTTCATTTCCAGCAGAATTCCAGAGCTGAGAGCCACATGGCACCCATGGTGACACAACCAAAGCTCAAACCGAGCTCACATTGGGCTTATCTCCCCATATACCCTCTATCAGCCCCAAATAACCCCTCCATTAGCTTCAGAAGGTCCAGAGGAGTGGAATTCGACTACTTACACATGGAGAACGGTGGAGAATGCAACTTTCGGGGAGGAACTCGCCGGCGCACCACCACCACGGCAAACCGCCGCCTGACCCGCAGCCACGCCCCGATTATGGTGCGTTTCACCTCACCTCTTCCCGTACTAACTTTCTAGATTGACCTAGGGAGATATCGGGCTCAATCGAGCCCGATGCCATGTGAGGAAATGGAGAAATTCGAGCTTTTCATTTCTTGCTCGGGTTCGCCGGAGGAGCCAAATCCGGCGGCCCCACCGCCGGGAAACGCTAGCCCCCACCTTAACGAAGGTGGTGGCGATATCCGCCGGCGGTGGTGGTGGCTCAGCTGGCCGGAAAAGGCCGGCCAACATCGTCCAGGTAGAATGAATCGTGGCCGTTAACTCATCGGGGACGATGACCAGATCCCGTAGGTTTTGCTTCAAGATTCGTGCAAACAGTTAAATGAATTAAATTAATTAATATATGAATAGTGTCATTTTCTGTCACATTTAATCAGTACCCTTGCATGTTAAATTTAGGCCTCTTAGAGACATTTTCAGAACTTAGGCCCTTAATGAAAAATGTAGCCTAGGGTCGTACCTTTAAAATGCCACCCTAAACATACATTTTGGTGTAGTGTACAGCCCTGTAGGACATTTCTCCTAGGACTGGTCCTAGACTAGGTCAAAAATTATAATGGATGCCCTAGTCTCAATATTAGTCACCATGATCCCAAATTTTGGGCACATGCATTAATAGGGCGTACTTACCTCCTGCCAAAATTTAGGAATTTTTAGAAAACATTTTCCTATAGTTTTTGGTAAAATATCAAAAATTAAATTAATGGCATATATGGGGTTCTACTCCTCCTCATGGCCCCAAATTTTGGTGGTGGGTCAGTGGGGTCACCCTTGGTGCATGATAAAATTTTCAGCACCTTGGGATCACTGCATGTGGGAGAATCCACTTGCATGTGCTAGCCTATGTTAAGGCTTGGTGTGCAAATAGCAAAAATGCAAATTTGTGTATTTAGCCCAATGGTGACATGCAAGTGTCATGAAATTATTTCCAGTGGTTCATTAGGGTAAATTTCACCCCTCAAATTAATGATGGAATTTTTGGAATCAAAATTCCATTTATTGGAATTTAATTTAAAAATAGCTATTTTGGAATTAAAAATTGGAAAATAGAATTTATTCAAGAACAAATCCAAACAACATTACCAAGGCATAGATTACATCACACTTGACCTAGGAAAATTATGATGTTCTAGTTTAGCTTCCGCATTTATGATTTTGTGAGAGAGAGAGATTTTGATGTACTGGGCATAAGCCCTTTTTACTCTTTCTTTTGTACTTATTTGTGGACTATATGATGTACTATTCATCTCTTTTTTCATGATTATACAGTGGCTTGTGGACTGGTATTTTTACATATACAGTTTTACTTCTTTCTTCTCATATTGGCCTACAGGTTTATGATCGTACTAGCCGGCAGGATCGGCGTGTTGCGGTGTCGACTAACCCGTGAGTTAGTGCCACCGTAAGACGGCGGTTCTGGGCATAAGATCCGGTAGCCCTCCTTGGTAAGGGGGAGGGGGTCTTACAAACTGGTATCACTTGAACAACGATCATATGAGAAAGAAGTCCACAACATGGGACCACCCCCGCCCCAGCATTAGTTTGCGGACAAACTATGCAGCGGAAGCAGTGGTGTGCCCATGTACAAAAGTCACAGAAATGGTCCACGAAGTACAATTTGTTAGGCCAATTTTGCTTTAACCTTACCTTTATGCAACCTCCACAGGTCGCAGCGCCGCAAAATGCGGCTCCTCCCCCTCCAGCTGCCACTCCATTCCTACATACGGAGATGGGGCAGACCCTGACGGCGATTTTGGATGCCTTTAGAGCCCAGCAAGTCCCGGCTCCACAGCCAAATCCGGGGTCGAGCTGGCTGAGTGCATTCAAGAGCCTGTCCCCACCGACGTACCGTGGGACAGAGGATGCAGTGAAGACAGAAGAATGGCTGGAGGCCATACACGAGATCTTAGCGGGCATCAGCTGCCCAGTCGGCCAGGCAGTACCTCTAGCCACCTCCGTGCTAGAGGCCCACGCGAAGAGATGGTGGAAGTCAGTCCGGGAGACTACTTATGCGGACTTTGAGTTGTCAGAGATTTCTTGGGAGGAGTTTGGCGATGTGTTCCTGGAGCACTTCGTCTCTACTACGGACAGGGATGCTTTGGAGGAGAGGTTTTTGAACCTCAAGCAGGGGACCAGATCTGTGATAGAGTACCAGAGGGAGTTCTCCCACTTGGCCAGGTTCGCGGGGATTCAGGACACCGACGATAGGAGGTATGCGAAGAGGTTCTACCGGGGCCTCAGGGATGATCTGAGGCAGGCTCTGTTATTCATTTCTCATGGCACATCCAGACAGATCATCGAGATGGCGAAGAAGCTGGAGGCTGACCAGCTGATGGTGCGAGCCGGAGGGAAGAGACCATTTGATGGATCGACGTCAGGTGAGAGCAGTAGGGGCTCTCAGAGGGGCAGGACCATTGGATACAGGAGGGGTGGGGGACGTCGTCGTCCCAACTTCAGGCAGGAGCAGGGGCCTCCTCCAGCTTTGGCTCCCCCACCTCTACAGATACATGATCCGAGGAGACAGGATGACCGAGGCCACCGACAAGTGGTTTGTTATGGATGCCGCCAGCCTGGGCACATCAGGTCGGAGTGCCCGCACCGATTCCATCCCCCTCCTCCTCCTCCACCTCCAGTGGCCCCAGTACAGCAGGGCCGAGGACGAGGCCGAGGACGAGGCCGAGGCCGGGGATATCATGGCAGGAGGCGCGAGCAGGAGCAGATATACGCCTTGGACCTCACAGAGCCGAGAAATCCCGAGGAGGTCATTACAGGTACTTGAAGTTAATTTTGAATTTCCTTAAATTTTCCCAATGATATATATATAGTACTTGGAACCATAGGATAACCATTAACCTTCACATAAACAAACCTCAGGCATAGTCATGATCAGCGGCAAGCCCGCTCATACTCTTTTCGACACGGGTGCTTCACACTCGTTCGTATCCGAGGCCTTCATCGACGGACTCGAAGGCGTGGAGAGGTTCCCTGGACTAGAGATGAGGGTACGCCTACCCGATGGGTCGGAGCTGCGGACTACTGCACATTGCGACATGGAGGCCGAGATTGGCGGCAAGGCTTTTGAGGCGCCGGCGACTATTCTGAAGCTGCAGGACTTTGACTTGATCTTGGGCATGGCCTGGTTGCACCGGAACCATGCCCAGATAGATTGTCCGTCCAGGAGGATCACGCTGAGACATGGCGACTCTCATGTTATCGTTGAAGGTATCCAGCCTGTCTGCCACCTACTATTATCTTCTATACAGGCTGTGAAGGCCCATGAGCAGGGTGAAGAAGTCTATATTGTCTGCTTCGAGATGGTGGGGACAGAGGCGACTATCTCAGATATTCCGGTGGTTCGGGATTTCTCCGACGTATTCCCGGAGAAATTGCCCGGGCTACCGCCTGCTAGAGACTTGGATTTCAGGATTCAGCTAGTGCCGGGAGCGAAGCCGGTGTCCCGAGCACCCTACAGGATGGCTCCTAGAGAGTTAGCAGAGTTCCGAACTCAACTGCAGGAGCTAGTCGAGTCAGGATTTGTACGGCCTAGTTCATCGCCATGGGGAGCGCCAGTTCTATTTGTGAAGAAGAAGGACGGATCACTGCGATTATGTATAGATTACCGGGAGCTGAACCGGTTGACGGTCCGCAACACCTATCCTCTGCCTCGGATAGATGAGTTATTTGACCAGCTACAGGGAGCATTCTGGTTCTCCAAGTTAGATCTGCGATCCGGCTACTATCAGCTCCGTATCAGGGAAGAAGACATACCGAAGACGGCTTTCAGTTCGCGCTATGGGCTATACGAATTCACGGTGATGCCTTTTGGGCTCACGAATGCTCCTGCTGCATTCATGAGTCTGATGAACCGTGTCTTCGAGCCTTTCTTGGATCGCTTTGTGATAGTATTCATCGACGACATCCTTATATATTCTCGGACTCAGGAGGAGCATACGGAGCACTTGGCACAGGTCCTGCAGAGGTTGAGGGAGACACAGATGTACGCAAAATTTTCGAAGTGCCAGTTCTGGTTGCAGGAGGTGGCATTCCTGGGGCACACGATCAGCGGGGCTGGGTTAGCAGTGGACCCAGCCAAGATAGAGACGGTGAGGGATTGGCCACGGCCGAAGACCGCATCTGACATCCGCAGTTTCTTGGGACTAGCAGGCTATTACCGCAAGTTCGTGGAGGGGTTCTCAAGGATAGCACTCCCCCTCACGTCCTTGACGAAGAAGGATGCTGATTTTGTTTGGTCAGAGCGGTGTGAGACGGCTTTTCAGGAGCTGAAGGACCGACTCATCTCATCCCCCATTCTTGCGCTTCCATCCGGGAGCGAAGGATTCCAGATCTACACGGACGCCTCTTATCAGGGGATGGGTGCAGTCTTGATGCAGCATGGACACGTTATTGCTTATGCTTCGAGACAGTTGAAGAAGCATGAGCATAACTATCCAGTACATGATCTAGAACTCGGGGCTGTGGTTTTCGCCCTCAAGATATGGAGGCATTACTTATATGGGATTCATTGTGACATCTTTTCAGATCACAAGAATCTCAAGTATATCGATACTCAGAAGGACCTAAACCTGAGACAGAGGAGGTGGCTGGAGTTTCTCTGTGATTATGATTACAAGATCCACTATCATCCGGGAAAAGCGAACACGGTTGAGGATGCTTTGAGCAGGAGGGCCGGCACTTCTGGACCGGAGCCCCGATTGATGTCCATAGAGCTGCTTCAGATGATGGAGGACATGCACATTACCGTGGTGTCCGAGACCGAGCCAGAGGTTTATAGAGAGTATTTGAGCTCAGTGATCAGCTGCGATGATATACAGGAGCGCATCCGAGCACATCAGAGGCTGGATGCTGCGTTACAGCCGATTTTCAGTGCCCTAGAGAGGGGCAAGGTCGAGGACTACACACTACAGGATGATCTTCTTCGGTTCCGGGGGCGCATCTACATACCAGCAGGGGCAGTGTTCGAGATGACATACTCCGAGAGGCACATTGCTCGAGATATTCAGTGCACCCCGGCATCACCAAGATGTGGGCAGATTTGCGGAGATCTATGTATTGGCCCGGGATGAAGAGGGAGATCACGGATTTTGTGACGCATTGCGAGACCTGCCAGCGTGTGAAGGCGGAATGCAAGAGCCCAGGAGGTTTACTACAGCCACTGCCAGTTCCAGAGTGGAAGTTTGAGGACATTGCTATGGACTTTGTACACGGATTGCCTCGCTCCCACTCCGGACATGATTCTATATGGGTTATAGTGGACAGATTGACCAAAGTTGCGCGGTTTATTCCAGTTCGGAAGGATGCCCCAGTTGCAGTTCTGGTGAGACTATTTGTGGAGCAGTACATCAGATATCATGGTATCCCCAGGACTATTGTTTCGGACCGTGATGGTCGGTTCACTTCGAGCGAGTGGAGGGCCGTGCATACTCACTTGGGATCTCGGCTTACCTTTAGTACCGCCTTCCACCCGCAGACCGACGGACAGACCGAGCGGACCATCCGGACCATGGAGGACCTGCTCAGATTATGCATATTGGATACGGGGAGGCCTTGGGAGAGGCTGCTACCATTGATCGAGTTCTCGTATAATAACAGCCACCAGGCTAGCATCAGGATGGCTCCGTACGAGGCGCTTTATGGGAGGAGATGCCGGACTCCGCTATCATGGGTACAGGATGTGGACACCAGGGCTCTGGGATCCGATTATATAGAGGACACAGAGGCTCAGATTCGATTGATCAGGGATCGGCTACTGGAGGCCCAGAGCAGGCAGGCAAAGTATTATGATGCTCGGCACCGGCAGGTGGAGTTCCAGGTTGGAGACAGGGTATTCTTGAAGATACGTCCGGTACACGGTGTTTCACGGGTGCGGAGGCACAAGAAGCTCAGTCCACGATACATGGGGCCCTATCTGATCCTGGAGCGGATCGGCCCCTTAGCCTACCGACTGCAGCTGCCACCGGAGTTGGGTGCACTACATGACGTCTTCCATGTCTCTTCCTTACGGAGAGCTCTCCTCCGGCCGGAGCAGCACATCACTACTACAGCCGGACCGGTAGAGCCTGACAGATCAGTGAGATTGGAGCCGATCCGGATTGACGATACAGCCATCCGAGTGTTGCGGAAGAAGAAGGTCCCTCTTGTGAAGGTGCTGTGGTCCAACCATGGACGGGAGGAGCACACTTGGGAGCCGAGGGATCTGATGCTGGAGCAACACCCGGAGCTATTCGCATCAGGTACATTTAAGTTATGTCTTTAAATTTCTTGATAATTCTAGCAAATGAACCCCGTAGACCTGAACTTAAATTTCGGGGACGAAATTATTTTCTTGTTTATTGGAATTTGTAACATCCCATGTTACTTCTGGACCCCTCAACTTAGATTGGGTTAGGCATGAGTGAGACTTAAGGTGATCAACTAAGTTTGACCCTAGGAAGTGGGTGGTAGCCATGTGGGGCCCACTATAAGACCATAGTCAAACTAGGTCAAACTAGCCTAAGTGAGGACCCTAGCCACACCATGACCCCACCACATTGCCCTAACCCTAAAAAACAATCTAAGTGGACCCTAGGGTATGTCACTGGGTCAACATTTTGACCCCAGTTGACCAAGGTCAACCTTGGGCTTAATTTGGTCAAACCCACACTCATAGGCCTAATTAACCTAAGTGGGGCACCCCCTTGACCCAAACCAAGTTGGGTGGTGCCACTAGACCCATTCCCACCAAGTGGGGTCAGTCCACCCACCATAGTTGACCAGTCAACCCTAAAAGTCAATTTGGTCAACAAATTGACCTAAAGAGTGAAATGAAGGCCAAGTCAAGTTCCCTTGGACCAAGCCCACTAAAATTGGCCCAAAGTCAGCCCAAGTGAACAAGACCAACCCTACCCCTCTAAATCAGGAGAGAGAATGCATGCAAGGGGGTAAATTTGGAAATTTTAGGAGAAGTGGAGAGAGAAAGAGGATGAAGAGGAATGGTGGCCACATGGCCACCCCATCAGCTGGTTTTGGCTGCCCAAAACCAAGTGGCTGACCTCCCCTCTTCATTTCCAGCAGAATTCTAGAGCTGAGAGCCACATGGCACCCATGGTGACACAACCAAAGCTCAAACCGAGCTCACATTGGGCTTATCTCCCCATATACCCTCTATCAGCCCCAAATAACCCCTCCATTAGCTTCAGAAGGTCCAGAGGAGTGGAATTCGACTACTTACACATGGAGAACGGTGGAGAATGCAACTTTTGGGGAGGAACTCGCCGGCGCACCACCACCACGGCAAACCGCCGCCTGACCCGCAGCCACGCCCCGATTATGGTGCGTTTCACCTCACCTCTTCCCGTACTAACTTTCTAGATTGACCTAGGGAGATATCGGGCTCAATCGAGCCCGATGCCATGTGAGGAAATGGAGAAATTCGAGCTTTTCATTTCTTGCTCGGGTTCGCCGGAGGAGCCAAATCCGGCGGCCCCACCGCCGGGAAACGCTAGCCCCCACCTTAACGAAGGTGGTGGCGATATCCGCCGGCGGTGGTGGTGGCTCAGCTGGCCGGAAAAGGCCGGCCAACATCGTCCAGGTAGAATGAATCGTGGCCGTTAACTCATCGGGGACGATGACCAGATCCCGTAGGTTTTGCTTCAAGATTCGTGCAAACAGTTAAATGAATTAAATTAATTAATATATGAATAGTGTCATTTTCTGTCACATTTAATCAGTACCCTTGCATGTTAAATTTAGGCCTCTTAGAGACATTTTCAGAACTTAGGCCCTTAATGAAAAATGTAGCCTAGGGTCTTACCTTTAAAATGCCACCCTAAACATACATTTTGGTGTAGTGTACAGCCCTGTAGGACATTTCTCCTAGGACTGGTCCTAGACTAGGTCAAAATTTATAATGGATGCCCTAGTCTCAATATTAGTCACCATGATCCCAAATTTTGGGCACATGCATTAATAGGGCTTACTTACCTCCTGCCAAAATTTAGGAATTTTTAGAAAACATTTTCCTATAGTTTTTGGTAAAATATCAAAATTTAAATTAATGGCATATATGGAGTTCTACTCCTCCTCATGGCCCCAAATTTTGGTGGTGGGTCAGTGGGGTCACCCTTGGTGCATGATAAAATTTTCAGCACCTTGGGATCACTGCATGTGGGAGAATCCACTTGCATGTGCTAGCCTATGTTAAGGCTTGGTGTGCAAATAGCAAAAATGCAAATTTGTGTATTTAGCCCAATGGTGACATGCAAGTGTCATGAAATTATTTCCAGTGGTTCATTAGGGTAAATTTCACCCCTCAAATTAATGATGGAATTTTTGGAATCAAAATTCCATTTATTGGAATTTAATTTAAAAATAGCTATTTTGGAATTAAAAATTGGAAAATAGAATTTATTCAAGAACAAATCCAAACAACATTACCAAGGCATAGATTACATCACACTTGACCTAGGAAAATTATGATGTTCTAGTTTAGCTTCCGCATTTATGATTTTGTGAGAGAGAGAGATTTTGATGTACTGGGCATAAGCCCTTTTTACTCTTTCTTTTGTACTTATTTGTGGACTATATGATGTACTATTCATCTCTTTTTTTCATGATTATACAGTGGCTTGTGGACTGGTATTTTTACATATACAGTTTTACTTCTTTCTTCTCATATTGGCCTACAGGTTTATGATCGTACTAGCCGGCAGGATCGGCGTGTTGCGGTGTCGACTAACCCGTGAGTTAGTGCCACCGTAAGACGGCGGTTCTGGGCATAAGATCCGGTAGCCCTCCTTGGTAAGGGGGAGGGGGGTCTTACACAGATCACCCTTGCAGTGACCACGACTATTCCTGTGGTCATACCTGAAGGCATGATGAGTTGCCTTCCTGCTTGGAGTGGGGGGTCGGAATACCGTTTCCCCATTTCTCTACGAATTAATAATCCGGGAGATCCACCCGTTTTCTTGCTTTCTCTTTATAGCATCAACCTTGGAAAAGTTTGATACTATTCTTTTCTCATTTTCTAGACTACTCTCTAGAGCTGAGATCTTAGAGTCCTTGACCTTGTTGGACGCCAATTGGAGAACCAACAAGATCTTCAGTCGAGCAATCTCTTGAGCTTGCTCCTCAGCAAGTAGGTTGCTTTCCTGAAGGGCTCTCTTCAGGGAATCAGAATTTTCTGGAGGAGAGCAGTTTCTGTCTTCAGAAAGTTCAAAAGATATCGGGCAGGATGAAGATGTTACCTGCTCATCTGTGTTATAGTCATTAGAGCCAGTGACCATTATTTCATCCTCATCAGAGCTGCTTTCCTCACTGGCCTCGTCAGTCTCTGACACGGACACTGGAGCTCTGATGCTGTCCGAGTGATGCTTGCCTTCATCTTCAGAGGTGAGGACCCCCACATAGGCTTCCTCCTCAGGTTGACAGCATATTCCAGCTTTCTCTGACTCCCCCATCCACTCTGATATCATCACCCACATGGATTTAGCAGTCCTACATTTTGCTAATCTAGAGCGAGAAGCTCCAGACCAGATATCTAAGATAATTTGACGAATCCTCTCGTCCAAGTTAAATAGGGACAGTTCCGTCTCTGACATCTCAGCAATGCACATGGGCACTTGGATCCCAGAGTCGGAGGTCTTCATGGGAATGAACGGACCCTCTTCCAGGATGAAGGATGCTCGAGGATCGATAGCATCAAGGTGAAATGACACTCTCATCCTCCAGATGGGATAATAATCCTTTGTGCATGCGGGGAGTTTGAGTGGCGGTATCTCATAATCCAGCTCCATGCCTCTGACACTGGTGGCAGGATTCTACTCAAGGTGTTAACCTTTTTGATGAGTAACCTGGCTCTGATACCACTTGAAAGTCCACCTAGTGTCAACAAGGTTCACCTATGGGGGGGGGAGGGGAATAGGTGACGTGCAACGCTTTTGCGGAATTTACGAATGTACCTGCACAATAAAAATAAAAGGCACAGCACACAGAATACACAGGCAATTTATAGTGGTTCCCCGACTTGGGTACATCCACTTTCCCCCTTCGACCTATCTCCCAACAAGGGACGACTCGGTCTCTTCTCCAACAGGATTGAAATCCAATCCCTGCACTAACGGAAGGAACCCTTCCACACGTAGGAGTCAACACTCCCACAAACCGGGTTGCACCCAACCCTTACAATACGGAACAATCGTTCCTTTACAACAAAAGTAAAATAGAATGTACACGAGATACAAACTTCGTTTGGAGACTTCGGTGTTCCTCTTCGTTCGACGACGTGTTCGTGAAGTCAACGAAGAGCCTACAACCTAGGTCTCTCTTGGAGAGGATCTTCCCGGAACCGGCGGCGGCAATCCGAGCGGCGGCTTGGTTCGGCATCGGCGGCAACGAAGGTGCGCGGCAGCAGTACTTTGAGATCCAAACTTCGTAGCGAAGCTAGCTAGGTCTGCCAACGGTCACTCGAGGATCGGTCATCTCGATCGATTCGGATGGGGAACACTTTCTCGATCTACAAATCGAGAGACAAGAGATCTCTGGATAGACGCGTGAGACTCTAAGCATGGCTAAGCTTCTGTCGCCGGAGATCGGGAAGAAACGCGATCAACAACGGCGACCACTTGACGCGAGCGGCGGCGGCGGAGCGGAGCGGAAGCGGCGACTTAGGGTTTTTCCGTGCTCGCGTGTTTCTTTTCTCGATTCACCTACTGTTCAAAATACCCGTATATATATACTGAAGATAGATTCAATTTGACCGTTATGGGACCCACCAGTAGAATCCCGAAATCCGGTTCAAAATAGTCCAGCGGCAGAATTCGGTCCAACAACATCCCGAGAAAACGCCAAGTAAAATTCGTCGAGAATCATTGGTGATTCTCGACGAATCGGCGAGAATCAGTTAACGATTCTCGACGATTCGTCGAGAATCACCAGTGATTCTCGACGGATCACTTGTTGATTCTCAACGATTTTCCCTTGGTATTAATGACCTGCTCAGCGACGGGTTCGGCGAGAATCATTAGTGATTCTCGCCGAATCTTACTTGGCACGGTTTTGGGGTAGCCGGAAGGAGTCGGCGAGAATCACTAATGATTCTCGACGATTCGGCGAGAATCACTAGTGATTCTCGCCGAATCGGCGAGAATCACTTGGTGATTCTCGTCGAATTATACTTAGACGGATTTTCGTCTTTCCACCCAAGTGCTGCTCCTTGACCCATCCTTGCTCCTTGTCTTCTCTTGCATAAACATGGCCCTGTACTTGAAAATAAGTGCACTCCAATAGAGAGATTACACGTAGGCCAACACACTGATCTGCTCAATGAGGGATTACGTCGTGCAGATCCGTGTATATTGACCTACTGCACCCTGACATTGGTGTGCACTTAGCGTGGAAGAACTGCAAGCACAACTTAAGAGGTTCCATAAAATACATTGTGAATTCATCTTAGCTTGACAGATGGCTTCCTCAAATCCAGGTGATTGTGGATACAATACCCAACACTTTCATCTTCAATCCTAGAAAGGTATAAATAGGATTTCGCCATTGACTGTCGACATGCTCACTAAAGTTTCGAGACCAAACTTGTGTGTCGACACCTCTCTTCTCTCAATTCAAATTCTTCAAACCATAATGGTGTCCAAGCTCGAGGAGAACGTAAATGAAGGCTATGAACTAGTGCGGCATGCGTTTGATGACGCAGATCCAGAGATCAAGGATGTGGTAACCCTAGTTGCAAACTCAGGGTTAGACTTTCTTGTTTCAGAGCCAACCAAAATCTGGAAGAAAGAAGTTCTAGAATTTTTGAATGGCGCAACCCTAGACGAATCTGGACTCAAGATAAAGTCAAGGGTTCATGGAGAAAAGGTGAAGGTTTCACCTAAGAGTTTGAGAAAGGTACTTCAGTTACCAAGGATTAAGGAATAAGAGAATGTTTCCCCATCTAAAACTAGGGAAGCATTAACTTGGTGTGGTTTGGATTCCAACATGAAAATTGGATCAGTGTTCAATAGAAAGGGGATGAACAGCCAAGGCAAATTTCTCTCAGAAATTGTTGGCAAGGTGATCTTGAGTATGCCTGGAGGGCATGACAGAGTTTTAGCACAAATGTTCAGTATCATGACAAGGATTATCTTCTCACTGCAAACTGATTGGTCTGTAGTAGTATTTGAGAAGATCAAGGAGAGCCTGAAGAAACCCAATTTGGGTAGGATACTAAGTCTTTACTTGGCTGGTAGTATACCAGAAGTAATGAGTCAAGCTGCAGGATCCAAAATCAACCACATGAGGAAGATGGACATGAGGATCTTCTCAAGGTGGGATAGAGTTTTGACCAAGGAGATGCCCACTCCTGAGAAGGAAACACCACTAAAGAAAAAGAAGAAGATAGCCCCAGTGGTTCAAGAATCATCTAGTAGCTCTGAAGAGCATGTTGTATTTACACCAGATGATGAACAAGAAACTGGAACTGTTGGAAAGTCTCTAGATAGGCAAGTAGCTGCAGACAGGCAGGGGGAGCTACCACAGGCTAGCCTTCTTCACCAGGATTCTATCCAGGGGGAGTCTCTACTGGTTGAAGAGCCAACTCCTTTAGAAAGTGAACAAGCTACCCATACCATACTTGAGGTAATCACTGACATTAATAAATTAAATTTCCCTATTGAAGATGATGTTTTGTCTGATTCAATACCTCATGTTAATCAGCAACCTCAAACACTTAGCCAACCCCAAGATGTTGTCATGGAGGACACATTTGTTGTAGATCAAGTGGAATCTATTCAAGTGGTTGATGAGATTAGAGATTCTCCACCCCATCCTCCACAAGAATTCACCCTAGAAGAGCTATTCCCTGACCTACTTCAAACAGACTTTGAGAAAGCAAGTGCTGCTGCTGAGCGGGAGAAGGCCCAAGTTGAGGGGGAACAAGTGGAGATTCTAGAAGAAACTGCAAGGAAAGAGCCTGAGAAGCCAAAGCATGTTGAGGAGCTACCTAGGGAGAGGGTAGAAATAGCCAACACATCAGCTTCTGAAGATGAGGAGGCAGCAAGAGCAAAGAAGAGGAAATTCCAAGTATTTAAAAGAAGAAGCCAAACTTACAAAAAGGCTTTACAAACTATTGCACCACAGCCTACATCATAGCCAGCACCATCTGTAGATTACAGTTCTCTGTTGGTTGCAATGCAAATCAAGCTTGATGAGCAAAGACAAGCACTGGAAAAGTATGTAGATGAAGGACAAAAATCTCTACAGTTTGATCTTGTAACATCCCATTTCCAACTAGACCCCTAGGAGTGGTTTTGTCCATGACTAGGTCATGACAAACCCTAGGAAGCCAGGAATGGGCCAAGAGATAGGAGACAAAGTGTGGAAAATCATCATGGTCTGCAAATAGTAGAACTCTGAACAATGGTTAAGGATGACCATGGGCTACACCTTGACCCCAAGACCCTACCACAACACCCCCCTAATACCTTGGGAGGCCCATTAGAGCCATAAGGACCCATTGGGGTCAACAAAAGAGGCTCAGTTGACCAAGGTCAACCCTATCCCTAAATGGGTCAAACTAGCCTACTTGGGGTCAATTAACCTACTCCTAGCCTAGAGGACCCCACCTATGCCCTACTAACCCTAAAGTGAGGTCAATGGGTCACTAAGGACACATTGGGGTCAGCCCTAAAGGCCAGGTTGACCCAAGTCAACTCAAGCTCCTAATCTGGTCAAAGTACCCTTACTAAGGGTATGTGACATCCAAAGTGCAGGGTAACCCTACATAACCCTTCCTAGACCTTAGGGGAGGCCAATGGGTCACCAAGGACCCATTGGGGTCAACCCAAATGGTCATGTTGACCCAAGTCAACTCTAGCCCTAAAATGGTCAAAGTGCCCTTACCAAGGGACATGTGACCCCCAAGATGCCCAACCAACCCTACTCAAGTATTCCTAGACCTTAAGGGAGTCCAATGGTTCACCAAGGTCCCATTGGGGTCAACTCAAATGGTCATGTTGACCAAGGTCAACTCTGTTCTAGTGTTAGGTCAAATTAGCCTAAATGGGCTAACCCAAGCTCAAACTCATTTCCCCCACTTGGGCTAACCTCATTTTTATTATTAATATGAGTTATTGGGCTGCCAATAGGCTGGAGGAGAGATCAAAATTCGGCCATGGTGAGTAGGAGAGAGAAAGCTCCATTTTTCTCTTTAATGGAGGAGAGAGAAAGTGAGAAAAGAGGTCATTCATGGCCAAGGGAGATCAAAGGCCTCTCCAATTGATTCCAAAGGCTGAATACATTCCCCCTCATCAGTTTTGAGGAGTTTAATAGCCATGGCCAGCCATTCAAGGTGGCTGAAATCAATTCCTCCAATAGGGAAGAGAGAGAAAGAAGAAAGAGAAGTCCATTCATGGTGGGGAAGGTGAATCACCCCTCCATTCTTCACCAATTAATTAGTATTCATCTCCCCTATCAGTTTTGAGGAGTTTCCAAATGAATTGGGATAAAGGGGAGGTGAATTTCCATGGATTTTCTCCAAAACCGAAATTCCCTTTCATGGCCATTAATGGCTTTGAAGCCATGACCCTCCCTCTTCCCCATTTGATGCTTTTAAAAGCTTCCATGGGCCAAGAGAAATCGTTTTCACCCTTCACCTAAAGAAATCGGGCGGTTTGGTAGTGAAGTTGCAAGCATCGGAAATCTCCACCACCGGCCATGGCGCACCACCACCACACACGACGACAAGCTCAGTTAAAGGTCCTCCTCTACTCCTTCTTCCGTGGGTAGATCTTAGGAATCGTTTAGGACAAGAATCAGACTCAATTGATCCGATCCAAGTTTTCATTTCCATGGTTTTTCCAAAAAAAAATGGTGGTCGGGTTCGCCGGAAACCACCCCTCCGGCGGCCGTGCCGCCGCCCGGCGATAGCCCCCACCTCAACGAAGGTGGTGGCGGTGGTGACCGGCCAGGGAGGTGGCCGTGTGGCCGGGAAATGCTCTTGGAATAAGCTCCAGGTTCGGCCAATCATGGCCCTTGGCTGGAGGAAGAAGATGACCAGGAGCCCCACGATTTGCTTTAAGATCCGTGCAGATCATTTATTTTATTAAGTTTAGATTTCTGAATTTCTGTCCTGTAAACTAGGCTGTTTTAAGATAAATATTAAAAATACTTAAGCTCACCAGGTGGGAAAACGTTCAATATGAAAGTTGTAGCCCTATGGGTTTACTTTAATCTAAAATTGATTTGGACCAATTTGGCCCTCTGGTTGGACCAGGGCACCCAATTTTGTTGGGACCTGTACCTAGGGCTGTCCTGAGATTCAAATGGATGCCCACCCTTCATCCCTTGTGAAACTAGGCTGCAATTTGGACAGGGAATCAGTCATAGCTATGCCTAGGGCCTTCCTAAAATTCAGAATTTTTAGAGACACTTTGCCTAAAGTTTTTACTTTTATTTAATAATGCTAGGGTAATTTAATTAAGTGGTCAAATGACCTCCAAACCCTCCCAAAGTTTGGGTAGTGGTCCCTGGAATCAAGACCTAGTTCTGTACAAAATATGAGCACATTTGGATATGTTTTGGTTAGGGAATCACCAAACCCTTGTTTGACCTTAAGAGGGTATTTTTAACCACAAGTGCACTATGGACTTAGGGTGGTCCCCTCCCCTCAACAAAGGCAGAGGCTTTGGACACTGACTTGGCATGGACAATGTCACCACCTTGAGGAAAATGAGATGATTTAGGCTTGATTTACCCTAGGGTTCAACCTCAAACCCTAAGGAAGGACTTTTGAGGGTTGTGAAGGACATGGGGGCAAATGTCCTTGCATGGCCTTGGAAACCCAGTAGAATTGAGGGTAATGTAACCTTAGATCTCTGGTAGGAACTTTAGAAGAATTAGATCAAGGTATACACCTCAAAACCCTAACCCTAGTTTTAGGGTAGGAGCACAAATTTGAAGAATCAGCCACTGAAACTTCTCCAAATGTTATGAAACTTGGGTAGAATAGGTTTTAGGCTACCTAGAACCTCTGGTAATTTTTGTAGAATTTTATGGAGTTTATTCTTGGTACTTCATTCGTTAATTACCAAAAGGCCCAAAATGATGTTTGATTTTCTTATGGATATTATTTGCTATAAAATATGATGAAACTTGGTCAGAGGTTATTATAGAGCTAGTTGAACATCTCTGAATTTTATCACAATTCTTAATTAATTTTATGTGGTACTCCCTTCATTATTGATGATATATCTGTTTAAAAATCATGAGGCTTAGGTTTTGATGTGTTTAGGCCAAAAAGTACTTGTAGAAATTTATTTATAATTTTTAGAGGTCTGTTTTCAGAACTTTCTTTACAAGGCCATATTTTTGAGAATATGATATTTAATCAATTTAGGGAATACTTCCTTCAAACAAATTATGAAAGTTTACTCAGAGGTTTTATGTGCCCTTACAATCATCCTGGAATTTTCTCTGAATTTTTGAAAGTATTTGTATTGTGCATCCCCTTTTAATGATTTATTTTGGAATAAATTGGAAATAAAATTTAAGGGCTAAACTCTTGCTGGAAATTTGGAGATTCTGGATTTTTAGATTATTACCCACCTTGCATTTATCATAATTTTAGTGGAGCTTTATCTTGCATAAATCTTATACTTCCTATTCAATCATGGAACTTTTTGCTTTTAAAATAAATAACTAAATTAGCATTTAAATTATGAAAATTAGGAAATTGTGGATTCAGTCTACATATGCCAATATAGACCTCTAATAATTATTATATGAGCATTGGATGATCATATGTCATACTTCCCTTTTTACGGGTCATATAGCTTAAGTGGTCTGCATATAGCAAAACTGCAGGAAATCATTTGGGATATGAACTAGAGCTCATGTGTTGGGTGTTATTGGGTTGCTGGAAAGGATAGTATATTTAGGTGCATCTTTGGAAGATAAGTGAGTAGGGTGTTGTTTTGTCTAGGGTTTAGAGGCGCTCGGGTCCGACGAAAGATCGTCCTTCCCGAGGAGAGTTGGAGTCAAACCACCTAGGATTAGCCTATCAGAACATGAGAGAGTAATGGGTAAGGGAATCAACCAACAACAAAAATAAGTACCTTGCGAAAGGGAACGCTGGGCGTAATCCCAACAAAGTTCCTTGTGCCCCTTGAGAGCCCTTCACAGGGAATACCGGGGGCAGACCTGGGTTAACGTAAACTGTTTTAACAAGCTGAAAAGGGTAACTTAGTAATTAAGGTTGCACATTTCACAAACACTGTTAGCACCGGAAGTTAGCTGGGAGCTTCGGCTCGGATGGTTAAAAGATGGACTTTGGGTCCGGGGAGCTTCGACTCGATTGTTTGTGACGGACGTGTTGGTCCGGGGAGCTTCGGCTCGGGTTTTGATTACGCTAAATTTGCATGTGCATAAAAGGAAAGGAAATTAAGGTGGTGGGTCTTCGGTATTGGAGGGTCGATGCACCGACGCCAATACGTTGACTCGGCAAGTGTGGTTAGCACTTCGCCAACAGAAGTCCGGTGCGCCAGCCAGCAAGAGTACGCAGGAGTCCGCTTCGTGCACCAAGCGTTGAGGGGTACGATATGTCTGACTGGTAGTTCTTTACTGGTTTAGAGGTGGGCGAGGCCCAACCCACCGCTTCCGTCTGCCACTACGGAGGTATCCTGGGAGGTTACGGCTCCAGAAAGGGGGAACTAAAGGTCTGTGTGCACAGAGTCGGGTGTGTGTTTGTTGCACTTGCATGATCCATCATACCCACTTGCATGTCATAGCATAATCGATTCATTTAACCCTGACACCTAAAGTATAAGTGGAATGGGACGCTTATACTTTAGGACATGCTAAACGACCCCTTGGTCTATAAGCTTGTGTGGGCAAGTTTATAAATTAAGGTTAATTTTGATATATATATTTACTGCTGTTTGATAACCGACACCCCAACGTATAAATTGGTATGGGACTTTTTATACGATGGGAGCCTTGCAGAAGACCCCTTGGCTTATGTGTTCTCACATAAGTGAAGGTTACTTTTCATATTTCAGCTTATTGTCTATACATGTTATAGAATTGCTAGTATATGTCCGCTGTCATGTGTTTTTGATATTCTCCACCTTCAAGTCCTCCCTTTTCTTCCTCTCCGCTCGGTGCCTAGGGACCGTGGGGGAAGGGGCGGGGGATGATAGGACTTAGTCTTTTAGACTAACGGTTTTCGAACCACATCCTTTAGGGGATCGTGGAGACCAGCATGGAGGAGCAACCCCAGAGACCGGTGCGCTTGGAGGTGGGGCAGTCTAGCTCCGGACTTCATACAGCCGGGACCGTGAGTCTAGACCTTGAGTAGATTTTCTGCTTTTGCTTCCGCATGAGTGATTTTGTAGTGAGGATATGATGTACCGGGTATAAGCCCGTATTTTGCTACTCTGATGTTTTATTCTGTGGACACTCCCTTCGTGGAGATTTATTACTATGATATGTGATTTTCTGTGGACTGCAATTTTGCATTTACATTATTGTGCTACTTTTCTGCGATCGATTTGGCCGGCAGAATCGGCGCTTTGTGGTGATGACCCTTCAGGGCGTGAAGGAGTCACCGAAAAACGGCGGTTCTGGGCCTAAGACCCCGGTGTTGAAAAAGGGGGGGGGGGGTCTTACAAGTGGTATCAAAGCAGACCTCGATCGAAAAGTAGCAGTCCACAACCCTGGGTCACCCCCTCGCGAGTTTAGTTTGGGGACAAACTAAGTAGCGGAAGCAGTGGTGTGCCCATATGGGGGATCACATGTAAATTGTCCACTTTTATCAGGTATTGAGTCGATTACCTACTAATGTAGTTCGTTTTGCAGCCCCCAGCTCAGCCCACCCCACAAGGTGGAGCTGAGCAGACTCCAGACATTGCACCACCTCCCATGGTCCCCATACCTTTCCTTCAATCAGACATGGGGCAAACCCTTACAGCTATCCTTGAGGCCTTCCGGGCTCAGCAGGCTCCGGCCCAGCAGCCAAACCCATGGGCCAACTGGATGAGCACCTTCCGAGGACTCTCTCCCCCATCATACTTGGGGACAGAGTCGGCAGTGCGGACAGAGGAGTGGCTGGATGTTATGTACGAGATGTTGACTGGGATACGATGCCCTTGGGAGGAGAGGGTGGCCTTGGTGGTATCTTGCTTGTAGTCCCATGCCAAGAGGTGGTGGAAGACACTGTTGGACACGACGTTTGCCGATAGGGAGATTGCAGAAATTACTTGGGAGGAATTCAGGGCCACGCTGCTGGAGCACTTTGTTCCGCAGTCGGCCAGGGATGAGTTGAAGGACCGGTTCTTGCAGCTGAAGCAGGGCACCAGGACGGTGGTGGAGTACCACCGAGAGTTCGACCATTTGGCCCGATATGCGGGTTCTTACCAGCTGGACGAAGCAGGATACGTCAAGAGATTCTATAAGGGCCTAAAAGAGGAGTTGAGGGAGGCATTGCTGTTTGTATCTGAAGGGCCTATCTCCCGGATTTTGGAGATGGCGAAGAGGATTGAGGCCGATTGGCACACCACTCGGGGCCGGAAGCGGCAAGCGGAGGATCAGGGCCGGAGGGCCCGAAATGATCAGCGGCGAGGCACCATACCAGATGGGAGAAGGACAGAGGAGCAGCCTCGTCAGGAGGTGAGGCAGGAGCCGAGAGAGCAGGTGGTTTTTGCCCCTTAACCTCTTCGGATACAGGAGATGCAGAGACCCGGGGGTATGGCATATCCCCCGCTGGAGTGCTTCCATTGTCATCAGGTGGGACACCTCCGGAGAAACTGCCCCATGAGGGGGGCACCACCTCCAGCACCACAGGGTGGCCCACCTGCCCAGCATTTCGGAGGCCGAGGACGCGGCTGAGGACGTGGTTACCAGGGAGGAGACCGAAGACAGGAAAGGGAGCAGACATATGCCTTGGATCTGGCACAGCCTTGAAATCCAGAGCGGGTCATCACAGGTAAGCTAAGATGTTTTAAATTGTTTAAACTAAATTCCCATTCTCAATTGTCCAACAAGTAGAACTGCCCTAAGTAGATTAAATAGCAAAGAAAACGCGTTATAAAATACTAAGACCTTTAATCATCACAGGTATAGTCTTCATCAGCGGCAAGCCCGCCTATACTCTGTTCGACACGGGTGCCTCGCACTCGTTTGTGTCGGAGGCCTTCCTGGAAGGGCTGAAAGGAGTGGAACGGTTCTCAGGCCGGATGAGTAGGGTGCGTCTACCCGACGGATCGGAGATACTCACCTCAGCCCACTGCAGCATGGAGGCGGAGATTGGAGGGAAGTTGTTCGAAGTTCCGGCAACGGTCATGAGGATGCCAGTCTTCGAGCTGATCCTGGGCATGACTTGGTTGCAGTGGAATCATGCCCAGATTGATTGTCAAGCGAAGAGGATCATCGTGAGGCACGGGGACTCTACCATCATCATCGAAGGTACAAGACCTGCCTCACGTATACCCTTATCTTCGGTATAGGCCGTTAAGGCCTATTTATAGGGGGAGGAGGTCTACGAAGTGCTGTTTGAGATGGCGGAGGCCCCGAGTTCTATATCGAATATCCCGGTGGTGCGGGAGTTTGAGGACGTCTTTCCAGAGAAATTACCCGGATTACCCCCGCGCAGGGAGCAGGACTTCCAGATGCAACTTATGCCGGGGGCCAAGCCAGCGTCCAAGGCACCTTACCGGATGGCCGCAAAGGAGTTGACAGAGTTCCGGAGCCAGCTTCAGGAGTTAGTGGAAGCCGGATTTGTCCGGCCAAGCTCTTCACCTTGGGGAGCCCCGGTATTGTTCGTCAAGAAGAATGACGGGACCCTCAGATTGTGCATCGACTACCGAGCACTAAATAGGCTGACGGTCCGGAACACCTATCCACTGCCAAGGATAGATGAGCTGTTCGACCAGCTACAGGGAGCGCAGTTCTTTTCGAAATTAGATTTGAGGTCGGGATACTACCAGCTTCAGATTCGGGAGGAGGACATTCAAAAGACTGCTTTTAGTAGCAGATATGGTTTATACGAGTTTACGGTGATGCCCTTCGGACTCACCAATGCACCATCAGCGTTCATGACCCTCATGAACCAGGTCTTCAAGGAATATCTTGATGTGTTTGTCATTGTGTTCATCGATGACATCCTCATTTACTCGAGGACGGAGGAGGAGCACACTCGCCATCTGACAATGACCCTGCAAAGACTGCGGGAGAATCATCTATATGCGAAGTTTAGTAAATGTCAGTTCTGGCTGAAGGAGGTGGGCTTCTTAGGCCATACTATCAGTGGAGCCGGATTGGCAGTGGATCCGGCAAAGATTCAGGCTATTCGGGATTGGCCGCAGCTGAAGACAGCCACCGACGTACGGAGTTTTCTTGGAATTGCCGGTTACTACCGGAAGTTTGTGGAGGGATTCTCTCGAATCGCCCTCCAGCTCACATCCTTAATGAAGAAGGAGGTATCGTTCGTGTGGACCCCACAGTGCCAGACAGCTTTCCAGGAGCTGAAGGATCGGCTAACCTCGGCTCCCATTCTTACTCTCCCCTCAGGGAGGGAAGGATTTCAGGTCTACACCGATGCTTCCTACCAGGGTATGGGAGCTGTATTGATGCAGAAGGGCCATGTGATTGCATATGCATCTCGCCAGTTGAAGAAGCACGAACAGAACTATCCGGTGCACGACCTTGAGATGGGGGCGGTCGTTTTTGCTTTGAAGGTCTGGCGCCATTATCTTTATGGAATCCACTGTGACATCTATTCCGACCACAAGAACCTGAAATACGTGGACACGCAGAAGGAACTGAACATTAGGCAGAGGCGCTGGGTGGATTTCTTAGTAGATTATCAGTATGAAATGCACTACCATCCAGGGAAGGCAAACGTGGTGGCGGACTCATTGAGTCGGAGAGCTGCCACTTCCGAGGTCGGGTCCCAGGTTATGTCTATGGAGCTGGTAAGGAGATTGGAGGATATGCACATCACACTAGTGTCGTCCGAGGACCCCGAGCTTTACACGGAGTATTTAGCTGCGGTGGGTGCTACAGATGATATCCAGGACCGAGTCAGAGAGGGACAGAGGCGAGATGTCAAATTGGAGCCGATATTCTGGGCTTTGGAGAACGGTACATCGGGATATTACACGATGAGGGACGGCGTGGTATGCTTCAGAGGTCGGACTTATATACTGGAAGGAGGCCGGGTCCGGGAAGATATTATGGCAGAAGCCCACCACAGCAGATACTCGGTGCACCCGGGCATCACAAAGATGACTGCGGATTTGAAGAAGACTATGTACTGGCCTGGCATGAAGAAGGATATCACTCGGTTTGTGACCCACTGCGAAGCTTGCCAGCTAGTGAAGGCAGAGTGCAAAAACCCTGCGGGTTTGTTGCAACCACTCCCGGTACCAGAGTGGAAGTTCGAAGACATCGCGATGGACTTTATTCACGGACTTCCCCGATCACGAACAGGAAATGACTCGATTTGGGTCATCGTCGATCGGTTGACAAAAGTAGCCAGGTTCATTCCGATCAGGAAGGACGACGCTGTGGGAGTATTAGTACGGAGATTTGTGGAGTTGTTCATTCGATATCACGGGGTGCCCAAGACAATCGTGTCGGATCGGGATGGTCGGTTCACTTCCAGGGAGTGGAGATCCGTGCAAGCTCACTAAGGCACGCGATTGACCTTCAGCACTACATTCCATCCCCAGATGGACGGGCAGACAGAACACACCAACCGGACGCTGGAAGATCTTTTGAGGCTATGCATTTTGGACCGCGGGGAACCGTGGGAGAAACTCTTACCCCTGGTCGAGTTCTCCTATAACAACAGCTACCAGTCCAGCATCAGGATGGCGCCTTACGAAGCCTTGTACGGAAGGAGATGCCGGACCCCGCTTTCTTGGGTTCAGGACGAAGACCCGAAGGTGTTGGGATCAGAGTTTGTTGAATACACCGAGGCCCAGGTGAGGTTGATCAGAGACAGGATGCTAGAGGCGCAGAGCAGACAGGATAAGTACTATGACGTCCGACATCGGCAGGTGGAGTTCCAGGTGGGAGACCGGGTGTTTTTGAAGATCCGGCCCATGCATGGAGTCTCGCGGGTGCGTGGTCGGAGGAAGAAGCTCAGCCCTAGGTACATGGGCCCTTACAGGATCCTGGAGCGGATCGGGCCCCTAGCCTACAGGCTGGAGTTACCACCAGAGCTGGAAGCGCTGCACGACGTCTTCTATATTTCTTCGCTGAGGAGGGCTCTGCTATGCCCGGAGCAGCAGATTTTGACCACCGAAGGGCCGGTAGCTTCAGACCGGTCAGTTCGTTTGGAGCCGGTTAGGATCGATGACCGAGGAGTACGGGTCTTGCGTCGCAAGAAGGTTCCACTAGTCAAGGTCCTGTGGAGGAACCACGGCCAGGAGGAGCATACCTGGGAGCCGCAGGACTTGATGCGACAAAGATACCCAGAGCTGTTCAGTCAGGTATACCTCACAAACCCCTCAAGATGTTTAATTTATTTTCCTGCTTTAAACTAGTAAGGGCTGCTCTAGGCAGGTAGAGGCTTACCTTTTGTTTATTGGGGGCTTATCTTTTGTTTATTGGGATCTTGGCTTCATCATTTGGGTGAATTGGTCATAGATTTAGGTTTCCCTTAAAACCTAGTTTAACAAACATGGCGTCGTGATGGGATGTTACAAGTTTCCTCCTTCGGTAGAAAAGTCCGGTAGGCTTAACCTTGATTTCGGGGCCGAAATCTTTGTTTTGTTTATTGGGATTTGTAACATCCCATTTCCAACTAGACCCCTAGGAGTGGTTTTGTCCATGACTAGGTCATGACAAACCCTAGGAAGCCAGGAATGGGCCAAGAGATAGGAGACAAAGTGTGGAAAATCATCATGGTCTGCAAATAGTAGAACTCTAAACAATGGTTAAGGATGACCATGGGCTACACCTTGACCCCAAGACCCTACCACAACACCCCCCTAATACCTTGGGAGGCCCATTAGAGCCAAAAGGACCCATTGGGGTCAACCAAAGAGGCTTAGTTGACCAAGGTCAACCCTATCCCTAAATGGGTCAAACTAGCCTACTTGGGGTCAATTGACCTACTCCTAGCCTAGAGGACCCCACCTATGCCCTCCTAACCCTAAAGTGAGGTCAATGGGTCACTAAGGACACATTGGGGTTAGCCCTAGAGGCCAGGTTGACCAGAGTCAACTAAAGCTCCTAATCTGGTCAAAGTACCCTTACTAAGGGTATGTGACCTCCAAAGTGCAGGGTAACCCTACATAACCCTTCCTAGACCTTAGGGGAGGCCAATGGGTCACCAAGGACACATTGGGGTCAACCCAAATGGTCATGTTGACACAAGTCAACTCTAGTCCTAAAATGGTCAAAGTGCCCTTACCAAGGGACATGTGACCCCCAAGATGCCCAACCAACCCTACTCAAGTCTTCCTAGACCTTAAGGGAGTCCAATGGGTCACCAAGGTCCCATTGGGGTCAACTCAAATGGTCATGTTGACCAAGGTCAACTCTGTTCTAGTGTTAGGTCAAATTAGCCTAAATGGGCTAACCCAAGCTCAAACCCATTTCCCCCACTTGGGCTAAGCTCATTTTTATTATTAACATGAGTTATTGGGCTGCCAATAGGCTGGAGGAGAGATCAAAATTCGGCCATGGTGAGTAGGAGAGAGAAAGCTCCATTTTTCTCTTTAATGGAGGAGAGAGAAAGTGAGAAAAGAGGTCATTTGAAAGATATAGTACCTAAACACCTAGAGGGGGGGGGGGGTGAATAGGTGACCTACTTCTTTTTAAACTTTAATGGCAGCAATCAGTTAAGTTCACAGAATTCTAACTATTTTATCACAGCAAACACACAGCATACACAGCAAATCACAATCACAGCAGACACAGAGATTTATAGTGGTTCCCCAAGCTTTGGGTACATCCACTTTCCCCCTTCGCCTATCTAGCAGTGTACTAGATTCGGCCAAACTTCACCACTATCTCAGAACCCAAACTGGTTCCTACACCTCAGGCGCAAAGCCCTACAACTCAGCTTTTCCACAAAGCCTACACTCAGCCAAAAAAAGGCCTACACTCAGCCAACAAGGCCTACACTCAGCCACAAAAAGGCCTACACTAAGAGATCTCAATCTCCTACACTCAGGCTCTCAAGCCCTACCCTCAGCCTTTATAATTACAGGCTTACAAAACACTCAGATCCAAAGGATCCTACAAGATAAAAAAGAATTTACAATTATTAACTCAACAACCCAAAGACAAGAGAGGGAGGTTGTGAGTTTCTTGATGAGTTCTTGGAAGAACTCAGCTGGATTCAATATGACTTAGCTTTCTTCAAAGCTTCTTGAAAGTAGAACTGAATAAGATTGATTCCTTCTACAGCTGATCCTTGACCTCTGCTACTTAGAATTCAGAATGAATCTGAACCCTTCTTCTCAGCCTAGTTCCAATGGTTGATTTCTTGGATGGAGCCCTCTCTCTCTCTCTCCAACTTCTTAGATCAGCACTTGGACAGCTAGATCTTCTTTTCAATAACTCTGTGAACCACTTGTTGAATTACTTCAACTACTACTTGAACAACAGTTTCTGTAGACTGTATGAGCCTATTTATAGGCCTTCTTCATGGTAACCGGCTGGTCCGGTTCATAACTGTCTTCTGACATCTCTGACAGGTGCTGTAGACCGGCTGGAACGGCAGCTGTCCAGTCATCCAGTCAGTTCTTGAAAGTTCTCTAACTGTCTGAAAGTGTCGAGACTTTCTGTCTTTAAGTGTCGACACTTATAGACCAAGTGTCGACACAAGTTGTGTAAGTGTCGACACAAGTCTACAAGGTGTCGACACAACTCCTTGTGTTGTAGATACTATGTCTCGACACAGTTTCTTCTGCATGTGTCGACACTGAAATTGAGTGTCGACACAAGTACTTGATCTTTTATCTTTTGCTGAATTCTTCTAAGTGTCGACACATCTCCTTTGTGTCGACACAACTTCTTGTGTTGAATCTGTTAAGTGTCGACACTACTTCTTGATGTCGACACATAGTCTTCAATGTTGATACTTGCTGAGTGTTGACACAGCTCCTTGTGTCGACACTTGATTCTTCTGTTAAGACTTCAGCTGAGTATCGACACATTCTCTTAGTGTCGACACTTGTACTTAGAATATTTTGTTGATCTTTCTTTTCTTTGCTAAGTGTCGACACAGCTCCATGTGTCGACACTTTCTTCAAGTGTTGAGTCTTCTGTTGAGTGTCGACACATTATTCTTGGTGTCGACACTTACTTCAAATGCTGACTCTTCTGCTGAGTGTCGACACTATGTTCTTGGTGTCGACACTTTCTTCAAGTCTCTGCTGACTTTTACTGAGTGTCGACACAGCTTCAAGTGTCGACACTTTCTAGTGTAGACACAGTTCTTCTAAGTGTCGACACTGCTGTTAAGTGTCGACACTGCTTTACTGTACTTTCTTCACTGAGTGTCGACACAGCTCCTTGTGTCGACACTTTCTGTCTGGTGTCGACTCTGCATCCCAGGTGTCGACACAATGACTCCAAGTGTCGACACTGCTTGTCTGGGTGTCGACACAAGTCTTCTTAAGTGTCGACACTTTCCCTCTGGGTGTCGACACATGGACTTAGAATTTTTTGCTTCAGTCCTGCAAATACTTAACCTGCACAAGTAACTCAAAAACACATCAAATACATTTTGATGTATATCATTGAGTTGGGCGAGGCTTCTTCAAATCAGGTACATTTAAACCAATGTACCCAACACCATTCATGGCCAAGGGAGATCAAGGGCCTCTCCAATTGATTCCCAAGGCTGAATACATTCCCCCTCATCAGTTTTGAGGAGTTTAATAGCCATGGCCAGCCATTCAAGGTGGCTGAAATCAATTCCTCCAATAGGGAAGAGAGAGAAAGAAGAAAGAGAAGGCCATTCATGGTGGGGAAGGTGAATCACCCCTCCATTCTTCACCAATTAATTAGTATTCATCTCCCCTATCAGTTTTGAGGAGTATCCAAATGAATTGGGATAAAGGGGAGGTGAATTTCCATGGATTTTCTCCAAAACCGAAATTCCCTTTCATGGCCATTAATGGCTTTGAATCCATGACCCTCCATCTCCCCCATTTGATGCTTTTAAAAGCTTCCATGGGCCAAGAGAAATCGTTTCCACCCTTCACCTAAAGAAACCGGGCGGTTTGGTAGTGAAGTTGCAAGCATCGGAAAGCTCCACCACCGGCCATGGCGCACCACCACCACACACGATGACAAGCTCGGTTAAAGGTCCTCCTCTACTCCTTCTTCCGTGGGTAGATCTTAGGAATTGTTTAGGACAAGAATGAGAATCAATTGAGCCGATCCAAGTTTTCATTTCCATGGTTTTTCCAAAAAAATGGTGGTCGGGTTCGCCGGAAACCACCCCTCCGGCGGCCGTGCCGCCGCCCGACGATAGCCCCCACCTCAACGAAGGTGGTGGAGGTGGTGGCCGGGCAGGGAGGTGGCCGTGTGGCTGGGAAATGCTCTTGGAATAAGCTCCAGGTTTGGCCAATCATGGCCCTTGGCTGGAGGAAGAAGATGACCAGGAGCCCCACGATTTGCTTTAAGATCCGTGGAGATCATTTATTTTATTAAGTTTAGATTTCTGAATTTCTATCCTGTAAACTAGGCTGTTTGAAAATAAATATTAAAAATACTTAGGCTCACCAGGTGGGAAAACGTTTAATATGAAAGTTGTAGCCCTATGGGTTTAATTTAATCCAAAATTGATTTGGACCAATTTGGCCCTTTGGTTGGACCAGGGCACCCAATTTGGTGGGACCTGTACCTAGGGCTGTCCTGAGATTCAAATGGATGCCCACCCTTCATCCCTTGTCAAAACAGGCTGATATCTGGATAGGGGCTCGGTTCTAGTTATACCTAGGGACGTCCTAAAACTCAGAATTTTTAGAGACACTTTGCCTAAAGTTTTTACTTTTATTTAATAATGCTAGGGTAATTTAATTAAGTGGTCAAATTACCTCCAAACCCTCCCAAATTTTGGGTAGTTGTCCCTAGAATCAAGACCTAGTTCTGTACAAAATTTGAGCACATTTGGATATGTTTTGGTTAGGGAATCACCAAACCCTAGTTTGACCTTAAGAGGGTATTTTTGACCACAAGTGCACTATGGACTTAGGGTGGTCCCCTCCCCTCAACAGAGGCAGAGGCTTTGGACACTGACTTGGCATGGACAATGTCACCCCCTTGAGGAAAATGAGATGATTTAGGCTTGATTTACCCTAGGGTTCAACCTCAAACCTTAAGGAAGGACTTTTGAGGGTTGTGAAGGACATGGGGGCAAATGCCCTTGCATGGCCTTGGAAACCCAGTAGAATTGAGGTCAATGTAACCTAAGAGCTCTGGTAGGAACTTTAGAATAATTAGAGCAAGGTAGACACCTCAAAACCCTAACCCTAGTTTTAGGGTAGGAGCACAAATTTGAAGAATCAGCCACTGAACCTTCTCCAAATGTTATGAAACTTGGGTAGCATAGGTGTTAGGCCATCTAGAACCTCTGGTAATTTTTGTAGAATTTTATGGAGTTTATTCTTGGTACTTCATTTGTTAATTACCAAAAGGCCCAAAATGATGTTTGATTTTATTATGGATGTTATGTGCTTTAAAATATGATGAAACTTGGTCAGAGATTATTATAGGGCTAGTTGAACATCTCTGAATTTTATCACAATTCTTAATTAATTTTATGTGGTACTCCCTTCATTAAATTCAGGAAGGGGCTTTGGTAAAGAAAATTCATTATTGATGATATATCTATTTAAAAATCATGAGGCTTAGGTTTTGATGTGTTTAGGCCAACACGTACTTGTAGAAATTTATTTATAATTTTTAGAGGTCTGTCTTCAGAACTTTCTTTACAAGGCCATATTTTTGAGAATAGGATAATTAATCAATTTAGGGAATAATTCCTTCAAACAAATTATGAAAGTTTACTCAGAGGTTTTATGTGCCCTTACAATCATCCTGGAATTTTCTCTGAGTTTTTGGAAGTATTTGTATTGTGCATCCCCTTTTAATGATTTATTTTGGAATAAATTGGAAATAAACTTTAAGGGCTAAACTCTTGCTGGAAAATTTGGAGATTCTGGATTATTAGATTATTACCCACCTTGCATTTATCATAATTTTAGTGGAGCTTTATCTTGCATAAATCTTGTACTTCCTGTTCAACCATGGAACTTTTTGGCTTTTAAAATAAATAAATAAATTAGCATTTAAATTATGAAAATTAGGAAATTGTGGATTCAGTCTACATATGCACATATAGACCTCTAATAATTATTATAATGGCATTGGATGATCATATGGCATACTTCCCTTTTTACGGGTCATATAGCTTAAGTGGTCTGCATATAGCAAAACTGCAGGAAATCATTTGGGATATGAACTGGAGCTCATGTGTTGGGTGTTATTGGGTTGCTGGAAAGGATAGTAGATTTAGGTGCATCTTTGGAAGATACTTGAGTAGGGTGTTGTTTTGTCTAGGGTTTAGAGGCGCTCGGGTCCGACGAAAGATCGTCCTTCCCGAGGAGAGTTGGAGTCAAACCACCTAGGATTAGCCTATCGGAACATGAGAGAGTAATGGGTAACGGAATCAACGAACAACAAAAATAAGTACCTTGCGAAAGGGAACGCTGGGCGTAATCCCAACATAGTTCCTAGTGCCCCTTGAGAGCCCTTCACAGGGAATACCGGGGGCAGTCCTGGGTTAACGTAAACTGTTTTAACAAGCTGAAAAGAGTAACTTAATAATTAGGGTTGCACATTTCACAAACACTGTTAGCACCGGAAGTTAGCTGGGAGCTTCGGCTTGGATTGTTAAAAGACGGACTTTGGGTCTGGGGAGCTCCGACTCGATTGTTTGTGACGGACGTGTTGGTCCGGGGAGCTTCGGCTCGGGTTTTGATTACGCTAAATTTGCATGTGCATAGAAGGAAAGGAAATTAAGGTGGTGGGTCTTCGGTATTGGAGGGTCGATGCACCGACGCCAATACGTTGACTCGGCAAGTGTGGTTAGCACTTCACCAACAGAAGTCCGGTGCGCCAGCCGACAAGAGTACGCAGGAGTCCGCTTCGTGCACCAAGCGTTGAGGCATATGATAGGTCTGACCGGTAGTGCTTTACTGGTTTAGAGGTGGGCCAGGCCCAACCAACCGCTTCCGTCTGCCACTACGGAGGTATCCTGGGAGGTTACGACTCCAGAAAGGGGGAACTAAAGGTCTGTGTGCACAGAGTAGGGTGTGTGTGTTGCACTTGCATGATCCATCATACCCACTTGCATGTCATAGCATAATCGATTCATTTAACCCTGACACCTAAGTATAAGTTGAATGGGACGCTTATACTTTAGGACATGCTAAACGACCCCTTGGTCTATAAGCTTGTGTGGGCAAGTTTATAAATTAAGGTTAATTTTGATATATATATTTACTGCTGTTTGATAACCGACACCCCAACGTATAAATTGGTATGGGACTTTTTATACGATGGGAGCCTTGCAGAAGACCCCTTGGCTTATGTGTTCTCACATAAGTGAAGGTTACTTTTCATATTTCAGCTTATTGTCTATACATGTTATAGAATTGCTAGTATAGGTCCGTTGTCATCTGTTTTTGATATTCTCCACCTTCAAGTCCTCCCTTTTCTTCCTCTCCACTCGGTGCCTAGGGACCATGGGGGAAGGGGCGGGGGATGATAGGACTTAGTCTTTTAGACTAAAAGTTTTCGAATCGCATCCTTTAGGGGATCGTGGAGACCAGCATGGAGGAGCAGCCCCAGAGACCGGTGCGCTTGGAGGTGGGGCAGTCTAGCTCCGGAGTTCATACAGCCGGGACCGTGAGTCTCGACCTTGAGTAGCTTTTCTGCTTTTGCTTCCGCATGAGTTATTTTGTAGTGAGGATATGATGTACCGAGTATAAGCCCGTATTTTGCTACTCTGATGTTTTATTCTGTGGACACTCCCTTCGTAGAGATTTATTACTATGATATGTGATTTTCTGTGGACTGCAATTTTGCATTTACATTATTGTGCTACTTTTCTGCGATCGATTTGGCCGACAGAATCGGCGCTTTGTGGTGATGACCCTTCAGGGCGTGAAGGAGTCACCGCAAAACGGCGGTTCTGGGCCTAAGACCCTGGTGTTGAAAAAAAGGGGATCTTACAGTTCTGGCCCAGGACATTAAGTCTATTAGATTTGAGATGAATCTAAATAAGAAGGAGATGACTGACTGCTTCCACAAGAGAGGAAATGCAGTAGTCTATCTAGCTACTCATCAAGAGAAAATTAAAGCTCAAGTGGATGAACTTGAAGTAAAGCAAGGATATGTACTGGAGAATCAAATCAGAATGAATGATAACTTGACAGCTTCTCACAATGCAATTGTCACTGAACTAAAGAATATAACAACTGCCCAGAATGCAGCCCTGACCACTGCCAAAGAGGAATTCGACAAAGAATTGCAAGAAAGCCTAACTGCTGTTACTTCTGCTATTGAAAACTCTCAGAAGTTGTTCACTGAAAAACTCCAAAGGTTGAAACCTTTTTACAAGGATGGAGTCAATTGTTGGGTATTGTATCCACAATTACCTAGATTTGAGGAAGCCACCTGTCAAGCTAAGATGATTTCACAATGTATTTGATGAAACCTCTTAAGTTGTGCTTGCAGTTATTCCACGCTAAGTGCACACCAATGTCAGGGTGCAGTAGGTCAATATACACGGGTCTGCACGACGTAATCCCTCGTTGAGCAGATCAGTGTGTTGGCCTACGTGTACTCTCTCTATTGGAGTGCACTTATTTTCAAGTACATGGCTGTGATCTTGCAAGAGCAGACAAGGAGCAAGGATGGGTCAAGGAGCACATCATGGGTGGAAAGACGAAAATTCGTCTAAGTGTAAATCGACGCGAATCGCCAAGTGATTCTCGCCGAATCGTCGAGAATCAGTGGCTGATTCCCGCCGACTCGATCCAGCTACTTCAAAGCAAGCAACTCTGATTCTAAGTAAGAATCGACGAGAATCACCAAGTGATTCTCGCCGAATCGTCGAGAATCACTGGCTGATTCTCGCCGTCTCGACCCTGCTGAATCAGTGCGTGCAACCAAGTCAACTTCGACGAGAATCATCTTTGATTCTCGCCGAATCGTCGAGAATCACCTTTGATTCTCGCCGAATCGTCGAGAATCACCTTTGATTCTCGACGATTCGACGAGATTCACTTTCGATTCTCGCCGATTTTGACTTGGGCATTTTTCTGGAAAAAGCTGGACCGGATTCTGCCGCTGGCACTGTTTTGAACCGGATCTAGGGTTTCTTCTGGTGGGACCCATAACGATCATAAAAGATTATTTCATTGTATAAATACACGCGTATTTTTGAACAGTAAGGCAGCAAAGAAGAAAAGAAATACACTAGCCGCGACGTGACCTAGATCGCGAGTTCCGCTCCACCGCCGCCGTCGCCGCTCGAGAGAGTTGTTCGCCGGTCTTGATCGTGGTTTCTTCCAGATCTCCGGTCAACAGAAGCTTAGCCAAGCATAGCGTCTCACGTGTCTAACCGGAGATCTCTTGTCTCTTGATTTGTTGATCGGGAAAACCTTCCCCGTCCGAATCGATCGAGACGACTGATCCTAGTGTGACCGTTGGAAGACCTAGCTAGCTTTGCTACGAAGTTTGGATCTCCAAAGTTCAGCATCCGCACATCGTTGTCGCCGCCGATCCCGTGAACCAAGCCGCCGCCCATCTTGCCGCCGCCGGTTCCGGGGAGATTCTCTCCAAGAGAGATCTAGGGTTGTGGACTCTTCGTGGACTTCAAGAACACGTCGTTAACGAAGAGGGACACCTTAGTCTCCAAACATAGTTTGTATCTCTTGTATATTCTAGTTTATTTTTGTTGTAAAGGAATGTTGGTTCCTATTTGTAAGGGTTGGGTGCAACCCGGGTTGTGGGAGTGTTGACTCCTATGTGTGGAAGGGTTCCTTCCGATAGTGCAAGGATTGGATTTCAATCCTGTTGGTGAAGAGACCGAGTCGTCCCTTGTTGGGAGATAGGTCGAAGGGGGAAAGTGGATGTACCCAAATCGGGGAACCACTATAAATAGCTTGTGTATTCTGTTTTGCTATATTGTTTTATTTTCGTGTGCAGGTACAATTTAAATTCCGCAAAAACGCTGCACGTCACTTATTCCCCCCCCCCCCCCCCCCCCCATAGGTGAAGATAGTTGACACTAGGTGGACTTTCAAGTGGTATCAGAGCCAGGTTACTCATCAAAAAGATTTACACCTTGAGTAGAATCCTGCCACCAGTGTCAGAAGCATGGAGCTGGATCATGAGATATAGCCACTAAGACTTCCCACATGCACAAAGGAGTATTATCCCGTCTGGAGGATGAGAGTGTCGTATCACTTGGAGGCTATCGATCCTCGAGCATCTTTCATCCTGGAAGAGGGTCCTTTTATTCCTATGAAGACCTCCGACTCTGGAAAGAATATCCAAGTGCCCAAGTGCATTGCTGAGATGTCGGAGACGGAACTTTCATTATTTAATTTGGACAAGAGGATTCGTCAAATTATCATGGATATCTGGTCTGGACCTTCTCGCTCTAGATTGGAAAAATGTGGGTCGGCTAAATCTATGTGGGTGATGATTTCAGAGCTGATGGGGGGGTCAGAGAAAGCTGGAATCTGCTGTCAACCAGAGGATGAAGCCTATGTGGGGGTCCTCGCCTCTGAAGATGAAGGCAAGGATCTATCGGACAGCATCAGAGCTCTAGTGTCCGTGTCAGAGACTGAAGAAGCCAGTGAGGAAAGCAGTTCTGATGAGGATGACACAACGGTCACTGGCGCTAGGGACAATGATTCTGATGAGCAGGTAACTTCTTCATCTTGCCCCGTCTCTCTTGAAGTTCCTGAAGACAGGAACTGTTTCCCAACAAAAAATCCTGATTCCCTGAAGAGAGCCCTTCAGACAAGCAATCTACTTGTTGAGGAGCAAGCGCAAGAGATTGCTCGGTTGAAGATCTTGTTGGTTCTCCAATTGGCATCCAACAAGGTCAAGGACTCTAAAATCTCAGATCTAGAGAGTAGTCTATAGAATGAGAAAAGAATAGTATCAAACTTTTCCAAGGTTGATGCTATGAAGAGAAAGGTAGAAAATGGGTGGATCTCCCGAATTATCAATTCATGGAGAAATGGGGAAACGGTATTCCGACCCCCCACTCCAAGCAGGAAGGCTACTCATCATGCCTTCAGGTATGATCACAGGAATAATCATGGTCACTGCAAGGGTGATCTGTCCTCATGTGGAGACACCCATAGTGCAAGGGCCGTCAGGGCCACCCATGAGAGAATACCTAAGGCTCATTCTGAGCCCTTTGTATTCTCGGCCACTGCCCCTACTCGGCATGAATCAGCTGGTATCAGCTCTCGGAACCCTTCTCTCCACCCAAGGACACAGGAAAGGGGGGTTAGAAGTCATGTTTTAAGTTCTCATGGGGCCTCAGGAAGGGGGCTGACTGAAAGGAAGACACCTCCTCCCAGGCCTCGTGGCGCTCGCTGCATGCATTCATTCCACCCTTCCACGTATCACGGTGGAAGAGGCAGTTCTGGGAGCAGATCCAGATCTATCCCGTTTGGACCTAGGCTCATGACTACCTCAGTCACTAGATCAGGTCAGAAACGGAGATACAACATTTACGCGTGTTGGTGCTGTGGCAAAGTGGGACACTTTGCCATAGACTGTTGGCACAACCCCTCTGTGTCAAGGGCAAGGGCCTATCCACATTTTCTGGGCAGAGGTAGTCTTCATGACAGGTTTTCTGAGGGAAGGCATTCCAGTGGTTATACTAACAAGAACCTAAGATCCAATATGGTTTGGGTTCCTAAGATAAAGTAACTCTCTTTTGCATGGTAGTCTAGGTTCCCATAAATATGATGGGAACCAGACAGTAGATGGCTCAAGACTGAATTGGAACAAGCGTCTGGAACAATAGATGTGATATCTACATGGGCATACTCACAATGAGCTCCTGATATGTTTTATCAGAGGGGCTAAATGATAACTCTCATAATCCCAGGTACGTTTGATCAGTTTCAAGACTTGAGTCGTATTGTATCGACATTTACTTATATATATATATATATATTTATATATATATATTTACACTTATATGTGTGTACATCTAAGGATAGGTTAACACAGTAAACATAAACCATAGATACGTCAATGAAGATTTATCGGAAATTCCACTGATAGATTCGAGAACTAACATCTACCAGCGTAAATCAGTTCGCTAAAAACTAACGAAGATACGTCATTGGAAATCTTGACATCAAGAAACGTCTGGAAAAGCCCGGTTCAAACCCTAAATATATTGGCTTTAAGAAATATATATATTTCCACTTAGACTAACTAGAAACCCGCTTAACCCGAAGCCTTCCGCCGAACACACGGAAACCGTTAAAATCCCCTTAACTCGTCGATCCTTCATATTCCCGCCGACCCCTCATATTCCGTAGGAATCCCGCCGAAGGACTTTCTACGCAGGAAACTCGCCGAATCGACTCTCTCCGCAGGGGAACTCGCCGACTCTTCCCCTTCCGTCGACATCCCGCAAGACTTCTCACGAAGGTCCCTCGCCAACTCTTCCCGATTCGCCGATCTCGCCGATTGCCTTTCGTGGATCTCTCCTCTCTCTCGTCCAGGGATTTCTCCACAGTTTCGATCACTCACAGTCGGGTGGACCTCCCGGGTGTTCGTAGTCTTTATCAAACTAACTCACCGTCTACGCTGTTAGGTAACCTCATCCTCATCCTTACAAGAACTTTATTCCTAGTGTCGCTTCCCCCTTGACTTTTGATTAAGCGTAGAGTAGGGATTCTCTCCCTAGGTTTGCGATGGCTCCAAGGACAACCGCTGGACTGATCACTGGATGTGAGCTGGTTCGAACAGGGTTCTCACATGCCTCTGACGAATTCAGAAACATCATTATTATGCTGGAAGAGGCTGGACTATCATTCGTACTGGAACACCCGTGTAAAATCTTGGACAAGGAAGTGCTGGAGTTCTTCGCTACCGCCAGACTCCGAAATGAAGACTCTCTCATCAAGAGCAAGGTTGCAGGGGCAACGATCAAGATGTCTGCAAACAAGCTAACCCAATACTTGCAGCTCACTAGCTCGGAGTACGAGGATTATCTTAAGGAAGAAGACAAAACCAAGACTCTATTATTCTGTGGTCTCGCTCGAGGAACTCGGTCGATAAAGCGAAAGGATACGAATGAAGAAGGGAAACTTCTGTCAGACATCGTTGGGAAGGTACTCATATGCAAACCGGGTTCTCATGACCACATCTCTGCGGACATGTTCAAGATCCTGGTGGCAATTGTCTGCAGAAAAGGATTCAACTGGGGGGCATTGCTTTTTGAGAAGATAAAGGACACCCTCAGATCTCCTAGTTTTGGCTGAATCATCAGTCTGTATCTCAATCAGTTGAACGGAGATAAGTATGACATGAGTAAAGGTGTTCCTCTACATTACTTGAAGAAAATGGACTCGAGTGTTTTTGACAGATTGGAGAGGCACATTGGGCAGGCTGCCGTGGTAGAACAACAAGAAGCATCTCCAGCCGAGGACGGCACTGTGGCTGATTCTGTAGTTATCCCCAGTGAAATTCCTGATGCTTTGACTGCAGGAATTGAGGGGGAGCCTCTACCCACTTATGCTGATATCGTATCTGACATCTCCCAGATGGCCAGAGATGCAGTGGCAGATATACAAGAAGAAAGTGAAACTATGCTGGAGAATGAGGAGGCTCTGAACCTGAACGATCAAGGAGCCGAAGCTAATGTAGAGGAGACTGCTGAAGAAGGGTTGAAAGATGATGCTGATGAGAATGATCTCATGGATGATGAAGGTGAGGCAGAAGGCAATGAGGGACAGGAAGCATTGGAGACTCGGGATATCATTGAAGCTCCATCTGTCAAGCACGCACCTGAGATCGTTCCTGAGAACATTGGTGCAACAGTGGAGGGTGAGTCCGGGAAATCTACAGAGGCCGCAAGCATTCCCCCCTTAGAGGCTGTGATCGTGTCCAGCTCTACAGGTGCATCTGATGAAGAGCAAGGCCAAGGAGTGCCTCAGGCTCATCCACTACGAGATGATCTAGCCACTCACACCGTGAATGTCATTCAGGGCATAGTGGATGAGCTTAAGGCATCTTTTGAGAAAGCTCAAAATAAAATGTTGAAAAGGATTAAGAAATCTGAAAATCTCATGCTCAAGAACATGGTGGAGATCAATCACAAACTGGACGTGATGGAAAAGAAGTTTGAAGATAAGTATACAGCGGCCGGCCAAGCTGTCACTCTTCTTATGGACGGATTAAAAAAGAACACCGATACTCTCGCTGTAGTGAATCAGAATGCTCATATCGTAGCAAATAACATTCAAAAGTTTGATGGCAATATGGTAACTCTCAACACCAATCAACAAGCCTTGGTCACTGAATTCTCCAGGACTACAAAGCATATTGATGAGTCACTACATTCTTATGCAAACTCCATCGCAGTCGAAGCCAAAAAGGGGGAGAAGGAATATATAGCTAAGATGGCTGAGCTTCGGGAAGTCATGATCAAAAACTTTGAACAGTCAAACCAATATGTCTATGACAGTTGCTGGTGGATTCTCCAACAAGCGTTAGGCGTCGATTTGCCTGAAAATCCTGCGGGTACTCATGCTCCTGAAATGTATACTACGGCTGATGAGGGAGCCAATGCTGAAGAAGCTCCTGTAAGTGAAGCTGATGCTCAAAGGGCTGCTAGGGCCACCTCAAAGGCAAAACTGATGGCAATGTTTGACCAAGGAGCCCTAGCAAAAGCCAGAGACAAGAGAAAATCTCAAGAAGGGACATCCAAGGAAACACAAGCTGAAAATAGAATCCGATTGAAGGAGGAGGAAGTAAGAAATGAAAAGTGGAGTCCGGTTTCAAAGAGTATCATCTTGGACACATTCTGGCTACAAGAAAAAGGAGAAATCAATCGAAACGATGTATACAGCCAGCATGAGTGGGAGCTACACAAGACGTATGAAGCTAAACGGAACATCTTTTTCAGGACCAATACTGCGGCAGATAAAGCTCCTCCTCCCAGATATTATTCGAAGCCCAAAGAGTATATGGAGAGGCAAAGAAAGAAGTATTTCGCTCAAAAACTCAAGGATGACTTAGCCAAAGAAAAATAGTCAAACAATTTATAGCCTCTCATTCTCTCTTAAGAACAATTAACGTTTATTGTTAGTATATGAACAATCTTGAGATTCTATATATTTATATATATATATGTATTTGAATTTATGAATGACTCAAGTCTTGATCTGTTTGCCTATATTCTCGTGTGCTGCATATTTAAATTCTGAATGTTGTTTATATTATCTGGTTGGTGTTATTCATCTTAGCTAGTAGGATTTTGGCTTCGTCAAATAGGGGGAGATTGTTGGGTATTGTATCCAGAATTACCTGGATTTGAGGAAGCCACCTGTCAAGCTAAGATGAATTCATAATGTATTTGATGAAACCTCTTAAGTTGTGCTTGCAGTTATTCCACGCTAAGTGCACACCAATGTTAGGGTGGAGTAGGTCAATATACACGGGTCTGCACGACGTAATCCCTCGTTGAGCAGATCAGTGTGTTGGCCTACGTGTACTCTCTCTATTGGAGTGCACTTATTTTCAAGTACAGGGCTGTGATCTTGCAAGAGCAGACAAGGAGCAAGGATGGGTCAAGGAGCACATCATGGGTGGAAAGACGAAAATTCGTCTAAGTGTAAATCGACGAGAATCGCCAAGTGATTCTCGCCGATTCGGCGAGAATCACTAGTGATTCTCGCCGAATCATCGAGAATCAGTGGCTGATTCCCGCCGACTCGATCCAGCTACTTCAAAGCAAGCAACTCTGATTCTAAGTAAGAATCGACGAGAATCACTGGCTGATTCTCGCCGTCTCGACCCGGCTGAATCAGTGCGTGCAACCAAGTCAACTTCGACGAGAATCATCTTTGATTCTCGCCGAATCGTCGAGAATCACCTTTGATTCTCGACGATTCGACGAGATTCACTTTCGATTCTCGCCGATTTTGACTTGGGCATTTTTCTGGAAAAAGCTGGACCGGATTCTGCCGCTGGCATTGTTTTGAACCAGATCTAGGGTTTCTTCTGGTGGGACCCATAACGGTCATAAAAGATTATTTCACTGTATAAATACACGCGTATTTTTGAACAGTAAGGCAGCGAAGAATAAAAGAAATACACGAGCCGCGACGTGACCTAGATCGTGAGTTCCGCTCCGGCGCCGTCGTCGTCGCTCGAGAGAGTTGTTCGCTGGTCTTGATCGTGGTTTCTTCCAGATCTCCGGTCGACAGAAGCTTAGCCAAGCATAGCGTCTCACGTGTCTAACCGGAGATCTCTTGTCTCTTGATTTGTTGATCGGGAAAACCTTCCCCGTCCGAATCGATCGAGACGACTAATCCTAGTGTGACCGTTGGAAGACCTAGCTAGCTTTGCTACGAAGTTTGGATCTCCAAAGTTCAGCAGCCGCATATCGTTGTCGCCGCCGATCCCGTGAACCAAGCCGCCGCCCATCTTGCCGCCGCCGGTTCCGGGGAGATTCTCTCCAAGAGAGATCTAGGGTTGTGGACTCTTCGTGGACTTCAAGAACACGTCGTTAACGAAGAGGGACACCTTAGTCTCCAAACGTAGTTTGTATCTCTTGTACATTCTAGTTTATTTTTGTTGTAAAGGAACGTTGGTTCCTATTTGTAAGGGTTGGGTGCAACCCGGGTTGTGGGAGTGTTGACTCCTACGTGTGGAAGGGTTCCTTCCGATAGTGCAAGGATTGGATTTCAATCCTGTTGGTGAAGAGACCGAGTCGTCCCTTGTTGGGAGATAGCTCGAAGGGGGAAAGTGGATGTACCCAAATCGGGGAACCACTATAAATAGCTTGTGTACTCTGTTGTGCTGTGTTGTTTTATTTTCGTGTGCAGGTACAATTTAAATTCCGCAAAAATGCTGCACGTCACATATCCCCCCCCCCCCATAGGTGAAGATAGTTGACACTATGTGGACTTTCATCAATTACCTAAATGCACAAATCAGATTTCAGAAAGATGATCTAAGAGATCACATAGAAAGAGAAGTCATAAAGGTGGAGAGGGTGTTAGTCAAAGCCGGCTCTGATCATGCAAAATGGATTTCCAATTCCATCAGAGCCACTCTTGGTTATCCTCCTTTATGTGATGATGATAATGTTGCAGAGTCTGGGATTAATCTTTCTGAAATCTGATTTGTGCATTTAGGTAATTGACTCAGGTGAGCAAGCTGAAGTAGCTCAGGTGATCTATCCTCCACCAGACTTTGATATGATACATGCAGATATATAATCAATGTATAGTCCACCTGAGGGACATCACAATGTCATCATGGAAAAAGTGGTTCAGCCAGTATCTGAGGCTATACAAGAATCTATACTGAAAGAACAAGAAGTCAGATTGTCTAAGAAGAGGTTCATAGAGCAAGCTGAACAAAGGCCTGATTTTGAACAGTGGAGCCCCACCTCCAGGAATATTATCTTAACTGCATGGAAGGCTGCCAAGGATAATATTCAAGATAGAAATAAGTGGTTTTCTAAACTGGAATGGAGGAAGCATGAGACCAGACAAGAAGCCATTGTGCAATACAGGAGAAAGGATAAGATGGGAAAGCTACCTCCTACTGCCCAGGAGCCTAGCAAGTACTTTCCCAAGCCTTATCATTACTTTGAGAGGCAGAAGATTAAAGCTGAAGAGCAAAAGAAAAAGGATCTTAAAGGCAAGAAGCCTGCTGCTGCTGAAGATGCTGAAGCCCCTGTGCAAGCAAAGATACAGTCTGGCAAGGGCATAGTTATCAAGGAGGCTGAGCAGGAATATAATAGAATTTATCTTTAGTTTACAGTTGTAATCTTTTGATGATTAAACATTCTGTAAACGTTTGTATAATGAATTTGACAAAGTTGTTAGAACAATGTGATGTGTGAAAACTCTATTACATATTTGTTCTGAGATATATGTGTGTACATGTTTTGTTTAATACATGTTTATGTACTTTCCCTGATTGCATAAACATGTTTTACATCATACTGTGATTTTATTATGTATGGTGTATATCATTGACTAAGGGTTATGACTTCTCCAAATAGGGGGAGATTGTTGGGTACATTGGTTTAAATGTACCTGATTTGAAGAAGCCTCACCCCACTCAATGATATACATCAAAATGTATCTGATGTATTTTGAGTTGCCTTGTGCAGGTTAAGTATTTGCAGGGAAAGCTGAAAAGTTTCTAAGTCCATGTGTCGACACCCAGAAGGAAAGTGTCGACACTTAAGAAGACTTGTGTCGACACCCAGGCAAGCAGTGTCGACACTTGGAGTAATTGTGTCGACACCAGGGATACAGAGTCGACACCAGACAGAAAGTGTCGAAACATGAAGGCTGTGTCGACACTCAATGAAGAAATGTCCAGTGAAGAAGTGTCGACACTTAGAAGCAGTGTCGACACCCAGAGGAACTGTGTCAACATCAGAAAGTGTCGACACTTGGAGGCTGTGTCGACACTCAGCAAAAGTCAGCAGAGTCTAAGTATAAGTGTCGACATAATAAAGAATGTGTCGACACTCTGCAGAAGACTCAACACATGAATAAAGTGTCGACACAATGAAGAATGTGTCGACACACAGCAGAAGACTCAATACATGAAGAAAGTGTCGACACTGGGAGGCTGTGTCGACACTCAGCAAAGTTTAACAAAAAATTCTAAGTACAAGTGTCGACACAAAGAAGATGTGTCGACACTCAGCCAAAGTCTCAACAGAAGAAGAATATGTCGACACTAAGAAGATGTGTCGACACTCAGCAAGTATCAACACAGAAGGCATGTGTCGACACCAATAAGATGTGTCGACACTGAACAAGTTCAACACATGAAGATGTGTCGACACAAAGGAGTTGTGTCGACACTTACAAGAATTCAACTAAGTACTGAAGAACAAGAAGTTTTGTCGACACACAATATCAGTGTCGACACATGATGAAGAAGCAGTGTCGAGATATAAATTCTACAATACAAGGAGTTGTGTCGACACCTTGAAGGCTAGTGTCGACACTTAGTCTACTTGTGTCGACACTTAGTCTACAAGTGTCGACACTTAAAGATAGACTATCTCGACACTTCCAGACAGTTACAAATACTTCAAGAAGTGACTAGATGACATGACAGCTGCCATTCCAGCCGGTCTACTGCAACTGTCAGAGATGTCAGAAAGCCGTTAGAAACCGGATCATCCGGTCTCCATGAAGAAGGCCTATATAAAGGCTTATACTGTCAACAGAACAAGATGATTTTACACAAGTCCAAGTGATTACCAACAAGAGATCAACAATCAAAGAAGAAGATCTAGCTATTCATTGAAGAATCAAGTGAAGATCTAAGTAGTTGGAGAGAGAGAGCTCCTTCCAAGAAGACAGTCGTTGGAACCAAGCTGTGAAGAAGGGTTCAGACCTTGTTCTGAATCTTATGTTGCAGTGATTGAAGATCTGCTGCAGAGAGTCAATCCTATTATGTTCTACATTCAAGAAGCTTTGAAGAAAGTCAAGTGAGGTTGATCTCAGAAGAGTTCTTCCAAGAACTCATCAAGAACCTTTCAACTCATCTCTCTTTTTCTGAGTTGTAGGCATACACTTTGTAATTCTAATTTTCTTGTAGGTACCTTAGGGATCTGAGTTGTAAGCCTGCAATTATAAAGGCTGAGTGGTAGTACCTATGAACCTGAGTGTAGGAGATTCTTATCTCTGAGTGTAGGCCTGTTGTGGCTGAGTGTAGGCCTTGTGGCTGAGTGTAGGCCTTGTGGCTGAGTGTAGGTCTTTGGAGAAGACTGAGTTGTAGGGCCTTGGGCCTGAGCTGTAGGAACCTGTTTGGGGTTCTGAGTGTAAGATCTGAGGATCTGAGATAGTGGAGGAGTTTGGCCGAATCTAGTACACTACTAGATAGGCGAAGGGGGAAAATGGATGTACCCAAACCTTGGGGAACCACTATAAATCTGTGTGTTTACGGTGTGCATGTTTGATTCTGTGATTGCTGAATGATTTCTGTGAAGTAGTAAATATAACTCTGTGATAAAATCTACAATCTGGCTAAAAAGTTTAAAAAGATTTAGTCACCTATTCACGCCCCCCCCCATCTAGGTGATTAGGTACAATTTCTTTCAATCTCTTAAGTCATCTTTCTGAAATCATACTTGTTCAGCCAGATAATTGGTGCCTTCCTTATAAAAAGATCTGAATTTCTGTAGCTGATCAGAGAGGAGTTTCTGTGAGGCTTGTATAGCTGTTTGAACAACAGCCAATTATTCTTGAAGTTGTTGATCAAACTCAGACTTCTCTTTAGCCTTTTCCTTAGTTAATGCAGTTGTAGTATTCTTTAACTCAGTAACAATCACATTATGTGATTCAGTAAGATTATCATTCATCCTGAGCTGATTTTCCAGAACATATCCTTGCTTAACTACTATGTCATCAATTTGAGTCCTGGCCTCTTGTTACTGCTTGGCCAGATAAACTACAATATTACCTCCTTTATGGAAGTAATCTGTCATCTCCTTCTTATACTGATTGACTTCAAATCTTATTGATTTAATATCTTGAGCCAAGGTGAACTAGAGTTCCTTATGGCTTTGATCCATATATTTTTAAGAGCTTGTCTTTGCTCATCCATTTTAACTTGTAGAGCAACTAACAGTGAACTGAAGTCAACTGTTGGAGCTGAGGGTTGTGAGGCAGTATGTAAAGCTTTCGTATATCTTGAGCTTTTCTTCCTATAAACCATCAGTTTTCTCTTCTTTTCTCTGAGTGCTTCTCCATCATCAAATTTAGATGAACTTTCAAGGTTCACTGTGTCCTTTGGACTAGAGGACATCTCCTTGTCAGTCCTTGGAAACTCCCACTTAGTCTCTTGCTCCTCCCCCTTAGTCCTTGGCACTACTTCCTCAGTCCTTACTTCTGGTAAGTCAGGAAACAATTCCTCAAGTGTGAATTCTTGTTGCAGTTGAACTAGAGGAACATCTATATCTTGTACAATTAATGGAGCATCATCTAATGCAGATGTATCATCCATTGATATATCCTGTGCAGGGTTTTTATCATGGTGTGTCTGTTCAACATCAGTTAGAAGCACAGTTAGTGTATCTGGCTCAGTATCTAGTGTAGTTTGATTAATATCATCTATTACCTCAAGAATAGTTTGAGTGACTGTTTCACTCTCTAATGCAGCTTGCTCTTTCTCATGAGCAACTTATGGAGGCAAGGCCTCTTGTTGAGCTGGAGAAAGCTCATTGGCTCCCCCTAGATGAAGCACATCCTGAACTTTATCCAGTTGGATGGTGCTTTTTGGAATATGCTCCCCTGCATCTGACTATCATCTATATTCTTAGGGGCAGATGATTTCCTTGCAAATTCTTGTTGTTCTTCATCTGAACTGAAGATCACTTGTTCTTCTGAATTACTAGAAGATTCAGGTTTCCTGGGGGTTGTCTTTGTTTTTCAGTTGTGGTTGTTTCTGTGGTGTAGAACAATCCTTTGTCAGAACTCTTTACCACCTAGATAGTATTTTCATATCCATCCTTCTCATGTGGTTTATTCTAGATCCTGTTGTGTGGTTCATCACTTTAGGAATATTCATTACCAGATACAGACTCAGTATTCTTACTAGATTAGGTTTCTTCAAACTTTCCTTGATCTTGTCAAAGATCACAACAAACCAGTTAGTTTTAATTCTGAAGATAACTTTGGTCATTAAGCTGAACATATAGGCTGAGATCCTATCATGTCCTCCTGGTTTGCAGAGAATTACTTTTCCCATAATCTCTGAAAGAAACTTTCCTTGGGAGTTCATCCCCTTCCTCTGCATTGATGATTCAATCTTAGTGGTGGGATCCAGTCCACACCATTGAAGAGCTTCTTTTGTCATTCAAGATGTGACTTCATCATCTTCCTGAGTCCTGGGCAACTGTAGTGTCTTCCTCAGACGCTTCTGTGTAAGTTTTACCTTGCTTCCTTGAATTGATGATCGAATCTTCAATCCAGTTGAATCGAGGGTTGCTGTTGTATAGAATTCAAGAACCTCTGTATTCTAGATCTTGGTAGGTTCTGAAACTAGATATTCCAAACCACTTTCTTTGATTAGGGTTATCACATCTCTGATCTCAGTCGCAGCACTCTCAAAAGCATTGCGAACTAATTCATAGCCTTCATTGATGTTGTTCTCCAACTTTGTTGCCATTGGTGACGAGAAATTTGAGGAGAAGAGAGATGAATGTTTGTCGACTCAAAGATTTGGTCTCGAAAATGTTGAGAGCGTAGTCGACAAAGTTATTCTGTGAACTATTTATATGTTTGTCAACACAGAAGGTCAAAAGGCGGGGTAATAGATACTTAATGTGTCGACACTGTAGAGATTGTGTCGACACAGACTTCTAATGTCTCCACAGAGTCAGACAACACTATGTGTCGACACAGTTTGCAATGTGTCGACACAGACTTCTTAATAGTTGACTCTAATATCTACGTGTCGACATAGACGACTGTATGTGTCGACACTACTATCTAAATGATTGAACTTCTATGTGTCGACACCAAACTCTGAGTGTCAACACAACTATCTCACCACTATTTTGTTGTGTCGGCACAAATTTCCTTATATGTCGACACAAACTACTATACGTCGACACATATTTCCTTTTGTGTCGACATTAACTACTATATGTCGACATTGAATTACTTAGTCAGATTTACCAAGTTACTCTAGGTTTAACATGCCTAATTCAATTTTGAAATAATTGAATTTAGTTTCATCTAGTGGTCTAGTAAACATGTCAGCTATTTGATGCTTTGTGGTGACAAATTCCAAACAAATATCTTCTTTTTCAACATGCTCACTAATGAAGTGAAACCTATTTCCATATGCTTTGTTCTGCTATGTGATACAGGATTTTTAGCATTAGAAATAACACTTGTAGAATCACAAAATAGTGGAGTTCTACTTACCTTGAGACCATAGTCTTCAAGTTGATGTTGAATCCATAAAAGCTGAGCACAACAGCTGGCTGTAACAACATACTCAAACTCTATAGTGGAAATTGCCACACTTGTCTGCTTCTTACTGCTTCATGACACCAATCTTCCACCTAGAAAATCACATGTGTCAGTGGTGCTCTTTCTATCTTCTTTGCAACCTGTAAAGTCTGCATCTGAAAAACCAGTCAGTAGAAAGTCACTATTCTTAGGGTACCAAAGTCCAAGATTAGGTGTGCCCTTAAGATATCTCAAAATTCTTTTAAATGCAGTATAATGAGATTCTTTTGGGATTGCTTGGTACCTAGCACAGACACATGTAGCATACATAATGTCTGGTCTACTGGCAATTAAGTATAGAAGGGAGTCAATTATCCCTCTATACAAAGACTCATCTACAGGTTTTCCTGCATCATCTTTGCCCAAAGGCATACTTGTACCCATTGGAGTTCTCATGGTGGTGGATGACTTCATACCATATTTCTTAATTAACTCCTTGGTGAACTTAGACTGTGATATGGACAAGTCATCACCAGTCTGTCTTACTTGGAGTCCCAAGAAGAATTTCAGCTCACCCATACTGCTCATCTCAAACTTCCCTTGCATAAGTTTTGCAAACTTCCTACAAAGGTTGTTTTCTGTAGATCCAAAGATTATGTCATCAACATAAATCTAGACTAGGATCATCTTACCCTTTGACTCCCTAAGGTATAGAGTCCTGTCTATTTTCCTCCTTGAAAATTTATTCTCAATGAGGAAGGTAGACAATGTTTCATACCAAGCTCTAGGGGCTTGTTTCAAACTATATAAGGCTTTCATAAGCCTATAAACATAATCAGGATAAAGTGGATCAACAAAACCTGAGGGCTGTTCAACATAAACTTCTTCTTTAAAATTACCATTTAGGAATCCTGACTTGACATCCATTTGGTATACTTTGAACCCTTGGAAAGCAGCAAAGACAAGTAATAGCCTTATTGCTTCCAACCTTGCTACTGGGGCAAATGTCTGATCAAAGTCAATGCCCTCTTCCTGTCTATAACCTTTGGCACCCAGTCTTGCTTTGTTCTTCACTATGATGCCATTTTCATCTAGTTTGTTCCTATAGATCCACTTTGTCTTAATAATATTATGATCCTTTGGTTTTAGAACCAGCTCCCATACTTTACACCTTCTGAATTGATTCAGCTCCACCTGCATTGCATCAATCCAGTTGGGGTCTTGTATGGCTTCTTCAAATCTCTTTGGTTCCATCTGTGATAGGAAACTTGAGCAAAGCACTGTGTTCATGTGTTTGCTTCTAGTTTGCACACCATGTCTGGGATCACCAATAATTTGGTGTGCTGGATGATCCTTTAGATTACTTATTGCTGGAGGCATTCTATCAACAATTTGAACTTCTTCAATTTCTCCACCATGCTGAACTTCATTGTCTTCAATGTCAACTTATGGACCTTGTACTCCCCTTGGACGCAACCATCATTTTCCTCATCGTGCCTTGCAGTTTGGTCTTCATTAATGGTCAGCATGTCCAACTTTTCTTCTAAACCTGTTGAGCAACAAGAATTGCTAGACAACTCACAGTTAATTAGCTCAGATTCATCAAACACTACATGAACAGATTCTTTTACAACTTGTGTAGTTAAGTTGTAGATCCTATATGCCTTACTGTTATTGTTGTAGCCAACAAATATCCCATCTTGGGATTTGGCAGCAAACTTAGTTAAGTGAGACTTGCCAGTGTTAAGCACATAACACCTGCTACCAAAGATCCTAAAGTAGGATATGTTTGGTTTTCTGCCCTTCATAATCTCATAGGGTGTCTTTTTGTGGTTCTTAGTTATGGATGCTCTATTGAGAACATGGCAAACATTATTTACTGTCTCAGCCCAGAAATATTCTGGGGGAGAAGTGTCAATTAGTAGAGTTCTACCAGCTTCAATAAGAGTCATATTCTTTCTTTCAACAATTCCATTTTGCTGAGCTGTTCTAGGTGAGGGTAATTCCTGATGAATCCCTAGTTCTTCACAAAACCTTGTCATACATGCAGACTGAAATTCAGTTCCATGGTCACTTCTGATTTTGACCACTGAATTGTTAAGTTCATTCTGAATTTGTTTAACAAAGTTATGAAACACAGTAGGGGTTTCAGATTTATGCCTCAAAAAGAAAACCCATGTAAATCTAGAATAGTCATCTACTACCACAAAAGTATAAACTTTCCTACCTAGACTATGAACTGACCCTTTGACTCCCTAAGATATAGAGTCCTGTCTATTTTCCTCCTTGAAAATTTATTCTCAATGAGGAAGGTAGACAATGTTTCATACCAAGCTCTAGGGGCTTGTTTCAAACTATATAAGGCTTTCATAAGCCTATAAACATAATCAGGATAAAGTGGATCAACAAAACCTGAGGGCTGTTCAACATAAACTTCTTTTTTAAAATTACCATTTAGGAATCCTGACTTGACATCCATTTGGTATACTTTGAACCCTTGGAAAGCAGCAAAGACAAGTAATAGCCTCATTGCTTCCAACCTTGCTACTGGGGCAAATGTCTGATCAAAGTCAATGCCCTCTTCCTGTCTATAACCTTTGGCACCCAGTCTTGCTTTGTTCTTCACTATGATGCCATTTTCATCTAGTTTGTTCCTATAGATCCACTTTGTCTTAATAATATTATGATCCTTTGGTTTTAGAACCAGCTCCCATACTTTACACCTTCTGAATTGATTCAGCTCCACCTGCATTGCATCAATCCAGTTGGGGTCTTGTATGGCTTCTTCAAATCTCTTTGGTTCCATCTGTGATAGGAAACTTGAGCAAAGCACTGTGTTCATGTGTTTGCTTCTAGTTTGCACACCATGTCTGGGATCACCAATAATTTGGTGTGCTGGATGATCCTTTAGATTACTTATTGCTGGAGGCATTCTATCAGCAATTTGAACTTCTTCAATTTCTCCACCATGCTGAACTTCATTGTCTTCAATGTCAACTTATGGACCTTGTACTCCCCCTGGACAACAACCATCATTTTCCTCATCGTGCCTTGCAGTTTGGTCTTCATTAATGGTCAGCATGTCCAACTTTTCTTCTAAACCTGTTGAGCAACAAGAATTGCTAGACAACTCACAGTTAATTAGCTCAGATTCATCAAACACTACATGAACAGATTCTTTTACAACTTGTGTAGTCAAGTTGTAGATCCTATATGCCTTACTGTTATTGTTGTAGCCAACAAATATCCCATCTTGGGATTTGGCAGCAAACTTAGTTAAGTGAGACTTGCCAGTGTTAAGCACATAACACCTGCTACCAAAGATCCTAAAGTAGGATATGTTTGGTTTTCTGCCCTTCATAATCTCATAGGGTGTCTTTTTGTGGTTCTTAGTTATGGATGCTCTATTGAGAACATGGCAAACAGTATTTACTGTCTCAGCCCAGAAATATTCTGGGGGAGAAGTGTCAATTAGTAGAGTTCTACCAGCTTCAATAAGAGTCATATTCTTTCTTTCAACAATTCCATTTTGCTGAGGTGTTCTAGGTGAGGGTAATTCCTGATGAATCCCTAGTTCTTCACAAAACCTTGTCATACATGCAGACTGAAATTCAGTTCCATGGTCACTTCTGATTTTGACCACTGAATTGTTAAGTTCATTCTGAATTTGTTTAACAAAGTTATGAAACACAGTAGGGGTTTCAGATTTATGCCTCAAAAAGAAAACCCATGTAAATCTAAAATAGTCATCTACTACCACAAAAGTATAAACTTTCCTACCTAGACTATGAACTGACATAGGACTAAATAGATCCATATGCAAGAGTTACAAACACCTCACAGAGTCTTTGGTATCAAGACTATGAAATGAGGATTTGGTCTGCTTGCCTTTTTGACAAGCTGAACATATACCCTCTTTTATGCACTTAAACTGAGGACCATTCCTCACTAACTCTAAACTATAGAGTTGGCCTATAGTCTTATAATTCAGATGAGCTAGCCTCTTGTGCCATTGGACACACTGAGATGCTTTGTCATCTGCAACTAAACATACAGGAGAGTTCATGTTTTCATAATCAAAATTTAAACAATAAACATTCCCTTTTCTATAACCAGACAAGATCACCTTCTGATCACTTGTCCTTTTAATTTGACACTCATTCCTAATAAATGAAGTGTCATACCCAAGATCACTCAGCTGACTTATGCTTATCAAGTTATGTTTCAAACCTTTTACATAAGCCACTTGAGTGATTGTTATAGAACTAGCAAAAATATTACCAAACCCTTTTATGAACCCTTTTTCTGATCCACCAAAGATCACTTTGGGTCCACTCTCTATTGGAGTATAGTCCTTTAACATTCTTCTTGTTCCAGTCATGTGCCTGGAACATCCACTGTCTAAGTACCATATAAGGGTATGGCAACTTGGACTCACCTGCAGCAAATAAAATTAATTTACCTTAGAACCCCAATGTTTATTGGGTTCTAGGCTCAAGTTAGATTGAAACTTGATATTCTTACCAGCAGCCTTCCTCACATGTAAGCTGGAATTCTTCCAGACACTGGTGTTGTGCCAGCAATCATTGGTATAATGCCCTATCTTACCACAGCACTAGCACTCATATCTATTATACCTCTTTTTAGGTACAGTTTTAACAACATTGCTGTCAGCTGTTCTTAACATTGTTGGTGCAGTGGTTCTTTGCTTGAGTGCTGGAGCTACACCCTTGTCATTCAGAATATCAGGCTTACCGTAACCATGTATGATATCATGATCATATCTATTAGTTGGCTGCCACACTTTTCTGAAGGAAATGGGGGGTTCGAAGGCTAGAGGTTGTACTGGGGCTTTGCCTTTTCTTTTGGAATTGGCAGCCCTTGCATTTCCCTTAAAGCCTAATCCTGTCTTACCCTTTTTGGGAATAAAGTCATCAATTAAAGGTAAGACTGATTTTGGCTTAGAGAATTTAGCCATCAGATCCTTTTCCCTCTGAAGTTTGACTTCCAGACTTTTGATTTGATCATTCTTGAATGAAATAGTACCCATCTGAATAACAGTTATGTTTTTCAGTTTGGCTACTTCATTCATCTTTAGATCCAACATTTTTTCTAAATCTAATGCAGCCAGCTTAAGAGTCACAATTTCCTTGGTCTGTGCTTTGTTAAGGATTTTGCTTTTCTTAAGTTCTTGCAACAGATCACAATATTCATCAATAAGTTGATGAACATCCCCTTCAGATTCAGATTCATCCACATCTCTTGATGCAGATGCTTCTGATTCGGATCTAGTATAGTAATCAGAAACTATTGAAGAATTGTTTACCTTACTAGGACCAGGCTGATCCTGGTACTGATCTTCTTCTGTCAAGGCCATCAGCCCTTTACAACAATGTTCTTCAATTCCATTTACTGAGTCCAGCAATTTCAAGAACTCAGCCTCTTCTGCATCCTCTACAGTTGCCAACAGTCCTATGTATGCTTCAGCTTCAGCTTCAGCTTCAGCCTCAGAATCTGATGATGAAGAATATAACCAACTTTTTTCCTTCTTTACAACAAAGGATTTCTCCTTCTTGCCCTTGTTTTTTTAGTTTCTTCTTGTCATTAGATTCTTTCCTTTTGTTAGGACAATCAGCTACCACATGTCTAAGCCTGTTGCAATAATAGCAAACAATCTTAGTTGAAGGTAATTTACTAGGTTTAGAGCCATACCTGTCCTTCCTAGAGGATTTCTTTTTCTAATATTAATCACCCTTGGATTGTGAGGAGGATGGCTTGGATCTCCACTGTTTCTTCTTCAAGAACCTTTGAAATTGTTTTGAGAAAGCATCTAAGTCTTCATCAGAATTTGGACTATCTGATGTGTGACTGTCAGAACTTTATGAAACTACTTCTGCAGCTTTCTTAGGAGGAGATAGACATCCTCATGTCCTTTCTTATGGATTCAGTCTTGAAAGCCACTGACTTATCTCTGTAATCAACTTTATTACTTTTCTCCTCCTACTTTCTGACCATCATCTGCATCTCATATGAAAATAGTTTACCAAATAATGTAGGAGGTGAGATTTCTGGTAGTCTGGCCACTTCCCTAATATCACATATATTGGTGTCCCAGTCCTTAGTTAATGATCTCAGAAACTTATCATTTAACTCATATATGCTGAATACTTTTCCATATGACATCAATTCATTAACTATTCTGAAAAATTTCTTGTAACATTCAGTTATGCTGTGTGTTTTAGATTGTCTAAAACTTTCGTACTCCTTATTCAGCATAGACTTTCTGTCTTCTCTCACTTCTTCTGAACCCTCCATGTAGACAATTAGGGTGTCCCACATTTCTTTGGAGGTCTTGCAGTGAATTAAATTTTGGAATGTTGAATCATCTATAGCACTAACTATTATATTCTGTGCTCTCATATCCATAGTAGACGAGATGATCTCATCCTTTGTCATGCCAGAATACTCCTTTGGTGTCCTGAGATTTGCATCAAGAACTGAGACTTTCATTAGGATGAATGGCCCTTCTTTGACTGTCATATAGATTCTTGGATCTGAAGCTTTCATAAATAATCTAACTATTTCTTTCCATTTGCCAAAAATCTCTTTCCTGCATATAGGTAACTTCATACAATCAAACTCCTTATGATTCTCAATGGAACCCATTTTGCCTAAAAGATTTCTGCCTTGGAGATCTACTCAGACTGTTAAGTCTATTCTTTGAGTAACCTCGCTTTGATACCACTTGAAAGAATTGGTTTCAAGATGTTCTAAACACCTAGAGGGGGGGGGGCGGGGTGAATATGTTCAATTCTTTTTCTAACTTAGGCAGACAAATCTATCTAGTTTTGCAATTTATTCAGCATAAAACACAGCACAACATTCACATACACACAACATTCTACAGATTGCACACCAGATATATAGTGGTTCCCCAAATGATGGGTACATCCACTTTCCCCCTTCGCCTATCTAGCAGTGTACTAGATTCGGCCTAACTTCCTTCTTTCTTCTCAGATCCGCAGATCTTACAGCTCAGAACCAAGACTGGTTCCTACAATTTAGAGTGAATCCACACTCCTACAACTCAGGCACAAACCCTACCCCAGTCTCTTCCACAGGCCTACAACTAAGAGTGACACCCCACTCCTACAACTCAGGCAAAAGCCCTACCTCAGCCTCTTTCACAGGCCTATAACTCAGGGAACAGATTCCCCTACCTCAGGCACTCAGCCCTACCTCAACCTTTATAATTTAGGCTAACAATTCAGAGAAGTAAATCTCCTACACTCAGATCTATTACAGATCCTACAAAAGTTATTGATGAAAAGATAATAATATCTTCAACCAGATGGAGAGAGAATTGGTTAAAGGCTTCTTGATCAGTTCTTGATAGAACTGATTACTTAAGGATCAACTTGTCTTAGCTTCTTCAAAGGTTTTTGAATCTGAACAAAGTAAGGTTGATCTTCTTGGTGTTGGAGTTGATCTTCAATCAGCTTCCTTCAGAAATTAATCTGAATTCTTCTTCAGAATTGATCTGAATTCTTCTGACAGACTGTTCAGGATCTGCCTTCACTTGATGAGGAATTCTCTCCTTCTTATTTTTCTCTCTCTACAATCTATTGACTGTTTCTTCTTTCTCTTCTTCTAGATCCTCAATCCTTCAGAGATTATTCTTTATTCACTGATCGTGTTCACGATCACTTCTTCACAATTGATAATTGATTAGCTGTTTATTGTTGAGAGATCATATCTATATATAGGCTTCATCCATGGTTACCGGCTGTTCCAGTTCCAAATGGTCTTCTAACACCTCTGACAGATGTGACAGCAATGTCAGTAATGCCAACTGTCAAGTCTCTAGTTATATTACTTCAACCTTTATTGGACTTTGACTCAACAGCAGTGAATGTCGAGTGAATACTTCACATGTGTTGACACACATAGTCCATGTGTCGACACAAGTCTTGATGATGTGGACACTGCTTCACTTTTACTTCTCGACACAGCTTCTGTGGAATGTGTCGACACAAGTCCGGTGTGTCGACACAAACACTCCTTGTTTTGATAAAGTTGGTGTCAATAGAATTCTGGTGTGTGTCGACACAAGTTCTGTGTGTCGACACAATCGTTGTCGACAGAATTCTGGAATGTGTCGACAGATTCTCTGTGTGTCGACACAAATCCTGATGATGTCGACACAATCCGCCCCTTTGTGTTGATACAGCGTTGTCGACAGATTTTCAGTGTGTCGACACAAATTCTGGGTGTCGACACAATCTGGCCCTTGGTGTCGACACAGCCATTCCGAAGTGTCGACACTTGTAATTAGAAAAGTTTTCTTCCATTTACTTATCCTGCACATGATAACTCAACACAACATCAAATACAACTTGATGCATATCATTGAGTTAGGTGAGGCTTCTCTAAATCTGGTACACATTTTCCAATGTACCCAACAGAGGTATCTCCCACCGTAGTTACTGGATATTTTTCCAGTTTTGGGTGTGTCGAGTTATGGGACCAGCTTTCTCATTTCCCTTGGGTGCTCGTGGAATTTGTGGGTGTGTTGGCGGAGGTATCTCCCCCAACTTTTTGTCGGATGCTTACCGGTGTTTCCCTCGGGGCCCCTGGTTAAGTTGTTATGTGGGTGTGTTGGCGGAGGTAACTCCCCCCCCCCCCCCACATTTTACCGGATGCTTACTGGTGTTAGTAATTAAATTCTTTGCTTAACTAGTACGACCCTTGCTATATAATTACGTTGTTAAATTATAGTTGTACTACTAAACTATTGTTTCCACCCCGCTCGGTGTAGCCTGTCATATGTGCAGGCTCATGTAAGTTTTCCCACTGTTTACTTATCATTCTTGATGTACCTTTTTTTAAGTACTTTTGGTCTTGGGTTGGTACCTCATTTGACCCTTTGTTTATTTTGGCTTATTAATTCTCTGCCACCATTTGTACTCTCTTGCTGAGGTGTTCTGTTTTTGGAATGCCTAGGTTCAGAGCCGTAGCAGATAGCAGAGCTAGTTTTGGAGTTTCTGGGTGGCAGTGTTGGCCGTGGTTATTACCTCGTCTCAGCGAGGTACATTGTTGTTTATTTAGTTACTGGTTCAGACGTACTTTTCTGTAAGTGGGTTCGTGTCATTTGTTGGCACCCACAGTATTGTCATTTGTTTGATACTTGCTTGCTGCTTATTTGTCTATTTGTGGATCTGGATTACTTGCTCTCTGGGAGGATTTATGCTAGGAATGCATGCTAGGTATTTTCAACTATAAAATCTATTACTACTACTTCATGCACTGTATAATTTAAAAACTCTAGCTTGTTATATTTGGCGACCGTAAAATCTATCCTTACTACTATTATAAATTTAGAGTCTTGCATAGCATGAGTTGTCCTTTGGGGACGTTTATACTCATGTAGGATGTTGGAGTCAATCTAAATAAGTATCTTTCCACAACATATAATTATATTTTTATTCGTGGACTAAATGATCCATTAAGCTGAGGGATACGACTAACTACTTCACTTAAACTAAATTTTTTCCTTAAAATAACTTAAACAATCTCTCTTCATGATTAAGTAGGTGTCCGCATGAGTGTCCGCAGTTATCCCCTACTGACGTGGCATCATGCCGCGCATTTTCCCTTACTCTGCTATGTTATTTTATGCGGTGAAAATGCGGGTTGTGACAGGATCCAGGTTGCTTGACAATTGGTCGGGCAACCTTCTCTTGTTAGTATTAGTTGTTTAGTTACATTTCATGCACACATCGATGTATCATCAGTACGTCTTAGCCGAAGCATAGTCCCTACACTCATAGCATGATAAGAAGTATATGAGGCATAATATGTAGTATGGGATACATAATATGTGTTTGTATATGGATCCACCATAGGAGGCAACATGTGACGGTTATGTAGTATGGGATGCATAACCACCATCACATGGGTGCCCATTAGCACGTTTTCTTTTCTCGTTGCATGCCATGTTATGTAGTATGGGATGCATAACATTTCATGTGTACGCCGCTCATGCATGCATTAAGGCCTTTTTAGAATTCATGGCACTGCATACATAGCATACCATCGCATAAGCACACGTGCTAAGTTAAGGTTTACATGATGACACATGTACACACATAAATTTTAAATAAGAATGAAGAACCCATGCATTCATGTCATAGGAACAAGAGTTAATAGGATGAGAGGATATCATCCTAAGTAGGACATAACATCATTATAAAATCCCAGAGCAAGTTTCAGTGTAAGCAAGTGTATTTATGTATGGTCTGAACTAAGTGGTGTAGTCCTAGTTTAGGATAGAGTTTTAATGAGGTGTTTATTTGTTTTTTTTGAATGTCGCAAGAGCGTGTTTCAACCAGGTCGACTCCCCAGTCTGAGGGCGAGTCGTCAAGTGCGCGGGGTTAGACGATGATTGTTGAACTGCGCTAGAGCATGGAGACCCTGGCAGGTCAGATCGTGGCAATGCAAGCATAATTACAGGCATTGTTGGCTGCTACCTTAGGATGGCATCCTGGTGAGCAAACCCCCGTAGTGATTGGGTATGAGATTAAGATCAGTAAATTTAATAAGTCTGCTTCTGAGTTGAGAGCTGCTGAGGAGCGCAAGGTTAAAGGTTTCTTAGGCGGTCTCCAAAATGACGTTCACCAATTTGCCAATACTTACCAGTCCGAGACTAATGCGAGGACAATAGAAGTTACACTTGAAGTTGAGACCATTAGATATACTAAGGATCGTGGTATGATACCGAGGAAAGAGAAGAGGAAGGGTGTTGAGCATGAAAGCTCTAGGGCATCCGACCCTTCTTCGAAAAAGAAAAGTGGAGAAATATGTAGCTTCTGTGGTCGACCTAGTTACCTTTTTGAAAGGTGTTTCAAGAGAAGTGCCACACAAAAGAAGCAGCGGGTGCTCGCCATCCAAGGAGTACCCAAGGGAGATCTTGTGTGCATGTTCTGTTCAAAGAAGGGACATGACGTTAGTCATTGCTGGTTGAAGGAAAGGACTTGCTTCCATTGAGGGCAGAAGGGACACCTGAAGACTTCGTGTCCCCAGGATCAGTCCCCACTGCAGCCTGCCCCGCCTCAGGCTCTACCGCTACCACCAAACTAGGATAGAGGAAAAGGTAAACTGATCGTGATGACCGAAGAAGAAACTCAGTCTTCAACCCAAGTGATCTCAGGTTAGGTTCTATCTGGTTTTGTTATTGATTGAATAAGTTATGTATGCGATTTTATAAGTAAATTAAGGTAAAGAACCGTTGAGCGCATGTTCTTTTTTTTATTGTGTCGCTACCCACCCATTCGTGGCTAGGCCTTTTGTAGAGCGTCATGGTTTGACCCTCAATCAGGTTGATGACGTGTTTTGTGTCAAGTTTCCTTCTGGTGATTCTGTGGTATCAGACCAAGGTATTCAGGGTTGTGCGATTCGGTTATGTATTTTTTTGTCTAGTGGTTGCTGGTTTAAGGGTGATAGACCTGGAAGGTTTTGATGTAGTCTTGGGCAAGTACTGGTTGTCTAGGCATGACTCTATTACCCAGTGTAAGGTTAAGCGCTTGGACTTTAAGATGGACGACGGTCAACCCAGGAGTGGTTATGGTTATCCACGTCAGGATTCTCCGGTTATTTCTGCGGTACGTGCTCGGAAGCTTTTAGCTTCTAGATGTTTTTCTTGTTTGGTTTCAATTCTGGAAACTAACGTTTGTTTGCCGCGTTTAGAGGAGATTTGTATGGTGCGTGAGTGTTCAGATGTTTTCCTAGCTAATCTTCCTGGTCTTCCTCTTGTGAGGGACATAGAGTTCGTCCTAGGTCTGGACCGTTTTGTGATTGTATTTATAGATGATGTCTTGGTGTATTCCCGCAATGTTGAGGAGCATACTCAGTATTTGCGTTTGGTTTTATCGACCCTGAGGGAGCATAAGTTATATGCGAAGTTGAGTAAATGTGAGTTCTGGCTACCACGGGTGTCCTTTATGGGTCATGTTGTAAGCAAGGACGTTATTTCTGTAGACCCTGCTAAGATTTCTACTGTGATGGAATGGAAGAGACCTTCTGCACCTAAGGAGATTAGGAGATTCCTAGGCCTGGCTGGCTGTTATAGAGGATTCGTGGAAGGATTTTCAGTATTGTCTTCTCCTCTAACTAGACTTACTCAGAAGAATACCGCGTTCATTTGGGGTGATAAGTGTGAAGAGGCTTTTCAGGAACTGAAGAAGAGATTATGTACTGCTCCAATTTTAACCTTACCTACTGAAGGAGTTGAGTATGCTGTGTATGTTGATGCATCACATATCGGACTTGGTTGTGTTTTAATGCAAGATGGTAAGGTGATCGCGTATGGATCGAAGCAACTAAAGATTCACGAGAGGAACTATCCTACGCACGATTTTGAGTTTGCTGCCGTAATTTATGCGCTGAAGCTGTGGCAACACTTATTGTATGGCGCGTTGTGCAATATCTATACGAACCATAATAGTTTGAAGTATGTCTTCACTCAGAAAGAACTAAATCTGCGCCAGCGTCGGTGGTTAGAATATGTGGCTGATTATGAAGTGGAAATTCTTTATCATCCAGGAAAGGCCAATGTAGTAGCCGATGCTTTGAGTAGAAAGACCGCTAAATTTTTTTAACCTGTTGGTGCAGTCCTTGGTAGAAGAATTTTTGTTGATGAATATTGAGGTTGGGAGTAGTACTGTGCCTGCTAGTCTAGAAGCAGAAGAACCCTCTTGGATTTCCCTTACTCGAGCACATCAGAAGGATGATCCGAATTTGTTACACCTCCGGAATAGAACTGTGAAGGAAAAGTTGCCTGATTTCTCTGTGGATGAGTTGGATACCTTGAGGTATCGGGGTAGATTATGCGTCCCCACCTTTGGCGACATTCGGGCTAAGATCTGTGCTGAAGCTTATGGTTCCAGTGTAGCCTACCACCCTGGCTCCACTAAGATGTATAAGGATCTAAAGCAAATTATTTGGTGGTCAAGGATGAAGAATGATATCGCGAACTTTGTATTAGAATGTTATACGTGTCAGCATGTTAAGGCTGATCATAGAAGGCCTAATGGTAAATTGACACCACTTGATATTCCAAGTTGGAAATGGGAGAGTATTTTAATGGATTACATCACCGGTATACCAAAATCCCCCCGTGGGCATGACTCTGTTTGAGTGATAGTCGACAGATTGACAAAGTGTGTTCACTTTGTTCCGTTTAAGATTGGGTATTCGATGAAGAAGATAGTCGAGCTATATCTTGAAGTGGTTATAAGATTACATGGAGTGCCTGTTAGCATTTTATCAGATCGAGAGTCCAGATTTACGTCTCGCTTTTGGAAGAGTTTACAGGAGGGTTTGGGTACCGATTTAAGGTATTCCACCGCCTACCATCCGCAGATGAATGGTCAGACGGAAAGAGTAAATCAGATCGTAGAGGACATGATCAGGTGTTATATTTTGGATCATGGTGGTGCTTGGGATGAGCGTCTCAGACTCATGGAGTTTGCTTATAATAATAGTTATCAAGAGAGTCTGCAGATGGCCACGTTTGAGGCCTTATATGGGAGGCGATGTAGAACTCCTTTGTTTGGGCTGAAGCCAGTGAGAAATCATTGCTAGGTCCGGAAGACCTTGAGGAGATGTATTGTGTCGTGACTCATATTCGAGAAAAGCTCCATGTGGCTCAAGAGCGCTACGAGAAGTATGCCAATCAACGAATCGTTGATCTGGAGTTTGTCGTTGGAGACTTGGTTTTTCTGAAGGTTTCTCCGATGTCTGGCGTTAAAAGGTTTGGAAGGACCACATGTTAGACCCCCGGTATGTGGGACCTTTCCAGATTCTTGAGCGCATCGGAGTGTCAGCTTATAGGCTGGAGTTGCCTACAACCTTCCCTGGTGTCCATGATGTGTTTCATGTGAGCCAGTTGCAGAAGTTTGTTCGTTATGATCGTCAAGTCCTCGACTCGATACCCCAGTTTCAGCCCAACCTTACGTATGTGGAAGAACCTATTCGTATTCTGGATTCTCAAGAGCGTGTGTTGCGGAGAAAGACCATCTCTATGGTCAAAATTCTTTGGAGAAATCAAGACGTCGAGGGCGCGACGTGGGAATTGGAATCGGCGATGAGGGAATCTCATCCACACCTCTTCTCTTAGTTTCAGGTATGTCTTTATGTTTTCAGTCATGTTTGATTTTATCGTTTTGATTTGATTTTGGAGTTGTGTTAAGTTTCGGGACGAAACTTCTTTTTAGGGGGAGTGACTGTAACGCCCCCGATTTTTCGATGATTTTATTTGAGTGGGCGACGTCATATTTATGACGTCGTGGTGTTACTTTTAACGTCGAGTTGACGACGCAATGCCATTAAGGTATTTTCGCGTTCGTGCGGTCGAGTCAGCCGAATTCTTATTGTAATGGGAAAATTTTGCGTTTGGAATTTAAGTTATGTAATTTTGGGCTTGCTCGTCAGGTTTCGTCGCAATCCTAGCATTTTTTAAGTCTCGGCACGCGATTGAAGTTTTGGATTGTTTATGTTCGCCGTATACTTTGAAGATTAGTATCTCGGGAATGGCTCGTCAGATTTTGGTTGTAACTTCGTCGTTGTGTTCGTAGCGTCAGTATTCGCCTACGGCGTGAGTTTCGTTTAATTCGGCGATTGTTTGGGCCTCCGTTTTGATCTCGTAGTTTTCTTGTTCAAAAATATATAAGTATGATTATTTTAATATTATAGTACTATTCAAAAATGTCTTTTACTATTCACTCATATAGTTTGATCAAAATGTTACATTTGCAAAGAAATTGTTTTTCCTGCATGGCTTGACTCGAGTGAAATTCCTGCGTCTCGTGTAGGTGTACTGTTCTTGTAAATAATCGGTTAGTACTCGAGTAGCTGCCTTATAAGTACTCGAGTAGGTCTCTTATTGCACTCAAGTAGTTGCCTTACTACTCGAGTAGTTCTTTTCGAGTACTCAAGTAGCTGCCTTATAAGTACTTGAGTAGGTCTCTTTTTGTACTCGAGTAGTTGCCTTACTACTCGAGTAGTTCTTTTCGAGTACTCGAGTAGCTGCCTTATAAGTACTCGAGTAGGTCTCTTCTTGTACTCGAGTAGTTACCTTACTACTCGAGTAGTTCCTTTTGAGTACTCGAGTAGTTGCCTGACACTCGAGTAGGTCTTTCCATGTACTCGAGTAGTGATCTTACTACTCGAGTAGTTCTTTTCGAGTACTCGAGTATTCACCTTACTACTCGAGTAGTCCTTTTCTTGTACTCGAGTATCCCGTGTTGTACCCGAGTAGTACCCCTATAGTACTCGAGTGTCCCGTTCCTTTTGTCTCGGAAAACCGGTTTTAGCTGAACCCGGCTTATTTCTGCTGTTTGAGTATAAATACTTTCTACTTCATCTTCATCATTAAACCAACCGAGAATTTTTTCTTCTTCCCGAACCAGAGCGGCATGTGAGAAATAGGTCGTCCGTCCGTACTTCTTCCGGTGGCCGCCGACGGTGCTCCGGTGCTCGAAATCTTCAACCGAGTATCGATTTGGAAAGCTCTCGCCGAGAGATACGCCATCATGGTAATCTCTTCCCCATTTCTAGAGATTTCTCATTAGGGTTTTTCGGCCCTAACCTCTATTTCAGCCATTTTTTTGTCTAGATTTCAACTCCTCCCGCATTCTTTTGCCCCGATCTACGACGTGGAGTGATTCAGAGGACTTTTCCAGTAAAACCAAGGCAAGTGGTGGTTTCCCCTCATTTCTCCTTGTCCATTTTGATGGTAACGGCTATGTTTTCATGTTCCTTAAAATTTTCTACACTTATTCATCCAAATTATTGTTTATTATTATGATTAACCTTCTTGATGATCACTCGATGTTGTAAGGTTTTGTCATGATGAACTCGATCTTATTAAGTTATGATTAATCGTTCTTGAAGTGTCTTATTGATGGCTTTAAATGCCTTATTTTATCGTTATCGAATGTATTAGAGTTTATCTAGTATTGTAAATCTTCCGTAAGGGTTGATCAGCCGCGTCTTGAAACTAGAAATGCTTGGTAGAATCCGACGTGCCAAGTCCTGAGATTTATTTCATGGTGTTTCTTATTGCTGGTGTTAGTGGACTAAACCACCGCCGTAGCATCCTGTATTTTGAGCTTTGTTACCTTTCGGGGTTTTCCCCGGTGTTGTTGGGTTTATACTGTTGGTGTGCTGGCGGAGGTATCTCCCACCGCAGTTACTGGATATTTTCCAGTTTTGGGTGTGTCGAGTTATGGGACCACCTTTCTCTTTTCCCTTGGGTGCTCGTGGAATTTGTGGGTGTGTTGGCGGAGGTATCTCCCCCCACGTTTTGCCGGATGCTTACCGGTGTTTCCCTCGGGGCCCCTGGTGAAGTTGTTATGTGGGTGTGTTGGCGGAGGTAACTCCCCCCACATTTTACCGGATGCTTACTGGTGTTAGTAATTAAATTCTTTGCTTAACTAGTACGACCCTTACTATATAATTAGGTTGTCAAATTATAGCTGTACTGCTAAACTATTGTTTCCACCCCGCTCGGTGTAGCCTGTCATACGTGAAGGCTCACGTAAGTTTTCCCACTGTTTACTTATCATTCTTGATGTACCTTTTTTTCAGTACTTTTGGTCTTGGGTTGGTACCCCATTTGACCCTTTATTTATTTTGGCTTATTAATTCTCTTCCACCATTTGTACCCTCTTGCTGAGGTGTTCTGTTTTTGGAATACCTCAGGTTCAGAGCAGTAGCAGATAATAGAGCTAGTTTTGGAGTTTCTAGGCGGTAGTGTTGGCCGTAGTTGTTACCTCGTCTCAGCGACGTAGATTTTTGTTTATTTAGTTACTGGTTCAGACTTACTTTTCTGTAAGTGAGTTCGTGTCAGTTGTTGGTGCCCACAGTATTGTCATTTGTTTGATAGTTGCTATTTGCTTATTTCTCTATTTATGGATGTGGATTACTTGCTCTTTGGGAGGATTTATGCTAGGAATGCATGTTAGGTATTTTCAACTATAAAATATATTACTACTACTTCATGCACTGCATAATTTAAAAACTCTAGCTTGTTATATTTGGCGACCGTAAAAGCTATCCTACTACTATTATAAATTTAGAGTCTTGCATAGCATGAGTTGTCCTTTAGGGACGTTTATACTCATGTAGGATGTTGGAGTCAATCTAAATAAGTATCTTTCCGCAGCGTATAATTATATTTTGATTCGTGGACTAAATGTGCCATTAAGCTGAGGGATACGGCTAACTACTGCACTTAAAATAATTTTTTTCCTTAAAATAACTTAAACAATCTCTCTTCATGCTTAAGTAGGTGTCCGCCTGAGCGTCCGCAGTTATCCCCTGCTGACGTGGCATCATGAAACGCATTTTCCCTTACTCTGATAAGTTATTTTATGCGGCGAAAATGTGGGTTGTGACACTAATTCCCTTACTCGAGTACATATAGACTAACTCGATTATTAAGTAAGTGTTTCACTCGAGTATATAAGTAACTACTCGAGTAAAATACTTAGTAAAAATTTCTTTAACAGAATTTTCTCTTCTTCAATGAATTCAGCAACAAGACTTTCTCCAATCAGTCCTAATGCTTGAAAATGAAGTGTATCCCAATAGAGAGGCTACATATGAGTCAACACCATGGATCACATAATGAGGGATTACATTGTATGGTCCTGTGTTTGGTGACCCATTGTAGACTGACATTGGTCTACACTTGACAATATAGTTCTTCAAACACACAACTCAAACAAGACATCAAATACAACTTAATTCATCTTAGTTCAAGGGTGACTTCACCAAATCTGGGTTAATGTGGACAAAATACCCAACAGTCCTTATAGCTTCACTCTCTCCCTTTTTGACTTCTTCAATTATTTGAATGGTCTGGGAGGTGCTTCACTTGCTTATTTCTATTTCTATGTAGTTCACTCCAGCAGTAACATGATTTTTGTCTTCCAACATGTGGTCATCAAGTAGCTTTGTACATGCTTCCATCTTGGAAAAGATAGATGTATTCTGTTCATTCCTCAGAAATTTATCATTTTCAAGAATGGTCATTGAGTTCTTAGCCTGAATCTTTTGATTTTCTATGATAATGGCTATATTTTGTGTTGACACATCCAGCTTCGCCATTGTATAGTATACAGCTAGAGCAGCTCTTGTAAAGAACTTGACAGTTTCTTCTTTCAGCAAGTGAAATAAGAGGTTAGACCTGATTTATTCTAGAGGGAGGGGGGGTGAATAGAGTAATTAAAAATCTTTTTCCTATTTTAAATATTATCACAGTAATGAAAATAAATGTGATACCAATATTAATAAAGAAGAGATAATCTAAGCTAAACTAATCTAACACAACATATAGATATATCACAGCATAACTACCCTATCACAGCCACATTAAGAACAACAAGAAAAAGGGCAACCGAACAATACAAGAAATTTTATAGTGGTTCCCCAACCTGGCTACATCCACTCTTCTACCACCCTAGTAGGAATCGACTATCATCTTTTGATCAGGTGACTACCACCAATGAGCTTTTGATCAGGTGCTCAAAAACCAAATAAACCTTTGAAGGGAGTTAATAAACTCTTTATACAGAGGGGGTAGAGAGATTGATGATGTCTTCTCTTTCTCTATTCAATAGAGAAGATTTGTGGATTTGTTGTTGTCAAGAACTCCTTTCAATATCACTTGGAGCCTTGCACAGGGTGTAGGTCTTCAGTCTTCAGCCTTGACTTGAAAATGTTCCAGGAACTTCTGACTGATAGAGGTTTGTTGTCCTTGAGCAATCCTGGAGTGGAAGTAGAAGAAGACACTTGATCTGTATTTGTTGTTGTTCTTCTTCTTCAATAAGACCAAGGAGAAAACAAAAATGTTTTCTATACAGAGAAGGTTCAGAATATTTTGCTATTGATCATTTCTGTATCTGTATTCCTCTATATCCAGACTGTAAAGAAAAACTCTTTTATATCTTCAGTCGATTTCTCCTTTGAATTTTGAATTCCATTGTATTGAATACTGACTGCCTGGAGAATGAAATACGGCTGGAGAGAATATTTTCATTAATGAATTTCCCCAACTGTCCCGGTTAATTAAGCAAGTATTTAACCTGATGAACACCATAATCAATGCTGCCACTAACGGCTATATTCAGAGAATATATGCATTAATTACTCCGGAAAATATTGCTAAATAATATAAAATAAGGACAGAAATTGAGGGAAATACTAAGTCTGGAACTGCACAGAAATCGTCGACCAGAGAACAGATTTCGTCGACCTGAGATCATAGTTTGTCGAGCTGAGAAATCATGTAAGTCGACGAGTGAAAGTTTGTTCGTCGACCCGAGAAGCAAGTTCGTCGACCTGAGATCCAAAATCATCGACCAGAGCTCAACTAACTGCTTTCTGTGAATAACTTGCCAATTATGTGGTCACACTTCGTCGAGCTGATAATTAGAATTCGTCGACCTGAGTTCAGAGAAAGTATTCTGGACAGAATGTGTTGAAGTTGAACTTCCAGACTTCATCGACCTGAGCTCGAATATCGTCGAGCTCAACTCAGAGAATTGACTCTGAATTCATCGAGCGGAGCACGACTATCGTTGAGCTGAGTTCGACAAACGTCGAACTCACTTTCTGAACTGGATTTTCTTCTAAGTCTTGATTCTTCTGCTGTCTTCTGTTGACTGGTCCATGTAGGGTTGAATGTAAGGACTTAGCCTAAACTCTAGGACACAGTCATGACCCTGACTATACATGGTGGGTCAATCATCCTAGTTAGTGAACCTAGCCCAAATCCAACTAGGGATCCAACAGTCTCCCCCTATTTGGGTGAGGTCACTAATACAAATGAAATAAAAACATCACAAAGCAGGAAAATTATATCTGGCAGAAAAAATGAAACATTCAGCAGATATTTACATAATAGCTTTGTGACAGTATGTAAATAAAGAGTTCAGACAAACAAAAACTAAACTAAATGTATCATTTCTTCTTCTTCAGCTTTTCCTTTTGCTTGTCACCTTTCTCTTGGTCAGAAGGTTGTGTAAATTTGATTTCTTTATTTGGATTACCTGCTTCTCTCTTAGACATGGTCAAATCAGCAGCTCCAATAATATTAAGAGAGGTAGCTCTGGGCACAACAGCCTCTGGATGTAGATTCATGTAAGCATTTACATTAAAGAATTTATTAGCCTTTTCATACCTTTTTAACTCTTCTTTTCTATAGGTAGATATTGTAGAGTATTGGAATGGATCTCTTCCTTCAGCTTTAGCTTTATTAATCAATGATAATCCAACAAGTTCCTGGAACCTGTCCATTTTAAAAGTTGTCTCAGTTTTTGGATCCACAAAGGGAATAGGTGGAGACTCTGGCCTTTTAGGATTTTCAGCTTTATCTGTTTCAGGAGCTTGCTGTTGATGTTACTGTTGTTGATGTTGCTGTTGCTGATGTTGTTGTTGTTGATGTTGCTTGCTGGAGGAATACCTTTGTTGGCTGCTTCCTAGAGATGTTAAGGATCTACCATGATGTCTATGATAGGTTTGAGCATAAGAGGTAGACCTCTTAGAAGTACTACCTGAAGCACCAACAACAGGTGGAGGAGGAGGAGGAGGACCTCTCTAGTTTCTTTGAGGAGGGGGAGGAGAGTATCTCCTGCTTTTTTTTCTAGCTTTTCTGTTCATTCTTTGAAAGCCACATCCAAGCTGGCATCCCAGGATATGGAGTAATTTTTTGTAGAATGTAGTATGAAGTGTCATGTGTAGGATTGGGTTTGGGAGCAACAATGAGAGCAACCTTTCTCTTCTTAGAAATCTTCTTCTTTGCAGTAGAGCTATCATCTGAATCATCATCCCCATCTTCATCATCAGAAGATCCTTGAGGATTATCATATAAGGCATCAATGGCCTTCTGAAGATCTTTGGAAATTAGCTTTTCATCCTGAGATTGTGCTTGAGATTCTGGAAGAGCTGGAGCAACAGTTTCAGCAATATTTTAAGCAGATAATATATTTTCATGTTCTATATCTGCCATAATGATCTCATCTAGATCAGGAAGTGGACTGTCATCCATCTTGTATGTTGGAGCAGAGATGGCCTCTGGAGAAGAAATGTCCTTGGGAGGGGATGGTACAACTGATGGCTCTGTTACTGCAAAACTAGCCTTAAGTTGCTTGTCAACTGTGGGGCTTATTGGTGTAGTTTATGGAACTATATCCAAGGATTGTTGTACATCAAAGCTGGGTAGATTTTTTCTATAAACAAGATTGAACAAATCAAATAAAAATTCAGATTAACTGTGCGATTTATAATACAATCACCAACAATTTTTATTCCAGCTATAATTGACTCATCCTTATCTGTATCAGAGTCAATTAAATCTATTATATCATCAGGGATAGCTGTGTCTTCTAAAGAATCATCAGACATTATTTCATCTGTTGCTGCTTCTACTACTTCTGTTGTTGTTGTTGTTGTTGCTTCTGCTACTACTGTTGATGCTAGAGCTTCTTCATCACAGAGCATCTCCCCCTGACTGGTTTCAAGGGGTCCTGAAGCCAGTCCCCTATAAGAAGGAACAGGGGATAAGGCAGTAACTTTGGCAGAAAGTGATGTGATGGAAGAAATAAGGGGAGCTAGAGCATCAGTTATAAGCTTAGTAAGGGTGGTAGAGATGATTGCCAGAAGGTCTTTAGCAATGTCAGAGAAGTTGAGATAAAGAGATTCTGGAGTAGTGGAGGAGTATGGAGTGTGATGACCACAATTTGAACAGACAGAGAATGCACTGGACATTTCTGTGTGTGTGTAGTCAGGTACAATAGAGGGAATGACAGTTTGGGTGAGTGGAGGTATGGGAATAGAGGGAGTTATAGTTGTAGAAAGGGGAACTGTTGTTGTGGGGGAGGAGATATGTTCCTGATGTGGAGATGGTGGAGGAAACATTACATTGAAGTTGTCGGAGGAGATAAATGTGTCAGGGTGTATGCCAGTTAAATGAGGGGGAAGTGGAGATTGAGGTGGAGTGATGTGCTCAGGAGATTGGTGAGTTGGTGAAGTAGGAACTGGAGATTGAACTGGTGATGGAGTTGGTGTGGGTAGATGAATTTGATGTTATTGTTGTTGTTATTATTGTGGAGGTAGTGGATTAGAAGGAATATTGGTGGTGGAAGGAACTTCTTTTGGAGGTGGAGGAGCGGATGTTATGGCCCTGGTGCTCTCAGAAGTTCTTGAGGAGGATGAAGCGCTGGATGGCTTGGTGATCTACCTCTCCCATCTGCCAAACAGGGGTGAGGTAAGCCTTTTTGAGCATTTATGAACACTGTCGTGGAGACAAGATGTTGAGGAGCATTTTCATGAAGGATGATTCCCAGAATCCTTCCAAAGCACACTTCCTTCTTATTGTTCTTCTTTTTGATTAACTCAAATAGCAGCTGGCCCAGTTTGCTGCTTTCTTCTCTACCAGAGCACCCATCACCATGAACTGGTGACTAGTGATGTAGTCATGTGCTGTGTGTTTGCCCAACAGCACTTTCCCAACTACATCTGCTAAGAACTTATTCTCAGTAGACAAATTCTAATTTAATAATTTGTTTGGGTTCTCTCCAGTGTGACCCATTTTGATCAGCATATTCTCATATTCCTCATTATTTATTTCAATTTCTTCATCACCATTCAGTAAACAAAAAACTTCGGTTAGTACAGTGGAGGAAAGGGAAACAGTGTTACGAGATATTGTTCCCGTCATAGTATCTTCTGATGTTGTTGAGGTAAATACCCATTACTTTATCTCTGTCAATGCTATCTTAATTCTGTGAGTCATGAATAGCTTCAGATGTTGTTCTTCAAATAACTTCAGAATTTCCACAAAGATTGGGTCAGAATGCTGGAATGATTCAAAGTCAATATCAAATCCCATATCAAATTTCATTACAGCAAGAGTGGTCGCCAGAATCGCCATGAGTTTGCCTGCAACAAAAACAAAGAGATTAAGTGCAAGAGAACTAAAAGCGCGGGATGGTGGTTGAAGAAAACCTAGATATATGGTTTTCATAATATGAACCGACAGACTACGTTCGACGAAAAATAAAAAATTCATTGATCTGGGGTGGACAAAATATTTTATAGTCAAAAGAATTCATCAATCTCAGTCAGAAGAAGTGTAAACATTTCGTCAAGTTCAGTTTGACGAAACCTTTCTGAAGAAAATTCGTCAATCTCCGTTCGACGAAAATAGCTTCACTCACAGAGAGGTAGTCGATCTCCGTTCGATGAATTGCTCTTGAACTTTCCCAGTCCGTCGATCTCCATTCGACGAACTTTGAAAAATTCACCAACCATAGACAGAAATTAAATTAAGGCTTCTCCATTTATCATACCAAGCTAATTTATGAAGAATAGATGGTTCCTCTCATCCAAAGGTTTGGTGAAGATATCTACTCTTTGCAAATTAGTGTAAATATAAACAAGATTATTATTTTTTTATCTACACACTCTCTAATGAAAATGGTGCATAATGTCTATATGCTTAGTCCTACTGTGATGGACTGGATTTTGTGCAATGTAAATTGCACTTGTGTTGTCACATAGTATAGTTGAATTATTTAAGTTGAACCCATAGTCGAGAAGTTGGTTCTGAATCCATAGCTTCTGAGAACAGCAACTGCCAGTTGCTATGTATGCTGCTTCAGCTGTTGATGTAGACACAAATGACTTCTTTTTGCAAAACTAAGAGACTAATCTAGCACCACGGAATTGGCATGTTCCAAAGGTGCTTTTTATGTCTACTCTGCATCCAGTAAATTCAGCATCTGATTATCCAGTTAACTCAAACTCTGACTCAGTGGGATACCAAAGTCCTAGACCAGGATAACTCTTTATATATCTCAAAATCCTTTTTAAGAAAATTAGGTGAGATTCTTTAGGGTTCACTTGGAACCTAACATAAAGACATGTAGCAAATATTATATCTGCTCTGCTTGCTATAAGGTATAACATGGACCCAACAATGGCCCTATACAATTTCTGATCAACTGGCAGGCCATGTTCATCAGAGTGAATTACAACATTAGTGGCCATGGGTGTTTTCTTTGCTGAGGCATCAGCCATCCTAAACTTTTTGATAAGCTCCTTAGCATACTTAGCCTGGGATATAAATATGCCATCAGGTAGCTGCTTCACTTGGAGACCAAGAAAGTAGGAGAGCTCACCCATGCTACTCATTTCAAACTTTGAATGCATGAGGTCAGAGAACCTCTTGCATAGTTTGGAATTTGTAGACCCCAAAATAATATCATCTACATAAATTTGTACTAACAAAATTTGATCCTTATGGTGTCCAGTGAATAATATTCTATCTACAATGCCCCTAGAGAACTTATGCTCTATGAGAAATCTTGCTAAGGTTTCATACCAAGCTCTTGGAGCTTGCTTTAGACCATAGAGAGCTTTATGCAATTTAAAGACATATGCGGGATGAGTTGGAGAGATAAAATCTGGAGGTTGTTCAACATAAACCTCATCTTTCAGTTCTCCATTCAGAAAAGCACTTTTGACATCCATTTGATAAACCTTGGATTTCTTGTAGGAAGCATATGCAAGGAAGATCCTGATTGCTTCCAACCTTACAATAGGAGCAAAAATCTGGTCATAGTCAATCCCTTCCTCTTGCCTATAACCCTGAGCAACAAGCCTTGCTTTATTCCTTATGATGACACCTTGGGCATCCAGCTTGTTTCTATATACCCATTTAGTTCCAATGACTGAGTAGTCTTTTGGTCTTGAAACTAAATACCAAACTCTACATCTCTCAAATTGATTGAGCTCCTCTTACATTGCAACAATCTAGTGGGGATCTTGCTCTGCATCTTTAATGGATTGAGGCTCAATTTGAGTTATGAAGCAGGCATGCATCAAGTCTTGGTTGAGTTGATGCATTGTCTGCACACCAAATGAAATGTCTCCAATCACTTGAGATACAGGGTGATCCCTAAGTGTGACAAATTCAGTGGGTGGAGTTGGTTGAGCAACACCTTGGGGGATAAATTCCTCTTGTGGAATTTCATTATCTATTGGATAGGTTTCATCCACCTATAAACTTTCTTCTTTACTTTCTTCTTCAACTTGTGGAGAGGGATGTATTGGAACCTCTTTGGTGAGGCTTAGATCATCCAATCTCTCACACAAGTGAGGTACCTGCAATGTACTGTTGGTACAAATTTCTTTCTCCTTATAAGACATGTTAGCTTCATCAAAAGTTACTTGAACAGATTCCTGAATTTTTAAAGTAGATTTATTAAATAACCTATAAGCTTTGCTGACTTGGGAATATCCTAGAAAAATTCCCTCTACAGACTTAGCTTCAAACTTTCTAATATATTACTTGTCATTGTTATGAATATAACATATGCAACCAAGTATTTTAAAATAGGTGACTTTAGGTTTCTTCCCTTTAAGCAATTCATAGGAAGTCTTATTCTTAAGCTTATGTACTAAGCTTCTGTTCGGTACATAGTTTGCTGTGCTCATAGCCTCTGCTCCAAAGGATAGGGGCATGTAAGAATCTGCAAGTAATGTGCCTGCAGCTTCAATTAGGATTCTATTCTTCCTTTCAGCAACCTCATTTTGTTGAGGTGTTCTAGGAGCTGAGAAACAGTGCCTGATGCCTTCCTTCCTACAGAACTCTTGCATAAGAAGAGGCTCAAACTCAGTACCATGATCACTTCTGATCAATGAAGTTGGAGTAGAGTACCCAATCTATATGTTCTTGAGAAAATCTGTAAGAAACTTAAAGTTATCAGACTTAGATCTCAGAAAGAAAACCCAAGTGAATCTTAAGAAGTCATCTACAATAACTAGAGTATAAGATTTCCCTCCCAGGCTTTGTACAACAATAGTGCCAAAAAGGTCCATGTGTAGCATGTAACACCCCCTATCCATCACATAGCATATAGCAGTAGGTCCGGCCGGGGCCCGACGCCGTATGCCACAGACAGACCGGGTGGTTACTCATGGAAACCATGCAACCAATCAATGTCCTACACAGAGCATTCTAGCGGAAGCAGTTTATAAAGGTTGCAAATAAGAACCCAGCACTAAAGAATGAATGTCCACTAATCCAAAATAGGAATGTTATACAAATACCAACATAAGCCTTAAGGCCTTACAAAATGTTTCACTTGATATTACATGATTTACAAACTACGGCACGCAGGCCGGTCATACATGAATAAAACAGTAAACACTTCCAAATAGGCCTTCGACGGCCGGCTTCGCACTTGGGCTTTAGCCCGCTATTGACCGCTTGGTCCAGCAGGACCTGCAAACAACAAACCACCGCACGGTGGCAAAACAAGGCAACGGTCAGCAATGCTGACCAAATTATAATGATCCCGCCCCCAACTCGGGGCGGCGATGCTCCTTCCCTGCATTTCATTAGCATAAGAGGGCAATATATATAACCATTTCATCACAGACGTTGGCTCGCACGGCCACACGCCCCGTGCTCTCAGGGCACATTCTCGGTGAACCGGTCGATGTCACGTCAATTAAAGCCATAGACATTCCGGACTCACCACCGCCACTTTGACGGCCAAACCTATGAGCATTTTGTCTTCCTAGCCTGGGTCATGACAATTTAAGCCATTGACCGCCGAAGACCCTAATCTATGCCAAAGACAAGTGCCACGTACCCTTAGGTCTCTTTAAGTGAACGACATAGAACGGGTACGGTTCCATCTAACCCGTGCTCACATCGCAACGACAATTTAAGCCATTTGCGCGGGTCAAACTTCCACCGAGTCCCATTTCCATCACAATTCACATAACCTGGTTATGTTCAAGTTGGCTCTCAGGACACCAAGTTGGCAAGATCACGCATCCGCCCAGTTTTCCGGGTGCAACTTTGGGTCAATCCCCAAGGCTCCCTGCTGCAATCTACCATGTAGAAAACCCGAAAAATAACCAATAGCACGGAGTCTTCTCCGACATTTATGCAATGCAACATCACCGATCCAGACCAACATGTACGGGTAGGCTTCAAACATCATGCCTATGTCCGTTCTCTCTTACGGACTCTAAACAATGGGGACTTCACATATCTACCCGAAGGAACGCCTCCAACTCTCTGCAAACTCGCGAGAGCGGGCTTCCTATGCAAAGAAGGAGAGATACTCATGCTCAAGAAGAGAATCGTTACCCTAGCGTTCCTCTTTGGCGCCATGGAAAAGTAAGCGGATGAAAAGCACCGCACTAGCTTTACCTCCGTGGATCCGGAGTCGGCTCGCGATTTGGAGCTTCGAAGCTCCTCCAATGGCTGTATCTAGCTCCTTCTTCCTTCCTTGGCTCTCCTCTCTCTCTAAGCTTTTAGAAAGATAATAACTTATGAAAAGTGAGGGTTTCTAAGTCCAATCCCAGGTATATACCTTCAGGAACAACCCCCAGCCGTTGGATCATCAATTAAAGAAATGAATGGCTTTGATTCGGGACTGAAATGACCAACCTGGACTGCACACGGCCTGGCACACGCCCGTATCCAGGGCCGTGTGCCTCATTCGCCGTCAAAATCGGCTCGCCTGGAACAACACACTGGTATCGAACACGCCCGTGTTCAACCTGACACGCTCGTGTTCCACCTGACACGGCCGTGTGGCCGGCCGTGTACCCCCATCATTTTTCCCCAAAAATAACCCGAGCACTGCACGGGTTCTAGGACACGCCCGTGTCACCTCAACACGCCTGGACCCCAGGCCGTGTACATGGTCTCGACACTCGACACTTCGTCGAGCGAAGATCATCGACCTGATGACATGGCCTTGGACACGCCCGTGTCCTAGGCCGTGTGCCTTGTCTCGACACAATGTCGAGACCAAAGTGTCGACTTCCCGGGACGAGTGTCGACACGGGTTGACACGCCCTGCGACACGCTCGTGTCGCAGGCCGTGTGCCATGTCTCGACACTTCGTCGAACGCTGAGTGTCGACTTCGCGGGCTAAGTGTCGACACGGGTCGACACACCCTGCGACACGCCCGTGTCGCAGGCCGTATGCCCAGTCTCGACACAATGTCGAAACCAAAGTGTCGACTTCCCGGCTCACTGTCGACACAAGCTTGACATGCCCTGGGACACGCCCGTGTCCCAGGCCGTGTGCCTGCAGCCATAACCCAAAACTGGCCCAAAACGTCCTCTGTCGCTCCTTTGAGTTTCGGGGCGTTACAACTCTCCCCCTCTTAAAAGAATTTCGTCCACGAAATTACATAAAGGAAAGACATGTAAAAAACCAAAATTTGTACCTGAGCGGAACAACTCCGGATACTCGTCAAGCATAGTCTGCTCTCGCACCCAAGAGAGCTCCTCACGACCGCAATTGTCCCACCGGACCTTGACCATCCTGATCTTTTTATTCCGTAGCCGCTTGACCTCCGAGTCCTCAATCCGTACGGGTTTGACCTTTGTCGTCAACCCACTATCCACCGGCACTTGATCGACCGCGATCACTTGCGTAGGCTCTTGCACCGCCTTCCGAAGTACCGAAATATGGAATACATCATGTAAACCACTAAGCTCCACTGAAAGCTTCAACCGATAGGCTGCTTCACCGACTCGCTCCAGAACCTCAAACGGCCCAAGGTACCTCGGGCTTAGCTTTTTCAATCGCCGCACCCGCGAGACACCCTTGAACGGCTTGATCTTTAAGTATACATAATCGCCCACAATGAACTCCACGTTCATGTGCTTGGCATTATAGTACTTTGCTTGCCGGTCCTGAGCGATAAGCAACCTATCCCGAATGGTTCTCACCAAAGAAGTAGCATCCTCCATGTCCGATCGCTTATACAACTTTGACTCACCTGTTTCTAACCAAGACAATGGCGTGCGACATTTTCTACCATAAAGGGCCTCGAAAGGCGCCATCAGAATACTCGCTTGGTAGCTATTTTTGTATGCGAACTCCACCAAATAAAGGTGGTCCTCCCATTGCTTTCCAAAATCCAAGACACACATGCGGAGCATGTCTTCCATGGTTCTATTGACCCTCTCGGTCTGCCCATCCGTTTGTGGATGGAAGGCTGTGCTGAATTTCAACTTTGTTCCCAACATTTGTTGCACTAGCCTCCAATCATTGGACGTGAACCGCCCATCTCGGTCACTCACGATGCTGCGGGGCACACCATGAAGCCGTACTATGTTATCCACATAAAGCTTTGCCAACTTCTCCACCGGATCATCCTTCCTATGCGGAATAAAATGCGACACCTTCGTTAACCGATCAACAACCACCCAAATGGCGTCGTTCCCCTTTTGCGACCTTGGCAAACCGTGCACAAAGTCCATAAAGATGTCGTCAAATTTCCACTACGGAATAGGCAAGGACTTAAGAAATCCTCCCGGCTTTTGGCACTCCGCCTTTACCAAGGCGCAAGTTTGGCACTTTGCTACGTATAGCGCCACATCCTTCTTCAAACCCGGCCACCAAAACAGTTTCTTCACATCACGGTACATCTTCGTGCTCCCCGGGTGAATCGAGTACTTGATATGGTGTGCCTCGTACAACAACTCTACCCGAAAATTGCCCACACTTGGGACGCATAGACGACCGTCTTTCCAAAGTAATCCTTCCTCCACGACGAATTGGGAATTTGACCCATCCAGAGCCTCTACCATGAACTGTTTCATATGAGCATCCATATCCAAAGCCTGCCGAATACGATCAGCCAGGTCATATTAGACTTCAGTCCAATTCAGAACTGCTTCAGCACTTGATTGTCTATCCACACAAACAATCTCCAACGCCTCCAACTCCTACACCAACCGCTCATCATGCACCGATAGCGAATTGGCTTGAGCTGGGGCTCGATGACTCAACGCGTCCGCAACCGCATTACCTTTTCCAGGCACGTAGTGGATCTTGAATGTATAGTCCCCCATGAACTCCATCCATCTACGCTGCCACATATTCAGATCTTTCTTATCAATAAGATACTTCAGGATCTTGTGATCGGTGTAGATATCAATCTTCACACCGTACAAATAGTGTCTCCACAGCTTCAAGGCAAAAATCACGGCCGCTAACTCCAAGTCATGGACCGGATAATTCCTCGCGTGCACCTTCAGCTGTCTCGAGCCATAAGCTATTACACTTTCGTGTTGCAGTAGCACGCAACCCAAACCGCTGCCCGAAGCATCACTATAAATCTCATAGCCTTCGGTCCCACATGGCGAACTCAGCACAGGCGCCGTGGTCAACCGACACTTCAACTCCTCAAAAGCTCGTGCGCACTCCGGCGTCCACACGAACTTATGCTCCTTCCTCATCAGAGTAGTGAGAGGTAACGCTATTCGGGAGAAGTTCTCTACGAAGCGCCTATAATAGCCGGCAAGCCCCAAAAAGCTCCGGACTTCTGCTACCGTAGCAAGCTCAGGCCACTCCCGTATCGCAACGATCTTCGCCGGATCCATAGCAATACACTCTCCACTCACTACATGACCGAGGAACGCCACTGAGGATAGCCAAAAATCGCACTTTGAGAACTTGGCATACAACTGATTTCTCCTTAGCGTCTCCAGAACCAAATGAAGATGCTTGAAGTGATCTTCCTCACTTTGCGAGTACACCAAAATATCGTCGATGAAGACGATCACGAAATGGTCCAAGTACTCCCTGAAAGTCTTGTTCATCAAATCCATGAACACTGACGGCGCATTAGTCAGCCCAAACGGCATGACCGTAAACTCATAATGCCCGTATCTCGTACTAAATGCTGTCTTCGGGATATCACTCTCCCTTATTCCCAGCTGATAGTACCCAGCCTTGAGATCCAACTTCGAGTACACCGTAGACTCTACTAACTGATCGAAAAGATCATCAATCCGAGGGATCGGGTACTTGTTCTTCTCCGTCAGCTTGTTGAGCTCCCGATAATCAATACATAGCCTCAAGCTTCCGTCCTTCTTCTTAACAAAGAGGACCGGTGCGCTCCAAGGCGAAGAACTCGGGCGCACGTACCCTTGCTCCAACAACTCTTGCAGTTGAACTTTCAGCTCTGCCATTTCCTTAGGCGCTAGATGATAAGAAGATCGTGACACAGGCTTTGCACCTGGCACTAGCTCAATCGTGAAATCTATCTCCCGCTGAGGCGGGGCTCCTGGAAGATCTGCGGGGAACACATCAGGGTATTCCGATACCACTGAAATACAATCCAACGCGGGCTTCGGCTTTGCAACCTCCACTAGTGTAAAGAATAGTTCTGCACCGGCACAAATCGCCTTCACCACCTGAAGAGCAGACATCAACACCTTGCTCGACCCCTTTAAGCCCGTAAAAGTCGTCTCACGACTTGCTCCCAGCTTGACTTCCTTGCGACCGCAGTCAATATAGGCATGCTGCTCCGAGAGCCAGTCCATGCCAAATATAACGTCGAACTCCACTAACGGAAGTAAAGACGCCTGCAGATAGAACTCCTGATTCCCAATACGAATCTTAACATCGCAGATCCTATCTGCGCGCATCGAACACCCATTGGGCAACAACACATCCAACTTATCCTTCGCCATCGAATAAGGGACTCTGATGCGTGATATAAATCCTTCGGACAAGAAGGAGTGTGAAGCTCCCGTATCGAAGAGTGCTCGTGCCGGATATTCACAAATCAATATAAATCCTAAACAAGCAGTGGTAAGGTAACATGTGCATAACAAGTATTTAAAGAAATTGACTTGCTATAAATTAAACCGTGCCTGTCACCATATCAGCCTGTTTGATGGCCTCCTGTTGGCCAAGATTATAGACCCTTGGTTGGGCCGGAGCATAATGGGATGCGGTCGACTACACCGCCTTTCCCTTCTCTTCATAAGTAGCTCCCGGCCTTCTCTCGGACTTCGGACGTCCGCTCCAACAGTCACAGGAAAAGTGCCCCGTCTTTCCACAAGTAAAACACGCACCCGGGGTCCGACTCTTAGTCGCCCCAGAAGCACCAGAAGGAGCTGGACCCGAAGTCCTATGCTTATTGAAAGACCTCCGATAGCCGGACTTTGAAGTAGTCGGCACTTTGAATTCAGATTTCCTATCACCCAAGCTTTTCTTTGCTTGTACATTCTTCATGTCCTTCTCCAAGGACCGGGCAGTATTGACCAAGGTTAAGAAACCCTGTGTCATCGGCCCCGAAATTAGTAATCTCAACTCATCTCTCAAGCCTTCATAGAAGCGATTAGTCTTGCGCTCCTCATCCACGATTGTGGAGCTAGCATATCGACTCAAACGAGTGAACTCATGGAGATATTCATCCACGCTCTTCTCACCCTGAACCAACTTCAGAAACTCATTCTCCAACGCTATCTTCTGCGTCGAAGGGAGTTATCTAGCCAAGAACAATCTTGAGAACTCCTCCATCAAGACGTCAACAAGTTGCCTACCTCTCATTAAGTGCAGCTCCAATCCTTCCCACCACATTCTCTCTTCACCGTCCAGAAGGAACGTAGCGATGGTGGTCATTTGCCACTCCTCCATCTCCGTTTCTGTCATGACTCTCTTCACCCTGGAGAGCCAGTCTTCAGCTTGAGATGGGGTTACCAACCCCGAGAATACAGGAGGATTAAATCTCATAACATGCTTAAGCTGCCTCTCAGTTGCCCTCCTTGGCACCACCGGTTCCACTACCACTTGGTCCACTCTCCTCGGCTCAGCCTCTTGAAGAGGTACCTGCTCCATCACAGGAGCGGCTACTGCGTTTGCCTTGCAGGCTACGCATTTATCAGGGCCAACACCGCTTCAGCCACCAATCGTATGTTCTCAGCCGACAGAGGTGTTACAAGAGCAACATCTGGTGCACTGCTAGCCTCAAAAACTCGGCGTTCTGACGGCCCAACACCACTTCTGGTCACCTATAGTGGTACAAAACACCGTTAAGCGACCAAGTAAAATTGCAAACAATAATTATAGGAACACGCAGGTTCCTCAAACACGAGTATTTTCATTCCTAAGTGGACATTCATGGGTTCTTTTACCATTATAACGATGATGCACACAATGTGCTAACCACCCCTTAAAAAGAATTCGCCCACGAATTCAGTTTAAGCCCGACCAAAACCAGTAGTCTGATACCAAATTGTAACATCCCCTATCCGTCACATAACATATAGCAGTAGGTCCGGCCGGGGCCCGACGTCGTATGCCACAGACAGACCGGGTGGTTACTCATGGAAACCATCCAACCAATCAACGTCCTACACAGAGCATTCTAGCGGAAGCAGTTTATAAAGGTTGCAAATAAGAACCCAGCACTAAAGCATGAATGCCCACTAATCCAAAATAGGAATGTTATACAAATACCAACATAAGCCTTAAGGCCTTACAAAATGTTTCACTTGATATTACATGATTTACAAACCACGGCACACAGGCCGGTCATACATGAATAAAATAGTAAACACTTCCAAAAAGGCCTTCGAGGGCCGGCTTCGCACTTGGGCTTTAGACCGCTATTGACCGCTTGGTCCAGCAGCACCTGCAAACAACAAACCACCGCACAGTGGCAAAACAAGGCAACGGTCAGCAATGCTGACCAAATTATAACGATCCCGCCCCGAACTCGGGGCGGCGATGCTCCTTCCCTGCATTTCATTAGCATAAGCGAGCAATATATATATAACCATTTCATCACAGACGTTGGCTCGCACGACCACACGCCCCGTGCTCTCAGGGCACATTCTCGGTTAACCGGTCGATGTCACGTCAATTAAAGCCATAGACAATGCGGACTCACCACCGCCACTTTGACGGCCAAACCTATGAGCATTTTGTCTTCCTGGCCTGGGTCACGACAATTTAAGCCATTGACCGCCGGACACACTAATCTATGCCAATGGCAAGTGCCACGTACCCTTAGGTCTCTTTAACCGAACGACATAGAACGGGTACGGTTCCATCTAACCCGTGCTCCCATCGCAAAAACAATTTAAGCCATTTGGGCGGGTCAAACTTCCACCGAGTCCCATTTCCATCACAATTCACATAACCCGGTTATGTTCAAGTTGGCTCTCAGGCCACCAAGTTGGCAAGATCACGCATCCGCCCAGTTTTCTGGGTGCACCTTTGGGTTAATCCCCAAGGCTCCCTGCTGCAATCTACCGTGTAGAAAACCCGAAAAATAACCAATAGCACGGAGTCTTCTCCGACATTTATGCAATGCAACATCACCGATCCAGACCAACATGTCCGGGTAGGCTTCACACATCATGCCTATGTCCGTTCTCGCTTACGGACTCTAAACAACGGGGACTTCACATATCTACCCGAAGGAACGCCTCCAACTCTCCGCAAACTCACGAGAGCGGGCTTCCTATGCAAAGAAGGAGATCTACTCATGCTCAAGAAGAGAATCGTTACCCTAGCGTTCCTCTTTGGCGCCATAGAAAAGTAAGCAGATGAAAAGCACCACACTAGCTTTGCCTCCGTGGATCCGGAGTCGGCTCGCGATTTGGAGCTTCGAAGCTCCTCCAATGGCCGGATCTAGCTCCTTCTTCCTTCCTTGGCTCTCCTCTCTCTCTAAGCTTTTAAAAAGATAATAACTTATGAAAAGTGAGGGTTTCTAAGTCCAATCCCGGGTATATCCCTTCAGGAACAACCCCCAGCCATTGGATCATCAATTAAAGAAATGAACGGCTTTGATTCGGGACTGAAATGCCCAACCTGGACCGCACATTGCCTGGCACACGCCCGTGTCCAGGGTCGTGTGCCTCATTCTCCGTCAAAATCGGCTCGCCTGGAACAACACACGGGTATCGAACACGCCCGTGTTCAACCTAACACGCTTGTGTTCCACCTGACACGGCCGTGTGGCCGGCCGTGTACCCCCATCATTTTTCCCCGAAAACAACCCGAGCACTGCACGGGTTCTAGGACACGCCCGTGTCCTTGCCCGTGTCACCTCAACATGCCTGGCCCCAGGCAGTGTACACGGTCTCGACACTCGACACTTCGTCGAGGGAAGATCGTCGACCTGATGACACGACCTTGGACACGCCCGTGTCCTAGGCCGTGTGCCTTGTCTCGACACAATGTCGAGACCAAAGTGTCGACTTCCCGGGAGGAGTGTCGACACGGGTTGACACGCCCTGCGACACGCCCGTGTCGCAGGCCGTGTGCCATATCTCGACACTTCGTCAAACGCAGAGTGTCGACTTCGCGGGCTAAGTGTCGACACGGGTCGACACGCCCTGCGACACGCCCGTGTCGCAGGCCGTGTGCCCAGTCTCGACACAATGTCGAGACCAAAGTGTCGACTTCCCAGCTCAGTGTCGACACAAGCTTGACACGCCCTTGGACACGCCCGTGTCCCAGGCCGTGTGCCTGCAGCCAGAACCCAAAACTGGCCCAAAACGTCCTCCATCGCTCCTTTGAGTTTTGGGGCGTTACATAACAAGTACAAGATCCTAGGTGAATCACTCTTATTAATTGATTTAAAGCTAGATTTAATTTGCTTGCCTAATTGACAAGTCCTACTGAGGCCTTCCTTCTTGTAGGGACAAGAAGGCAATCCTCTAACAAGGTTATCTTTAGATAACCTAGCAATATTTTTCAGATTAACATGACCTAATCTTTTATGCCATAAATCATTCTGATTGCTAACAAGATTAAATGAATAAATATCTGATGTTGCAGATTGAAAATTAACTACATATATGTTTCCTTGTCTATTTCTAATTAAAACAATTTGATTTTCTTTTGTAGAAATAATACAAGAGCTTGAGTTAAAAGATACCTGATAACCTTCATCACATAGCTAACTTATGAAGATGAGGTTATGTTTCAGTCCACTTACATATGCAACCTTTTTAAAAGTGACTGCTCCAATCTTGACTTCTCCAAAGCCTTCTATCTGGCCACAATTTGAGTCACCAAAGATCACCTTTGGTCCCAGCTTGGACTTGTAATTATTTAGGTTGTCCTTGCTGCTAGTCATATACTTGGAGCATCCACTATCCAGATACTATTGTTGATTAAAAGCTGGACAACTCTTTACCTGCAAAGGAAAAGATTAGTGGTTCTTGACCCAGATTACCTTAGGCCCTTTGTTTTCCTGATATGAAAAGCTTGATATAACAGAAAATTTAGGTTGAGATTTATATTCTAAAGGATGGTATCTCCTAGGTGGAATGATCAAATGATTGAATTTATTATTAAATGTTCTTAGTTGGTTATAAGTTTTAGAAGAATTAAAATTTTTGTTATACTGAACTGCGTTCGACGAATTTTGGTAAGTTCGTCAACCTGAATTCGACGAATTGGGATGAGTTCGTCGAACTCCACTCAGAGAATGAAAGTAGTCATTTTCGGAGCCCCAAAATCGTCGATCTGTGGTCAACAAACCATACTAGTTTCGTCGATCGTAGTTCAATGAATAATTATAATATAAATCTGCGATCGGAGTTGGTCTACTGGAGTTCGACGAACTGTACACATTTTGTCAATTTGCGTTCGACGAAATATGTTGAACATTGTTATAATTTGGATTCTTCTTATTTTGTTTCTTTTTCTTATTCTTTGTTTTAATCTCAGTTTGTTTAACATTATTATTGATTTCTATCTTCTCTTTTCCCTTTTCAGAAACAAATTTTATAGGAGTAGTTAATATATTTTTCTGAATTAGTCGGGGTTGGCTTGATGATGCACCTAAGCCCATCTTGCCATTTAATCTGGAATTTACTGTGCTTGTGATGCCCATCAACTTGATGCTTCTCCCATTTAGGGATTCTTCAAGTTTCCTAGCCTCATCCAATTCAGATTTTAGTGATATTATTTGTTCTTAAACTAATGTTAGTTCATCTTTAAGTTTAATGTTTTTAGAGACAAGCTTTTCTTGATCAATTAACTTTTCCCTAAGTGATTTAATTTCCTTTTCATAATTTATTAAATCTATGCACATGGATTTAAATTCAATTTTAAAATTATCAGAACTATTATCAAATGAAGATAGTACCTGATCTGCTTCAGATTCAGATTCTTCATTGTCAGATTATTCTTCAGCATCTGATGGGCTGTAAGAGGCATTGATAGCCATGAGGGGGACTTCCCTTGCCTTTGCCTCATCTTCCTCTTCACTGGAGCTGGAGGATATGGATTCATTTTCTGTGTCACTCCAGGTTTCAGCCACAAAATTCCTTCTCCTTCTTTTTGTGCTTGCTGGAGGAAGGCCTACTGTATTGTTGTCTTATGGCATCTTTCTCTCTTCTCCTTACTTTCTTTTGATTTTCAAGACACTCTGAGATGAAGTGTCATGGTTTCCTGCACCAAAAACACACTATTTCTTTAGTGGGTGTTTTATCATACCTGGGTATGTTATCCTGCCTGGATGACTTTCTCCTGAAGTCCTTCCTAGCCATCTTGTATAATCTCTTGGCTAAGAGACTTAGGAGTTCTTCATTTGATGTTGAAGCTTAAGTTTCTTTAGGAGCTTTGAAGGATATATTCTTCTCCTTTCTTGCTGGTGGATTATTCCTTTGTTCTGCAGCTTCCCTGGACTTGATCAACTGCTCAAAAGATTTGAGCTTTCCCAAGAGAGATTCTGTGGAAATCTCATTAAGACTTCTAGCCTCCTTGATTGGCCAGATCCTGGAATCCCATGAGCTTGGGAAGCACATGAGGATCTTGTTATTGATCTCAGTGAGAGAGATGTCTTTGTCCAAGGTCTTCAACTCACTGATAATCGCACTTAATCTGTTGTACATGTCGCCAACAGATTCTGTTTCTTCCTTCTTGAAATTCTCATACTATGAGATCTATCTTTTCTCTCATCTACCGAACCAGCAACCATCTGCATGAGTGAGTCCCAGATTGCCTTTGCAGATGTGCATTCATTCACCTTTTGGAAGATGCCATCTGACATGTTTTGAGCCAATATGTTCATGGCTTTTGCATCTGTAATCTTTACGTTCTTCTGTGCATCTGTCGACTCAGGTGGCAGAACATCATAAGTACTTGATGTTGATGTAGATGTAGATGCTGTTGGTTGAGGAGGACCTATCAAAATAGAATTGTAGATGTCCTCATCAATAGAATTCATGTACAATCTAATTCTTGCCTTCCAAATTGCAAACTTGTTCAGATTGCAAACTGGAGGTCTGGTGCTTGCATAATCTTTGTTTTGTGTCATGCTGTGAACTAAATAACCCAAAGAGAAATAGAGATCAGATCTAATACAGGATCATTTTGTTCAAGGGTTAGCTTGTACAACCAAAGGAAACTTCTCTGATACCAATTGAAAGAAGGGGTTAGACCTGATTTACTCTAAAGGGGGTGAATAGAGTAATTAAAAATCTTTTTGCTATTTTAAATATTATCAGAGTAATGAAATTAAATCTGATACCAATATTAACACAGAAGAGATAATCTAAGCTAAACTAATCGAACACAGTATAAAGATATATCACCGTACAACTATCCTATCGCAGCCACAACAAGAACAACAAGAAAAAGGGCAACCATACAACACAAGAAATTTTATAGTGGTTCCCCAACCTGGGTACATCCACTCTTCTACCACCCTGGCAGGAATCCACTAAAAGGTTTTAATCAGGTGACTGCAACCAATGAGCTTTTGATCAGGTGCTCAAAAACCAAATAAACTTTTGAAGGGAGTTAATAAACCCTTTATACAGAGGGGGGAGAGAGACTTTGATGATGTCTTCTCTTTCTCTATTCAACAGAGAAGACTTATGGATTGTCTGTTGTCAAGAACTCCTTTCAATATCACTTGGAGCCTTGCACATGGTGTAGGTCTTCAGTCTTCAGCCTTAACTTGAAAATATTCTAGGAACTTCTGACTGATAGAGGTTTGTTGTTCTTGAAGAATCCTAGAGTGGAAGTAGAAGAAGACTCTTGATCTGTATTTGTTATTGTTCTTCTTCTTCAATAAGATCAAGGACAAAACAAAAATGTTTTCTTTACAAAGAAGGTTCAGAATATTTTGCTATTGATCTTTTCTGTATCTGTATTCCTCTGTATCCAGACTGTAAAGAAAAACTCTTTTATATCTTCAGTCGATTTCTCCTTTGAATTTTGAATTCCATTACATTGAATTCTAACTGCCTGGACAATGAAATACGGTTGGAGAGAATATTTGCATTAATTAATTTCCCCAACTGTCCCGGTTAATTACGCAAGTATTTAACCTGATGAAGACCATAATCAATGCTGCCACTAACGACTATATTCAGAGAATATATGCATTAATTACTCAGGAAAATATTGATAAATAATATAGAATAAGGTCAGAAATTGAGGGAAATACTAAGTCTGGAACAACACAAAAATTATCGACCAGAGAACAGATTTCATCGACCCGCGATCATAGTTCATCGAGCTAAGAAATCATGTAAGTCGACGAGAGAAAGTTTGTTCGTCGACCTGAGAACCAATTTCGTCGACCTGAGATCCAAAATCGTCGACCAGAGCTCAACTAACTGCTTTCTGTGAATAACTTGACAATTCTATAGTCACACTTCGTCGAGCTGATAATTGGACTTCATTGACCTGAGTTCAGAGAAAGTATTCTAGACAGAATGTGTTGAAGTTGAACTTCCAGACTTCGTCGACCTGAGCTCGAATATCGTCGAGCTCAACTCAGAGAATTGACTCTGAGTTCGTCAAGCGGAGCATGACTATCATCGATCTGAGCTCAATGAACGTCGAACTCACTTTCTGAACTTAACTTTCTTCTAAGTCTTGAGTTTTCAGCTGTCTTCTATTGACTGGTCCATGTAGGGTAGAATCTAGGGATTTAGGGTAAACTATAGGACATAGACATGACCCTGGCTATACATGGTGGGGGAATCATCATAGAAATTTATCTGTGCCAATCAACCTTGACTGAGATAAACTCAGCCCAACTTTGACTCCACGAATATATTTACTGCGTCTACCTTTACTTGAACTTAGATACACTCAGTCATAACTTTTTCTTTATAGCATCAGGGATTTTTCCTGTTGGATCTGTGAAGTGACTGCAACAAAGCTTGCTGCAACCTGGGCTAAAGAATTCTCAACTCAACTTCTTCACAACAATAAGGATAAAGATCTTTCTTTTGCTTGTGTTGGAAGTAACTAGCAAAAAATAGTACTGCTTCTTCTTTCTTTCCTGGGCTGAGGAGATTCAGCCCTAACTTCTTCTTCACAGCCTTAAGTAAATGTTCTTAAGTGTTATACTGATGGATCTGTAAAGAACCTGCTGGTGCAGATGGAAAATAACACAAGCTAACTTTCTTTCTCCTCTTCAGAGATCTGCTCTCATCTTGTCATAGTCAATAATGAAGACAAACAACTAACTTGTTGAGCCTTTAGACCTCCAGTCTTTTTGCTCTTTGTTCTTCTCTTCACAACAACAATGGCGATAAAGAAGAGCTACCGTAGCTGCTACTTTTTTCGTAAAAGGCTTCTCCTTTTATTGAATGCAACTCAATGACTCTTTTAGCAGTGAGCCCCACACCATTGATGGTCAGCTGCTATCTTGCTTTAACGTTAACCATCGTATAATAGCTCTGCAGTGTCTTTTGTCATGTACTGTAGCTTTGCCGCAAACAATATGAATAAGGTGACTTGTTGACTTGATGATGTCAGCAATTGTGGACCTGTCAAAAATCAAGCATCAGTAGAATAGGTATTGAGTAAATGAGCTTCACTCAACGCCAAAGTACTTTGACAGAATTTTGCCTTTCTAAGCGCTGATAGCGTTGAATGAGCAAGACTCACTCAACGCTTTATACCTTAGTGATAGTTTGTTTTGTATTTAAGTTATTATGGTTTTGTTTAGGTCTTTATTGTGTAAATCTTATCTTATTAGCATATATGTCCACTCCTCTTGTATTTATTTATGCCACTAATATTTTTGTGCTCTTTTGCATGTTTTCTCAATTTTTAGCCAAAATGACCTGACACGGTCACCAACATGGTCGTGTCATGGGGTGTGTCACCTGTTCCAAAAGAATCAACCACCAGAGGGAAGTCTAGAGTTCATCCCGAGCATGACACGGCCTCCAACACGACCGTGTCGCTGGCCGTGTCAAGCTGGCCGTGTCAACATGGGTCGTATCACCAGGAGCCAATGACTTTCCAGCGAAGGACACGACCACCAACACGGCTGGGTCGCCAGGCGTGTCATCACCTCATCAACGCGTGCAGCCCGCCATTAATGCGCCCCCTTCTAATCCCATCAACCGCAGAGGACACGACCACCAACACGGCCGTGTCGTTGGCCGTGTCAGCATGGGTGTGCCTGCCGATTCGACATTGCAATGATCATTTCCCGCCAGAACAAGAGCCCGAAGTCAACCAGCACGGGACATGGCTACCAACACGGCCGTGTCGTTCGCCATGTCATCCCCTCTTGAATTTCTATAAATTTAGCCCCTCCCACTTGTTTCAAAGAGAGTCCTGGAGTGTGTAAGGAAGTGCTGCCCTTTTGTTTTCTGAAGTTTTTCATGCTTTTTCTCCCTCTCTCTCTCTTTCTCACTATAGTTTAGTTTAATTCCAGTTTAATTTAAGCTTTTGTATTAGCTTTTGTAATTGATTTAGTTGCTAATTGTAGGGCTAGAATAGGATTTTACTTTCCATGCACTTGTAATCTTTTGTTTTCATGTTGTAAGATCCTTGTTTTCATTAATAAAGAAGTGTTGTTTTCTCTTCCCTTTCTACTTTGTGTTCTTTATGCTTCACTACTCATCCCCCCTCCTCCACTTCACAATGAGTAACTAATCCTCCTTGTACTCGATCTTGATGATCCGAGGTTCGAGTGATTAAGTTATGATGCTTTGAGTTCACCTTCTCTTTTTAGGTTTTAGGCCTTGAATTACTCTTGATTTATCATGGGTTGGAGATATATTATCGATATATATTCTCCAACTTTGCTTTCATTCTTGTCTAGCCGAGAGTCCGATAGTTTGAAGTGAGCACTCAAGAGTAAAGGGATTTGTACGCACCCCTCGATAGAGGCAAACGTCCAAATCTCCCGGATTGGAGTAAAATCCAATAGTGGGGTTCACCGCGTAAAGCGAGCTGTTGGAACCCTAGTTCTGATTTGGGTAAAGAACACTATTAGGAATATTAGATTGACCCAACATGTATAGTCATGGGTCATAGGACTTTTCCCAGGGTTGGACATTCAGAAGAACTTTCCAGTATTGCAGAAAAGAAGTCCAAGAAATACAGTTTAGACAAAGTCAGAGAATCAACTCGACGATCGTCGAACGCAGTTCGACGAACGATGAAAGCTCGGGTCGACGAATGATGACAGAAGCAGATTTTGACGAACGTCGAACTCAGGTCGACGATTGGTGGACAACACTTGCTCAGCTCGACAAAATTAGCAAGTCAGTTTCTCAGCTCGATGAAATAGAAACTGAGCTCGACGAACTGCAAGCTCCGGTCGACGAACGCAGGCAAGATATTCAGCTCGACGATTCTAGCTGAGTTCGACGAATGTCGAACTCAGGTCGACGATTGATGAACTCGAAGAAAGTTTAGGTCGATGATTTTTGAGCAATCAGTAACAGTTTGCAGAATTTATTGAGGATTAATTACAGTCAACATTTCCAGTGAAAAAAGCCGTTCAAATGGACAGTTATAGTTGGATTAATTATAGATCAATTTCCAAAGCATATTCTCTCCCGGGAATGTTTTCTTCCGCCATAAAAATCTACGGATTTCAAATACAGAAAAGTAGACAGAGCAGACAGAGATAATACAGAGAAAAAAAGATTCAGAAAGGGCAATATCACTACAGTAACTATAAGCCCTAGACCAGAGCGGTAACCGATATCTGAAGAAGAAGAAGAACATCCATTCATATCAAGAGTCTCCTTCTTCACTGCAGGACAACTTCAAGGACAACAAATACTCTATCAGTCAGAAGTTCCTGACGGATACTCTGGTCCAGGCCTGAAGATTGAAGGTCTATCACCCTGAAGCAAAGCTTCCAGCATACCTGAACCAATCAATATCTCAGGGGGAGCCTTTGCTAACATCATTCCACTTAAATCTTCTCTTTGATTTTTGACAGAGAAGATACCATCACTCTCTCACCCCCTCCTGTATAATGGGATATCATCTCCCTTCAAAAGTGATTCTGGTTGCAAGTCTTCTTCCAAAAGACTTGAGGGTTTGGTTTTTGGGGACCTGATCAAAACCCATTGGTGGCAGTCACCTGATCAAAACCTGAGTGGATTCCTACCAGGGTGGTAGAAGAGTGGACTACCCAGATTTGGGGAACCACTATAAAATCCTTATGTCTTCTGCTTGCTTGCTCTTCTTTCATTATTTTTGTGCTGTGATATTTATTACTCTAATTAGTAGTTTTGTTAAGATCCATCTCTTTCAATTAGTATCAGAGGGAGGTTGGTTAAAAATACCATACCTTAGTGGTTGCACATGCTAACACCTGAACCACAAAGATCCTTTGATAGATTTTAAGAATCTTTTGAGTTTTATCATGGCACAAATTACAGATTTTTCAAGCACTAGACTGCCCATGTGCAATCTAGATAAATTTGTGTCATGGAAGACAAGGATTAGGTTCTATATGAACTCCATTGATGAAAACATCATTAAATCTATTTTGTCAGGTCCAGCTCAAACTCAGCAAACAACAAGTCCAAATGCTGTTCCATCATCTCAATGGACAGATGCCCAGAAAAGGATGAAGATTGTTGATGCACAAGCAATGAACATTCTAGCACAATCAATGTCTGATGACATTTTTGAAGATCTTGCTGAATGTTCATCTGCAAAAGAGATGTGGGACTTCATCACAACAATGGCTGCTAGATCAGCAAAAGAACGAATAATTGAAGCTGAATCCTGGAGTGATGAAGATGAAGCAAGAGCAAGAGAATTTTGCCTAATGGCAATAGATGCTTCTCGCAGCAGCTATGCTGAAGAATCTGAAGAACCAGAATGTGAATCAAAAGAAAAAGATCAGGTAATCTCTACCCCTGATCTTTCATCAGGTATAAATCTTCAAAAAATCTTAGTTCAAAATAATTCGTCGAACGAAGATCGACGAAATCAATCCTATTCGTCGAACTCAGATCGACGATCTCTGAACAAAGATTTTGTTTTGAACTGTTCAGGAATCTGTGGTCGACGAAATAAATATCATTCATCGAACAGAGATCGACGAAAATGGATCACAGAAAACAATTATTATCATTCTTTGAATAGATATTGACGATCTCAATATCACTCGTCGAACTTAGCTCGATGAAAGTACTCTCAGTCGTCGAACTCAGAATTTCAAAAAACAATCTTTATTCTTTTATTTCTGATTATTTTAAAAGAGAACCAGGACCCAAGGGTATCTGAGTCCAGAACTCCTAACATCTCCTTGCAGGAAAAGAATTCAGTCCAGCAAATTTACAGGATATCAGTGGCTGTTGGATTTGGGCAAGGAAATGTAAATAGGGGGAGTTTGTTTGTTTTATCACAGAGGAATAATGGATATGAAAATAGGGGGAGATGCCTATAATTGGAGCTACAGAAATTCTAGCAGCAGCAGCAACAACAGATTATAATGATGTAGATTTAGGCAAGGATCAACAGTAGCTGTATCAGCAGCAACAGCATCAGTAGTAGTTTTTGATCCAGATTCAGGGGGAAATTGTATTTAATTGTCTTGTATTTTACTTATGTTAATGTAAATAGTGTCCTTACCCAAAAAAGGAGAGATTGTTGGAACCCTAGTTCTAATTTGGGTAAAGAACACTATTAGGAATATTAGATTTACCCAACATGTATAGTCATGGGTCGTAGGACTTTTCTAAGGGTTGGCCATTCAGAAGAACTTTCCAGTATTGCAGAAAAGAAGTCCAAGAAATACAGTTTAGACAAAATTAGAGAATCAACTCGACGATCGTCGAACGCAGTTCGACGAACGACGAAAGCTCAGGTCGACGAATGATGACAGAAGCTGAGTTTGACAAACGTCGAACTCAGGTCGACGATTGGTGGACAACACTTGCTCAGCTCGACAAAATTAGCAAGTCAGTTTCTCAGCTCGACGAAATAGAAACTGAGCTCGACGAACTGCAAGCTCCGGTCGACGAACGCAGGCAAGATATTCAGCTCGACGATTCTAGTTGAGTTCGACGAATGTCGAACTCAGGTCGACGATTGATGAATTCGACGAAAGTTCAGGTCAATGATTTTTGAGCAATCAGTAACAGTTGGCAGAATTTATTGAGGATCAATTATAGTCAACATTTCCAGTGAAAATAGTCGTTCAAATGGACAGTTACAGTTGGATTAATTATAGATCAATTTCCAAAGCATATTCTCTCTCGGGAATGTTTTCTTCCGCCATAAAAATCTACGGATTTCAAATACAGAAAAGTAGACAGAGCAGACAGAGATAACACAGAGAAAAAAAGATTCAGAAAGGGCAATATAACTACAGTAACTAGAAGCCCTAGACCACAGCGGTAACAGATATCTGAAGAAGAAGAAGAACATCCATTCATATCAAGAGTCTCCTTCTTCACTGCAGGAAAACTTCAAGGACAACAAATACTCTATCAGTCAGAAGTTCCTGAAGGATACTCTGGTCTAGGCCTGAAGATTGAAGGCCTATCACCCCGAAGCAAAGCTTCCAGCATACCTGAACCAATAAATATCTCAGGGGGAGCCTTTGCTAACATCATTCCACTTGAATCTTCTCTCTGATTGTTGACAGAGAAGATACCATCACTCTCTCACCCCCTCCTGTATAAATGGTTGTCATCTCCCTTCAAAAGTGATTCTGGTTGCAAGTCTCCTTCCAAAAGACTTGAGGGTTTGGTTTTTGGGGACCTGATCAAAACCCATTGGTGGCAGTCACCTGATCAAAACCTGAGTGGATTCCTACCAGGGTGGTAGAAGAGTGGACTACCCAGATTTGGGGAACCACTATAAAATCCTTGTGTCTTCTGGTTGCTTGCTCTTCTTTCATTGTTTTTGTGTTGTGATATTTATTACTCTAATAAGTAGTTTTGTTAAGATCCATCTCTTTCACGAGTTTTAGGCCTCCGATTTAGACGAGAGTCGGTCGGACCTTCCTAAACTCAGTTGGGCACGACTTTGAGAGAAGCATGTTCAAGCTTTAAGAACCTCCACAGTCAAGGACCTTTGCCCTATTAAGCTTAGGTTTATTTATCGTGTTTTCAATCGACTCTTGCCGAGATGATTCTTGATCGAGTGCATTTCCATCTCATCATTCTAACCCTTCAGTGTAATCGTTTCTTTTATGCTCTCTTTATTTTTATTGCAAGTAGTCCTCCTTTTTATGCAATATTTCCTTTAGTGCATTTAACTTTCTTTTAATCCTAGATCTTCCGTCAATAAAATAATAGCCTTCGTGTGAGTAGGTTTACTCAACAGTTCCCGGATTTAAATACGATACTTGTGTTCCCTTACAATAGTTCGATAGGTAAACTTGCCTAGTTGGATTGCTAGTTCGGCTGCTCTCTTTTCTTAAGCATTGGCCGGGCCATCAAGTATTTGGCGTCGTTGCTGGGGAGGAAGTTTCGTTGATAAATTGAAAACACGAACCTATTAATTTTGTCATTTCTCTTTCTCATCCTCCTTCTAAAAAATTTTAAAATCAAAATTTTTTTTACCGCTCTTAATAGAAACCCGTTTCATAATTTTTCTACACCACTTAAATCTCTCGAAAAGGGCAAAGTGGTTTTAAGTGCCACTATCTTGTCTAGTACCTTGCGAACCCTTCACTAGGTAGCCCTTGGGAAGTTCGGGAGTTAAACTTTAAAAAAATTCTATTTCAAAAAAATTAGTAACTCTCTTTTTCTAGTTTTTTTAATTATTTTTCTTTCTTCTCTTCTCTTCTTCTAGTGTATGACCCGCGGGAGTCCGTCGGTTATTTTGGACTTGGATCAAGAAATTCAGCGTAATCTTCGGAGAAGATCGCGATTTCAAGGCCCTACTCTCCAAATACCGGTTGAGGATTTCGAGTCATTTTCTACTTTAAGAATGGAAGAACCCAATGTGGAGAAAGGCCTATGTCATATTATGCACGATCGAATCTCGAGGGTACAAAATCTAGCATAGTTCGCCCGCGATAGTAAATAATAACTTCGAACTGAAGCCTAGCATAATTCAAATGGTGCAGTAGTATGTGCAATTTGACGGACTTCAAGATGAAGATCCGAACGCACATATAGCGAGCTTTCTTGAGATTTGTGACATCTTCAAGATAAATGGTGTGACAAATGATGCTATTAGGCTAAGATTATTTCCCTTCTCCTTTAGAAATAAGGCTAAGCAGCGGCTGAACACTCTACCTAAAAATTGCATCACAACCTGGACTCAATTAACTGAAAAATTTTTGGCGAAGTATTTTACGCCAGCTAAAACTGCAAAACTTAGGAACGACATTTCTACTTTTGGACAAATAGACTCCAAAACCTTATATGAAACCTGGGAAAGATTTAAAGAACTATGACGATGCCCACATCACGCGCTGCCTATATGGTTGCAGGTGCAGACATTTTACAATGGGCTAAATCAAAGTACAAAGCAAATGATAGACGCAGCTTCTGGTGGTACTTTAAACCACAAAACCCCGGAAGTAGCTCTTGAGCTTTTTGAGGGCATGGACATGAACACCTACCAGTGGAATGTGCCTAGGTCCCGCCCAAACAAACCTGCAGGTATCTTTGAAGTGGACAACATCTCCCAACTAGCTCTACAACAAGAAATATTAAGCAAAAAAATTACGAAGATGACTGCTGCCTCCGCCCCTCAGGTATGGGAATCTACAACTCCAGCTCCAGAATAATTAGATTATGTTAATAATAGTATGCCTAGAAATGCTTTCAATAGTTTTTCTGCTGCGAATTTTCATCCTCCTGGTTTTAATTTTTCGAATAGTTATAATCCTGCTTTAAGAAATCACCCAATTTTTCGTGGAGTAATCCTTCGAATGCAATGCGCCCACCACCTCAAAATGACTTTTCTGCACCGCCTCCACCTCTTCAGAATTTTCCAAAACCTCCAAGTTTGGAGGAGTTACTTTATAAATATATCACCACAAATGACGCTACAATAAGAACCTTAACTGGAAGCGTTAAAAATTTAGAGAATCAAGTAGGACAGCTTGCTAAATTAATTTCTGAGCGACTCGCAGGGTCTCTTCCTTACAATACCGAGACCAACCCGAGAGAGAAAGCGAAATCTATAACTATTCGGAGTGGGAAAAAAGTTCCCGGTATGGCAAGTGAAAAAGCCCGAGGCAAGCTCCGCCCCCGCTTTAAAAAATCAAAGCTCCGATCCCATTTTAAAAATTCCACCCTCTGTCGAAGAAGTTATCACCCCTGTTTTAGAAAACGAACTAACTCCACCACCCACCTTTAAAAATAATCCAACCCCTCCATACCCTTCTGAACTTAATAAACAATGTCAGTACAATCAATACACCAGTTTCTTAGAAATGTTTAAACAAATCTACATAAATCTGCCCTTTCACGAAGCGATATCCCAGATGCTGAAATACGCTAAGTATCTTAAGGACCTCCTGACCAACAAGAAGAAGTTAGAGAACCTTTCGCATGTCACGTTAAATGCCGAGTGCTCGGCGGTCTTGACAAACAGTGTACCAAAGAAAATCAGTGACCCGGGTAGTTTTTCTATTCCGTGTGTCTTTGGTGATCTTTTTATCAAGCACACATTAACCGACTTAGGTGTGAGTATTACCTGATGCCCCTCTCATTGTTTAAGAAGTTAGGAATTGGTAACCTCAACCCCACATGCATGAGTATCCAGCTAGCTGATAGATCTGTCAAGTACCCATTAGGAATCGTGGAGGATGTCCTAGTATAAGTCGACAAGTTCATCTTCCCGGTGGACTTTGTCATATTAGACATCGAAGAAGACGTCGAGGTTCCCCTGATTCTTGGCCGACTCTTCCTTGCCACCTCCCGATTTATCATTAATGTAAGCAATGGTAAGTTCTTCCTCCGCGTAGGTGACGATGAAGTAACTTTTTATATCACCCCCTCAATGAAGAACACCCTAGCAAATGATGACTCTTGTTTTTTCATAGATGCCCTAAGTGAAGAATCCTCCTACCGCCTCTCTGCTTTTGAAAAAGAATTTTCTGATTTTTGTTCCTCCTCTACTCCTCCAACTGAATCGCTACACCTAAGTGAAGAATCCTCCTATCACCTCTCTGAATTTGAAAAAGAATTTTTTGATTTTTCTTCCTCTTCTACTTTTCCAACTACATCGCTGCAAGGAGCCGCCATGGCCGCTAGTCCCACCCCTTTTAATTTTACACATAAAAAATTCTACGAGGACATAGTTTTTGAAAAAGAAAGAATTTCTAAAACCTCGTATGAAGACCCCCTACCCTGGAATTGAAAGAACTACCCGAGCATCTTAGATATGCTTTCTTAGAAAAGGACTCCAAGCTGCCCGTCATAGTTTCAGCCTACCTCACAGATGTGCAAAATGATAAACTCCTTTTAGTTTTACGTAAGCATCGTTGAGCTATTGCTTGGTAGATATCTGATATCAAGGGCATAAGCCCATCTTTCTAAACTCACAAAATCTTAATGGAAGATAATTCACGTAACTCTATACAACCTCAACACCGTATAAACCCCAACATGAAAGAAGTAGTTAAGGGAGAGGTTATGAAATTATTAGAAGCAGGAATTATCTATCCTATATCTGATAGTAAGTGGGTTAGTCTAGTTCAGGTAGTACCAAGGAAGGGAGGGATAACAGTAGTTAGTAATGAGAATAATGAATTAATCTCGACACGAACGGTGATCGGGTGGCGAATGTGTATATATTATCGTAAGTTAAATGACGCCACCCGCAAGGATCATTTTCCCTTAGTATTCATTGATCAGATTTTAGAACGATTATCCAGCCATATATTTTATTGTTTTTGCGACGGCCTCTCGGGGTATTTTCAAATCCCCGTCTCTCTCGAGGACCAAGAGAAAACTATATTTACTTGTCCCTTCGGCACCTTCTCCTACCGAAGAATGCCGTTTGGATTGTGCAATGCGCCAGCTACATTTCAGCGATGTATGCTCGCTATCTTTGACAAGTACGTAGAAAGCATTATGGAGGTATTCATAGAAGATTTCTCCGTGTTCAGTGACGCATTTGATAGTTGTTTAGGAAACCTCGAAAAAGTCTTAAAAAGATGCGAAGAAACTAACCTTGCCCTAAATTGGGAAAAATGCCATTTTATGGTGAGGGAAGGGTTAGTTTTGGGTCATAAAATTTCTGCAAGAGGTATTGAAGTAGACGTTTCTAAGATAGAAGTTATCGAGAAGCTGCTGCCGCCTACGAACATCAAAGCTATAAGAAGTTTCCTAGGGCATGCTGCCTTTTATCGTCGTTTCATAAAGGACTACTCCAAGATCACCAAACCCCTTACCCATCTCTTAGAAAAAGACACCCCATTCATTTTTGATGACTTTTGCCTAGCTGCTTTTAATTTAATAAAAGAAAAATTAATTAATGCCCCGATTATGATAGCTCCGGTGTGGGACCTTCCCTTTGAGATAATGTGCGATGCGAGTAGTTTTGCGGTGGGAGCCATATTAGGTCAAGCATATCTAAAAACTTCCACACCATCTATTATGCAAGTAAGACGCTCTAATCTATACAGGAAAATTACACCACAACCGAGAAGGAGCTCCTAGCAGTAGTATTTGCTTTTGATAAATTTCGCCCTTATATTACACTTTCAAAAATTATCATTTTTACGGACCACTCGACCCTCAACTATCTTCTTGCCAAAATGGATGCCACACTGCGCCTTATTCACTGGGTCTTACTCCTGCAGGAGTTTGACTTAGAAATTCGTGATAAGCGAGGAGCCGAGAATTTGTTCTCCGACCACCTCTCACGCCTAGATAATCTTTTTATTGAAAATCTAGATCAAAAATCTTTTAATGATTATTTTCCTGATGAGAAGCTGCTTTCAATTAGCACTTCTCCTTCTTCATGGTTTGCACACATTGCCAACTACTTAGTGGCTAGTGTGCTCCCAAAAGAGTTCTCCTCTCAACAAAAGAAAAAATTCTTTTCTGAGTTGAAGAACTATTTTTTGGAGGACCCGCATCTTTTCAGAGTCTATGCGGACCAAGTGATAAGGAAATGTGTTTCTTATGAAGAAGGATTAGATATTTTAAAACACTTACATGAAGGATCGACTGGTGGGTACTATCAAGCTGCTCGCACCGCTCACAAGGTACTTTGCGCGGGTTTTTACTGGCCTAGCCTGTTTAAAGACGCGCAAGATTTTGTGAGTAGGTGTGATAGTTACCAATGGTCGGGCAACATTTCCAATAAAAATGAAATGCCACAAAATTATTTCCTTGAGTGCGAAATTTTCGACCTCTGGGGAATTGATTTTGATGGCCCTCTTCCTTCTAGCTTCAGAAATAAGTTTATTTTATTTGTCGTTGATTATATTTCATGATGGGCTGAAGCCCAAGTTCTTCCTACGAAGGACGCCCGAGTCATAGTAATGATTTCTAAAAAATTATTTTCTCGATTCGGTACGCCGCGCGCCATCGTTAGTGACAGGTGTTCTCATTTGTGTAACGCACAGTTTTCCAAAATCCTTACTAAATACGGCATTAGGCATAATCTTTCAACTGCCTACCACCCCCAAACTAATGGACAAGTCGAAGTAGTGAATAGAGAAATAAAAAGAATTTTAGAAAAGACTGTTTCCGCATCTAGGAAAGACTGGTACACCAAATTAGACGATGCTCTATGAGCCTACCGAATAGCGTAAAAAACCATCGTCGGATGTACGCTGTATCGGTTGGTTTATGGAAAATTGTGTCATTTACCCGTAGAATTAGAACATCGCGCTTTTTGGGCCTTGCGATTCTTAAACTTCGATCCCCTCTCTGTCGGCAACCTTAGAAAATTTCAACTCAATGAACTCGACGAGTGGCGCTCTTACGCATACGAAAATAACAAACTTTATAAAGAGCGGACGAAACGCTTTCACGATAAGCACTTAAGGCACCCAAAAACCTTTAAGCCGGGCGACCAGGTTCTTCTTTATAATTCTCGTTTACGTTTATTTCCTGGAAAATTAAAATCATGTTGTTCTGGGCCCTTTACTGTTTTAGAAGTTTTTCCTTATGGTACTGTTTTCATTTCCCACCCTGATAAGGGTAATTTCAAAGTGAACTGACAGCGTCTTAAACTGTATTTCTGTGATGATGTCAGTCCTAACTGTGTTAACTATATCCTTCATGATCTAACTTTTGATTAGTCTGGAACTTTATTTTATTAAAACTTTGAACTATTTCTTTGAACTTTGTTTTAGCCTATATTTTCGGACAATATTATTTTGTTACGTCGAGCTCAAATGATGTTTTAAACAAAGGGCGCTCTTGGGAGGCAACCAAAGTTATCTTTTTATGTTTTCTTTATTTTACAATTTTTGCACCGGACAGCTCTGACAAGCTGAAGCTTCTGCGATCTCCTGCTCCAACGCTGCTGAATCCATCACGAAGTCTAAAGAAGCCATTTTATGAAGATCCAAAGCGGAAGCATGGGGAGCGACATCACTCAACTTTAGCAGCAAATAAATCCGGGGAAGTACCTGTTTTTCAATCCTATTTTTCAATTCTGTACTTTAATTTTCTCTCTCTCTCTGTAACCTCATTCTCCATTGAGGACAATATCCATTTTAAGCTTGGGGGAGGACTTCCTCCTTTTTTCTTTTTGTGAATATTTTTCATGCTTTTTGTGAATATTTTTCAAAAATCCAAAAAAATGAATATCCTGAAATTCCTAAAAATGAAAATATTTCCAAAATCCAAAAAAAGAGAATATTTCAAAAAATTTTAAAATATATATGCTTTTTGTTTTTTTTAGTTTAGAACTTTTGGTATTTCAATAGTACCCCTTATTTTTGTTTTGTTTTTCTCAAAATTTGATATAAACAACTTAGCAAAATATAATTTTTCTAATCAATCTTTTTAATTATATTTCACAAGTAAAATGTTGTTCATGTTGTGTTTCTAATTCACGGTAGCATGTTAAGGTGAAATATTTTCCTAAAACTCGCTTTTCTATTATGGTTTTTCGTTCTTTATTTCTTTACTTTCTCAAAAATTCATCGTCCACTATTTTTTCTTTTTGTTTTTTAGATAATTTTTGTAAGGACAACTTTTGAATAGCATAGTAGATGTGAACGATCCAAGTCACCTATTATTTCTATTTTCAAGATAATTTCATCAATCTTCTTTTATTATCTAGGACTTGCTTTTTGAAAATTTTCAAATCTATGTTTTAAATAAATTTAAAAGCGTGAAAATGATTTAGGCCGTTTTTGTTTTCGTTTAAGCTTTCCTGCCAACCTAAAAACTTTCACAACTAGTTAGCCACTTTTGAGCCTTTTTCCAATTTCATTTCATAGCTCCTCTTTTCATATCATTTTCATCAAAGTCAAAATTTCCAACCTTTTTAATCACACTTGCCTTTTTGAGAATCATAAAGAATTTTCATGATTAGGATAGGTTATTTTGTGATATTTTTGGAGAAGTTTTTGAAAAAAGTATGCTCAAAAGAAATATTTGTTTTTGGCCAATTCAAAATGAAAATAAAAATATTTCTGGCCTTTATTTTGAAAAAGAGAATAAGAAAAAAATGGAAAAAAAGAAAGAAAAATATTTTGTTTAAAATGAAAATTTTTGAAACTCTTCGTTTTGGTTTAGTGTGATTTTAAGCCTCCTTATTTATCTTTGAATTTCACTCCTAATCATAATCCTAAACCAAACGCTTCAGTCCTATTAAATTCTTTTGATTCACGCCTTTTTGAATTTTATTTAATAACTAAGACAAGAAGAAAAGTAAATCAGTATTAGTTTTGCATTTAAACTTAGATTTTTGTTATTTATTTGATATACTTATAATGCGTTACTTGGATCTAGTAATAACTCAATGCATTTTTTTCATTTTTGTTGCTTTGCTTAAATCTATTTAAAGAATTTCGTCAAAATGTTGGATGATTTATTTTCGTTAAGTAAAGTTTATAAAAGTTAATACCGTACCTAAATAATTGTTTTAGATTCACGTTTCACTTTTTTCATACTTAGAATTTCGCATAGTACTTGTGTAGGCATAATTAGAACTTTTTGATTAGTCCTTTTTTATGGTTATCTAGTTTTTATATTTTTGCTTGGGGAAAAGCAAAGCTTAAGCTTGGGGGAATTTGATAGTTTGTTTTGTATTTAAGTTATTAGAGTTTTGTTTAGGTCTTTATTGTGCAAATCTTATGTTATTAGCTTATATGTCCCCTTATCTTGTATTTATTTATGCGACTAATATTTTTGTGCTCTTTTGCAGGTTTTCTCAATTTTCAGCCAAAATGACCTGACACGGCCACCAACACGGCCGTGTCATGGGGCGTGTCACCAGTTCCCAAAGAATCAACCACTAGAGGGAAGTCCAGAGTTCATCCCGACCAGGACACGGCCTCCAACACAGCCGTGTCAACATGGGCCATGTCACCAGGAGCCGATGACTTTCCAGCGAAGGACACGGACACCAACATGACCATGTCGCCAGGTGTGTCTCCACCTCATCAACACGTGCAGCCCGCCATTAATACGCCCCCCCCCCCCGTCAAAGCCCATCAACCGTAGAGTACATGACCACCAACACGGTCGTATCGTTGTCCGTGTCAGCATGAGCCCGAAGTCAACCAGCATGGGACACGGCCACCAACACTGCCGTGTAGTTGGTTGTGTCATCCCCTCTTGAATTTCTATAAATTCAGCCCCTCCCCCTTATTTCAAAGAGAGTCCTGGAGTGTGTAAGGAAGTGCTATCCTTTTGTTTTCTGAAGTTTTTCATGCTTTTTCTCCCTCTCTCTCTCTCTTTCTCACTTTAGTTTAGTTTAATTCTAGTTTAATTTAAGCTTTTGTATTAGCTTTTGTAATTGCTTTAGTTGTTAATTGTAGGGCTATAATAGAATTTTACTTTCCATGCACTTGTAATCTTTTGTTTTCACGTTGTAAGATCCTTGTTTTCATTAATAAAGAAGTGTTGTTTTCTCTTCCCTTTCTACTTTATGTTCTTTATGCTTCACTACTCATCCCCCCTCCTCCACTTCACCATGAGTAACAAATCCTCCTTGTACTCGATCTTGATGATCCGAGGTTCGAGTGATTAAGTTATGATGCTTTGAGTTCACCTTCTCTTTTTAGGTTTTAGGCCTTGAATTACTCTTGATTTATCATGGGTTGGAGATATATTATCGATATATATTCTCCACCTTTGCTTTCATTCTTGGCAAGCCGAGAGGCCTATAGTTTGAAGTGAGCACTCAAGAGTAAAGGGATTTTTACGCACCACTCGAGAGAGGAAGATGTCCAAATCTCCCGGATTGGAGTAAAATCAAATAGTGGGGTTCACCGCGTAAAGCGAGCTTTAGGCCCCCGATTTAGATGAGAGTCGGTCGGACCTTCCTAAACTCAACTGGGAATGACTTCGAGAAAAGCATGTTAAAGCTTTAGGAATCTCCACGGTCAAGGACCTTTGCCCTATTAAGCTTAGGTTTATTTATCGTGTTTTTAATCGACTCTTGCCGAGGTAATTCTTGATCGAGTGCATTTCCATCTCATCCTTCTAACCCTTCATTGTAATCGTTTCTTTTATGCTCTCTTTATTTTTATTGCAAGTAGTCCTCTTTTTTATGCAATATTTCCTTTAGTGCATTTAACTTTCTTTTTACCCTAGATCTTCTGTTGATAAAATAATAGCCTTCGTGTGAGTAGGTTTACTCAACAGTTCCCGGATTTAAATACGACACTTGTGTCCCCTGACTACAGTTCGATAGGTATACTTGCCTAGTTGGATTGCTAGTTCGGCTGCTCTCTTTTATTAAGCGTTGGCCTGGCCATCACTTAGCCATTTCTGCACCCGTTCAACATGCATGCATTGAGAGCATTGAGTGAGCACACTTCACTCAATGCCTTATGACTTAACCATGCTTTCTGTAATATAGGGGCCGAGAGCATTGAGTGAGCATACCTCACTCAACGCTTTCTGCCTTAACCAATTTTCTGTTTCTTCAGCATATTAAGTGTTGAGTGGGCATGCCTCACTCAACGCTTTTTGCCTTAGCTAGATTTTCTTAATCATGGCGTTAAGAGAGTTGAGTGAGCATGCCTCACTCAACGCTTTCTACCTTATCCAGATTTTTTTGCTACTTGACATTGAGTGTGTAAGCTCTACTCGACGCCAAAATACTTAACAGATTTTCTTCTGTTATCTAGCATTGAGTCAGTGAGCTACACTCAATGCATTTGGACTTATCCAAATTTCTGCGTCTAAAAACAACACTGACTTTGAGAATTAGTCAACACATTATCACATGGCATTGAGTGAGCTTGCGTCAATCAACAAATGTGGTCTTAGTAAATATTCATAGTTTTCTTGTGGCATTGACTGACTGAGCTATACTCAACAATTATGGAGCTATGGCATTGAGTGAATGATCTTCACTCAATGCCTGTGAATATAGCCACATTTCTCCTTGCGTCCTCTTAGGCTTTGCCTATATCACAACCTTTTATTGTATGATGTTGAGTGAGTTGACCTCACACAACGCCGGTTGACTTAGCCTGTAACAGCCTCCCCAGCCCATGACTCGAAAGGACGGCTGTCGGTACACCCAGCACCATGATCAAAATGTTTAAGCCTAACCAGGTCTGCATACCATGCACCCCAACCACTCTCCATCCACAGGAGGGTTGTCGAGACAGGGGATCAAACCCGAGACCTCCTTGATAAGGAGTTTTTCAAACCACTCCTCATCACCAATTGAGCAACAACCGTTCCTATCTGATAGAAAAGGATCCCATGATACTGAACCGATCTTATTTGCGATCGAAAATCCCAAGTTTTTCAATGAAGAGCTGATCTAATTATATTAGTTTCTATAATGGATTTCTTCTATGTAATAATAATTGATAGGGCCTCTTTGATAAGTGCTACAAGATCTCGCGCATTGGAACCCATGGTTATGGACCCGAATCCGTAAGTTTTGAACATCCTCTTTTTCAAACCACTCCTCAATTAGTGATGAGTAGTGGTTTGAAAAACACCTTATCAAGGAGGTCTCGGGTTCGATCCCTGGTCTCAACAACCTGCTTGTGGATGGAGAGAGGTTGGGGTGCATTGTCTGCAGACCTGTAGGTTAGGCTTAACCCTTTTGAGCGTGGTGCTGGGGGTGCCGGCAGCAGTCCTTTCGAGCTGTGGGCTGGGGAGGCTGTTATATAACCACTTTCTCAAATTTCCACTACTTGGCTTTGACTGTATAGCCTTCACTCAGAGCTATAAGTCATTTGGCATTGAGTGAGTGACCTTTACTCAATGCCTATAGAACTAGACAGATTTTATCTATCCACATCTTAGGTAAGTGTTTACCTAACCTAGCCACTTAGGCTACCCATCCCATTATTGTTACTAGGACAACCTACAATCACTAAACTTGAGCATAAGTTAGATCACCACATATTTATACATTATTTGTTAGACCTTCTTCAAATCCAGGACATTGGGATCAACGGACCCAACAGTGATGATAACTCTAATGTTATCCATATATATATTTTTATTTAATAATTAATTAATTTATAAATATATTTTATGAATTTATTATCTAATATTTTAATTTCTTATTTTAAGTCCAATCTGGGCTGCCAATTTCAATATGGAGTTTACAGGATTGATAAGGAGACAAAGCTAGACAAAACTCAAAAAATGCAAACTACATGCCCCGGTCACGGGCGTGACCGTCAGGTCACGGGCGTGACAAGCAGGCATGACCCCGGCACTTGCTCTAGAGTATATTTCCATGTTAATTAAAATTGCACGCCTACAGGTCACGGGCGCGACCATACTACCACGGGAGTGACGACAATGCGTGACCTGCATAAGACGTTCCAGGCCTCGACTCCACATCAGATTAAAGTTGCACGCCTTGGTCACAAGCGTGATTTATTGGTCATAGGCGTGACTTCGGGGCTTGACATCCAGGCATGCAACGTTTAATGAAGCAATTTCAGATCCTGATGGTTTTTGCCTTACACGCCCTGGGTCACGGGCGTGACCATGGGGCGTGACCATGGGGCGTGACCCTTCCAACAATGGCCAGTTACTCTAACCATTTCTGCATCCCAATGTTTCCAGCAACCGACAAGACACGCCCTAGGTCACGGGCGTGAGCTAGGGGCTGTGATCCGCCACTTAACGATTTTTGGTGGTTTCTCTCAAACGTTCCCTCAACTTGAAGATGACAGTTCCGAACCTTACACGCCCTAGGTCATGGGCGTGACCTAGGGGAGTGAACATCCAACAAACTTGCCTATAAATTCCAGACAATTCCAGAAGCTGGGAGAAGATTTTTGGGGAGTTAGAGTTCTGTGTTTTATGCTTTATTTCTTGCATTTGTCCATTTCCTAATCTAAATCTTTTACTTTGTAAGTTTTAACTTATGTAGTTTTTCATTTAATCAGGTGTCTCTCTTCCCTATTGTGTAATTCTCCCATCATGATACGTAGCTAAACTTCTTTTAGCACTTGATCATGATGAACCTTGGAATAAAATAGGCTTTTCAACTTTATCAAAAATGTCAAGTTCTTTACTTTACTCACTAACGATTTATCTTTGATTTTTATCGTGTAGAATTCATATTTCGCGGATATGTTCTTCGATCTAAGATTCGTATCCTAAATGACCGAGAGGTTGCAGATACGAGCAAATCACTCAAAGATAAAAGGAGTTGATTGCACTCCTCGAGAGAGGACGACATAAATCTTCCGGATTGGAGTCAAATCCAATAGAGGGGTTCACCGCCTAAAGTAATCTTAGGGGTTTCGACTGGCCGAAAAGTCTTAATCGATCAACCTAAGTGAGTCAAAAGCATGATCTCGAGAGATGCTTTTGTACTTTACGAACCTCCACGGTCCAGTGAGTAATTTAAGAGTCTTGCGTACTTTATGTTCATGAAGTTTTATTTTTATTCAAGGGGATTCTAGATCAAGTGCTAGCTTTCCCATCATCGAATTTTACCTTAGTAGTTTAACATTTTCTTTTCCGAAATCGCAAAACCAACTTTTGTAAGATAAGATAATAGCTCTTCCTTGTGAGTACGAGTACTCAATGGTCCCCGAGTCTAAATACGACATTTTCTATACTATATCTCGATAAGTACACTTTCCTATTTTGGATTATAGTTTGGATTATTTTTAAAACTATAATAATCTTCATTAAGTGACATTCCCAAGATACCGTTTGGTACACGTTATGGGCACTATGAGTTCACTGTAATGTCATTTGGGCTAACAAATGCGCTATTGGTATTCATGGACTTGATGCATCATATGTTTAGAGAGTACTTGGACCTATTTGTGATCGTCTTCATCGACGACATATTGGTGTACTCTCAGTACAAAGAAGATCATGAAAATCATTTGCAGATGGTTTTGCATACCCTGACGAGGAAAGATCAGAAGTTCGAGTGGACGCCTGTGTGCCAGCGAGCTTTTGAAGAGTTAAAGAGTTGTTTGACCACAGTGCCAATTTTGACATCGACATGTGGTACAAATGGCTATGAGATTTATAGTGATGCATCAGGGAGCGTCTTAGGATGCGTTCTTTTACAGTTTGGGAAAGTGACTCCTTATGGCTCACGCTAGTTGAAAGTGCATGAGCATAATTATACAGTCCACGACTTGGAGTTGGAGCTGTGATTTTTGCACTTAAGTTGTGACGTCATTACTTATATGGTGTGAAAGCTGACATCTTCAAGAACCATAAGAGCCTTAAGTACTTATTGAATCAGAAAGATCTAATTATGCGACAACGGAGGTGGATGGAGTTCCTTGGGGACTACACCTTCCAAATTCACTATACTCCCGGAAATGGAAATGTGGTTGTAGATGCCTTCAGCAGATGGAATCCGGTAAGGGAAAATTAGTTGCAGATACATGATGAGTGTTTGGTCCAGGAGTTGGAGGCCCTAGATATTTCTTGCATTGATAAGAATACTACTGTTTATGCGAGTCTGAACTAGACGAAGGTGCAATATGACCTCGCGGATAGAGTTTGGCGAGCAATGGAACTCAATGATAGTATAAAATTCCATGTAGCCCATGATTCAAATCCCCAATTCTCCTTGGAAGATGGTCTTTTGAAAAACAAAAGGGTCATTTGTGCATCCTGGATGTGGGTAAACTACATGAGGAGTTGATGTATGAAGCACATTTTTCAAAGTACTCAATTCACCAAGGGAGCACGAAAATGTACAAGGACATAAAGAAGGTGTTCTGGTGGCCAGGTTTGAAGAAAGACATAGCCCATTACGTGGCAAAATATCAAACTTGTGCCTTAGTAGAAGCTAAATGCCAGAATCCTGGAAGTTTTCCGAAGTCGTTACCAATCCCGGTATGGAAGTTCGATGACATTTCTATGGATTTTGTGCATAGACTGCCGAGATCTCAAAGCGGAAACGATACTATGTTGGTTATCGTTGACCAGTTAACCAAAGTGTCACACTTCATACCTAACAGGAAGGATGATTCAGTGGAAAAATTGGCCAAGCTACACGTGGATAACATCGTACGATTGCACGTCATGCCCCATAGTATCGTCATTGACCGAGCTGGGCATTTTACTTCAGGTGATTGGATATTAATCCAACAACTATTGGGTACCAAGTTAAAGTTCAGTACGGCCTTCCATCCGCAAATGGATGGTCAGACCGAGAGGACCAACAAAATAATGGAGGATATGCTCCATATGAGCGCCCTGGATTTCGGGAGAAGGTGGGAAGATCACCCTTATATGATTGAGTTCTCCTACAATAATAGCTGTCAAGCTAGCATACAGATGGCACCCTTTAAAGATTTATACGGTAGGAAGTGTCGTACACCGTTAGCTTGGGAAGAATTAGGCGAGTCAAAGCTTTATAAGGGTAAGTAGGCAGAAGATGTAAATTCAACCATACGTACTATACATGAGCGGCTGTTGGTAGCCAAAGATAGGCAAGCAAAGTACTATAACGCCAAGCACCGTAACATGGAGTTTGCAATTGTCGAGTAGATGTACTTGAAGATCAATATAACGCCCCTTATTTTTCGGTGTTTATTTTAATTCTCGTAGTGACATATTTTTGACGTCAGTGCGTTACGTTGACGCACAGTTAATGTGTGTCGTTTGTTGCATCACGGGTTTGCTCAGTGGGTTTTCTTGTTTGGTTGGTTTTTGGTTTGGTTGTGCACCTTCCGCCGTGAGTCGGGCCTGTTTTGGTGAACCAATGGAGCTTTTTGTAGGGATGTGGTGGTATTTTGTCCTCGGGTGGTAATTTACCCAAGTTTGTTTTGTCGGAATAGGATTTCAACTTCGCTGTTAGATTCGTAGCATCGGTATTTAGCTATGGTGCGATTTTCGTAGAAATCTGAGGTCGTTTGGATTGATTAGTTGTTTTGACGTTATTTAATTAAGTAATAATATATTATATTAAAATTATTAGATAAATAGAAGATCGGTCACGCCAAACCCTACCTGCTTCTATTCATCGTCTTATTAAACCGACAACGCTGTTTCACGAAAGAGAGGAGTTTAGCGGGCTTGGCGAGTTTTCGGCCGGCGTTTTCCAATGGTCTGGTGGTCGGATTCATCAATAGATTAGAGATTTGGAAAGCTCTCGGCGGGGGCTACGCGATTGTGGTAAGTTTTCCCCATTTCTCCGATTTTTGTGAGTTAGAGTTTGACGTTTTGACTCATTTTTTCCTCCAAAAGTTTCAGGAATCGTTGTTAGGGACTTTTCATGGCCGATCCTTGTTGCGGTGCGATCGAGCGACGTTTCTCCGAAATTTTGAGGCAAGTGGAATTCCTCCCTTGCATGTCAATTTCGATCCATTATTTTTCTTCTCTTCCTTCCTCTTCTTCATCCCTTAGAGAGTAGGATTAGCAGAGTTTGGATCGTGAAAGAACCCCCTAGTATAGGGCGAGGTTTCGACCAAAACCGTGGAATTTGGTTTAGCAGCTTAAGGGATATTCGGCGAGTTAGGTAAGTTAAATTCATCGAGTGTCTTGGGTCAGTTCGTCGAGTATCGACGTTAGGGATTCATCGAGTATAGCTGGTAAGATCTCCTGGTATGGTGAAGTCTATCCTAAGTATAGATTCAACGAGTATAGGATGCCTCTTAGCCCAAGTATCTTTCGGCAAGTATCGTCAGTCGCCGATTATTATAGAGTTGCCAAGGAAGATTTCATGTATGTTGATGTAGATTTTATAGTTTTAACATAATCCCAAATTATAACCCAAAATGGGCATATGTACCAATCGAGATGTAGTATAGGAAATGTCGTATATAGACAGGGGGGCCATTGAGTACTCGTACTCACAAGGAAGAGTTATTATCTTGTCAGACAAAAAGTTGGTTTTGCGATTTCGGAAAAGAAAACGTTAAACTACTAAGGAGAAAATTGATGATGGGAAAGCTAGCACTTAATCTAGAATCCCCTTGGAGGTTCCTAAACTATCGTGAAAATAAAGTATGCAAGACTCTTAAATTACTCACTCGACCGTGGAGGTTCCTAAAGTACAAATGCGTCTCTCTCGAACTCATGCTTTTGACTAACCTTAGGTTGATCGATTAAGACCTCTCGACCAATCAAAACCCCTAAGCTTGCTTTAGGAGGTGAACCCCTCTTTTGGATTTGACTCCAATCTGAAAGATTTATGTCGTCCTCTCTCGAGGAGTACAATCAACTCCTTTTGTCTTTGAGTGATCTCCTCATATCTGCAACCTCTGGATCATTTAGGATACGGATCTTAGGCTGAATAACATATTCACAAAATATGAATTCGACGCGATAAAAATCAAAGATAAATCATTAGTGAGTAAAGTAAAGAGCTTGACATCTTTTGATAAAATTGAAAAACTTATTTTATTCCAAGGTTCATCATGATCAAGTGCTAAAAGAAGTTTAGCTACTCATCCTGATTAGAGAATTAGAAAATAGGGAGGAGAGAGACATGATTAAATGAAAAAAAAATAACTTAAGTTAAAGCTTACAAAGTAAAAGATCTAGACTAGAAAATGGAAAAAATTGCAAGAAATAAAGCATAAAATACAAAAATCTAACTCCCAAAACATCCTCCCAAGCTTCTAAAATTGTCTGGAATTTATAGGCATGTTTGTTGTAGAGTCACGCCCCTTGGTCACGCCCGTGACCAAGGGCATGTAAGGTTCGGAACTGCCATCTTCAACTCTAGGGAACATTGGAGAGAAACCGCCAAAAATCGTAAAGTGGCAGGTCACGGCCCTAGGTCACGCCCATGAACTTGGTCATGTCTTATCGGTTGATGGAAACGGCGGGAAGCAGAAATGGCAGGAGTAACTCCGATAATTATTGGAAGGGTCACACCCCTGGTCACACCCGTGACTAGGGTGTGAATGCTGGAATGTCCTGAACCTATAACTAGCCTCTTAAAGCTGTCGGTAGGCATGCGAGTCATGCCTTATTGACAAGCCTATGACCTCACGGTCACGTCCGTGACATAAGCGTGTATTTTTAATCCGACGTGGACTGAGGCCTGGAACTTCACCTGCAGGTCACAGCTGATCATCATGCCCATGGCAGCATTGTCATGCTCGTGACCTATAGGCATGTAATTCAATTGATGTGGTAATGTACTCTGGAGCACGTGCTGTGGTCATACCTGCTTGTCACTCCCGTGACCTTACAGTCACGCCCGTGACCGGGGCGTGTAGTTTGCAATTTTTCTTTATTCTTTCAGTTTGTTCCCCTGATCAATTCTTCAATCCGCAAAGTTCTATTGAGAGACCAGATGGACCTATAATAAGAAAAGAAAGTAATTAGTAATAAAATAAATAAAATATAATTATAATCTAGCTAATTATTAAATAAAAACTATATAAAAGATAAAGATAAAATTAGAGTTATCAAATACCCATATACTTACCCGTTTACTCGTCCCGAGCAAACAACTTTCGATAGGGAGTAGAAAAGTTTTAATGCTAGAAAGTAAAATTGAACCTAGGCAGTAAAATGCGAAGTCTTATGCCTATGTGCGTAGCTATTTTAGTAGAAAAACTACTCAGCATACAAGTTAGTTTTTACTTTTCTATAATGTGTTTTCGCTTATTATTTTTACTTCGAAATTAAAAACATGGTAAATCTTAAAATCACATTTAAGGAGAAAATATCGTGCTTACTAAGATAACATTGTACAAATCGAAGATCGAGATACCCTCTAAGGAAATCCATCAATGTCCATGGTCATAGGCTTGCCCTTTCACACTCTCGCCACATCACATGTTTAACTTATATGCACAAATCAATAGGATTTAACTAGGTTGAAACATAGGCTTAGGTTTTTGGTGAGGAAAATCAAAGGTAAAAACGATGGATAGACGCACCAAAACCTAAAGAGAGCTTGCACAAAATAAATTGTCATGGCTTAAAGAATGCCGCCAATTCCAAAATCCCTTTGTTTCTTTTCCTTATTTTTCATCATGTTGAATATTTTTCTACTTCCTCTATTTATTTTCATATTTATTTTTTTTATCTATATTTTTTTTTGAGGAGGAAAGAAAAATAAATCAACTCTTTTTTTCTCAATTAGCCACCAAAATAAAATGACTCCTAATCACTCATAAACCATTTTTGTATATATATTTTCAAGCTCAGTCTTAGTTATGTAATTAGGATGTTTTTTAGACTTTGGTAAAGTGTTTGGTGGAGCTAAAACAAAAGATAGGCTATGAGATCAAATTGGCTTAGCAAATATAAAACGTTAGGTACGGGTGTAAAGACTCAAACTTGTCAAAAGAAGTGCCTAAATCATATTTATGTTAATGAGTTTAACTTATGCAAATTCCTGAGAATAGCTAGAGGGCAAGTTCTAGACATCGAGAAAGAATACTTCTTTCTTGATCCGCGAAATATCGCTCTAGTAAACTTCTACACACTCTCCTAAAATATTCTTAGATTTTACCGGTTTCAAAATGAAAGTAAAATAAACTTGTTTCCACGCATTTAGAAAAACAAAACTATAATTGTATGCCGATTTTTTAGTTCTACTTAAAATTCTACTTACACGTGCACTTAAACTAGAAACACAACATGTCCAACAGTTTTACTCTAAAATTCAAAATTCAATTAAAGCATGAAAAATCTCTAAACATTATGCAAAAGTTGAATGCTATGGATTTTGCAAATGAATAAATAAAGAAATAAAGACTTCTCTAATTAAAAATTTAATCTATTTTTTTGTTACTTCTTAGACTTCCTCAGGTATACACAGTGAAGGACTCTCACCGATACTTGGAGGTAAGATTGGGTGATATCCCAAACGTCCATTTCTAAGAAATTTAATTTCAATTTTCTAATTTTTTTGGAAATTTTTAATATTTTTGTACTTTTTTTCGAAAGTTTTTTTGTATTTTTGTAAAAAAAACCTAAGTGAAAATGAATGTTTACTTTTTTTATTCTTTTTTTATGTTTTGCTTGAGAAATATCCCCCCCCCCCATACTTAAGCAATATATTGTTCTCAATGGAAAAAGAAGTAAAGGAAAAAGAAGGAGACTTCTCTGAAGAGGTCAAATCAGCACCGAAGTGTACCTGTAAGATATGACTGAAGCAAAACATAATTTTGATATATATTGTTAAAGAAATGATACATAGAAACTGCAAAGAAAAGATACGGAAATATTCGACCCATTACAAATCCAAAGAAAAGAACTACTCCTCATCGCTAGCAACCCCCCCCCCCCCCCCCCCCCCGTGGTGGATAATGAGTTCGCAGATCTGTGAACTCACGTGTAATATGTGCAATGAAAGAAGCGTGACTCTCCTCCAGCGCGGTAAAGCGTTCATCAAAATGAGTAAAATGGCCTTCAAAATGAGTCTACATTTGCTCTAGGAAGGTGTGAATAAACTCAAATTGATGATCCCAATAGCTGTGAGGATCGGGCGCTGGAGGCGAGTGCGGCGGTGGTGGCGAAATCTAGGGAGAGTGAGGAGGAATGTTTGGACCTGCACCGAAATCAAGATCAAGATCCCTGCCACCCACTACTGGAGGAATAGACTCAAACTCACCATCTTGTCATCATGCCAGGACGAGGTCCTGGAGGGTCTGGAACTAAATAGGGAGCTACATCTGAATGTAGGTCAGACGTGGAAGTGCATCCCAAATCCCCAACTGTTTGGCGAGATGAGTGATGAAGTTGCCGCCATGCACGGCTCCCAACCTCGCATTCTCGACCTGGTGCCGAAAGAATATTGCAAGCATATAACCAAGGTTGAGTGGGACCTGGTGAAACATACTATATAAATATATTAAATCTGCCCGAGTCACCACACCATGGCTATCGCCACGATCGGTGATGGTGATTGTGAGGAGGTTGTGGAGAATACGGAGAGTGGGAGAAATGAGGTGGCTACCTTTTGATTTTTTGGGAGTGTAGGGGACGATATCGTTACTGATTTCCAACCAAAAGCAAGAAGGTTGAAGTCGGGAGAGAAATCAGTACGAATGTCGGACTATGCAGGAGAAAGGGAAAAGGTCTCGGTGCAAAATCCCATCGCCGCGTTGAGTTGATGGATAGTGAGATGATGTGCGATGCCGCCCATCCGAAAGATGATAAAATCATCTACCGCTCCCCACCAGAACTCAAACGAAGCAAGGATCTCAACGGTGAGCTCCAAAAAGGTGGGCTCCGATATGTCAAATAGAGAACTCCATCTAAGGGTGGATAAAAATTCTCGGACCAGATCCGCCACGCCGAAGGTGGCAAGAAATGCCCAATTAAGAATCCAGAATATGCCAAATGGTTTGGCACGTACACGTTCGCTACGGTCTTATTGGGTGGAGTTTTCAAAGGTAAGCATGGCCTCCGCCGCGGCGGGATCCGCGGGGTGCTCGGAGGAGGAAGCGGTGGAGCGAGGGTGGTGGCGAGGCATTGTGGAAGGAGGAAAGAAAATAGGTGTTCGGTTTAGCGAAGGGAAGGAGGATGGATGGATGTTGTGGAGGAAACAAAGGGGGAGAAATCCTATTTATAGGATTTTTGGGTCGGTCACACCACCCTGTCACGCCCGTGATAGGGGGCGTGTACTAAAAATAATAATAATAAAAGGGAATCAGAGTCTCCCTGCCTCGGATTCGCGGGTCACCCCCAGAGTCAGTCTTGTGACTTGTGGGTGTGTCATATATAATACTAATAAAAAGAGGAATCTGAGGCATTGACCTAGGTCATTGCCTTAGATTCGATCGACACGTCCCAGGGTCACGCCCGTGACCCTGGGGTGTGTAACTGAATACAATATTTTTTTGTTTTTGTTTTGGGGTTTCTCGGGGAAGTCATGGTCGTGACTTTCCTATGTCACGGGCGTGAGATTGACTGTCACAGGCATGACTGTTAAAATAGAAGATTTATGTTTTTTTTCTAAATGTTTTCTTGGAATGGGATTCCGCGCCTGTCACGCCCGTGGCATCAACAGAAGTCGAACTAGAAGAACTGCGATCGACGAAACCAGTCTTGGCCTCTATCATGCCCGTGACCCAAAGGTCATGGTCGTGACATCAATGGAAGACGAACAAAAAAAACTGCGATCGAAGAAACCCGTCTCGGGTTTCACAAGACGAACCAAACACGCCTCTGTTATGCCTGTTACCCACAGGTCATGGCCGTGACATGGGCGTGTACGAACAGAATTGCAGAAAAATGTTTTTTTGGCTGCTTTTTTCATAATTTTATTATATTTTTGTGACAGAAATAAAATAAACTATATAAAAATTACCGACATGAAGGAATCACATGAACTTGACGTTCGAACCCGACCGATCGTCATGCAACAATGAACCTTCAAACCTTCAAAAACTCAAATATAAAATTAAAATTAAAAGAAAAGATAACCATGGGGTTCCTCACACGAGCGCTTTGTTTATGGTCATTGAGCTCGACCATTGTGGTGTGCGCTTTTTATGGGTTGGACAAGTCCATATTGTCCAAGCGTTCATTTACATTATCACCGGAGAAAAATAATTTTAACCGGTGCCCATTTACTTTGAATTCGCCTCTTTCCGGATGTCAAATGAGTACCGCCCCGTAAGGCCAAACCTCCTTAACTAAAAAGGGGCGGACCAACGGGACTTAAGCTTACCCAGAAATAAGCGTAAGCGCGAGTTATAGAGGAGGTCTCTCGGTTGGAATTCCTTTGGGTGCTTAATTTTTTCTATCGTGATAAAATTTTGTGCGCTCCTTATAAAGTTTATTATTTTCGTAGGAGAAGGAGCGCCACTCACCAAGCTCGTTAAGTTGGAACTTTCGGAGCTTGGAAGACAAATTTTCTTCAAGATTTAAAGATTTGAGCGCCCAAAAGGCGCGGTGTTCATGCTCAACCGATAAGTGTCATGCTTTCCCATAGAATAATCAATTTGGCGTACAACCAATAATGGTCTTGTACTCGGTTCAATAAGCCCATAGAGCATCATTAAGCTTAGCCGACCAATCTTTTGTATTAGTATAAACCGTTTTTTTCTAAAATTCATTTAATCTCAAGGTTTACTACTTATACTTGGCCACTAGTTTGAGGCTGATAGGAGGTGGCCAACCTATGTGTAATGCCATAGTTAGATAGAACTTTGGCGAACTGTGCATTACAAAAGTGAGTTCCCCTATCGCTTACTATTTCCCGCGGTGCTCCAAATCGTGAAAAGGGTTTTTTGAGAAATTGGGTCATGACTCAGACATCATTGGTGGGAAGGGCTTGTGCTTCCGCCCAAGGTGACACGTAGTCGAACACTACCAAAATTTATTGATTTCCAAAGGAAGTCGGTAGCGGTCCAACAAAGTCGATCACTCATAAATCAAAAATCTCTACTTCTAAAAATGAATTTAAAGGCATCTCTTCAAGGCGGGAAATGTTACCTGAGCGTTGGCATGGTTTACAACGACTTACATGAGCGTGAGCATTTTTGAAGATGCTCGACCAATAAAAGCCCACTTCAAGTAGTTTCCGCACTGTCTGATTGGCTTTGTAATGCCCACCGGTGGTTCCCTCGTGTCAATACATTAATATTTGGGCACCTTCCTCATGAGAAACACACCTCTGCACTACTTGGTCCACACAAACACGAAAAAGAAACGGATCCTTCCAAAAATAATTTTTTAAATCATGAAATTCTTTTCTGGATAAGAAAAAACCTTGGGAGAAATCTCGCAATAAGATAATTTGCGAAATTGGCGAACCAAGGAGTGGGGAGAGTTATTACCCTTTACAAATCGAGGAGGCGCTCCTCGAGAAAAGTGTCGTCAATTTCCTCCTCGATAAGCTCCTCCGAATTAGGGTTCTCCAACCGAGAAATATGGTCCGCTGCTAAGGTTTCCGCTCCCCTCTTGTCATGGATCTCCATGTCAAACTCTTGAAGAAGCAAAATCCACCTGAACAATATTGGCTTGGAATCTATTTTCATTAGTAAATAGCGCAAAGCCGAATGAACGATAAAGGAAAATGATCCTTACGGGTTGCATCATTTAATTTGCAGTAGTCGATGCAAACCCACCATCCGGTAACAGTTCTAGTATGGATTAATTCATTTTTATCATTTGGCACTACCGTTAACCCTCCTTTTTTGGGCACCACTTGGACCGGACTTGCCCAAGTGCTATCCAAAATCAGATAGATGATGCCCGCATCTAATATTCTTATGACCTATGCCTTAACTACCTCCTTTACGTTAGGATTTAGTCGGTCTTGTGGTTGAATAGTTTTGTGTGAGTGCTCGTGTAATAAAATTTTGTGGGTGCAAAAAGAGAGATTAATCCCTCTTAAATCTGTAATCTTCCATACAATTGCGTGGCGATGAAGTTTTAAAATATTTGACAATTTCAATTTCTCTTCATTGGTTAAATAGGCCGACACAATAACCAGAAGCTTTGAATCGTCCGCTAGAAATAAATATTCTAAATGATTTGACATTTGTTTAAGTTCTAAAGTGGGAGGATCATCGTAAGAAGTTTTGAAACAATCACTACCTACTTCAAAAATTTCAAAAAGAAGTTCGCGAGTGAACGAATCGTTATCACTATTTTCATGAGCAATTAAATCAAGAGTTTCAAAATCGTCTTCATGATCAATAGATGAAAATTCCTTTTCGGAAAAAGAAATGGAGTCTTCCTCGGGAGAAGTCTCCAAAAAGTAACATGTGTCGTCGTTAGAGAGTGAATTTTCATAGACGAGTCAATAGTAAAGATAACTTCCTCATCTCCGACTCTAAGGAGAAGTTTGCCATTACTAACGTCTATAATTGCGTGCGAGGTGGTAAGAAAAGGGCGTCCGAGAATTAGTGGTACCTCGGTGTACTCTTCGATGTCAAAGATGATGAAATCTACCGGAAAGATAAATTTGTCAACTTTGACAAGCACATCCTCAATAATCCCTAAAGGAACTTTGATAGACCGATCCGCCAATTGAATGCTCATTCTTGTGGGTTTAAGCTCTCCTAATCCCAATTTCTTAAATAAAGAATAAGACATTAAATTTATAGAGGCCCCTAGATTGGCTAGCGCACGTTTTACTAGTAAATCGCCAAATAAAGAAGGAATAAAGAAACTACCCGGATCGGGTAATTTCTTAGGCAATTTATTAAGAAAAACTGTCAAACACTCCGCGTTCAATTGAACCATTGAGATATCATCAAGTTTCTTTTTATTGGATCAAAGATCCTTGAGGTACTTGGCATACTTCGGCATTTGTGCAATCACTTCGCAAAATGTTAAATTTATTTGAATTTGTTTAAACATATCTAAAAATTTACTGTGATGCTCATCCATCTGGTGTTTGTGCATTCTAGATGAATAGGGAAGAGGTGGTTGATAAGCCTTTGGTTTATTATCATTAGAAAGCTTTGGAGGAGGAGAAGGTGAAGAAATTGGTTCCTCTGTATCATCTGGATTTGAAGTAGTTATCTCCTTCCTGCTCCGTAGAGTGATGGCTTTAGCTTGATCCTTTTAGGTGGGCTCTGTATTACCCAGTAATGCTCCTTGTTGGCAATCAGAGAGCATATTTTCTATTTGCCCAATTTGATTCTCCAAATTGCGAATAGATCCTGCAAGATTCCGGATATTGGCAGCATTAGTAGCCGCATATTTGTGGAATGCCTCCTTGAGGGTGGGAGGTTTTGGAGCTTGTGGTGGAAAGTAACCTGGTGGAATTATGTTTGGTGGGCGAGCCGCATTCCCTGGATTACTCCAAGAGAAGTTGGGGTGATTTCTTATACCCGGGTGATAAGTATTACCATAGTTATTTCTACCGGAATTAAAAGGTGGCCGATTCGGATTACCCATGTATTCCACATGTTAGGCAATGGCGGAAGGTTCCCAATATTGGGGTTCACAGGTAGGTGTAGATGAGGAAGCAGACATCTCGTCCATTTGTTTTTGTAGTTTCTCAACCTGGAGAGATAAACTTGAAACTATATCGATTTCGTACATCATGGCCGGTTTAGGTGGACGAGACCGGGGTGTACTCCACTGATACGTGTTCATAGCCATACCTTCTATAAGTTCTTGGGTGCCCGCCGGTGTCTTATTGTTTAATGTTCCACCGGCGGCGACATCAATATGTTGCCTATTTTGTTGATTGAGGCCATTATAGAAGGTTTGTACTTGCAACCAATCGGGGATTGCATGATGCGTATAATGGCGCATCAATTTCTTAAATCGCTCCCAAGTATCATATAATGTTTCAGTATCAACTTGGGAGAAATATGTATATCATTGCGCAAGTTGGCCGTCTTAGCGGGCGGAAAATATTTCGTGAGATATTTTTCCGTCATATTGGCACAAGTAGTGATGGAGCCTCTTGGTAGAGAACCCAACCACTGATTGGCTTTGTTGCGCAAAGAAAAAGGAAAAAGCCTTAGCCGAATGGCATCATCGGAAACCCCGTTAATTTTAGAAGTATCGCATATTTCTAAAAAGTTAGAAATATGCGTGTTTGGGTCCTCATATTGAAGCCCATCAAATTTTACAGATTGTTGTACCATTTGAATGATGATTGGATTAAATTCAAAGTTATTGTTCACAATAGCGAGTCGAACAATACTTGATTGCGCCTCATCCAAATTTGGTCGGGCATAATAGGACATAGTCCGTTGATCAGCCATATTTGGATTTGGGTTACCCAAAATAGAGGAAAATTGAAAAGATGGAAAAGTAGAAGAAGAAGAAGATGAAGATGAAGCAGAAGAAGAAGAAGTAGATGAAGAAATGCCACTTATGGATTCCTTAACCAAATCTGGAGAATGGAGATCGTGGAGTCTTAGGCATCGTCGTAAGCTTTGCTCGATCTCCGGATCCAAATCAATATATTTGACGGATTCCCACGGGTCACATACACCAAGATAAAAACAAAAAAAATAAAACAATTTTCATTTTGAATTTTTTTAAACAAAAAGAAAATGATAAAATTCAGGGATCCTTGCTTTCAAAATATCAACAAAGAAAAGTCCCCCTCAACGGCGCCAAAAACTTGATGTAGATTTTATAGTTTTAAAATAATCCCAAACTATAACCCAAAATAGGCAAGTGTACCTACCAAAATATAGTATAGGGAATGTCGTATTTAGACCCGGGGACCGCTGAGTACTCGTACTGACAAGGAAGATCTATTATTTTATAGGACAAAACATTTAGTTTTGTGATTTCGGAAAAGAAAACGTTAAATTACTAAGGAGAAATTCGATGATGGGAAAGCTAGCACTTAATCTAGAATCCTCTTGAATTAAAATAAACTTTTGTGAAAATAAAGTACGCAAGACTCTTAAATTACTCACTCGACCGTGGAGGTTCCTAAAGTACAAAAGCGTCTATCTCAAGCTCATGCTTTTGACTAACCTTAGGTTGATCGATTAAGACATCTCGGCCTGTCGAAACCCCTAAGCTTGCTTTAGGCGGTGAACCCCTCTATTGGATTTGACTCCAATCCGGAAGATTTATGTCATCCTATCTCGAGGAGTGCAATCAACTCGTTTTATCTTTGAGTAATCTCCTCGTATCCGCAACCTCTCGGTCATTTAGGATACGGATCTTAGATCGAAAAACATATCCGCGAAATATGAATTCGACACGATAAAAATCAAAGATAAATAATTGGTGAGTAAAGTAAAGAGCTTGACTTTTTTTGATAAAATTAAAAAGCTTATTGTATTCCAAGGTTCATCATGATCAAGTGCTAAAAGAAGTTTAGCTACTCATAATTATTAGAGAATTACAAAATAGGGAGGAGAGACATGATTAAATGGAAAAAAACAACCTAAGTTAAAGCTTACAAAGTAAAAGATCTAGACTAGGAAATGGAAAAATGCAAGAAATAAAGCATAAATTACAGAGCTCTAACTCCCAAAATCCACTCCTAAGCTTCAGAAATTGCCTAGAATTTATAGGCAAGTTTGTTGGAGAGTTACGCCCCTTGGTCACGCTCATGACATAGGGCGTGTAAGGTTCGGAACCATCGTCTTCAAATCCACGGAACATTGGAGAGAAACCACCAAAAATCGTTAAGTGGCAGGTCACGGCCCCTAGGTCATGTTCGTGACCTAGGGCGTGTCTTGTCGGTTGCTGGAAACGGCGGGAAGCAGAAATGGCGGGAGTAACTCTGGCAGTTGTTGTAAGGGTCACACCCCCTGGTCACGCCCCGTGACCAGGGCGTGAATGCTGGAATGTCCTGAACCTATAACTGGCCTCTTAAAGCAGCCAACACGAATGTGAGTCATGCCTTATTGACACGCCCGTGACCTTACGGTCATGCACGTGATATAGGCATGTATCTTTAATCCGACGTGGACTGAGGCCTGGAACTTCATCTGCAGGTCACTCCTGTGGCAGCATGGTCATGCCCGTGACCTGTAGGTGTGCAATTTTACTTGACGTGGCAATGTACTCTGGAGCACATGTCGGGGTCACGCCTGTTTGTCATGCCCTTGACATGATGGTCACGGTCGTGACCAGGGTGTGTAGTTTGCAATTTTTCCTTATTCCTTCAGTTTGTTCCCCCGATCTGTTCTTCAAAGTGCAATTGTAAGCCCAGATGGACCTAAAATAAGAAAAGAAGTAATTAGTAACAAAATTAATAAAATATAATTATAATCTAGTTAATTATTTAATAAAAACTATATAAAAGATAAAAAAAATATTAGAGTTATCATATATCATAGGAATTCATCGAGTATCACTAGTTTATTTTTGCCAAGTAGTATAGGATTCTTCGAGTATAGTTGATGAACCCCGGAGTCTAGTCTAGGCTTATAAGTGTCGAGTGGCCGGTAAAGCCAAGGAAATTTCGGCGTGTATCAGGGAAATTTGTCGAGTATTGTTGGTTGATTCTTCGAGTGTCGCCGGTCTTTTTTCGCCGAGTGTTGTCAAATTCATCGAGTATCATTGCAATTCGTCGGGTATAATAGCCGAATCTGGCCTGGACTTGAATATTTTCGCCGTTTCATTGAGGGTTCGTCTTGTATGGTGCTTAGAATGGTTTTAGGGCTTGTTTAAGGTTTGTTTTTGTGTTTGGAATAGTGTTTTGGTTGGGATGTTTTGTTATGATGTTTCTTTGGCTAGGAAGGTTGGCAGTGGATAAAGGACCACCAACTGGAACCCAGTTTTTGGGTCATTACACTTGGTGGTTTGGTTTTGGTCTATGTTTTGTGGACTATTAGGTTGTGTTTGTCCAGGTGGCCACCACCGCAGTGCCCTTTTGAGATGTTTGGGTTTGACAGTTCGAGTTTGGACGTTTTGGTCACCGTCTCCGACCCGGTTGTTTTTGCCAAGTGTTAATGACTCACATTTTCGAGCTGTTTTGTGCTCAGTTTGCTTCTTAGGTCAGTCTATGCTATTTATGCTAATCCTTGGAGATTTTGTCGAAGCATGATATCGTTCCACACTTGGTGCATATGTTCATTTAACTTCTTTATTGCGGACTTTTACTTTACATGTTTTAGTTGACTAATCAGCTGTGGTTTTCAGCTTTTGTTATAGTTTGGTTTGGTAAATCCTTTCTCTCCTTTGAACTTTTACCTGATTAATTCCTTTGCCACTTGTATTTTATTACCTAGGTGTTCTTATTTTGAATACTTTGAGTTTAGGGCAATAGTCGGTGGAGTGGTTGAGTTGTGTAGTAGCTTGTGGACTGACGTTATTGAAGAAGTTTTCCTCACCGTTGTGAGGTAGATCTTGTTTTCAGTTTTAGTTCAGACTTGCATACTTTCGGTGGGTTTGTGTCAGGTTGTTGACTCCCACTGGTAGTTTGTTTTGGATTATTGAATACTTGGCTAGCTGTTAGTTTACCTTTTTGTGGTTGTTTTTACTTGCTCTTTGGGAGGGTTTTATGCTAGGTTGCATGTTAAGTATTTTAAAGTATAAAGAATTATTTTTAATACTTAATACATGACAGGTTTGAAATCTAAACCACTATGTTTAAAGGTCGTAAAAACTATTCCTCAATTATTATAAATCTAGAGTCTTTCATACCATGAGTTGTCCTCTGGGGATGTTTATACTCATGTAGGACGTCTAATCTTATAAATAAAGTATTTTTCCGTAGCGTATAACTATCTTTTTAATATCGACTAGATGAGCCACTGAGCCGAGTGATACAGCTAACCACTTAACTTAAATTGGATTTTTCTCTAAATGTCTTATAAATCATTCACAAGGGTGTTTAGTCAGAGTTTTGCTTAGGTGTCTCCAGTTATCCCCTGCTGACGTGGCATCATGACGCGCATTTTCCCTTACTATGATATATTGTTAAATGCGGAGAAAATACGGGTTGTGATAGTTGGTATCAGAGGGATTGATTGTTTGACAATTGGTCGAACAACTATCTCAGATTAGTATAAGTCTTCTAGTTATATTTCATACACACACCGATGTGTCATCAGTATGTCTTAGCTGAAGCATGAATACTACATCATAAGCATGATAAGAAGTATACGGGGAATATTACATAGTATGGGATGAATAATATGTGTTTGTATAGGGATCCACCATAGGTGGCAACATGTGACGGTTATGTAGTATGAGATGCATCACCACCATCACATGGATGCCCATTAGCATGTTTTCTTTTTCATTGCATACGATGTTATGTAGTATGGGATTCATAACATTTTATGTGTATGCCGCTCATAACATGCATTAAGGCCTTTTTAGAATGCATAACACAACATGCATGAAATAACATTGCATTGGCACACGTGCCAAACTAAATATTTACATGATAACATATATGCACACATGGTTTTGAGTCAAAAAGAATAAGAAATTCATGCATTCATGGTTTAGGCACATGTTTCAACAAGATGATGGTATATCATCCTAAGTTAGGCATGACATCCTTATTGAAAATCCCAGAGTAAGTTAGCAGCATGAGTAAGTATTAAATCATGTATTGTCTGAACTAAGTTATGTGGTTATAGCGGTAAGCTAGGTTTTGATTAGTTATTACATTGTGCTATTAGAATGTCGAGACGTCCTGTGATGAGGTCGGCTCCCCTGTCAGAGGGAGAATCGTCGGGAGCCCAGAGTGAGGCCAAAATAGAAGGATTATTGTAGAGCAATGACGCTCTGTTGAGGCAGATACTGGAGATGTAGTCGCAGATCCAAGCATTGTTGTCGCTTGTTGCTAGTCAGCCTCCTAGAGTACAAGACTCGGTTGTGGGTTAGACTGTTCCTGTTCCCGTTCCCCCTGCTCCTTTGGTGCCCTCGGTGTTGCTGCCGCTAGAGATGACATTTATTTCACATTTTCAGAGATTGGGACCCCTTACCTGTGATGGTAGAGCAGAATTTATTGATTTGGATGTTTGGATAATAGCCATCGAGGAGATGTTTGCTTACTCAGGAGTTTCAGCGGACAAGAGAGTGATGGTCGATGCGTATCAGCTCAAGGGACTTGCTAAGAGTTGGTGGCTGAGAAAGTAGGAGAACCTTAAGGATGGGTGTACTTGGGAATCCTTTAAGGAGTTGTTGCTAAAAAGATTTCTGCCATCAGTCGAGAGAGACCGTTTGATGAATGATTTCCTACACCTTAAGAAAAGGCAGCTTACTGTTACCAAGTACGAGGTGGAGTTTAGCAAACTGAGCCGATTTGCCCCGGACATGATGTCTTCAGAGACTAGTCGAGTTAGATATTTTCTGGGTGGTCTTAGGAATGACATCTAGTAGCTAGCTAGGGCTTATGGATCTGAAAGCTTTGGTGAAATTATGGGAGCCGCTCCGAAGGTTGAGGTGATTCACAATGCCAAGCATCGACAACAACAAATGAGAAAAGATAAGAGGAAGATTGTTGAGGGTAAGAGTTCCCAAGAATCTGGAGCTGCTTCAAGGAAAATAAGTAAAGTGATATGCAGGTTTTATGGCCTGCCAGGCCATTCGTTCGAGAAATGCTTCAAGAGGATATGATCTCAAAAGCAGGAGCAAGTTCATGAGATCCAGAGCGCTCCTAAGGGAGATTTGGTTTTTTCTGCATGTAAGCGGAGGAGGCACGACACTGCCCATTGTTGGGGAAAGGAGAGGGTCTGCTTCAAGTACGAATAGAAAGGACAATTCAGGTCGAAGTGCTCGCAGGCTCAGCTCCCATTACAACTAGTTCCACTTCTGGACTTGCCGCCACTGTAGCTACTGGACAAGGGGAAGGGCAAGCTAAATGTGATGTCTTCGGATGAAGCTCAGAAGTCTTCGCAAGTGATTTCAGGTTAGATCCTAGCCTTGTTATAGCTTTAAATTTGTAGTTGTATTTCGAAGTTCGTTACCTTAGTTGCGTACACGATTTTATAGGAAAATTTAAGGTCAAGAACCACTGGGCGCGCGTTCTTTCTGATTCTTGTTCTACCCACTCATTCATGGCTAGAAACTTCGTAGAGCATCACAGTTTGACCCTCGATCCTGTTGGCGACGCGTTTTGTGTCAAGTTTCCCTCTGGCGAATCAGTGGTATCGTACCAATGAATTCAGTGTTGTCTGATTCTGTTAGAAGATTTTCTAGCCATTGCCAATCTGAAGGTGATATACTTGGAAGATTTTGATGTGATTCTAGGCATGGACTGGTTGTCTAAGTACGATATGGTCATCCAGTGCAAGGTTAAGCGTTTGGACTGCAAGATGGACAACAGTCAACCCAGGAGTGTTTGTGGATTTCCGCGCCAAGATTTTTGATTATTTCTGCGGTACGTGCTTGGAAGCTCGTAAATTCTGGATGTTTTCTTGTTTGGTTTCAGTGTTGACGACCGATAGTAGTTTGTCGTGAGTGATGAGATTGTTGTAGTGAGTTTCTTGATGTATTTCTTGATAATCTTCCTAGTCTTCCACATGAGAGAGACGTGGAGTTCGTTATAGATTTGGATCTGAGTACCCATCCTATTGCTAAGGCGTCGTGTCGTATGGCCCCGCATGAGCTGGAGGAGCTGCGTACCATATTGGATGAATTGCTGTAGAATGGATTTATTACACCAAGTTCTTCCCCATGGGTTGCTCCTGTGCTTTTTAAAAAGAAAAAGGATGGATCGATGTGGCTTTGCATCGATTATAGAGTGCTGAATAAGGTGACCATCAATAATAGATATCCACTGCCGAGGATTGATGACTTGTTTGATCAGTTGTGTGGTAGCTCTGTGTTTTCAAAGTTCGATCTTCATTCAAGCTACCACCAGTTGAGGATTTGTGAGGCGGATATTCCATAGACTACTTTTCGTTCACGGTTTGGACATTTTGAGTTTTTGGTAATGTCCTTTGGGTTTCCTAATGCACCCTCTGCCTTTATGGATATGATGAACATAGTTTTTAAGGATTTCCTGGACTGTTTCACGGTCTTATTCATTGATGATGTCCTCGTATACTCCCGTAGTGCTGAAGAGCATGCACAGCACTTGCGACTAGTTTTGTCTTCTTTGAGGGAGCATAAGCTGTATGCTAAGCTGAGCAAGTGTGATTTTTGGCTTCCTCAGGTTTCCTTTCTGGGTCATGTGGTTAATAAGGATGGGATTTCTGTGGACCCAGAAAACATAGCTGTTGTTAGGGATTGGAATAGACCCGCTACTCCCAAAGAGATAAGAAGTTTCCTAGGGTTAGAAGGATACTATACGAGGTTTGTTGAAGGTATTTCTTCATTATCAGCGCCACTAACAAAGATTATGCAGAAGAACGCAACCTTTGTTTGGAGTGATAAGTGCGAAGAGGCTTTTCAGGAATTAAAAGGGAGATTGTGTACTACTTCGATTTTATCCTTACTTACCAAAGAGATAGAGTATGTTGTGTTTGTGGATGCATCGCACGTTGGACTTGGATACGTGTTAAAGCAAGAAGGTAAAGTGATCGCGTAAGGGTAGAGACAGTTAAAGACTTATGAAAGGAATTACCCTATACATAATCTAGAGTTTGTAGCTGTGTTTTATGCTTTGAAGTTATGGCGACATCTGTTATATGGCTCTCTATGAAAGATTTATACTGATCATAAGAGTTTGAAGTACGTCTTCACCCAAAAGGTATTAAATATGCGCCAACGAAGGTGGTTAGAATATATTGCAGATTATGATGTGGAGATTCTATACCATCCGGGAAAAGCTAATGTAGTAGCCGACGCCCTGAGTAGGATGTCAGCGAAAATTTTCAATCTTTTTGTGGATTCGCTGGTGGAAGAATTTCTTTTGATGGATATATAGGAGTGGAGTAGCGACTCGCCCAATAGTTTGGAAGTATTAGAGCCTTCATGGATTACTCTAACAAGGCTACATCAAAGGGATCATCCTGATTGGTTGCACCTTTATAACAGAACTGCGAAAGGGGAATTATCAGACATTTGGATTGATGACGCGGGTACTTTGAAGTACCGTGACAGATTTTGCATTCCCATTGTGGAGGATATCCGAGTTAAGTTGTGCAAAGAGGCGCATGGTTCTAGTGTTGCTTACCACCCCAGTTCTAGTAAAATGTATAAGGATCTTAAGCAGATCGTTTGGTGGTATGGTATGAAGGGTGATATAGCTAAGTATATATAAAAATGTTTTACTTGCAAGCGAGTTAAGGCCGATCATGGAAGGCCTGGAGGCAAGTTGATGCCCTTAGAAATTCCGAGTTGGAAGTGGGAGAGTATTTCGATGGATTTGATTAATGTATTGCCGAGATCTCCCCAAGGATACGATTCAGTTTGGGTTATAATGGATAGATTGACGAAGTGTGCTCACTTCGTGTCAGTCAAGGTCGACTACTCCATGAAGAAAATAGCGTAATTATATTAGGATGAGTTTATCAGGTTACATGGAGTGTCTGTTAGTATTGTATCAGATCGAGACTCTAGGTTTACGTCTTGCTTTTGGAAGAGTTTACAGGAGGGGTTGGGTACCGATTTGAGGTATTCCACCGCCTATTATCCACAAACAAATGGTCAGATGGAGAGAGTAAATCAAATCGTGGAAGATATGATCAGATGTTATACTTTGAACCATGGAGGAGTGTGGGATGAGCATTTGAGATTGATGGAATTTGCTTACAATAATAGCTTTCAAGAGAGTTTGCAGATGGCCCCGTTTGAGGTTTTATATGGGAGACGCTTGTTGGGGATATGATCAGAGGCTTTCAAGAGAGTTTACAATAATAGCTTTCAAGAGAATTTGCTTACATTTCTCGGTTTGTAGAACTCCCTTGTTCTGGGCCAAGGCTGGTGAGAGACCGTTCTTGGGTCTAGAAGCATTAGAAGAGATGGATATTTCTATTAAGCATATTCGAGAGAAGCTTCAGATAGCACAAGAGCATTATGAAAAGAACACCAACCGTCGAAGGACTCAGTTAGAATTTGCTGTTGGGGATATGATGTTTCTTAAGATTTCCCCGATGTCTGGTGTTAAGAGGTTTGGTAAGAACCATAAGTTGGACCCTATATATGTGAGACCTTTCAAAGTTATTGAGCGGATTGGTGTGTCAGCTTACAGGCTGGATTTGCCAGCAAATTTTCTGGGTGTGCATGATGTTTTCCATGTAAGCCAATTACGAAAGTGTGTGCTGAGCGACAGGAAAATTCTTGATGTTGTGGACCAGATGGAGCCTAATCTTTCGTATGCGGAAGTGCCTGTTCGCATTTTGGATACTCATGATCGGGTATTTCGAAGGAAGACAATACCCATGGTTAACGTTTTGTGGAAGAACCAAGACGTGGAGAGCCCGACTTGGGAGTTGGAGTCAACTATGAGGGAGGCTCATCCTCATCTGCTCTACTGATGTTTTTGGTAAGTGTTTTCTTTGTTACCCTATGATTGCTTTTCTTCTGTTTTGGATTTGATCCTATTTGTATTAAGTTTCAAGATGGAACTTCCTTTTAGGAGGGGTGGCTGTAACGCACCTGATTTTTCGATGTGTATTTTAAGTCCCGTAGTGATGTATTTTTGACGTCAGGGCGTTACGTTGATGCATAGTTAATGGGTGTCGTATGTTGGAACACAGGTTTTCTCAATGGGTTTTCTTGTGTGGTTGGTTTTCAATTTGGTTGTGTACCTTCCCTCGCGAGCCGGGCATGTTTTGGTGACCCGATGGAGCCTTTTATAAGGATATGGTGGTGTTTTGTCTTCGGGTGGTATTTTAACCGGGTTTGGTTTGTTGGATTAGGATTTCGACTTCATAGTTAGATTCATAGCATCGGTATTTAGCTACTTCTGATTTTCTTAGAAATCCGAGGTCATTTGGATTGTGAAAGTGAGAGTTAGATCTGAAATACTCTAGAGGGGGGGGGTGAATAGAGTTTTCTTAAATATTATTAAGAGCTATTACAGCTTTTACTGTAAATTAAAAGTGCAGAATTAATATAATACCAAACAATAAACCTAAAGCACAAGCACAACATGAACACAAGAAAATGAGGCAATCAGATGACACAAGAATTTTATAGTGGTTCCCCAACCTGGGTACATCCACTCTTCTACCACCCTTGGTAGGAATCCACTCAGATTTTTGATTAGGTGCCTGACACCAATGAGCTTTTGATCAGGTGCTCAAAAAACAACCCAAGTCTTTTGATCAGGAGACTTACAACCAAGGAATAACTTTTGAAGGGAGATGACAATCCTTTATACAGTGGGGGTGAGAGATGATTTTGTCTTCTCTTTCTCAATACAACTGAGAAGACTTGTGGATTTGATTATAGCTTATGGCTCCCTCTGAGATGTAGAATGGATCAGGGAAAAAATAGGAGCTAAGCTTCAGGGTGATAGGCTTCAAACTGAATCCTTGACCAGCAATAATCTTCAGGAACTTCTTTGACAGATTGAACTGAAGTTGTTCTTTTGAAGTGTCCTGGAGTACTTGAAGAAAGAAGACTCTAGATATAGGTATTGGTGTTCTTCTTCTTTAAGTGATGATGAGCTTCTGGTCAAGAACTTCTGTGTATCAGAAAATGCTTCTTGTTGACAGAGCAGATTGTTCAAGATTGAATGTTTGTTTGTAATCTCTATGTGCTTCTCTGTAAGTTGTGCTCTATGTCAAGATTTCTCAATGATGCTTGATTCTGTCTCAGTCTGTGTGTTTGTGTGTATCCGTTATTCTCTTCTTCTCTATCTTTCAAAAATTTGAATGCCTCTATAATTAATGCTGACAGCCTTGAGAATAATCGGCATTGATTTATTTCCCAACCTGTCCAATGGAAAAACAGCAAGCAATAATCCTGGAGAAGACCATAATTAATGCTCCTTCTAACGGATACATTCAGAGAATGTTAGAGCATTAATTACTCCGGAATTTTCGCATTTGAGTGGGGATAGAAGCCTGAAAATAACTAAGTATGGAATCTTCGAACAGATAGCAGAATTCGTCAAACCGAGTCCATAGTTCGTCGAGCTGAGATGTTGTATTCGTCGACCAGACGGCTTCTGTTCGTCGACCTGAGTTCCATGATCGTCGAGCTGGAAACTGAACTGCTATCCCTTTTGCCTATTCTTTGTCTGAAGTTCGTCGAGCTGGTAAATGTGTTCGTCGGCTGGAGTTCAACTACTATTCTGGAGTTGTCAAATATTTTGTGTATCGACACAAGTCTTCTGTGTGGTGTCGACACAACCCTTCCACAATGTTGACTGATGATATGGGTGTCGACACAACTTCTTCTAGTGTCGACTTAGTTGATGTCGACATATACTATGAGTGTCGACATAAGTCTTCTGGTTCCAGAATTCATCGGGCAGAGAACTGAGTTCGTCGACCTGAAACTAGAGAACATAGTCTCGACAAAATGCTGTAGTAGTCCAAAGATTCGTCGACCAAAGAATAATGTTCGTCGAGCTAAGTCTGGAGAACCTTGATTTCGTCGAACTAAGTCTGGAGAACCTTGCATTCATCGAGCTGAAAATGATTCCGGACTTAGAGAAAAATTGATGAACCTCTGGCAATGGAGTTGAAGTGGAAGTCCAGAAATCATCGAGCAAAGGATGAAGTTCATCTACCTGAGAACTAGGTTCGTCTACCTGAGTCGAGAGAATAGTCTGGACTTAGAATGCTGATGGTGGAGTCCAAGGATTGTCGATCTGTGACTGAAGTTCTTCGAGCTCAGCTTAGAGAAAATATCTCTAAGATCGTCGAGCTGAGAACGACTATCGTCGACCTGAGTTCGACGAATGTCGAACTCAGTTTACTTAGTTTCTTGAGAAGTCTTTGAATCTCTGGAAAAACTCTAAGTCTTGATTCTCTGGCATTCTGATGATGGCTTGTCCATGTGATGTTGTTACTGAGGACTTGACCTAGACTCTAGGACACAACTTTGACCCTGTCTATACATGTTGGGTCACATCATCCTAAGTTAGTGAACCTAGACCAAATCAAACTAGGGATCCAACAATCTCCCCCTATTTGGGTGAGGTCACTAATAGACTCAAAATAAAAACATAAAGTAAATAAAGCAAGAAAAAGATATATCTGGTAGAGATAATTAACACATGCAGCAGATATATTTACACAAAAGCTTTGTTCAGACAATATGAAACAGTTTAAGAGAGAAAAATAGAAATAAAATGGTTCATATTTCACTTCTTCTGCTTCTTCTCCTGATGCTTTACATCCTTGTCCTTGTCTCCTGGCTTGGTAAAGATTATTTCCCTGTTTGGATTTAAAGCTTGTTCCATAGTCATTGTCATGTCAGCAGCCCCTATAATCTTTAGAGATGTAGCTCTAGGGACCACTGCTTTAGGATGTAATTTCATATAATCATCAACATTAAAAAATTTATTATCCTTTTCAAACCTTTTCAGTTCTTCTCTCCTGTATTTGGACATTATAGTGTATTCAGAAATATCCTTCCCTTCAGCCTTTGTCTTGTTAATCATAGAGAGGCCTACTAGTTCCTAGAACCTGGCCATTTTGGCTGTGTTGGCTGTTTCTGGATCTTCATAAGGAACAGGAGGAGAGTGTGGTCTTTTAGGACTTGCAGCTTGTTGATGTTGTTGTTGTTGATTTTGTTTTCCTGAAGATTATTGCCTGTGCTGGCTGCTTTCATGATGAGATCTCCCTTGATGTCTTTGATATGTTTGAATATCAATAGATCTCTGAGAACTATAACCAAAAGCACCAGCTACAGGAGGAGGAGGAGGTGGTGGATCTTTTCTATACCTTTGAACTGGTGGAGGAGAATATCTTCTACTCTTCTTCCTTTCCATTTGCTGATTCTTAGATAACCACATCCATGTTGGCATCCCTTTGTATGGAGTTATCTTTTGAAGAATATAGTAAGGGGTGTCATTGTTTGGATTTGGCTTAGGAGCAGGAGGAGGAGGAGCTTTTCTTTTCTTTGATACTTGCTTCCTCTTCTTTGTATCCTCCTCATCTGAATCCTTATCCTCATCTTCATCATCATCATTGTCAGAACCCTGAGGGTTATCATATAGATCATCCAAAGTTTCAACGCTTTAGCAGAAATAGCAGGCTTTTCTGGAGCAGGAGTAGGAGTTTCAGCAAGAGTTGGAGGAGAAACTACACAAAAATCAGAACTAACTTGGACAGAGCTTTCAGCTGCTGCCTTATTTTCATCTGCAATATCAGCCAAGATCAGTTCATCTAGATCTAGCATGAGAGAGTCATCCATGACAAATGTTGGTGATGAAGGTATTATTGGGAAAGAGGGAATGTCCACTACTTCTGGAGGAGAAGTGACTGCTGACTGTGCAATAGCAAAACTGTCCTTAAGTTACTTAGAAACTTCTGAAGAGATGGGGGAAGAGTATGGTATAATAGCCAAGGATGGCTTAGTAATCTCAGTTGTAAGGTAATGCAAATGTACAATATCAAAAATACTCAACAAATTTTCTAAATTAACTGTGGGATTAAGAATGAAATCACCAACAGTATTAGGCTCTTCAGAGTCTGATTCATCAAAATCCATATCAGTTTCAATAAATTCAATCAAATCTTTATCTATGTATTCTGTACACTCTGCTGCTATTACTGAAGCTGGAGCATCTACTACTGGAGCTGGAGCTGAAACCTCTAGAGCTGTAGTTGCTGCTTTATCATCAGGCATCTCCCCCTGCCTAGTTTCAGTAGTAACTGTGGCCAGGCCCCTGGCTGAGGATGGGGCAGCAGTAAGAGCAGAGATTTTGTCAGAGAGAGAGGATATGGTGGTAGCAAGAGGTGTAATGGCCTCTGCTATAAGGGACTTGAGGAGTGGAGTGATTATGGAAATGATAGAAGATATGGTGGAGTGGTCCAATGATGGTGTTGCAGAAGGTGTAAAAGTGGGAACTATCGGAGGGATAGAAAGTGGAGCATCAGGTATGTGAACAGCTGGAGGGATGGTAGATGTGGATGGGGATGGATGGGTGGCATCTTGCATGATGGTGTCTGTTGGTAGATGGTAAGATGGTAGTGAAGAGAGATGTGGGGGAAGAGGAGATTGTGGTGGTATAGGAATGTAGGTGTCATGGGGAGAATCAGGAGGTGTTGGTGGTTGATTGTCTTGAAGAAGGGAAGATGAAATTTCAGTGATGTCAATTGGTGGAGATGGAGCTGGTGAAGCATGTTGAGATGGAGGTGGAGTAGGAACATGAGTATGGTGTTGTGATTATGGTGTTGGAGAGATAGTGTAAGAGGAAGGGATTTGTGTTGCTGGAAGGGGGCTGGAAGAGATGGTGGTGTTGGATGAATCTCTTCAGCAGTGGAGGAGTGGCTTTAATAGCCCTGGTGCCTTCAGAAGCTGGGGTGGAAGAGGTAGAAGCCTTAGTTGGCTTGGTTATTGTCCTCTCCCACCTGCCAAATAAGGCACATGTGAGCCTTTTACTGGCATTGATGAATATGGTCTGGGAGACCATTGATTCAGCAGCCTTCTCTTGTAAAATGATCCCTAGGATCCTTCCAAAGCAGACTTCCTTTTTCTTGTTTTTCTTCTGTATCAAATCAAAAATAATCTGTGCCCAATCCACTAGTTTCTTGTTTATAATTGCACACATGACCAAAAACTGGTGTCTGGTGATGTAATCATGGGCAGTATGTTTCCCAAGCAAAACCTTTCCAACCAAATCTGCCAAAAACTTATAAGGGGTAGAGAGGTGTTTCTTCAAGAGTTTGTTAGGGTTATCTCCAGTATAACCCATGAGGCTCAGCATCACGTCAGATTCCTCTATTTCAATCTCCAGTTGCTCTTCTCCATTACTTAATCCAAAAATTTCAGTTAAGATTGCGGGAGTTAAGGAGACAGAGTTACCCGCAATGGTGCATGTCATTGTATTCTCCTCTATTGGCCATAGAGTATAGACCCATTCTCTGATTTCAGTGCTGTGTAATTTGATTCTTCTAGTCATCAAGGTTTTGAGTTCTTATTCTTCAAGGAGTTCCAGAATGTAAAGGAAGATGAGATCAGAATGATGAAACAAATCAAAATCCACGTCAAAGCCTGTATCGAACTTCATGCCTGTGAGAATGCTTGCCTGAATTACCATGGAATCACCTGCAAGAGAGACACAGAAATGACGATCAAGTGAAAAGGAACAAAAAGCACGAGATGGAGGTCGAAGAAAACCTAAATATAGGGTTTTCAAGACTATGAATCGACAGACTCCGTTCCACGAAAATAAAAATAATTCTTCGAACTGAGGTCGATGAAATAATTTTGAATGAAGTAATTCGTCGATCTTATCCAGAAGAATTGAAGACAGTTCGTCGAACTCCGTTCAACGAGTATCTTCTGAAGCAAGTTCGTCGACCTCCATTCGACGAAACTTGTTTCACTCATAGAGACTTCGTCGATCTCCGTTCGACGAATATCTCTCAAACTTTCCCCGGTTCGTCGAACTCCGTTCGACGAACTTTGGAAAATTTGTCGAGTGTAGACAGAAATCAAATAAAGTCTTCTCCATTGATCATTCCAAGTTAATTTACAAAGAACATATGATTTCTCTCATCCAGAGGTTTTGTGAATATATCGGCCCTTTGTAAATCAGTGTAGATATAGACAAGCTTGATTTTATTTTTGTCTACACACTCCCTAATGAAATGATGTCTTATATCAATATATTTTGTCCTACTAGGGTGAACTGGATTCTGGGCTATAGCTATAGCACTTGTATTATCACAGAGTAGGGTTGAATTATTCAAGTTGAACCCATAATCTAGAAGCTGATTTTGTATCCAAAGCATCTGTGAACAATAGCTGTCTATTGCAATATATTCTGCTTCAGTAGTTGAGGTTGACACTGATGATTACTTTTTACAAAACCAAGATACTAATCTCATACCTAGGAACTAGCAAGTTCCTGAAGTACTTTTTCTATCTACCCTGCATCCAGCAAAATCAGTATCAGTGTATCCAGTTAACTCAAATTCTGATTCAGCAGGATACCATAGGCCTAGATTAGGACAACTCTTTATATATCTCAAAATCCTTTTTAGTAAAATTAGATGAGATTCTTTAGGGTTCACCTGGAACCTAGCACAAAGACATGTGGCAAACATAATATCTGGCCTACTTGTTGTGAGGTATAATAGGGACCCAACAATGCCCCTTTAAAGTTTCTGATCCACAGGTTTCCTTGGTGCATCACAGCCCACAACAGCATTGATAGCCATGAGATTTTTCTTTGTTGAGGCATCAGCCATCCCAAACTTCTTTAGAAGTTCTTTAGCATATTTTGCTTGAGAGATGAAGATGCCATCAGGGAGCTGCTTCACTTGGAGACCAAGGAAGTAGGAAAGCTCACCCATGCTACTCATTTCAAATTTGGAATGCATGAGGTCAGAGAACCTCTTGCATAATTTTGAATCTGTAGAGCCAAATATAATATCATCCACATAGATTTGTACTAATAAGATTTGGTCCTTATGATGTCTAGTGAAAAGAGTTTTATCTACAGTTCCTCTTGTAAATTTATGCTCTAATAGAAAACTAGCTAAGGTCTCATACCAAGCTCTTGGAGCTTGCTTTAGACCATAAAGAGCCTTATGCAATTTAAAAACATGAGAGGGGTAAGTTGGAGAAACAAACCTAGAGGTTGTTCTACATAAACTCTTCTTGTAGCACTCCATTTAGAAAAACACTCTTCACATCCATTTGGAAGACCTTGAACCTCTTGTATGCTGCATAGGCAAGGAATATTCTTATGGCTTCCAACCTTGCAACAGATGCAAGAGTTTGATCATAATCAATTCCTTCTTCTTGCCTGTATCCTTGAGCAACAAGCCTAGCCTTGTTTCTCACAATGACTCCTGGGGCAACCAGCTTGTTTCTGAAAACCAATTTGGTTCCAATAATTGGGTAGTTTTGGGGTATTGGAACCAAATCCCAAACTCTACATCTCTCAAATTGATTTAGTTCCTCCTGCATTGCAACGATCCAGTGGAGATCCTACTCAGCATCATGAATGGATAGAGGTTCAACCTGAGAGAGAAAATAGGCATGCATCAAATCTTGGGTGAGTTGATGTCTTGTTTGTACACCTGCTGATATGTTTCCAATTATTTGAGATCTGGGGTGATCCCTAAGTGTAACAAAATCAGTGGGTGGAGTTGGTTGTGCAATAGCATTTAGAATTAATTCCTCTCGTGGAATTGTATTTGCTGTTGGTAGAGATTCATTATCTTCAAATTCTTCTTCTTCTTCACTTTCTTCAATGGCTTGTGGAGAGGGATGAGTTGGAACCTCTTGGGTAAGGTTTAGTCCATCCAGAGCCTCACACAAGTGGGGTACCTGCAAGTTGCAATTGGTATAAACTTCTTTCTCCTTGCAATACATGTTAGTCTCATCAAATGAAACATGAAATAACTCTTCAATTTTTAATGTTGATTTATTAAAAACCCTATAGGCCTTGCTTACTTCGGAGTATCCTAGAAAAACTCCCTCTACAGCCTTAGCCTCAAACTTTCTAATGTATTTCTTGTTGTTATTGTGTATATAACAGGTATAACCAAATACTTTAAAATAGTTTATTTTAGGTTTTTTCCCTTTGAGCAATTCATAGGGAGTCCTGTTCTTTAGTTTGTGAATTAAGCTCCTGTTCAGGATATAATTTGTTGTGCTTACAGCCTCTGCCCAAAAGTTTAGGGGCATGTAAGCATCTGCAAGCAATGTACCTGCAGCTTCAATGAGTGTCCTATTTTTCCTTTCAGCTACACCATTTTGTTGGGGAGTTCTAGCAGCTGAGAAGCAATGCCTGATACCTTCCTTCTCACAGAACTCATGCATAAGAAGAGACTCAAACTCTGTGCCATGATCACTTCTGATCAATGCAACATGAGTAGAGAACTCAATCTGTATGGTCCTGAGAAAATCTATAAGAACCTTGAAGGTATCTTACTTTGATCTCAGAAAGAATACCCAACTGAACCTGGAGAAGTTATCCACTATAACCAAAGTGTAGGATTTCGCCCTAGGCTTTGTACAGTAATGGGTCCAAAGAGATCCAAATGTAGCAAGTATAAAATCCAAGGTGAATCACTCTTATTAACTGATTTAAAAATAGTTTTAGTTTGCTTGCCTAATTGACAAGCCCGGCAGAGACCTTCCTTCTTGTAGGGACCAAAAGGTAGATCTCTAACAAGGTTGTGTTTAGATAGCCTAGCAATGTTTTTCAGATTTACATGACCTAGTCTTTTGTGCCATAAGTCTTTCTGATTACTAGTTAAATTTAGTAAACAGATATCAGTTTTTGCAGAAAGAAAATTTACTAAGTATATGTTGCCTTGTCTATTTCCAGTTAAAACTATTTGGTTGTTTTTATCAATAATAGAACAAGTGGATGGGTTAAAGTATACCTGATAACCATCATCACATAACTGACTTATGGAGATGAGGTTATGCTTGAGTCCACTAACATATGTCACCTTTTTGAATGTGACAGATCCTATTCTTACTTCTCCAAATCCTTCTTACTGACCACATTTGGAGTAACCAAAGATAACCTTTGTCCCCAGCTTGGACTTGTAGTTGGTTAAGATATCCTTGCTGCCAGTCATGTGTTTGGAGCAGCCACTGTCCAGGTACAAAGTTTGATTTACCCTTGGACAACTCTTCACCTGCAATAGAAAATAGTTAATGGTTTTTGACCTAGGTTACCTTGGGTCCTTTGTATTGCTGATAGGAGAAGCTGGAAATAATAGAGAATTCAGGTTGGGACTTGTATCCTAGAGGGTGATATCTCCTAGGTGGTATGATACAGTCAACTAGTGGATTAAATGGTTTCTTAGAAGTATTTAAATTGCTATTGGAATTATAGTTTTGATTAAGTCTTCCTGGGTTCGACAAATTGTTGTAAGTTCGTCGACCAGAGTTCGACGAATTGGGTTGAGATCAACGATCTCTGCCCAGAGAATGAACATGTTCATTCTCTGTGCCCCACGTTTGTCGACTTCTGTTCGACGAACCATACAAAGTTCGTCGATCGCAGTTAGACAAATAAATATAACCATAGTTTGCGTTCAGAGTTCGTCGATCTGGGTTCGACGAACTGACCTCATTTCGTCGATCTGAGTTCGACGAAAATTGTTGAACCTTGTTTTTACTAGGTGTTTTCTGGTTTTTGGTTTCTGTCCTACTGTCTTGGGGATCTTTTCTACTATTTGTTTATCATTTACTATTTCTTTCCCTTTAGTAGATACAAATTTTATTGGGGTTGATAGAATGTTCTTCCTGAGAATGGGGGGCAAACCTGATGGAGCACCCAAGCCTTGCTTGCCATTAAGTCTGGCATTAACAGTACTTGTGATATCCATCAGCTTGAGGCTTCTCCCATTGAGAGTTTCCTTAAGTTGTTTGGCCTCACAAAGCACAGTTTTTAGTGAAATTATCTTTTCATTTGCTAAGGTTAGTTCATCTTTTAACCTAATGTTTTCAGATTGAACATCCTCTAAGTTTCCTAACTTTTCTCTAAGAATTTTAATTTCTTTTTCATAATTAATCAAATCTATGCACATTAATTTGAAATTAGATTTAAATGTTTCAAAGCTGTAGTCAAAAGAGGACATTACCTGATCTGCCTCTGATTCAAACACTCCTTTATCTTCAGATTCTTCTTCTTCTGAGTGACTTCTGGATGCATCAATTGCCATGAGGCAAACCTCCTTTGCTCTTTCTTCTTCCTCATCTTCACTGGAGCTTGAAGATGTTGACTCATCTTCTGTCTCACTCCAGGTATCAGCCACAAAGTCCTTTCCCTTCTTCTTGTGCTTGCTGGAAGAGGGTTTGCTAGTGTGCTGTCTTCTGGTTTTCTTCTCTCTTCTCTTCTCTTTCTTCTGGTTCTCTGGACACTTAGAGAGGAAGTGTCCAGGCTTTTTGCATCCATAACACACAACTTCCTTGGTTGGTGTCTTGTCATATTTTGGCTTGTCATCTTTTCTTGCTGACTTTCTCCTGAAATACTTTCTAGCCATCTTGAAGAATCTCTTAACAAAGAGACTCATATGCTCTTCATTTGATGTTGTAGTCTCTATCTCTTCAGTGGCTTTGAAAGCAATACTTTGTTCTCTTCTGGCTGCTGGAGGTGTTCTTTGTTCAACTGGCTCCCTGGTCTTTATCAACTGTCCATATGACTTCAGTTTACCTAATAGAGATTCAGTTGAAATCTCATTCAGGCATCTGGCCTCCTTGATGTGTCAGATTCTTGTATCCCATGAGCTTGGGAAGCACATCAGGATCTTGTCATTTACTTCAGTTAGAGTGATGTTCTTATCCAAGGTTTTTAGCTCATTGATAATTGAGCTTAACGTATTGTACATATCAGAAACTGTCTCAGCTTCCTCCTTCTTAAAGTTCTCATATAGGGATATGAGATTTGATATCCTATCCTTTCTCTCATCTGCTGATCCATCCACCATTTGGTTTAGGGAATCCCAAAAGGCTTTTGCTGAGGTGCACTCAGCAACCTTCTGGAAAATATCATCTGACATAGTTTGTGCCAGGATATTCATAGCTTTGGCATCAACAATCTTTGCTTTCTTCTGGGCTTCAGTCCACTCAGGTGGTGGGACTACATTGTTGCAGGAAGATGTTATAGGTGCAGATGCCTGTGGGGGACCTGTCAAAATTGAATTTTAGATGTCTTCATCAATGGAATTCATGTATAACCTAATTCTTGCCTTCTAAATGGCAAACCTATTAAGGTTGCAAACTGGAGGTCTGGTGCTTGCATAATCCTTGTTCTGTTTCATGACTGTGTTTCTAATTTAAATGAGAATAAAGTGATGTGTAGATCTAACAAAGGATCTTTTGGTTCAAGATTTAACTTGTACAACCAAAGGAACCTCCTCTGATACAAATTGAAAGTGAGAGTTAGATCTGAAATACTCTAGAGGGGGGGGGGGGGGGGGTTAATAGAGTATTCTTAAATATTATTAAGAGCTATTACAACTTTTGCTATAAATTAAAAGTGCAGAATTAATAAACTACCAAACAATAAACCTAATGCACAAGCACAGCGAGAACACAAAAAAATGAGGCAACTAGACGATACAAGAATTTTATAGTGGTTCCACAACCAGGGTATATCCACTCTTCTACCACCCTTGGTAGGAATCCACTCAGATTTTTGATCAGGTTCCTGACACCAATGAGCTATTGATTAGGTGCTCAAAAACCAACCCAAGTCTTTTGATCAGGAGACTTGCAACAAAGGAATCACTTTTGAAGGGAGATGACAACCCTTTATACAATGGGGGTGAGAGATGATTTTGTCTTCTCTTTCTCAATACAATTGAGAAGACTTGTGGATTTGATTATGTAAGACCACCCCCCCCCCTCCCGGATCCCAAAACACGGCACGAAGGGGGAGTCTTATGCCCAGAACAGCCGCCTTGCGGTAGCATTAGCACACGGGCTAACCTGTACCACAAGACGCCTAATCCGCCGGCTACAACAATATCAATAGAACATGCCAACCCAACCAAATATAATAAGCAAGAGAAGTCAAATCGACACTAAGTAATATAGCCCAAATACATCAATAAAGGAGAAGCTAAAACATGCTCCTACAATATATCATAGTACAGCTAAACATTGCCCAAACGGGCTACATCAGAGTATCAAATACTAAAATCAGTAACCGACGGTATCGACGACACCGTCACTTCAGACCCTATCGTCCTGGCCTGGCTGTCCTGCTGCGTAGTCTGCGGCTGCTCTACCTGCGGCGTGACCTCCTAAAAAGGAAGACATAGCAACCATTAGTCGAAACGACTAAGTGGTTTCACATCCGCTCCCCCGGCGACTCCTTGGCACCGGGCAGAGAGAAGGAACAAGGGTAATATATATGTATGCAAGTAAAGAAAGTACAAGCAGGTGGCAGTAGTGTAAGAGTAACAATAACATGATCTAGCAAATATTTAAGAGCTACAATAAACTAGCAAGTATAAGTAACAGCAGGAAAGTAACTTAACTTATAAGAATGCCCATACAAACTTATAAGTTAAGGATCGGGTTACATAAAGGTAACTCATCGTATAAGAGTGCTCATACAAACTTATACGATGAGGATCTTGTTGTGCAATGTTATGAAATGCTATGAATGTTATGCAATGACTCACCCATGCACACACATGCAATTGCTATGTCGACACAGACTATAGTTCCCACTTTTTGATCATGTAGCTAAACTCTCAGGCATCAGCCGCCGTGGCCAGGCGGTGACAGTAGAACGGGCACTTCTACTACTAGGCGGGTATCACACTACTTCACCTAGGCCTCTGTACGCCTCAACGTTAAGAACACAACAGCAGAGCCCATGCGTACTATGGCCCAGCGGGAGCCTCGGGTAGATGTGTACCGAGGACCAAGCCCCGAACTGACCTGGAGTGACTCGGAAGGAGCCTCGGAGTGAGCACGAGAACCAAGCCCAACCGTTCACTTGGCATGGAAGGAGCCCCGGGACGTGAAAACCGAGGACCAAGCCCAACCACCCAAATTCTAACTATCGACTCCCATCGGTGTGACGACTGTAGAGCCCATAGACCTGCCATACTATCCTTAACCTAGGATTACGACACCGCGTGTCGACTCACACCACATGCAAATACTACATCAACATAACATGGAAGGGGCCTCGGAAGTAAGCACGAGGACACAGCCCAACCATCCATCCATACCTTATCTCACCACAACCAAAACAAGTGACGGTCAACACCGCACTTACATCCCTTCACAATACTACCCGTAGGGAGATGACGCTCTAAGTATTGGACTACTAGACTCATTTCATTAATCAAACATACTCATGGCCATAATCTATTCATCTATATGACTTTCCAAATGATGACAACATAATATAAACTTGATGCGCATATAAAGATCTATCACACTTTCCATTTGATAATGTCATAATATAAACATGAAGTGCACAATTATCAATCTTTCAATTCCTACCAATTCAATTCGTTTAAATAAGATTACTTCACAATTTGATAATATGAAATCTGATTAATAAGCTACATCAATCATGCAACAAATGATTAATCATAAGGGTTCATCCAAACCAAGTATCTTGCAATATTAATTCCACCGAATCCAAATCCATCTTCCATTAAAGCACAGAATTTAGGTGCAGGTTGAATCTGGATAGCAATTTCAACCGGAGATTCCCGAAGCTACAGGAATCCGGTGAAGACGTGTAACCCCACGATGGAAAGGTCTTTCCGTGGTCTACAACTCTCGTATTCAGACCTCAACCCAGATTTGAAATTATCCTATTTTAAATCGGACTTGAAGTCCGCTGCGTACAGAACATAGTTTCTGCATGCAGGATTTATTGAACACCATTTTCGTTTAGACTTTCCTGTGGCTACAGACTTGACCAGAAGTCGTGCAACCATTCGTTGGAAAGGTATTTCAAGGGATTCAAATTTCGTGTTTATTTGAAAGCCTAGATCTGGCCATATCACACTTAAAAATGGCCACGAAGCTCGCTGCGCGCAGAATACAGATTTTGCACGCATCTTAAGGCGGAATGAACAGCATCGGTTCATCTTCCTCCTCAAGGCGATCTTCCCAAATCATTCCAGAAAACCTCCTCCCTTATTCACCCTCAAGAGGCCAATACCCTTCACGAAACCATCCCTTATCATCACATTGAAGAACGGCGTGGTTGAAGAGATCTAAAACCTAAGACACAAGTCTTAGCATGGCCTTTCCTAGAAAACTCCTCCTCACCATCAAGACTCTCTTGAGTAGATGTCTCTCCTAGGAAAATAACTATAGATCTAGCACCAAGGGAGAGGGTAGGAAACTCACATCGGTTCCAGCGGTATCACCATTTCCGGCCATGAATCGCGTAGTTCTCCTCGGCGCCATCTTCTCTTTCACGGCGGCGGCGGATCTCCTCCGGTAGAACTTTCTCCTGCAGTTTTCCCTCTCACCAGGAGTTCTCACAAGAAATAGGGAATGAAATAAGCATGAAAACAGCTAAGATTTTCTCTTCCCCTTATATATAAAAAGTGACACAGGTAGGGACACTTCCGTGTCCATACCCATGTCCTGCTTGAGCAAAACGGCAACGACGGTTTCCGTGTCGGTTCAATACTTGACACAGGTGGGGACACGCATGTATGCCGACCCATGTCCACATGACACGGTGGTGTTCCAGGCTATTTCCTTGGTCGTGTCCTTCTCGGGTTGCATCTCGACGAATTCAACTCAACACACACGGAACATGGGTAGAGATACGCCCGTGTCTCTACCCATGCCATATAATTCGTCGATCTCGACACGGAGTTCATCGATCTCGACACACCTCGTCTAGTACAACTCGACACACACGGGTAGGGACACGCCCGTGTCACTACCTGTAATGCCCCGAAACTAAAAGGAGCGAAGGGGGGACGTTTTGGGCCAGTTTGGGTTCTGGTAGCAGGCACACGGCCTGGGACACGGGCGTGTCGACCCGTGTCGACACTTAGCCGCGGAGTCGACGAGATTCGCTCGACGATGCATCGAGACAAGGCACACGGCCTGCGACACGGGCGTGTCGCGGGGCGTGTCGACCTGTCTCGACGATCGTCCCGGGGAGTCGACGAGCTTTACTCGACGATTCGTCGAGACAAGGCACACAACCTAGGACACGGGCGTGTCCAAGGCCATGTCATCAGGTCGACGATCTTCACTCGACGAAATGTCGAGTGTCGAGACCGTGTACATGGCCTGGGGTCTATGCGTGTCAAGGTGACACGGGTAAGGACACGGGCGTGTCCTAGAACCCGTGCAGTGCTCGGGTTGATTTTGGGGAAAAATCATGGGGTACACGGTCGGCCACACGGCCGTGTGAGGTGGAACATGGGCGTGTCAGCTCGAACACGGGCGTGTTCGATACCCGTGTGAGGTTCCAGGAGATTCGATTTTGATGGCGAATGAGGCACATGGCCCTGGACACGGGCGTGTGCCAGGCCGTGTTCGGTCCAGATTGGAAATTTCAGTCCCGAATCAAAGCCGTTCGTTTCCTTATTTTGAGATCCAACGGCTGGGGGTTGTTCCTGAAGGGATATACCCGGGTTTGGGCTTTCAAAACCCTTACTTTTTCTTAAGTGTTCTCTTTCTAAAGCCTTAGAGAGAGAGGAGAGCCAAGGGAGGAAGAGGGAGCGAGATCCCGCCATTGGAGGAGCTTCGGAGCTTCGAATCGTGAGCCGACTCCGGATCCACGGAGGCAACGCTAGTGCGGTGGTTTTCATCCGATTACTTTTCCATGGAGCTAAAGAGGAACGCAAGGGTAACGATCCTCATCTTGAGCATGAGTAGCTCTCTTTCTTTGCATAGGAAGCCCGCTCTCGCGAGTTTGCGGAGAGTTGGAGGCGTTCCTTCGGGTAGATATGTGAAATCCCCGTTGTTTAGAGTCCGTAAGATAGAACGGACATAGGCATGATGTGTGAAGCCTACCCGGACATGTTGGTCTGGATCGGTGATGTTGCATTGCATTAATGCCGGAGAAGACTCCGTGCTATGGATTGTTTTTCGGGTTTTCTACGCGGTAGATTGCAGCAGGGAGCCTTGGGGACTAACCCAAAGGTGCACCCGGAAAACTGGACGGATACGAGATCTTGCCAACTTGGTGGCCTGAGAGCCAACTTGAACATAACTGAGTTATGTGACTTGTGATGGAAATGGGACTCGGCGGAAGTTTGACCCGCGCAAATGGCTTAAATTGTCGTTGCAATGTGAGCACAGGTTAGATGGAACCGTACTCGTTCTATGTCGTTCGGTTAAAGAGACCTAAAGGCACGTGACACTTACCGTTGGCATAGAGTAGGGTCTTCGGCGGTCAATGGCTTAAATTATCGTGACCCAGGCCAGGAAGATAAATTGCTCATAGGTTTGGCCGTCCAAGTGGCGGTGGTGAGTCCGGAATGTCTATGGCTTTAATTGACGTGACATCGACCGGTTCACCGAGAATGTGCCCTGAGAGCACGGGGCGTGTGGCCGTGCGAGCCAACGTCTGTGATGTATTGGCTATTGATATAAATTGCTCGCTTATGCTAACGAAATGCAGGGAAGGAGCATCGCCGCCCCGAGTTGGGGGCGGGATCGTTATAATTTGGTCAGCATTGCTGACCGTTGCCTTTTTTTCGCCACCGTGCGGTGGTTTGTTGCTTGCAGGTGCAGCTGGACCAAGCGGTCAATAGCGGGCTAAAGCCCTTTTTGCGAAGCCGGCCCTCGAAGGCCCAAATGGAAGTGTTTACTGTTTTATTCATGTATGACCGGCCTGCGTGCCGTGGTTTGTAAAACATGTAATATTCAAGTGAAACATTTTGTAAGGCCTTAAGGCTTGTTTTGGGTATTTTGTATAACATTCATATTTTGTATTAGTGGACATTCGTGCTTTGATGCTGGGTTCTTTGTTTACAACTTTTATAAACTACTTCCGCTAGAATGCTCTGTGTAGAACATTGAGATTGGTTGGATGGTTTCCATAAGTAACCACCCGGTCTGTCTGTGGCATACGGCGTCGGGCCCCGGCCGGACCTACTGCTTTATGCTATGTGACGGATAGGGGGTGTTACAAATTGGTATCAGACTACTGGTTTTGGTCGGGCTTAAAGTGAATTCGTGGGCGAATTCTTTTTTAAGGGGTGGTGAGCACGTTGTGTGCGTCATCGTAATAACAGTAAAAAGAACCCATGAATGTCCACTTAGGAATGAAAATACTCGTGTTTGAGGAACCTGCGTGTTCCTATAATTGCTGTTTGCAATTTATTTGGTCGCTTAACGGTGTTTTGTACCACTATAGGTGACCAGAAGTGGTGTTGGGCCGTCAGAACGCCGAGTTTCTGAGGCTAGTAGTGCATCGGATGTTGCTCCCGCAACACCTCTATCGGCTGAGAACATACGGTTGGTGGCTGAAGCGGTGTTGGCCGTGATAAATGCGCAGCCTGTAAGGCAAACGCAGCAGCCCGCTCCTGCGATTGAGCAAGAACCTCTGCAAGAGGCTGAGCCGAGGAGAGTGGAGCAAATGGTTGTGGAACCGGTGGTGCCAAGGAGGGCAACTGAGAGGTAGCTTAAGCATGTAATGAGCTTTAACCCTCCGTTATTCTCGGGGTTGGGAACCCCATCTCAGGCTGAAGACTGGCTCTCCAGGGTGAAGAGAGTCATGACAGCAACGGAGACGGAGGAGTGGCAAATGACCACCATCGCTACGTTCCTTCTGGACGGTGAAGCGAGGATGTGGTGGGAAGGATTGGAGCTGCATCATTTGAGAGGTAGACAACTGATAGACGTTCCGATGGAAGAGTTCTCGGGATTGTTCTTAGCAAGATACCTCCCTTCTACTCAGAGGATAGCGTTGGAGAATGAGTTCCTGAAGTTGGTTCAGGGTGAGAGGAGCGTGGATTAATATCTCCACGAGTTTACTCGTCTGAGTCGTTATGCTAGCTCCACTATTATGGATGAGGAGCGCAAGACTAATCGCTTCTATGAAGGGTTGAGAGATGAGTTGAGGTTGCTACTCTCGGGGCTGATGACGCAGGGTTTCTTAACCTTGGTCAATACTGCCCGGTCCTTGGAGAAGGACATGAAGAACGTACAAGCAAAGAAAAGCTTGGGTGAGAAGAAATCTGAATTTAAAGTGCCGACTACTTCAAAGGCCGGCTATCGGAGGTATTTCAAGAAGCATAGGACTTCGGGTCCAGCTCCTTCTGGTGCTTCTGGGGCGACTACGAGTCGGACCCCGGGCGCGTGTTTTACATGTGGAAAGATGGGGCATTTCGCCAGTGATTGTTGGAGCGGACGTCCTAAGTCCGAGAGGAAGCCGGGAGCTACTTATGAAGAGAAGGGAAAGGCGGTGGAGTCGACCGCATCCCATTATGCTCCGGCCCAACCAAGGGTCTATAATCTTGGCCAACAGGAGGCCATCAAACAAGCTGATGTGGTGACAGGTACGGTTTAATTTATAGCAAGTCAATTTCTTTAAATACTTGTTATGCACATGTTACCTTACCACTCCTTATTTAGGATTTGTATTGATTTGTGAAAATCTGGCACGAGTACTCTTCGATACGGGAGCTTCACACTCCTTCTTGTCCGAAGGATTTATATCACGCATCGGAGTCCCTTCTTCGATGGCGAAGGATAAGTTGGATGTGTTGTTGCCCAACGGGTGTTCGATGCGAGCGGATAGGATCTGCGATGTTAAGATTCGTATTGGGGAGCAGGAGTTCGACATGCGGGCGTCTTTACTTCCGTTAGTGGAGTTCGACGTCATATTTGGCATGGACTGGCTCTCGGAGCAGCAGGCCCATATAAATTGCGGTAGCAAGGAAGTTAAGTTGGGAGAAAGTCGTGAGACGACTTTTACGGGCTTAAAGGGGTCGAGCAAGACGTTGATGTCTGCTCTTCAGGTGGTGAAGGCGGTTCATGCCGGAGCAGAACTGTTCTTTACACTAGTGGAGGTTGCAAAGTCGAATCCTGCGTTGGATTGTATTTCAGTGGTATCGGAATACCCTGATGTGTTCCCCGCAGATCTTCCTGGAGCCCCGCCTCAGCAGGAGATAGATTTTACGATTGAGCTAGTACCAGGTGCAAAGCCTGTGTCACGATCTCCTTATCGGCTGGCGCCTAAGGAAATGGCGGAGCTGAAAGTTCAACTGCAAGAGTTGTTGGAGCAAGGGTATGTGCGCCCAAGTTCTTCGCCTTGGAGCGCACCGGTCCTCTTTGTTAAGAAGAAGGACGGAAGCTTGAGGCTATGTATTGATTATCGGGAGCTCAACAAGCTGACTGAGAAGAACAAGTACCCGATCCCTCGGATTGATGATCTCTTTGATCAGTTAGTCGGGTCGACGGTGTACTCGAAGTTAGATCTCAAGGCTGGGTACTATCAGCTGCGAATAAGGGAGAGTGATATCCCGAAGACAGCGTTTAGTACGAGATACGGGCATTATGAGTTTACGGTCATGCCATTTGGGCTGACTAATGTGCCGTCAGTGTTCATGGATTTGATGAACAGGACGTTCAAGGAGTACTTGGAACATTTCGTGATCGTCTTCATCGACGATATTTTGGTGTACTCGCAAAGTGAGGAAGATCACTTCAAGCATCTTCATTTGGTGTTGGAGACGCTAAGGAGAAATCAGTTGTATGCCAAGTTCTCGAAGTGCGAGTTTTGGCTATCCTCAGTGGCGTTCCTCGGGCATATAGTGAGTGGAGAGGGTATTGCTGTGGATCTGGCGAAAATTGTTGCGATACGGGAGTGGCCTGAGCTTGCTACTGTAGCGGAAGTCCGGAGTTTTCTGGGGCTTGCCGGCAATTATAGGCTCTTCGTAGAGAACTTCTCGCGGATAACGTTACCTCTCACTACTTTGACGAGGAAGGAGCATAAGTTCGTTTGGACGCCGGAGTGCGCGCGAGATTTTGAGGAGTTGAAGTGTCGGTTGACCACGGCGCCTGTGCTGAGTTCGTCGGTTGGGACCGAAGGCAATGAGATATATAGCGATGCTTCGGGCAGCGGTTTGGGTTGCGTGCTACTACAGCACGAAAGCGTGATAGCTTATGGCTCGAGACAGCTAAAAGTGCATGAGAGGAATTATCCGGTCCATGACTTGGAGTTAGCGGCCGTGATTTTTGCCTTGAAGCTGTGGAGATACTACTTGTACGGTGTGAAGATTGATATCTACACCGATCACAAGAGCCTGAAGTATCTTATTGATCAGAAAGATCTGAATATGCGGCAGCGTAGGTGGATGGAGTTCCTGGTGGACTATACCTTCAAGATCCACTACGTGTCTGGCAAAGGGAATGCAGTTGCGGATGCGTTGAGTCACCGAGCCCCAGCTCAAGCCAATTGGCTATCGGTGCATGATGAGCGGTTGGTGCGAGAGTTGGAGGCGTTGGAGATTGTCTGTGTGGACAGACAATCAGGTGCTGAAGCAGTTCTGAATTGGACTGAAGTACAATATGACCTGGCTGATCGTATTCGGCAGGCTTTGGATATGGATGCCCATATGAAGCAGTTCATGGTAGAGGCTCTGAATGGGTCAAATCCCCAATTCGTCGTGGAGGACGGATTACTTTGGAAAGACGGTCGTTTGTGCGTCCCAAGTGTGGGCAATTTACGGGTGGAGTTGTTGTACGAGGCACACCATACCAAGTACTCGATTCACCCGGGGAGCACGAAGATGTACCGTGATGTGAAGAAACTATTTTGGTGGCCGGGTTTGAAAAAGGATGTGGCGCTATACGTAGCGAAGTGCCAAACTTGCACCTTGGTAAAGGCGGAGTGCCAAAAGCCGGGAGGATTTCTTAAGTCCTTGCCTATTCCTGAGTGGAAATTCGACGACATCTCTATGGACTTTGTGCACGGTTTGCCAAGGTCGCAAAAGGGGAATGACGCCATTTGGGTAGTTGTTGATCGATTAACGAAGGTGTCGCATTTTATTCCGCATAGGAAGGATGACCCGGTGGAGAAGTTGGCAAAGCTTTATGTGGATAACATAGTACGGCTTCATGGTGTGCCCCGCAGCATCGTGAGTGACCGATATGGGCGTTTCACGTCCAATGATTGGAGGCTTGTGCAGCAAATGTTGGGAACAAAGCTAAAATTCAGCACAGCCTTCCATCCGCAAACGGATGGGCAGACCGAGAGGGTCAATAGAACCATGGAAGACATGCTTCGCATGTGTGTCTTGGATTTTGGAAAGCAATGGGAAGACCACCTTTATTTGGTGGAGTTCACCTACAACAACAGCTACCAAGCGAGTATTCAGATGGTGCCTTTCGAGGCCCTATATGGTAGAAGATGTCGCACGTCGTTGTCTTGGTTAGAAACGGGTGAGTCAAAGTTGTATAAGCGATCGGAAGTGGATGATGCTACTTCTTTGGTGAGAACCATTCGGGAGAGGTTGCTTATCGCTCAGGACCGGCAAGCAAAGTACTATAATGCCAAGCACAGGAACGTGGAGTTCGCTGTGGGCGATTATGTATACTTAAAGATCAAGCCGTTCAAGGGTGTCTCGCGGGTGCGGCGATTGAAAAAGCTAAGCCCAAGATACCTTGGACCATTTGAGGTTCTGGAGCGAGTTGGTGAAGCGGCCTATAGGTTGAAGCTTTCAGTGGAGCTTAGTGGTTTACATGATGTATTCCATATTTCGGTACTCCGGAAGGCGGTACAAGAGCCTACGCAAGTGATCGCGGTCGATCAAGTGCCGGTGGATAGTGGGCTAACGACAAAGGTCAAGCCCGTGCGGATTGAGGACTCGAAGGTCAAGCGGCTACGCAATAAAGAGATTAGGATGGTCAAGGTCCGGTGGGACAATTGCGGTCGTGAGGAGCTCTCTTGGGAGCGAGAGCAGACTATGCATGACGAGTATCCAGAGTTGTTCCGCTCAGGTACAAATTTTGGTTTTGTACATGTCTTTCCTTTATGTAATTTCGTGGGCGAAATTCTTTTAAGAGGGGGAGAGTTGTAACGCCCCGAAACTCAAAGGAGCGAAGGGGGGACGTTTTAGGCCAGTTTGGGTTCTGGCAGCAGGCACACGGCCTGGGACACGGGCGTGTCCCAGGGCGTGTCGACCCGTGTCGACACTTAGCCGCGGAGTCGACGAGATTCGCTCGACGATGCGTCGAGACAAGGCACACGGCCTGCGACACGGGCGTGTCGCAGGGCGTGTCGACCTGTCTCGACGATTGTCCCGGGGAGTCGACGAGCTTTAATCGATGATTCATCAAGACAAGGCACACGACCTAGGACACGGGCGTGTCCAAGGCCGTGTCATCAGGTCGACAATCTTCACTCGACGAAATGTCGAGTGACGAGACCGTGTACACAGCTTGGGGTCCAGGCGTGTCAAGGTGACACGGGTAAGGACACGGGCGTGTCCTAGAACCCGTGCAGTGCTCGGGTTGATTTTGGGGAAAAATCATGGGGTACACGGCCGGCCACACGGCTGTGTGAGATGGAACACGGGCGTGTCAGCTCAAACATGGGCGTGCTCGATACCCGTGTGAGGTTCCAGGAGATTCGATTTTGACGGCGAATGAGGCACACGGCCCTGGACACGGGCGTGTGCCAGGCCGTGTTCGGTCCAGATTGGGCATTTCAGTCCCGAATCAAAGCCGTTCGTTTCCTTATTTTGAGATCCAACGGCTGGGGGTTGTTCCTAAAGGGATATACCCGGGTTTGGGCTTTCAAAACCCTTACTTTTTCTTAAGTGTTCTCTTTCTAAAGCCTTAGAGAGAGAGAGGAGAGCCAAGGGAGGAAGAGGGAGCTAGATCCTGCCATTGGAGGAGCTTCGGAGCTCCGAATCGCGAGCCGACTCCGGATCTACGGAGGCAACGCTAGTGCGGTGGTTTTCATCCGATTACTTTTCCATGGCGCCAAAGAGGAACGCAATGGTAACGATCCTCATCTTGAGCATGAGTAGCTCTCTTTCTTTGCATAGGAAGCTCTCTCTCGCGAGTTTGCGGAGAGTTGGAGGCGTTCCTTTTGGTAGATATGTGAAGTCCCCGTTGTTTAGAGTCCGTAAGCGAGAACGGACATAGGCATGATGTGTGAAGCCTACCCAAACATGTTGGTCTGGATCGGTGATGTTGCATTGCATTAATGCCAGAGAAGACTCCGTGCTATGGATTGTTTTTCGGGTTTTCTACGCGGTAGATTGCAGTAGGGAGCCTTGGGGACTAACCCAAAGGTGCACCCGGAAAACTGGGCGGATACGAGATCTTGCCAACTTGGTGGCCTGAGAGCCAACTTGAACATAACTGAGTTATGTGACTTGTGATGGAAATGGGACTCGGCAGAAGTTTGACCCGCGCAAATGGCTTAAATTGTCGTTGCGATGTGAGCACAGGTTAAATGGAACCGTACCCGTTCTATGTCGTTCGGTTAAAGAGACCTAAAGGCACGTGGCACTTACCGTTGGCATAGAGTAGGGTCTTCGGCGGTCAATGGCTTAAATTGTCGTGACCCAGGCCAGGAAGACAAATTGCTCATAGGTTTGGCCGTCCAAGTGGCGGTGGTGAGTCCGGAATGTCTATGGCTTTAATTGACGTGACATCGACCGGTTCACCGAGAATGTGCCCTGAGAGCACGGGGCGTGTGGCCGTGCGAGCCAACATCTGTGATGTATTGGCTATTGATATAAATTGCTCGCTTATGCTAATGAAATGCAGGGAAGGAGCATCGCCGCCCCGAGTTGGGGGCGGGATCGTTATAATTTGGTCAGCATTGCTGAGCGTTGCCTTGTTTTCGCCACCATGCGGTGGTTTGTTGCTTGCAGGTGCAGCTGGACCAAGCGGTCAATAGCGGGCTAAAGCCCTTTTTGCGAAGCCGGCCCTCGAAGGCCCAAATGGAAGTGTTTACTGTTTTATTCATGTATGACCGGCCTGCGTGCCGTGGTTTGTAAAACATGTAATATTCAAGTGAAACATTTTGTAAGGCCTTAAGGCTTGTTTTGGGTATTTTGTATAACATTCCTATTTTGTATTAGTGGACATTCGTGCTTTGATGCTGGGTTCTTTGTTTATAACTTTTATAAACTGCTTCCGCTAGAATGCTTTGTGTAGGACGTTGAGATTGGTTGGATGGTTTCCATAAGTAACCACCCGGTCTGTCTGTGGCATACGGCGTCGGGCCCCGGCCGGACCTATTGCTTTATGCTATGTGACGGATAGTGGGTGTTACACTACCCGTGTCATACGATGTCGACATACCTCATCGATCTCGACATGTATCGTCGAGCTCAACTCGACACATTGCCACACAGGTAGGGACACGCCCGTGTCGCTACCCGTGTCACATTCACACAGGTAGTGACACGCCCGTGTCACTACCCGTGTCCTTCTCTACAATAATTTCTCCACTTCTCCACAAGTGCAGTCCAATTCCCTGCACTTCTCAGGACTCGAGTCAACCCTCCTGACTCAAAAACACACACGAGGGGCCTAGAGCGATTCGGGACGATACAGATTATAGCTTATGGCTCCCCCTGAGATGTAGAATGGATCAGGGAAAAAATAGGAGCTAAGCTTCAGGGTGATAGGTCTTCAAACTGAATCCTTGACCAGCAATAATCTTCAGGAACTTCTTTGACAGATTGAACTGAAGTTGTTCTTTTGAAGTGTCCTGGAGTACTTGAAGAAAGAAGACTCTAGATATAGGTATTGTTGTTCTTCTTCTTCAAGTGCTGATGAGCTTCTGGTCAAGAACTTCTGTGTATCAGAAAATGCTTCTTGTTGACAGAGCAGATTGTTCAAGATTGAATGTTTGTCTATAATCTCTATGTGCTTCTTTGTAAGTTGTGCTCTGTGTCAAGCTTTCTCAATGATGCTTGATTTTGTCTCAGTCTGTGTGTTTGTGTGTATCTGTTATTCTCTTCTTCTCTATCTTCCAAAAATTTGAATGCCTCTGTAATTAATGCTGATAGCCTTGAGAATAATCAACATTGATTTATTTCCTCAACTGTCCAATGGAAAATGGCAAGCAATAATCTTGGAGAAGACCATAATTAATGCTCCTTCTAACGGATACATTCAGAGAATGTTAGAGCATTAATTACTCCGGAATTATCGCATTTGAGTGGGGACAAAAGGCTGGAAATAACTAAGTCTGGAATCGTCGAACAGATAACAGAATTTGTCGAACTGAGTCCACAGTTCGTCGAGCTGAGATGTTGTATTCGTCGACCAGACGACTTCTGTTCGTCGAACTGAATTCCATGATCGTCGAGCTGGAAACTGAAATGCTGTCTCTTTTGCATGTTCTGTGTCTGAACTTCGTTGAGCTGGTAAATGTGTTCGTCGACTGGAGTTCAGCAACTATTCTAGAGTTGTCAAATATTCTGTATGTTGACTGATATTCTGCATGTCGACACAAGTCTTCTGTGTGGTGTCAACACAGCCCTTCCACAATGTTGACTGATGATCTGGGTGTCGACACAACTTCTTCTAGTGTCGACTTAGTTGATGTCGATATATACTCTGAGTGTCGACATAAGTCTTCTGCTTCTAGAATTCGTCGGGCCGAGAACTGAGTTCGTCGACCTGAGACTAGAGAACATAGTCTCGACATAATGTTGTAGTAGTCCAAAGATTCGTCGACCAAAGAATAATGTTCGTCGAGCTAAGTCTGGAGAACCTTGAATTCATCAAACTAAGTCTGGAGAACCTTGCATTCGTCGAGCTGAAAATGATTCTGGACTTAGAGAAAAATTGATGAACATATGGCAATAGAGTTGAAGTGGAAGTCCAGAAATCGTCGAGCAAAGAATGAAGTTCGTCGACCTAAGAACTAAGTTCATCGACCTGAGTCGAGAGAACAGTCTGGACTTAGAATGCTGAAGGTGGAGTCCAAGGATCGTCAATCTGTGACTGAAGTTCGTCGAGCTCAGCTCAGATAAAATATCTTTGAGATCGTCGAGCTGAGAACTACTATCGTCGACCTGAGTTCGACAAACGTTGAACTCAGTTTACTTAGTTTCTTGAGAAGTCTCTGAATCTCTGGAAAAACTCTAAGTCTTGAGTCTCTGGCAGTCTGATGATGGCTTGTCCATGTGATGTTGTTACTGAGGACTTGGCCTAGACTCTAGGACACAACTTTGACCCTGGCTATACATGTTGGGTCACATCATCCTAAGTTAGTGAACCTAGCACAAATCAAACTAGGGATCCAACAGATTGATTAATCGTTTCGATGTTATTTAATTAAATAATAATATATTATATTACAATTATTAGTATGAATAGAAGATCGGTCACGTCAAACCCTACCTGCTATTATTCATCATCTTCCTAAACTGACGACATTGTTTCGCGAAAGTGTGGAGTTCGGCGTGATGGCGAGTTTTCGGCCGGCATTTTCCAGAGGTCTGGTGGTTGGATTCCTCAATAGATTAGAGATTTGGAAAGCTCTCGGCGAGGGCTACATGATCGTGGTAAGTTTTCCCCATTTCTCTGATTTTTGTCAGTTAGGTGTTGGAACCGTACTTGTGATTTGGGCTAGATTCACTATTAGGATTATGACCAAACATGTATAGTCTAGGGTCATAAGTTAGTTCTAGGGTTAAGGTCAGTCACATTAGGTCAGATTATTTGAAACCTACCTTCAGAAGAATTCAGAGATAGAAGACTTTAGAGATAAGGCATTTTTAAAGTTTATAGAAAAGGTGTTCGACGATAACTGAACTCAGCTCGACAATTGTCGATCTCAGATCGACGAACTCAGAGTTCCTTCTATGTGTTGAGCTCGACAAAAGCATAGCTGAGGTCGACGAACTCTGATTCTCTCTTAGAATCTCAGCTCGACGAAGTGCCTTCTCAGTTCGACGAACTTGGAGATCAGATTGGCAAGTATATTTTCTGTTCAACTATCTTGGAGTTCCGCTCGATGAAGTAGAATTATCAATTCGATGAACTTGGAGCTCAACTCGACGAAATATTTGTTGTGTTCAACTAACTCCTTACAGGTTCTGTTCAACTAAACTTCTCTGCAGTTTCTCAGATTAAGTAAAGCAGTTTGATTACAAATATTAAGATAGTAATACTATGTTAATTAATGCTCAATATTCTCAAGAATATAGTCATTTTCTGGCAGCAATAATTATAGATTTCACAGAGTTATTACTCTAACATATTTACTAAGCAGTTGGGGAAATACATTGAAGATAAAAATCAGTCGTTCCAACTCCCAAAAATACTGTAGAAGATTTCAAGGAATTTGAAATTCAAATGTGTTGAATCAACAATCAATATAAAAAGAAAATTTTCGGAAGATTACAAGAGGCAATAAATTAAGAATCAACAATCAAGAACAACAAGGAGAAGAAGAAAGAGAACATCTACAGTTAGAAAATAAGAGACAGAGAAAAACAAACATCTTGTTCATCATCATCTTCTTCAAGCTTTTCTTCCAACAATAAATATTCAATCTGAGACCAAAAGCTCAATCTCTTAGAATCATTTACTAGAAGAAAAAGTTTCTTCTTTTAAGGCCTATACCCTGAAGCAAAGCTTCAACTCCTGGTCAGATTTCTATAACTCATGGGGAGCTTTGATAACATCAAAAAAATCCAATAGTATTCTCAGAGATTTGAGACAGAGAAGACAACATCTTTTATATTCTTTCACTGTGTACAGGGTTATGACTCCCTTCAAAAGTTAAACTCTTTGGTACTCATGTCACCTGATCAAAAGACTTGGTTTGGTATTTGGGCACCTAATCAAAAGCTCAAAGGGTTCCTAAATCTCCCTTAGAAAATAGTTCTTGTGGTCATAGGGCACTGGATCAAAAACCTGTGGTTGCAGGGCACTTGATCAAAAACCTGTAGTGGATTCCTACCAGGGTGGTAGAAGAGTGGATGTACCCAGGTTTATTGGGAAACCACTATAAACTCCTTTTGTCATCTGGTTGTGCTTTACTTTTTTATTTTCTGTTATGTGATAATTTTTTATGTGTTTATATATATGTATCACATATTTTAATACGCTGTAAAAACAAAGTTAAATTTTAAAATACTCTATTCACCCCCTCCCTCTAGAGTTAGTTAGATCTACCCCTCACTTTCAATTGGTATCAGAGGGAAATGTTACATGGTTGTACAGGCTAACACCTGAACCAAAAGATTTTTTATTGATCTTATTTACTCTAGATTGGCTTTCACATCATGGCACAAAATAAGGATTATTTAAGCACAAGACCTCTAATGTGCAATCTTAATAAATTTGCACTTTGGAAGGCAAGGATTAGGATTTATATGAATTTCATTGATGAAGACATATATAATTCTATTTTGACAGGTCCCCCACTACTAGTGGTAATTATAAGAACAAGTGTTGTTCCACCACCTGAGTGGACTGAAGCACAAAAGAAGGCCATGATTGCAGATGCTAAAGCAATGAATATTTTGGCCCAAACCTTGTATGATGACATATTCCAAAAGGTTTCTGAAAGTACTTCAGCAAAGGCCATTTCTGACTCACTAAATGCTATGGTAGTAGTATCTACTAATGAAAGGAAGGATAGAAGATCACACTTGATCTTTCAATATGAGAACTTCAAGAAGGAATAGTCAGAGTCAGTTATAGACATGTATAACAGACTCAACCTCAAAATTAATGGCTGAAAACACTGGAGAAGGGCATCTCTTTAACAGAGATAAATGACAAAATCCTTAAGTGCTTCCACATCACATGAGACTCCAGGATCTGGCCAATCAAGAAAGCCAGAATCTTAAATGAGATCTCTACTGAAACCTTGTTAGGCATGCTCAAGTCTTATGAGTAGCTCATGAAGACCATAGAAGCCAAGCAAAGGACTACTTCATCATCAGGATGGAAAGAGCAAATCATTTCTTTCAAAGCATGTGATGAAGAAGAAGCCACTCCAGATAATGAAGATCTATTGAGTCCTTTGGCTAAGACACTCTACAAGATGGCAAGGAAGGATTTTAGAAGAACTTCCAGAAAACATGAAAAGCCAAGGTCTGATAAAACACCTACTAAAGAAATAGTTTGTTGTGGATGCAGGAAACCAGGACACATACTACCAGAATATCCAGAAACACAGAAGAAAGACAAGAGAAAAGAGAAAGAATCCAGGAAGCATTCCAACAAGCCCTCCTCCAGCACATACAAAAAGAAGGATAAAGGATTTATTGCTGACACTTGGAGTGAATCTGAGTCAGAATCTTCATCCCACTCCAATGAGGATGAAGATGAGGCTAAGGCCAGAGAGATATTCTTGATGTCAATCAATTCATCTTGCAGCAACTCTGAAGGTGCAAATTCAGAAGCTGACCACTCAGAAGATGAATCTATTTCAGAAGAAGATCAGGTAATCTCTTCTTTTGGTTTTACTTCTGATCAATTTAAAACTGGTTTCAAATTATTATGTAAAATTTGATTAAATCTTAGAAGAAAATCAAACTCATCAGAGAAAAAGTATTTGAATTTGACAATTTGTCTTAAGAAAACTTAAAACTTAAGGAAAACTAAAAAACTGCTCATGAACATATATTATCAATTTGAAGAATCCTTTAATATGTGAAGTATCAAATTGATGGATATCACAAGCACAGTGAATGTCAGGCTTAATGGCAAGCTGGGCTTGGGAGCTTCATCTAATCAGCCTCCTCTTTTATAGAAGAACATCTTATCTACCCCCATAAAAATTGTTTCTGAAAATGATAAAGAAAAGGTAGAAGTTAGTAATAAAGAAATAGAAATCTTACATAAAATTGAACCTAAGAAAAAGAAAATTTTTAACAAATATTATGTTCAACATATTTCGTCGAACCAAGCTCGACGAAATGAATGTAGTTCGTCGAACTCAGATCGAAGAACAATGAATGCAGATTTTAGGTATAACTAGTCATCTAACTGCACTCGACGAACTCAATATGATTCATCGAACTGCGATTGACGAACGTGGGGCTCAGAGAATGAACACTTTCATTATGTGAACGGAGCTAGATGAACTCATCCCTATTCGTTGAACGCAGATCGACAAACATATTATAATTCATCGAACCCAGTTTCTTATAACAGAAACTTGAATTATTTTCAAAATTCTTATCAAACTAAAACCTTTGTTAATCCTTTTACTCAGTGGATTATTCCCCCTGGGAGATATCATCCACTAGGTTATAAGGACCAACCTGAATTTTCATATATTTCTAGTTATAAATTTGAAAGAAATCAAGGACCCAAGGAGACCTGGGTCAAGAATAACTAATCTTATTTTCTACAGGTAAAGAACTATCCATCCGTATCTGGATAGTGGTCGTTCAAAACACATGAAAGGAAGTAAAGATAATCTAACTAATTTCAAAGCTATGATTGGAACAAAAGTGATATTTGGAAACTCCAACTATGGACAGACAAAATGATAAAGAAATGTCAAAGTTGGAGCTGTTACCTTCAGGAAGGTAGCATATGTAAGTGGCCTCAAGCATAACATACTATCCATATGTCAATTATGTGATGAAGGTTATCAGGTATCATTTGATCAGTCTTCTTATATTATTACTTCTGATAAAAACAAAACTGTTTTAACTGGAATTAGGCAAGGAAACATATATGTAGTAAATTTCAAATCTATAATACATAAATTTGCTTATTTAACCAAATTAGTTAAACTAATGAATTATGAAATAAGAGACTAGGCCATGTAAACCTTAGGAACATTGCTAAATTATCTAGGGACAACTCTATTAGAGGACTGTCTTCTGGTTCTTACAAGAAGGACGGACTCTGCAGGGCTTGTCAATTAAACAAGCAAACCAAAAATAGTTTCAAATCCACAAATAAAAGTGATTCACCAGGGATTTTGTACTACTATATATGGACCTTTTGGCCCTATTGTTGTAGAAAGTTTTGGAGGGAAGTTATACACTCTAGTTATTATTGATGATTTCTCTAGATTCACTTGGGTGTTCTTTCTGAGAAACAAGTCAGATAACTTTAAAGTTCTTACAGATTTTCTCAAGAGCATATAGATTGAGTACTCTACTCAGGTTGCATTGATCAGAAGTGATCATGACACCGAGTTTGAATTTTTTTCTCATGCAAGAATTCTGTGAGAAGAAAGGTATCAGACATTGTTTTTTTGCTCCTAAAACTCCTCAACAAAATGGGGTAGCTGAAATAAAAAATAGAACCCTTTTTGAATTTTCTGGGACATTGCTTGTAGATGCTTATTTGCCCCTATGCTTTTGGGTAGAGGCTATAAGCACAGCACATTATGTTCTGAATAGAAGCTTAATACATAAACTTAAGGGTAAGACTCCCTATGAATTACTTAAAGGGAAACAACCTAAAGTAGATAACTTTAAAGTATTTGGATGCAAATGTTATATTCACAATAATAACAAGAAACCCCTAAGAAAATTTGAAGCTAAGGCTGTAGAGGGAATTTTCCTTAGATATTCCCAAGTCAACAAATCTTATAGGGTATTAAATAAATCAACATTAAAAATGGAAGAATCTGTACATATATCCTTTGATGAAGCTAACATGTTTTACAAGAAGAAGGATTCTTCTACCATAGACACTTTACAGGTACCCTATCTGTGTGAGAGGATGGATGATTTAAACCTTACCCAAGAGGTCACATTACATCCTTCTCGACAGATTGATGAAGAAAGTGAAGAAGAAAGTGTTGAAGCAGTTGAACCCATAACAACAAATATAATTCCACAAGAGGAATTAATTCCACAAGCTGTTGGTGAACTAACTCCTTCTGCTGATCTTGTCACCCTTAGAGATCATCCCATATCTCAAGTGATTGGATACATATCAGCTGGTGTGCAAACAAGGCATCAACTAAACCAATATCTAATGCATGCTTGCTTTATTTATCAAATTGAGCCTCAATCCAAAAAAGATGCAACACAAGATCCCCACTGGATTATTGCAATACAAGTGGAACTCAATCAATTTAAGAGGTGTAGAGTTTGGGATTTAGTCTCAAGGCCCAAAAACTACTCAGTCATTGGAACTAAATGGGTCTTCATGAACAAATTGGATGCTCAAGGATTAATTATGAGGAACAAAGCAAGATTGGTAGCCTAAGTTTATTCATAAGAAGAAGGCATTGATTATGATCAAACCTTTGCTCCTATTCCAAGACTTGAAGCCATCAGGATATTTCTTACATATGCTATCTATCAGAAGTTCAAGGTCTATCAGGTGGATGTCAAAAGTGCATTCCTAAATGAAGAACTTAAAAAGGAAGTTTATGTTGAACAACCTCCAAGTTTTATCTCTTCAACTCATCCATCTTATGTTTTTAAACTTTATAAAGCTCTTTATGTTCTAAAGAAAGCTCCAAGAGCATGTATGAAACCTTATCTAGCTTTCATTTAGAGCATAAGTTCATTAGAGGCATTATAGATAGGACCTTATTCATTAGACATCACAAGCCAAAAATTTTTCTAGTCCAAATCTATGTAGATGATATAATATTTGGCTCTACTGATTCTAAACTTTGCAAAAGGTTTTCTGACTTGATGCATTCAAAGTTTAAAATGAGTAGCATAGGTGAACTATCCTACTTCCTTGGTCTTCAAGTGAAGCAAACCCATGATGGTATCTTCATATCCCTATCTAAATATGCTAAAGAGCTACTTAAAAGATTTGGGATGACTGATGCCTCAGCCAAGAAAACACTCATGTCATCCAATGTTGTAGTTGATTCTGATGAACAGGGAAAGATGGTTGATCAAAAAATGGCTATTGTATGGTCCTTATTGTATCTTACATCTAGTAGCCCTGATATTATGTTTGCTACTTGCATTTGTGCTAGTTTTCAAGTCAATCCTTAAGAATCACATCTTATTTTATAAAAAATGATTTTAATATATATACAGGGTTTTCCTAATCTAGGACTATGGTATCCTACTGAGTCAGAATTTGAATTATCTGGATTCTCAGATTGTGACTTTGCTGGATGTATAGTTGACAGGAAGAGCACATCAGGAACTTGTAAGTTCCTTGGTGATAGGCTTGTGTCATGGTTTTGCAAAAAGCAAACTTCTGTGTCCACATCAATTGCTGAAGATGAATACATAGCAGTAGGTAGCTACTATTCACAAATTTTCTCGATTCAACATCAGCACCTGGATTATGGTTTCAACATAAATAATTCAACTATCTATTGTGATAATACCGGTGTAATTTCTATTGCTCAAACTCCAGCGCATCATAGTAGGACAAAACATATAAAAATTGGACATCATTTCATTAGAGATTGTGTGGACAAAAATAAAATTAAACTTGTCTTTATCTCTACAGATTTACAAAGAGCATACATTTTTCACCAAACCATTAGATGAATAGAAACATCTGTTCTTCCTAAATCAGCTAGGTATGATTAATGGAGAAGCTTTAATTTGATTTCTGTTTATGATCGACGAACTGTTCATGTTTCATCTAACGAAGATCGACGAACTACGAACTCCTCATGGAATGTTCGTCGAATGGAGATCGACGAACCTTCCTTTGCAAAACACTTTCGTCAAACAGAGATCGACGAATTTATTTTATAAAATATTGCGTCGAACGGAGATCGACGAAGTTTGTTTCAAAAAATCTTTTCGTCGAACGGAGAACGACAAATTGTTTTCCACCTCTTCAGACTTAGATCAATGCTTTTATTTCTTTATGAGATTTTTCGTCGAACTGAATTCGAAGTTTTTAATTTTTCGTCGGATAGAGTTCATCTTTTCAACTTCTGAAAACTTATAATAGGGTTTTCATCGAACTCCATCCCGCACTTTCCAGTTCTTCTGCACATGATCTTTTGTTTTTGCAGGCATGGCGATTTCGGCGGCAACCCTTTCTGGCATGAAATTTGATGTTGTGTTTGACATCGACATCGATTCATTCAGCCATTCTGATCAAATCTTCAAGAAAATCCTTCAGTTGTTTGAGGCTCCACATTTGAGAAAGTTCATGACCTTAAGGATCAAACTTCCAGTGCAGGAAATCAAGGAATGGGTATTCACAACAACCTTTCTAGATCAAACCTCCATCTCTGGATCGATTTCTGGACATCAGGTTTCTCTTTACCCTGCTATTCTAACTGAAATTTTTGGGTTTATCAATGGGGAAGATGATATTAAACTATCTAGCACAGAGTTTGATGATATGCTTGTTATAATGGGTCACTCCTAGGGACACCCTAACAAATTGCTGAAGAAGAACTTGTCTGCTGAATACAAGTTCTTAGCAGATATTGTTGGGAAGGTAATCTTAGACAAGCACTCTGCCCATGACTACATAACCAAACACCATTTCCTTCTGATGAGTGCCCTAGTTAATCAAAAATCAGTGAATTGGGGTGAAGTTGTGTTTGATTTGATTAAGAAGAAGATTCGTAAGAAGGATGTTAGTTTTGGTAGAGTTCTGCGAATCTTCTTACAGGCAAAGGTTACAGAACGTTTGGTCTCCCAGACCATTTTCATCAATTTCTCTAAGAGGATTATCTCTGCCCTCTTTGGCAGATGGGAGAGGGTTATTACCAAGCCCTCCAGGGCTTCCTCTTCCAGGATAGCTTCAAAGGATGCAAGGGCTGAAATAACCACTTTCTTAACCCCTAAAGAAGCTCCTGCTCCTCCTCCATCTCCACAACATTCTATATTTCCTTCATCAACTCCACATGTTGATGTTACTACTTTTCAACAACCATCCACTATCATCACAAACACACCTTCTACTTCCATCCCTTCTGTCTCACCATCCAAACCACCATCTCCACACTCACCAATCCACTTTCCTGAGGAAACACCATATCCACCTCCTCAATCACCTCTACCATCAAATGTTGATGACATAGCTCCACTACTGTCATCTCCAGCTTTTGATCTACTTTTATCTCCATCTCCACAACACACTCCACCTCTTTCACCTCCAATACATACTGCTCCACCTCATTCACATATTTAGGAAGATGTTATCCTCCCTGATGTCTCAACCTCCAACATTCCACCTGACATTCCAACACCCTCAATTCCATAAACATTCACCATCTGTCCAACCTGCTCCATGCCATCCTCTGCCATATCAGCAAACATTCTTGAGCTTATTACCCTAACACTCAAGAAACTCATAGCTGAGGTTATTGCTCCACTTGCTGCTTCCATCAATCTCCTTACTTCACGGCTAGCTTCTTTCTCCAATATCCCTTCTTCTAGGGGCTTGGGTTCAGGTATCTCTGAATTCAGGAAGGGGGAGATATTCAACGAAGGAGATCCAGCAATTACTGAAGAAGCTCCATCAATAACCCCATCAGTAGCAGTTAATGAAGAAGTAGTAGATACAGAAATTCTTCCGTTTTGTACAGAAGAAGAAGCAACAGACTTTTCCATTCTAGAAATCATCACTGTTGGTGATTTTATCCTTAATCGCACAATTGATATTTCTTCATTTCTTTATTCTTTTACTACAGTTTCCAATAGCACCACCTTATCATTTTTTGATACTTATTCTAAAGCTATAGTCTGCAATACAGCGCCAATAAGTCCTGTAGTTTTGGAGAAACTAACGATAAGTTTTGCAGTTAATGCGACTATTATAGAGTAAATAACTGATATAGAGCCAAAGGCTTTATCACCTCCAACTTTTGGCTGGGCTGAATCCCCCATACCCAATATTGATGATTTCATGGTTGAGGGAATAGATACAAAAATTATAGTGCTAGAAGTTCAAGCACAGCCTCAGGCTGAAGAAGAAAATATAGCTGAACAGCCACAGGCTGAGATAATAGATACAAGTATACAACCATAGGATCATCCAATACTCTCTGCTGAAATGCTTAAACAGATTAATGCCCTCTGTGATAATCTTGCCAATGAATCTGATGATGATGAAGAGTCAGATGCCTCAGAAGATTATAGTTCTAAAAAGAGAAAACTTAAGATGAAGGTTCCATCCAGGGCTGCTCCTAAACACTCTCCAACTGCTGACACCCCCTATTATATCCTGCACAACATTACTCTCACTCCAGATACTCCTCACTAGATGAGTTATCCAAAGAATGATATGAAAGCAAGGAAGAAGAGTAGGAGATACTCTCCACCACCACAATTCAGGAGAGGTCCCCCTCCTCCTCCTGCAGTAGGATCAGCAGAAAATGGTTCATAAGTTCAAAGATCTATAACTTCTTATCATTCCACACCATATCAAAGCAGCAACATGCAGCAATTGAGTTCCCATAGCAACAGATAATATCAAAGAAAACAAAGCAGTCAACAACAGACATCTGAAGTAAATCAGCACAAAAAATCAAGTCCAAAAGGACACTATCTGCAGTATAGGATCCTGAAATGGATCCTAATTTTAAAATGGCTAGATTCAAGGAGATTATAACACTTTCACAGATCAGGAAAGCTATGGAAGAAGGAAAAGACACTTCTCAGTATTCAACCATGTCTTCCTACAGGAAGAAAGAGATAAAAAGCTATGTCAAGAAAAATCACTTTAATGTTGATACTTATATGAGTCTTCATCTAGAGGCTGTAGTGCCTAGAGCTAAATCAGTAAAGATTCTAGGTGCTGAAGTCATGAAGATGACTCAAAGGAAGCAGAGGACACCTAAAGAATAATGGTCTTCTCAAAACCTGCTCCTTCTTCAGATGCTTCAAAGAAAAAATCATAATATTCTGATTATGAATTTTGAATTTTATTTTTGCTATATGTATCCTCACAAGGCACATTTGTTTATATCGGCTGCATTTTTATAATTCTGTCAGATTTTTCTATTGCTTTGTGATTTTCTTTATTTTTTTTTATATATAGTGACCTCACCCAAATAATAGGAGATTGTTGGAACCCTACTTATGATTTGGGCTTGGTTCACTATTAGGATTGATGACCCAACATGTATAGTACAGGGTCATAAGTTAGTTCTATGGTTAAGGTCAGTCACATTAGGTCAGATTATTCGAAACCTACCTTATGAATACTTCAGAGATAGAAGACTTTAGAGATAAGGCAGTTTTAAAGTTTGTAGAAAAGGTGTTCGATGATAGTTGTACTTAGCTCGACGATCGTCGATCTCAGATCGACAAACTCAGAGTTCCTTCTCCGAGTTGAGCTCGACAAAATTCAAGATGAGGTCGACGAACTCTGATTCTTTCTCAGAATCTCAGCTCGACAAAGTGTCTTCTCACTTCGACGAACTTGGAGCTCAGATTGGCAAGTATATTTTCTGTTCAATGATATTGGAGCTCCGCTCGACGAAGGAGAATTATCAGTTCGACGAACTTGGAGCTCATCTCGATGAATGTTTGCTGAGTTCGACTAACTCCTTCCAGGTTCTGTTCGACTATAATTCTCTACAGTTTCTCAGATTGACTAAAGCAGTTTGATTATAAATATTAAGATTGTAATACTCTGTTAATCAATGCTCAATATTCTCAAGAATATAGCCATTTTCTGACAACATTAATTTTAGATTTCACAGAGTTATTACTCTACCATATTTACTGAGACAGTTGGGAAAATATGTTGAAGACAAAAATTAGCCGTTCCAACTCTCAGAAATGATGCAGAAGATTTCAAGGAATTTAAAATTCAAATGTGTTGAATCAGCAATCAATATAAAAAGAAAATTTTCAGAAGATTACAAGAGGCAATAAATTAAGAATCATCAATCAAGAAAAACAAGGAGAAGAAGAAAGAGAACATCTGCAATCAGAGAACAAGAGACAGCGAAAAAGAAACATCTTGTTCATCATCTTCTTCTTCAAGATTTTCTTCCGGCAACACATATTCAATCTGAGAACAAAAGATCAATCTCTCAGAATCATTTACTGGAAGAAAAAGTTTCATCTTTGAAGGACTACTCCCTGAAGCAAAGCTTCCACTCCTGATCAGATTTCTATAACTCAGGGGGTGCTTTGACAACATCAACAAATCCACTAGTCTTCTTAGAGATTTCAGATAGAGAAGACAACATCTTTTATTTTCTTTCACTGTGTACAGGGTTATAACTCCATTCAAAAGTTAAACTCTTTGGTTCTCAAGTCACCTGATCAAAATACTAGGTTTGGTTTTTGGGAACGTAATCAAAATCTCAAAGGGTTGCTAGATCTCCCTTAGAAAATAGATCTTGTGGTGATAGAGCACCTAATAAAAGACCTATGGTGGTAGGGCACTAGATCAAAAACCTATGGTGGATACCTACCAGGGTGGTAGAAGAGTGGATGTACCCAGGTTTATTGGGGAACCACTATAAATGCCTTGTGTCTTCTGGTTGTGCTTTACTTTTTTATTTTCTGTTATGTGATACTTCTTTTATTTGTTTATATATATATCGCCTATTTTATTCCTTTGTAAAACAAAGTTAAGTTTTAAAATACTCTATTCACCCCCCCCCCCCCTCTAGAGTTAGTTAGATCAATCCCTCACTTTCATTAGGGTTTGAGTTTTTGACTCATTTTCCCCTCCAAAATTTTCAGGAATTGGTATTAGGGCCTTTTCACGACCGATCCTTGTCATGGTGCGAGCGGTCGACGTTTCTCCAAAGTTTCGAGGCAAGTGAATTTCATCCCTTGCATGTCAATTTCGATCCATTATTTTTCTACTTTTCCTTCCTTTTCTTCCTCCCTTAGAGAGTAGGATTAGCATAGTTTGGATCATGAAAGAACCCCCCAGGATAGGGCGAGGTTTCGGCCAAAATCATAGAGTTTAGTTTAGCATCTTAATGGAAATTCAGCGAGTTAGGTACGTTAAATTTGTCGAGTGTCTTGGGTCAGTTCATCGAGTATCGATGTTAGGGATTCATCGAGTATAGCTGGTAAGATCGCCGGGTATGGTGAACTCTAGCCTAAGTATTGATTTGACGAGTATATGATGCCCCTTAGCTCAAGTATTTTTCGGTGAGTATCGTCGAGGAATTTGTCGATTATCATCAGTCACCAATTATTGTATAGTTGCCAATGAAGATTCGACGTATGTCATAAAAATTCATCCAGTATCAATAGTTCATTTTCGCAAAGTAGTATAGGATTTGTCGAGTATAGTCGACGAACTGCTGAGTCTAATCTAGGCTTATAAGTGTCGAGTGGTTGGTAAATCCAAGGAAATTTTGGGGGTGTATCAGCGAAATTTGTCGAGTATTGTTGCTTGACTCTTCGAGTATCCCCAGTATTTTTTTGCGAAGTGTTATCGAATTCGTTGAGTATCATTGCAATTCATCGGGTATACTCGCTGAATTTTGCTAGGGCTTAGAATATTTTCATCATTCCATGTAGGGTTCGTCTTGTATGGTCCTTAGAATGGTTTTAGGGCTTGTTTAAGGTTTCCCTTTTGGTTTGGACTTGGGTTTTGGTTGGGATGTTCGGTTATGATGTTTCTTCGGATAGGTATGTTGGTTGTGGATAAAGCACCACCAACTGGATGTCGGTTTGTGGGTCATTATACTTGGTGGTTTGGTTTTGGTCTTTGTTTTGTGGATTGTTGGGTTGTGTTTGGCTAGGTGGCCACCACCTTAGTGCCCTTTTGAGATGTTTGGGTTTGGTAGTTCGGGTTTGGACATTTTGGTCACCGACTCCAGCCCGGTTGTTTTTGCCAAGTGTTAATGAAACACATTTTCGAGTTGTTTTGTGCTCAGTTTCCTTCTTAGATAAGTCTATGCTATTTATGCTAATACTTGCATATTTTGTCGAAGCATTTCTTCGCTCCGCACTTGGTGCATATGTTCAATTAACTTCTTTATTGCACACTTTTACTTTGCCTGTTTTAGTTGACTAATCAGTTGTGGTTTTCAGCTTTTCTTATAGTCGGGTTTGGTAGACCCTTTCTCGCCTTTATAGTTTACCTGATTAATTCCTTTGCCACTTGTATTTTATTGCTGAGATGTTTTTCTTTTGAATGCCTCATGTTCATGGCTATAGTCTGTGGAGCGGCTGAGTTGGGTAGTAGCTTGTGTACTGTAGTTGTTGCAATAGTTTTCCTCACCGTTGTGAGGTAGTTCTTGTTTTTAGTTTTAGTTCATACTTGCATACTTTCGGTTGGTTCGTGTCAGGTTGTTGACGCCCACTAGTAGTTTCTTTTGGATTATTGAATACTTGGCTAGCTGCTAGTTTACCTTTCTATAGTTGTTTTTTACTTGCTCTCTGGGAGAGTTTTATGCTAGGTTGCCTGTTAGATATTTTAAAGTATAAAGAATTATTATTAATATTTAATACATGACATGTTTGAAATCTAAATCACTATGTTTAAAGGCCGTAAAAGCTATTCCTCAATTATTATAAATCTAGAGTCTTGCATACCATGAGTTGTCCTCTTGGTATGTTTATACTCATGTAGGACGTCTAATCTTGTAAATAATGTATTTTTTCGTAGTGTATAACTATCTTTTTCTTGTGCACTAGATGAGTCACAGAGTCGAGGGATACGGCTAATTGCTTAACTTAAATTGGATTGTCTCTAAATGACTTATAAATCTTTCACAAGGGTGTTTAGTTAGAGTTTTGCATGGGCGTCTACAGTTATTCCCTGCTGACGAGGCATCATGACGCGCATTTTCCCTTACTCTGATATATTGTTAAATGCGGAGAAAATACGAGTTGTGACAATCAAGCCATTAAAAGCTGTATCTAGGATCCGGCGCTTGAAAACGTTATTCCACGAAATCTTTGTCTGTTTGAAGTGTTGGAGCAGATTGTAGAAGCTGCTTATCGATTAACCCTTTCAACAGAGTTGATTGGATTGCACGATGTGTTTCACATATCAGTGCTGTGGAAAGATTTGAAAGAGCCGGCACAACTAGTGGTTGATCATCAAGTACCGGTCGATGGTGTGCTAGCAACAAAGGTCAGGCCCATTCGGATCAAGGATACAGAGGTAAAGCAGCTACAGAATAAGACAATCAGGATGGTCAAAGTATTTTGGGACAATTGTGGCCGTGAAGAAATGACATGGGAGCATGAGCAAACCATGAGAGAGGAATTTCCCGAGTTGTTTTTATAAAATCAGGTTATAAAGTTGTGTGCTAGTTTTCTGTACAGAAATATCAAATTTTGCGATGAAATTTCACTAAGGAGGGGACGTTTTTAACGCCCCAAAGCCCTAAAAAGGAAGAATTATGATGTTAACACACGACGGTAGGGTTAATGCAGGCATTAGCCTTGAATTAAATTGACTGGCCTCTCGGGAATCTACCGCGTGGTGGTAGTGAAGTTAGCGCATAGCGATACCACTCAATGCTTTCGATGAAGCATTGAGAGGACTATCGCGGGGCGGTTGTCGGCTAACGCGTGGCGGTACGACTCAACGTGCCCAATGCTTTGAAGCATTGAGAGGACTACTGCGGGGAGGTAGTGGTCTAGTGCGTGGCGCTATCACTCAACACTTTCAATGAAGCGTTGAGTGACTACCGCATAGCTGTAGGAGTATTGCGCGGCTATAGCTCGGGTTAAAGTGTAACACCACATGATCCCCTTTCCTTATATGTTGTGGGGCCACGGCCGGACCCATATTATACGGTCATTACATGGGAGGTGTTACATAAAGTACCGTTTGACGATAGTAACTAATGCGTGGTTGTATCTGTCATGTGGAAATAAGGTGGAGGCTATTTTGGTGCGACAATGCGATGTCGATTGTGCCAAGCGGCAACCTCCCTTGATACCTTGTGGCGATAATAGATACTGCGTGGTGGTAACCTCCAGATATAAGTTGTTCAAGAGAATGAATTCTCATTATTCTTTCTCTTAGTCCTTGAGCTTCTTGAGAGCAAGAAGTATGAGGCTAAGCTTTGCTAGATAAGGAAAGGAGATCCTGTGGTCAGAGTCAAGAGATCAACTAAGATCCATGAGGGGGAAAGTGAGGCGATCCTTTCCATCAGGATAAAAGGCTTCACAATGGCTCCATAACTATCTACAAGGGTAACGATTTTCTCCTTGGACAAGTGAAGTCCTTAATTTACATACGTTTATGGAACCTCTCACCAAAAGGTTGAAAAAGGTGCTTTCAAGCTGTAGATCATTATGATTTGTGCTAAACTTGCATTTTGATCCGGAATCAAAGTACGGAATAGACATGTTGTGTGAAGCCCATCTGGACAGGTTGGTCTGGATTGGTGATGAATTGATTTGCATGTTGGAGAAGATTCCATGGATAAAACGTGTGTTTCAAAGCGTAGAATCCGGGGTCTGGGAGTTTGCAGGATGCTATAGTGATAGTATTGGAGGTGATTTCTAGGAAAACAACAAAAAATTGGGGGAAAAGGGATTTCTGTCCCTACCACGCTGCTGTAGTACTACAGCCAGCACTAGCTTCCAATTAGCTATGTTTGTGAGGCCTGTCTCAGGGAGACCTGGAGGCCATTATATGTGAAGCTGAGAGCCTGTAGAGCCCAGCTTTGTTTACCATGAGTGCCAGCCTAAGTTGGCGGGAAGCCTGTCTTGCGAAGACCGTGGGGCTAGCATGTGAGTTGAGCCATGGAGGCCAACTATTATGGTCGTGAAAGCCATAATGAAGTTGTGATTCATAGTGCCCAACACTAAAGGACAGTGAGCCGAACGGGAAAGTGGAGTTACACCCGCATCTTGTCTATTATCCTTGATTGCTTCGGCTTTCGGAAGTGGCATGAGGATTTGAGCAACGGGAAGGGATTGAATAGTACATGTGTTATGTTTATCTTGATTAGACTGCCTAAAGTAATTGGCTCTCGTCAATGGCATACTGAGAGTCTTATTAGGCCTGGGGTCGAAAATAATAAAGTGCTCAAGAATTGATCATTATGTCTTGGACCTCTGAACGGGAGGTGGTATCCGGGCAGTTCGATCCACCAAGAATGTGGCATGAGTGCACGGGTCGTGTTCCCGTTGAGCCTATGTATGTGGTATTTAGTCCTTGAATGTACGTTGTTGTTGGCACAATATATATATATATACTATAGTTGTAGGGAAGGAGAATCACCACCCCATGCAAGGGGTCGGGTCGTTATAAATGGGTCGGTAAATGCTGACCGTTACCTTGTTTGCCACATTTTGGTGGGCCGTGATTTGCAGGTGCTGGAGAGCCAATTGGAAAGTAGCGGGCCGAAGACCTTGTGATGAAATTGGCTGGCCCTCGAAGGCCCTAAGGCGAACTTTTGTTATTTTCATGTGTGGTGGGCTTGCGTGCCGATGTTTGTAAACCACACTTATGAAGTATAACTGTAAGGCCTTAAGGCCGTAAAGTTTGGTGTACTTTGTATGTACATTACTATTATATATATAAGTATTTCTTATATATAGTGGACTTTTGCATGACTTGAGTTCGGGGAACCTAAAAGCATCTGCTAGAATGCTCTGAGTTAGGATTCATGTAACCTTTGATATTAACATGTAACTCCGCCGACTGTGTGTGGAATATGGCGTGGGGCCCCGGCTGGACCCTCTGTTATATTTCATGTAACGGATGGAGATGTTACACCTGGTCTGAGCGTCGGCCTCCCAGCGGGCACGCCTTTGCCATTGGCTTCGGGCTCTATGGACACGAGGATGTCGAGGCCTTTGATGACCTAACCCTTCAGCGGCTCACCCAAGAATGTACACAAGCCTAGATGCGCTCCATGGAGCTCACACACATGTCCATTCGCCTCGCCTTCTCCCTCAACCACAAGCTGGCGAGTACTGAGGAGACTCGAGATCTTGCTCGGGATAATGTGGAGGACTTGAAGAAGAAGCTGGAGGTCGCCGAGTCTCTCCTCGAGAAGAGCATCGATGGGGTGGTATCCTTCCCTTTCTTTTTGCTTGCTTAGTTCTTTGGCTCATGTTTTTCGCCTCGCAGGACATCGAGACCACCGACCTCCTGCGCACTCGTGTGACTGACCTCGTGGAAAAGAATAAGCAGCGAGAGGAGAAGAAAAAGCTTCTTCATGGCGAGATCAGCCACCTGATGGACACTCTCCTCCCACCATCTTGGGGCAGGCTGAGCACCCAAGGAAAAGACATGAAGATCTTCATCCAGGCAGAGGTCAACGAAATGTTGCTGGTCAACTCTATAAAATCTGCTGATCATACCCTGCAGGTCATGTGAGATCTAAATGCATTGATGGTGGACTGCGAGGAAGTGACCTCCAAGGACCTGGTGCTCGAGTTGTTCCTCCCCATCCCTACTCCTGGCGAGCCGGAAGAAAACTTCGACTCGCTCTTTAAAGAAGTGTTGGGCTTTCAGGATGATCCTTCTGGGGAAAAGGACGAGAGATGACTAATATTTTTCATTTTTTTCCTGTAATGATCCCCCTTTTTGAAACCTCGCCGCGAGGCGAGCCAATTTTGTAACGATACATATTTTAATGAAAATTACTTGGCAATTTTTCCTCCTTTCGTTTTTCAATATTGTTCCATATATACTGCACTCGTGCCCGCACGTTGCCCCTTTATGCGTGACCACGCTAGATTTGGACTCGCCGCTAGAATTCGATTGAGATGGGTTTAGTATACGTACCCATGTGTAAACCCCGATATTTCGCCGTCCCATATTAATAGGATCTGGACTACTCATTGTACTGGACCCGCGACCCTCCTTCTTGCCTGCGAGATCTCCTGCCCCTTTTTGGGGCTTACTCAAGGCCTAAATTTTCTAAGTAAAAACTCTGTGGGGGCAGATTCCCGTCACTGATGATAACCCCATGTACTCCCACTCGTATAGTAATCCTTGTACATCTCCTCAGGAGATAAGTGTGAATGGAAGGTGAGGCTCGGTTCTCCTTCCCATTATCGGTGTATGTGAGTGCACCCTTCGGCAAGATCTACCCCCGACCATTTTGACTCGCTCCCTTATATTATTGCTTTTGTCAAGTGATTGCCATCACTTTCTTTTTGGCAAGATCTGGACTAGACGCATCCTGACCATTTGGGTATTGTTGGGTTTGACCCTTTGTTTCCTCGTGACCTTCTGTTCTGCCAACTAGTGGCAGTGGGATCTTCTAGAGGTCAACTTGGGAGATGCCATTGAGTGACATCCAGCCTTTCCAACTAGTCGGAGTCTGGCAGTGGGATCTGCTCGGGGTCTGGTTAGACACCATCGAGTGACATTCAACCCTGCCAGGTAGTGAGTGCCTGAAAGCAGGATTTGCTTGGGGTCTGGGTAGACACCATCAAGTAATATTCAGACCTACCAGCTAGTGGGATCCTGACAACGGGATCTGCTCTGGGTCTTGGTAGACTCTCTCGAGTGGAATCCAGTCCTGCCAACTAGTGGGCGCGTGGCAGTGAGATCTACTCGGGGTCTGAGTATACACCATCGAGTGACATCCAGCCCTACCAGCTAGTGGGAGCCTGGAAGCAGGATCTGCTCGGGGTCTGGGTAGACACCATCGAGTGACATCCAGCCCTACCAGCTAGTGGGATTCTTACACTCGGGATCCGCTCAGGGTCAAGGTAGACCCCATCGAGTGACATCAAGCCCTGTAAGCTAGTGGGAGCCTGACATCAGGATCTACTCGAGGTCTGGGTAGACTCTCTCGAGTGACATCTAGCCCTGCCAGCTAGTGGGAGTCTGGAAGCGGGATCTGCTTGGCTTCTGGGTAGACTATCTCGAGTGACATCCAGCCCTGCCAGCTAGTGGGATCCTGGCAGCAGGATCTGCTCGAGATTTGGGTAGACTCTCTCGAGTGACATCTAGCCCTACCAGCTAGTGGGAGCATAGCAGCGGGATCTTCTCGGTGTCTATTTAGTCGCTCTCGAGTGATATCAAGCCCTGCCAGCTAGTGGGAACCTGGCAGCGGGATCTGCTTGGGGTCTGGGTAGACTCTCTCGAGTGACATCTAGCCCTGCCAGCTAGTTGGAGCCTGGTAGCGGGATCTACTCGGGGTCAACTTAGTGAACTTACCTATTCATATAACTCATTGCAGAAAGTTTGGAATGCCAAGAATTTTCCTATTATAAGAAGATGTCACTTACATAGTTCAAGGATAGAAACGCTTCAGGTCATCACCGCTCTAGGTGTGACTTAGGGTCTCGCCATACACATTTTGGATGCGGTACCTTAATGCCTCTTTAACAATAAACGGGTCCTCCCAATTTGGGTTGAGCTTTCCCACGACAACTGATCTTCCTGCAGCTTCAACATTTTTCAGGACCCAGTCCCCTCCACAAACTGTTTGATTCAATTTTGTTTGTCAAAATACTTGGCCATCTGCCATTTAATTTCTTCTTGCCTGTCAGCGGCCATATCTCGGAGCTCCTCTGTGAGTTCCAAGGAGAGTCACTACTCATTCTTATTCTCGGACCTCCATTATTCTCTGCCTTCCTCTACCTCCACTATTTGTGGCATCCGGACCTCGAACTCGATTAGGAGCACAGCCTCGCAACGGTGGGAGAGTTTGAAGGGGGTCTCTCCTGTGCCCGTGTTGGGAGTGGTCCTCAGGGCCCAGAGGACTGAAGGAAGTTGCTCCACCCAACTCCCCTTCAGATTTTCAACCTTCTTTTTCAATAAGTTTACAATTATTTTGTTCGCTACCTCCACCTACTCGTTACTCCTGGGGTGGCTGATCGACGCGAACCGGAGATCGATTCCAAGCTGACAACAAAAACTGATGAACTCCGTGCTGGAAAATTGTGGCCCATTGTCCATGATGATGTCCTGAGGCAACCTGTGCCTGCAAATAATCTCCCCCAAACAAAATTTTGAACTACCTTGGAGGTCACCTTGGCGAGCGCCTTCACCTCCAACCACTTATAGAAATAATCAATCAATACCAATAAGAACCTCCTTTGCCAATTGGTTTGGGGGAAGGGCCCTACGAGATCAATTCTCCAGATGGAGAAAGGCTAGGGGGCGATGATGCTTCTGAGCCTCTGGGCCGGTAGAAGTTGAAGAGGGGCAAACAGCTGGCACTTCTGCACTTCTTTGCAAACTCGGTGGCATCCCAGCCCAATGTCAGCCAAAAGTATCCTTACCTTATAATCCTCCCCTCTAGGGTCCTGATCCCAGAGTGACTCTCGCACTCCCGGGAGTGAACTTTCTGCAAGATTCTTGGGACATTCTATTCAGTCACGCAATGTGCTAGGAGCCCCGAGAGAGTCTTCTGATACAGCCTCCCGTCGGGCATTTGATAGTATGCCGACTTATGTTTGAAGCGCTTTTTGTCTAGGCCCTCTAGGAACTCTCCTGTGGACATGAAGGTCATGAAAGGGTTCATCTAGGAGGGGCACCGATCCACTTCCATCAGCTCTTCTTCTTCGATGGAAGGATGGAATAGGTTGGTTAGAGATCCACCCACATGGGGTCCGAACTTTGATAGTTAATACACTTGTTCATTTTCCTCCCACGGTACATGTCTGATGGAGAATGTTTGGAACATGCTGATGACCCCCTTCACCTTTACCGGATACTACTGGAGAGTGGGCTCCCTTACTTCGAACTCATTATTGATCTAGGATGACACAACCATGGAGTCCATTAATACATCAATGTATTGCACTCCCAGCTCCTTGGCCAGTCGCAGCCCTGTGAACACCACCTCATACTCTACTTGGTTATTGGTGATAGGAAAATTAATGACCATAGTTTGCTGAATCTTTATCCCTTGCGATCTCTGCAAAATCACTCCCACGCGCAAGGAGTGCCTCCAAGACGTGTCATCCAGCTTTACCCTCCAAGGAATAGACGAGTGAGCTCGGTCTCCACCACCTCGATCATATAGTTGGCTAGGAAGTCAGTCACCGTATGGGCATTGATCAAGTGTCGAGGAACAAAGGAAATGTCAAACTCGCTCAACTCTACTAACCACTTTCCAATCTCCTAGAGTGCTCCACCCCCTCAAAGAAGTTGTGATGGAGGTGGTAGGTCACTACCCGGATAGATTCTGCCTTGAAATAGGGCTAAAACCTCAAAGCAAAGATAACCAGGGCGAAGGACGACTTCTCCAAGATAGGGTATCTGAGTTCTGCCTTCCATAGGACCCTACTCATATAGTAAATCGACAGCTGCTTCTTGTCCTCTTCCCGGACCAATACGGAGCTCAAGGCCTCGACCCCAACCCCAAGATAGAGAGATAAGACTTCTCCCTCTTTCGATCCCTAGAGTAGAGGAGCCTGGGTCAGCTGCCTCTTCAAGGCTTGGAAGGATCCCTCACACTCCTCGCACCATTTGATTTTTTGACCCCCTTTCAGCACTTTGAAGAAAGGTGAGCACTTCTCTCCAGCCTGAGAGAGAAACCCACTCAGCCCTGCCAGTTTACCTATAAGGCGTTGGACTTCCTTGGCATTCTGAGGCAACCCCAACACCATGATTGTCCTCACCATATCAGGGTTGGGCTCCACTCCTACGGGAGTGAGAAGGTGGCCTAAGAACTTGCCCTTGCACGCCCCGAAGACACACTTCAAGGGGTTTAGCCTCATTTTGCATTTCTGCAATGTACTGAAGGTCTCTTCCAGATCCTGGAGGTTAGAGTCAACATCCCGACTCTTGATCATGAGGTCTTCCACGTCCACCTCCAGGTTCCTTCCCTTCTGCTCCAGGAAGACCCGATCCTTCAACCTCTAGTTTGTCTCCCCTGCATTTTTTATCCCAAAGGGCATCATTTTATTATAGTAGAACCCCTCCACTATCATGAAGGAGACATCTTTCATGTCGGGCGGGGGCATCCTGATCTGGTGATAACCTGAAAACGCGTCTAAAAAGCTCATTAGAGAAAACCCGATGGCTGAATCAACCAGCATGTCGATTTGAGGTAAGGGGTAACAATCTTTAGGACATGATTTATTTAAAAGAGAGAAGTAGATACATATCCTCCAGCAGCCATCCCCCTTCTTGACCATCACTATATTGGAGACCCAGCCTGGATACCGGATCTACGATACAAACACCACATTCATGAGCTTCTCCTCCTCTCGGATCGGCTCGTCCAGCTTGTCAGCGGTGGACCTCTTCTTCTGCCGGATGGGACGAGCATCAACGTCAAGGTTGAGGCAGTGGCAAGCCACATCCACATCAATCCATGTCATGTATGTCGCGCTCCATGCAAAGATTTCGATGTTTTTCTAGATGCACTCCAGCATCCTCCTCTAGTCCTCCGATCTCAATCCTCCCCTGACGTGTACCTTCTACACCCTTCCCCTTGGGTGAGAAATTAAATCTCCACCACATCCTCTACTGCCTCCAGCCAGGACTTATCTCCCCACTCTCTAGCGACCCCCTACCCTAGGGCAAGAACTTCCTCCTCAGCTTCCTCCACTGCCATCACCTCAGCCTGTTGCTCCAGCACTTCCTCTACCACCTCCACATTTGTGCGGACCTCTTCCTCCTCCACCTCCATCTCCTCCGCTCCTCCCATTGCCTCCTGGCTAGATAGCTCCTCCATCATCCTCTCCACCTACTAAGCCCCTCCTTGCCAGGTGATGTAGTTGATCGTGGTCACGTAGCACTCCCTTGCTACCTTGGGGTCTCCCTGGACCTGGAATTGGATGCCCTCAGTGCTGAACTTGAAGCACTGGTGGAATTAGGAGGGTATTCAATAGAAGGTGTTGATGAGGGGCCTTCTGAATATGGCATTTTAGATGCTAGGAGCATCCATGATGACAAAACTGTAGTTTCTGGACTGGCCCCCCAAGGTAACATGGAGCCCCACTCCTCCTTCCACCTTCATCTCCCCAGAGAATCCAAAGAGAGGCACATCCGAGGCCAACATCCTTCTGGCCTCCACCATCATCGCGTCGAACACCTTCTTGAAGAGAACATTGATGAAGCTCCCATTGTCCATGAGGATCTGGGAAACGGTGAAAGTTTTGGCAGCGGCTTGGACTACAGCGTGTCGTAGAACGGATCCTCATGGTCTGGCATGTCCTTTCGGGAGGAGGTAATCTTCTCATCTGGGGGTGGGTTTTGGGATGTCGAGGTAATGCTTCGGTGATACATGGTATGGAGAATTGCCTTGCTAGCGGCCTCAACTCCTACCCCCCCCCCCCCCCCATAGATCACTCTGATACCTCCTCGTCCTCCTACATCAGCTCGGTCCTCACATCTATCCTCCTCTGCCCCTGACTTCCTCTATCCACACCTCCTGGTGGTGCTGCTACTGCTGCTGTTTGGCTTGCCCCCTTGCCCCTCATCTCCAGGAACTTCGGGCAGGTAACCATAGCTTGCCCCTCCTCCTAGTAGAAGTCACAGCAGGGCAACTCCACTATGCCCTGCACCCTCCTCCTCTACACTCTCCTCCTCCTCCCCAGAGCTATCGTCATAGCTTGGTGTTGATCGGGGAGGGGGTCCTCTGGCCCTGCCTTTAACGTGGAGGTTTGATCTGGACCTGCCCCACTCGACTGTTATCACCTCCGTGGAAACCTCTCCTCAAGCCCTGGTCCTGCCTCTCTAGCTACATCTAGCCTAGCTGATTATTCGGCTCCTATCGCCCCCAACTTGGCTGCTGCTGCTACTTCCGTTGCCTGGGCTCTGCCCTCCTGGCCTCCTGCCGCTTGCCACCTCCTGGCTCCTTCTCCTCCTCTGCAGCCCACCTGGACAACTTCTTAGCAAACGCTAGGTTCGATGTCTCCCCTTTGACTTCCCAGGTAGCCCTCTCCAATAGCTCCTCAAACGACATCGGAGGCACCTGCTTCAGCTCTATCCTGAAGAACCCCTGCTACATCCCCAAGGTAAAGGACACCATGAGTGTGTGCTTGGGCATATCCTGAACCTGGAGGACCTCCTCTTAGAACCTATCCACGTAGCTCCCCAAAGTTTTGTTCACTACCTGCTTGATGAGGAATAAGGACTCTAACTCCTTCTTCCTCTTCTTGTAAGTTGTGAACCTCAGCAAGAACCCCCGATGGATGTCCTCATAGTAGTAGATGGATCTAGATAGAAGTTGATGGAACCAATTCCTCGCCTTCTCCTTGAGGGTTATGGTGAGGAGCCGACACTCGAAGGCATCCGACATCTGCCGGATTAAAACCACATCCTCAAACCACTGGATGTGCTGAATCAGATCATCCCTTCTGGTGTAGTAGGATATTTATGGCTCTCGGAACCCCTCTAGAACTATGGAGGATGAGATAAACTCGCTAAAGGGACTTCCTTCCCCTTTCGGGCGAGCCGGATGGCCTCTGCCTCACCGGATCATCCCGCACTCGTCGAGCAAGATAATAGGGCTCGCTCTGGTAGATCTCGTACGAGGGGATCTCACCCACTATCTTCCGCCGTCACTTCTTTCCCAGGTCGCCTAACAGGGGCGTTCTCGCCAAGGCCAGGGGCTACGACCACTAAGACCGAAGGTTTCGAGCACTTATCATGAGATGCGAGTGTGAATATTATGAGGATCCGCATCTCTTCCCCGAAATCCTCAAACATGCCGAGAGTGGCGAGAGGGGGGAGGTGGAGAGTCGGCCTGGTTAGAACCTTGCCCTTCGCCTCCAGTCAGCAAGCTCGCTAAGGCTTTCTGTACTGGTCACACTCTACGCACACCGCACCAAAATTTTGAAACCGGAAACCAACTTCTGTGGAGTTTGTACCCTTGGAGAAGGGGTGACAGCACACTTACTTTACTTAGCAAGCTTGGCTAACCGAAGACTTGGAGCTCAAAACTGACCCAAGGCTCCAATACAGAGGTCCCACCACACACCTGGAAGATATTAGAGCGCTTCCCCTCCTTAGCATGTGCTGAGCTAAGGGTACCTCAAAAAGTGATGTAAGACAAGAGAGAAAGAGAACTGGGAAGCTTGCCTTCTAAGTTACCCCCATGGGTCTATTTATATATTTTTGAAAAGGGTCTGCCAACAATGCAACTCCGCTGTTCTGAACGGCAATATGAAGCCAAAAGGTGGTCTGCTAACAATGAAACTCCTATGTTTTGAGGAGCTAAACGTAGACCTAATCACATTTAGCAGACCAAATTATGTTAACCACATGATACCTGCAACCCATTCATAAGATAAAATCAAGAAACAACTCGCTACTCAACTTGGCGGGTGCGGCACGGCTCGCGAAGCTCGCCTCTCTCTTTAAGCGAGCGTGAGCCGGGCTCTTGCGGCTCAACTGCCCCTTACACGGAGGTAAGCCGATGGTCTTGGTCTAGCGGCCACTTAGGAAAAAGAGGGCTGGTGAGTAGGATCGCGCGGCTCGCCCTCCATGCCTGGCGGATACGGGCATGCTGTCCTGGCTCCCTCGCCTGCCTGGCGGCCCCAGAGAAACTAAAAGCCGGAGAAACTGAGAAGAAATATGGCCAAGTCTAGAAACATTGTGTGAAGCCAGTTCAATCAACATCAAGCTCGGAAGGTGTAGACATGACAAGAAGCATTGAGTGAAGTAAGTTCACTAAATGCCACGAGTCGAGTGAAGCAGCTCACTCAATGCCTAGCTCAGAAAGCTGGAGCATTGAATGAAGCCAGCTCACTCAATGCCTAGCTCAGAATGTGTCGATAGGACAAGATTCACTCAAACCAAAAAAGATGTAGATAGAAAATTTGTCTTGGCCCGCTTGCCTACCTGGCGGATCCACTCGATGATCATTGGGTTGTACATGCTACTGGGCAAGTGGTCACTGAAGCTTCCACTCGCATGTGGCGGTGAATGCTCGATGGGGCTATCACTCACCCCCTCTAGTTACCTGGGGCGAATGTGGGCCTGGCCAGCTTCACTAGCTCCGCACCTATTTAACACCGCTCTAGGCGAGTCAAGCTACCCCTCTACACTCGACATCCCCCCTGGCTGACTGGCTGGGCCGGCTCCTGTCAATCCTACTCGCCGTATATGGGGTTGTACAATATTAATATTATTTACTACTGTTACATCAGATCAGGATATGTCATCACTGGTTGTCCTGTAAATGGAAAAGTAAGCAAAAGGTCCGAGGAAAAGAAATATTATAAAGGGAAGAAGACAAAAAATAGCTTCATGGAAAAGAAGCAAAAGATTCTGAGTGACAATGACTCAGGCTCATAAGAGTCAAAAGAAAAAGAAGCCTTCATTATCCTTACTACTTTATTAGATGAAGATGAATTTCCAGCTACCTGGGTGGGCATCAGGGCTCCCTTATCACTGTCTGATAGTGAGGGTGAGGATGAAGACTATTATGGCCTGATGGCCTTGGATGATGAAGAAGCTCAGAATGACCCTCGTCCTAAAAAGGTAAGTATTAATGCAATTCTATCTTTATATGAATATGAAACTAGTAATGAATCAGATGCATGCTCATCAACTAGTGATGAGGGTGACTCTGAATCAAAAAATGAATATAATGACTTTATTGAAAAGTATTGCACTCTCATGGAAGCACCAAAGAAGAGAAAAGCTTTAGCCAAGTCAAAGGCTAAAGAGATTGACTCTCTCAAGCTTGTCAATTATGAACTCCTTGAGAAAGCTAAAAGGCTAAATAAAATGAGTGCTGAATTCAACAAGCTGAGAGGAGCATCATTAATTATAATTGGAACTATCAGTTTGAAGAATAAGATCATTAAGGATCTTGAAGAAAAGCTTCTAACTGAGAGGAAGCTAGTGGCTATGTTCTCCCATACATAAAGTATACTGCCTATAATATACAGCTTCTTTACACTATTTAGAGGTGGTGTGGGTATACTAAAGAGACAGGAGTAAAAGAAAATAACAAAGGGAAATCTCAAATGCAATCAACCAAATTCCTTAATGAAAGTATCTAGTGTCTACCTAATCACCTAGAGGGGGCTGAATAGGTGATGTCTGTGTCTTTTTGCGGAATAAAAATACTTTAAAAATAAGAGTAAACAAACACATAGATTTATAGTGGTTCCTCGAGTTGGTTACGTCCACTGTCTCGCCTCGCCTATCTACCATGATGGGCTAGATTATGGTACTTCACCTTTCTCAGATTTCTGCAAACCTTACACCTCGGAGCCGCAACTCCTACAACTCGGAGATAACTCTCCTACCACTCAATCCACAACCAGATCTACAACTTGATCCACAAATGGATCTACAACTCGATGCACAAACGGATCTAAAACTCGGAGATGAATCTCCTATAAATGTAAAGGAAAATTAAACAATAGTTTTACATGAAAAACTTGACAAGATCTAAAGTCTTATATCTGTCGTTCTTCGTTTAGGTTGAACTTCAATATCTTAGAGAACGTGGTGAAATCAGAAACCTTGAAGACTTTGAATCTTGAATCTCAAAAATACTAGATCTGAAGGATTAGAAATCTTCAAAATACAACGATTCAGTCGAATCGGAAGAGAGAGATTGAATCCTGCATTGTTTCCATCAGCCGAATGGCAGTCGCGTACGTATAAGAGCCGACAGTTTCTCGTTTTGGAATCTTTTACGATTTTGAATCTTGGACAATTAGCATGATTAGGGTTGATGAAAAATTCACCACAAGTACTTATAGAAATCCTCAATAGTAATGGATATAAAGGAATTTCCAAAACGAGACTTGCGGAATTACCGTACATGGTCGTCATTCAACCCGAGCCGCTATTTGAAAATAAGATGGAAAAATATCCCAAGTCTTTTTTATTGAGTATAACTGAGTATACTCGACGAACAAGTAGTGATATTCGACGAAATGTACTTAGATAAAACTCAGCTCAAACCAGCTAGCCACTCAATGTCATTCTAAAGTCATAATCGATGAATTTGACAAGTATCGGCTAGTATACTCGATGAATTTGATGAGTGTCAGTTGGCTGACTCGATGCCTTCGACACATTTGATGCCTTCGACACACTCGACGCAGTCGACGCCTTCAATGCACTGTATACATTCAACGCAGTCGACGTAGTCGATGAATATCAGCAAGCTCACTTGACGCTGCCACAACCCGCATTTTCTTCGTATTCAAAAATACGTCAGAGTAGAGAAAATACGCGCCGTTATGCCATGCCGTACATGGGACAACTGCAGACGCTCAGGCTACTCGTTCTCACTTTTACTTCATGTAGAAGATTTATGAAATTAAGTTAAAAAGAAAACAGTACATATAAGTTATTAGAGTTACTAACCATGTCACTCGGTCGGGTGGATCACTAGTCCATAGGTGGGAAAATAGATACGTTTTACGTGGCGGAAAATACTTAGTTGATTCATTTGTTGTCCTATATGAGAATGCAGGTCAAGCATATTATAATGATGATGTGACTTCTACATTTAATATATAAATATATATAAAGACTTTTATAGTGCTTAAAAGTAGTATATTTTGTAGTTGAATGTGATGTCATGTCAATGTTCCAGAATGCAGTTTTGTATACTTTAAAATAACTAAATGCACTTTACTTCATGGTTAAGTAGGAGTTTTGCCTGAGCATCCGCAATTATCCCCTGCTAACGTGGCATCATGACCCGCATTTTTCCCTTACTTTGATATACTTATTTGGCGGTGAAAAATGCGGGTTGTGACGGACGCTGTCGACGAATATCGGCAAGCTCACTTGGCACAATGGACGCCTGACCCGGAGATAGTTGGCGAATTTGACTTAGAAAATCCAGAGAAGTAAAATCGAATTTACTCAAAGAACTCGTCAGGTATCGACTAGTATATTTGACGAATTCGACGAGAATGCACAACATTACTCGATGCTTTTTACTTAGAGAATTTTCCAACTCTCAGAGATTTTACCTCAAGTGCAATATGTTGAATTCGATGAGTGTTAGTAAGTATACACGATTAATTCGACGAGTATCAACGAGTATACTCAACGAATTCGACGAATATCCCTTACAATACTCGACGAATTTTACTTGGGTAAAATTTCTGTTCTTCTAATTCTAAGTCCTTCTCCTTCCTAAATCCTCCTCAAGCACTTGGGATAAAAGTACACCCCAATAGAGAGATTACATATGAGTCAACACATTGGCCTATATAATGATGAATTACATTGTATAGTTCTGTGTTTACTGACCCACTATAACCTGACATTGGTGTGTACTTAGCAATGTAGACCTGCAAGTACATACCTATAACAAAGCATCAAGTACAATCTCAATTAATTTTAGCTTGACTGGACCCTTCTTCAAATTAGGGTTATTATGGATACAATACCCAAAAATATCTCCATATTTGAAGAAGTCAGAATCATATAAGCTAAGGTGAATTCCACAACAATAAAAATAAAAACATAAAACTGAAATGATATGCAAATTAAAGAAAATTAAACACAACACACATTCTAGATAAGATATTTAAATCTTTTATATATATATATATATATATATATATATATATATATATATATATATATATATATATATATATATATATATATATATATATATATATATATATATATATATATCAATTAGAGTTCATGTTTGGGGACAACCACAACCGCTCATAATAATCCATAACAAAATAAAAAACCATCAACCCTGCCTGTCGTGGCTCTTCTGACATTGTTGTGCAAAGTAAGCCTTGGGCTTAGGATAATATCTCGGAGGGGCTGGAGGTGAGTTGGTCTGTGCTTTCTGAAGTGAATTATTTTCTTCGTACTGGCAACCTCATACTTGTTCCATTCATCTCTGTCATAGTGGTCCCACCTGCTTTCTCCTACAATATCGACCATGTTCAAAGAGTCTAAGATAATTCCTCTTGAAATTGGACTCCACACCTCAGCCATCTCTCTACTAGGCATATCTTTGACTGGCTCTTCTCTAACTGGCTCGGACCTTATAGCAGATGAGCCTTCACCATATCTCCTTCTCTTATACATAGGAGGATGTATATCTTCAACCACATGAATTTCTAGAGACACAATAGCAGCAGCAACAGACCTGCACTGAGAAACATCTTGTATGTCTATCTAGTATTGAGAGTAATCCTCAATGGGATGAGCTTCATCATTTCCTGGAGCAGGCACAACAGGTACTTGAAGTCTTGCATCATCTTGACCTGGTCTGCCAAAAATTTCATTATGAAGCCAACTGGAGTTTCATAACTATAATCGTTGACTCATTTAAAGTTTGCTAACATGGCAGCCCCAACCACATCCATCTTAGCTTGAAGGGCATTCTCCCCATTTCTGACTTCCTCAGCTATAGCATTTGCATAGGATTCCATGGACTTGTAAAAAAGAGCCATTTATCGATTATGAGCCTCAAACTTGGTTACATCTTTCTTATAAACATTTTGAAGAACCTCCACATTACCTTTTATCCCGACCATGTTATGAATGAGAGCTTCACGACCCTGTACAAACCAGGAGTCCAACTTTGAGTCCAGCTTGTCAAACCTGACCTTGACCTCTGCAAGGTCATTATTCAGATCTTTCTCTATCTCCTTGACCATTTTCAGAACTTTTGCATGGAAGAATCAAAGTAAGTTTGATGTTTAGACAACATGGCTTTTATGGTCTTCATAATTGAACTGTCAGCACTAGAACTTGGAAAATCTGGTGTAGGAATACTGGGAAGAGAGGGCAGATATTCATAGATTTTTGAATTACTAGAAGACTCATCTTTCAGAGATAATCGAGCTTTAGAAACCAAACTTTGATCTTTAGCAGGTCGGACAGGAGTATACTCCTCTACATATCCATCCCCGTCAAAAATATCAACTACTTCCTCTAGAACTGCTCGAGGAATACTGGATTCCTTGTTAACCCTTTTCTCTAGGTTGCAGATAAACCTATCAACCTGAGTAGCAATAGATATCAAGGTCTGAGTCGCCTCACCCTCAGAAGCTGAAGCAGGAATAATATCTGGTAGAGGGACAAACATGTGCTCTGCTAAATCTTGCACTGATACATCTTTAGCATTATCAACAACCACCATTACCTCAGCAGTATCTATCTCATAATCAGAAACATTCAGATCATCTTAGAAGCATCCTTAACTTTATCATCATCAGGCACTATCTCATCAGCAGCAGTACTTCATGTAACTATCTCAGTTGGCTCCGCCTCAGCTCCTGCACTCAATCTCTTAGGAGTTTCCCTGGGGGTTGGAGAAGGAATCCTATCTTCGGGAACTGGTTCTTCCTCCTCCACAGGCAAATCTCTTGCTCCCCTAGCCTCAAGATCCTCTTATCCAACCTCAAGAAGATTGAAGAATCGATTTTCTTCAAGAGGTGTATAGGTACTCCCTTAGACATATCAAATTTGTCTATGTCCATCAGGTTCAGATATAATCTGAGTATCCTTCCCAAATTGGGTGTGAGCAGACTATCCTTGATACTCTCATAAAATAGTGCACCCCAATCTATTATCTTTCTGCAAATGATAGCCACAAGTATCTTGAACATCTCTGAGGAGAGGTAGTCATGAGATCCGTTCTTGAAAAGCAGCACTTTACCAATAATATCAGAAAGTAGCTTTCCTTCCTCATTCACCCTTTTCTCTTAAATGATTTTATGCCTCTTGGCAGTCCACAAAATAATAGAGTCCTGGTAAAGTCCACCTTTTTGAGGTGATCGACCACTTCACAAGCAGGAAGCCACAAATACCTTGTTAGGAGGGAAGCCTTCACTTTGACCTTGGTCGAGCGAACTTTGCTCTTGATAACAGAATCTTCCCTACAAATCTTGGCGTGTTGATAGAACTCAAGAAATCCCTGTCCAAAATCTTGCACGAGTTTTTTAGAACGAAAGAAAGGCCTATAGTTTCTAACATGAGAATCACATTTCTGAACTCATCTGAAGCAGAGGCAAACCCTGTTCGAACTAGTTCTCCACCACCTAGCATACCCATGGTGCATCTAGGAGCAATGAAGAATAAGATAGCAAACATGATGAGGAACCGGATCTGGACTAATCTGTCAGAACCTGACTGGATTTCTTCTACTGACTGACATGGCGAGAACAAATTGGCGGCGGAATCAAACTGCAGATAGCGTACATTCGAGATGGAGAAGATGCACAGTGTAACACCCCCCATCCGTTGCATGGGATATAACAGAAGGTCCGGCCATGGCCCCACGCCATATTCCACGGACAGTCTGCAGAGTTACATATTAATACCAAAACAATATGTAACCATATCGAAACCTAATACAGAGCATTCTAATGGAAGTTTTTAAAAATGTTGGAAGAACTCATCACAGAACATGAATGTCCATTATAGCCCAAAGTAGGAATGAAAGAACAAATACAGATACAGTCTTGGCCTTATGGCCTTACAATGTTTTCTTAAATAATAAGTGTTTTACATACTTTAGCACACAGGCCGGTCATACATGAAAATAGTAAAAGTAAACACTTCGCTTTGGCCTTCAAGGGCCAACACAGCATCAAGGGCTTTATCCCGCTACTTGACACTTGGCTCACCTGTTCTTGTAAGAATGATCCACCAAACAGTGGCAAAACAAGGCAAAGGTCAGCTAAAGATGACCAAATTATAATGACCCCGCCCCTTACTCGGTGCGGCGGAGCTCCTTCCCTGCAAATTATTAGCAGAACCAAACATAGTAATGAAAGCGCAATTTAAGCACACTTCACCACAGGCGTAGGCACGAACGGCCACACACCCTGTGCTCTCAAGGCACATTCTCGGTGTCCGGACAAAAATTATGGGACCACAACCATTCTCCAGATAGCAATAACATGAGCATTTTGGTAGTCTTTATGCCCTGCGCAAGGCCTAAGACCCGTAATTATGCCGGTGACAGGTAACACTACCGATGGATGCACCACATAGCTACTGGGTAGGTTTGACACTTTCCCATTGCTCACTTCACCGGGAAAAAACTACTACGATGTGGATCGGCCTCCCCATTCCCATCCCTCCGATCATTACATAACCCTGTTATGATATATGGGTGGTTCGCAGACTACCTGGCTAGGCTCCCAGAGCACTCAGTCCCACATCTCAGGCCCCAGGTATCCACAACACAGGGCACAAACAAAGCTCCCAAGGAGCTACTGCATGCAGTATCACTATCGACGCGTGGTATATGGCAGAAATGAGATTCTACACAGTTTTATGGGTGCTCCATGTAGTTAGTCCCCAATGTTCCATACTACAATCTACTATGTAGAAACACAAAAAACAAACATCACGGAGTCTTCTCCGGCCAATACAAGAGTAACAAAAAACAACACCAATCCAGACCAACCTATCCAAAAGGGCTTCACACACCATGCCTATGTTCGTACTTAGATTCTGAACTCTACATGCAAAAAACTACGGGGATATAGTGTATCTACTTCAAGGAAAACCTCACGCGCACTGCACACTCGCGGGAGATGGATTCCTATGCAAAAGGAAGAGGACATCACATGTCCAAGTTGATAATCATAACCCTCTGCATTGTATTTGGTGTCATTCCAAAGATCTAGACGGATGAAAGTGACCGTAACGACCTTTCCTCCATAAATCTGGACTCGGCTTGCGAATCGGGGCTCTGAAACTTCAACGGCGGCAAGATTTACCCTCCGCTTCTGCTGCTCCTCCTCCAGGAAAGTCAGGCCAACTCCAAATCCAGAAGAAAATGAAATGAAAACAACCAAACTAGGCATATAAATAAAGCTACCATCGCGCGGTAACTAGCTATCGTCGCTCGGTACCTTAATTCAACACCTCATTTCGAGCGCAACTGCCCAAACCCTCCAATCATAGGCCGACACGTGGCCACATCGTTTCGAATATGCAACTGCCACGCGATATGATGCTAATGTCGCGCGATAGAGGAATGCAGTTATGACATGTTGGGTATTGTATCCACAACGTACCTGATTTGAAGAAGCCCCTGAACAAGCTAAGGTGAATAGACAATGTATTTGATGAAATCTTTTAAGTTGTGCTTGCAGTTATTCCACGCTAAGTACACACCAATGTCAGGGTGCAGTAGGTCAATATACACGGGTCTGCGCGACGTAATCCCTCGTTGAGCAGATCAGTGTGTTGACCTACGTGTACTCTCTCTATTGGAGTGTACTTATTTTCAAGTATAGGGCTGTGATAATGCAAGAGCAGACAAGGAGCAAGGATGGGTCAAAGAGCAGCTCATGGGTGGAAAGACGAAAAATCGTCTAAGTAATAATCGACGAGAATCACCAAGTGATTCTCGCCAATTCGGCGAGAATCACCAAGTGATTCTCGCCGAATCGTCGAGAATCACTGGCTGATTATCGCCGTCTCTATCCGGCTAAATCAGTGCGTGCAAATCTGTCGCTAAGTCAAAATCGTCGAGAATCACTGGCTGATTCTCGCCGAATGACCTTCGATTCTCGCCGACTTTGCCTTAGGAGAATTTTCTGGAACCCGCTGGACCGGACTCAGCCGCTGGCGCTGTTTTGAACCGGGCTTGGGGGTTCTTGTTGGTGGGGCCCACAACGGTCATCTTGAAGACCAAATGTATAAATACATCTGTATTTTTGAACAGTAAGACAAGAAGACAGAAAAACATATACACGATTTGAAAAAGGAAAAATCTGAGCGTCGACGTGACCTAGATCGGAAATTTTCCTCCGCCGCCATCATCGTCGCTCGTGTAGTTGATCGTCGTCATTGATCGTGGTTTCTTCCAGATATCCCGGTGACAGAAGCTCAGCCAAGCACAGCGTCTCACGCGTCTAACCAGAGATCCTTTGTCTCTTGATTCGTAGATCGGGAAAACCATCCCCTTCGGAATCGATCGAGACGATCGATCCTAGTGTCACCGTTGGAAGATCTTGCTAGCTTTGCTACGAAGATTGAATCTCCAAAGAACAGCCGCAGCACGCCGTTGTCACCGCCGATCCCGAGAACCAAGCTGCCGCCCTTCTTGCCTCCGCCGGTTTCGGGGAGATCCTCTCCAAGTGAGATCTAGGGTTGTGGACTCTTCGTTGACTTCAAGAACACGTCATCGAACGAAGAGGGACACCTTAGTCTCCATAAGTTGTTTGTATTTCTTATACAATCTACTTTCAATTTCTTTGTAACGGACCGATTGGTCCCTAGTTGTAAGGGTTGGGTGCAACCCGTGTTGTGGGAGTGGTGACTCCTACGTGTGGAAGGGTTCCTTCGGTTAGTGCAAGGATTGGATTTCAATCCTGTTGGTGAAGTGACCGAGTCGTCTCTGGTTGGGAGATAGGTCGAAGGGGGAAAGTGGACGTACCCAAATCGGGGAACCACTATAATTTGCTTGTGTCCTTTCTGTGCTGTGTTGTTTTGTTTTCTTGTGCAGGTACGACTTTAATTCCGCAAAAACGCTGCAAGACACCTATTCCCCCCCCCCCATAGGTGAAGGTAGTTGACACTAAGTGGACTTTCACGACATGAAACCACCCACTATCGCCGCGCACCAACTTCTACCGCCGCATGGTAGGATCCCAAGAACCAAATCAATTAAATTGACCCCGCTATCGCCAGCGATAACACTATCTCCGGGCAATAGCTTCCCGAGGGGTCTGATAGATTAATTCCCATGCTACCACCACGCAGTAATAACTTTTCGTCGTGCTGTAACATCTTTCTCGAGAGCTTGACGTTTTCTCGAGAACTCAACACGTTCAACGCAAACCCTGGAGCTTCTGACATGCGGTAACTAGCTACCGCCGAGAGATAAGCCCAGGAGAAGCATCATCCGTCTTAGGGAATTTGGGGCATTACAAATCTCCCCCACTTAAAGAAATTTCGTCCCAAAATTTGACGTTATGGGAATATTATAAAAAGTAAACAGTGCATCTGATTACCTTAGAGAAATAGCTCAGGGAACTCCTCCCTCATAGTTTGCTCGCGCTCCAAAGACAGCTCCTCTCATCCACAGTTGTCCCAAAGGACCCTGACCATTCTAATAGGCTTGTTCCGCAACTACTTGACCTCTACGTCCTCGATCCGAATGGGCCTAACCTTCATTGTCAACCCACTATCGACCAACACTTGATTCACAACAACCACTTGGGTAGGCTCTTGAATATCCTTCCACAGCACTGAGATGTGAAACACATCATGTAAATCGCTCAACTCCACCAAAAGAGCTAAATAATAGGCAGCTTCACCAACCTGCTCCAAGATCTCAAAAGGCCCAACATACCTCAGACACAGCCTCTTTAAGTATTGAATTCATGATACGCCCTTAAATGGTTTTATCTTGAGGTATACCCAATCGCCCACCGCAAACTCCACGTCCTGATGCTTGACATTGTAATACTTGTCCTGCCTATCTTGAGCAATTAGTAGCCATTCTCAAATCGACCGTATCGTTAAAGTAGCATCTTCAATGTACCCTCTCTTGTACAGCTTCATTTCTACCAAAGCTAACAACATATGACACCTCCTTCCATACAGAGCCTCAAAAGGCGTCATCTGAATACTAGCTTGGTAACTGTTATTTTACGTGAACTCAACCATAAAAAGATGGTTCTCCCACCTTTTCCCAAAATTCAAAGCACACAAACAAAGTATATATTCCATCGTCATGTTCACCCTTTGAGTCTGACTATCTGTTTATGGGTGAAAAGCTGTCATGAACCTCAGTTTGGTCACTGATAGTTGACGCACCAACCTCCAGTCATTGGGCATAAAGCGCCCATCTCGGTCACTCACGATGCTACGTGGCATGTCGTGTAGTCGTACAATATTTTCTACATACAACTTGTCAGTTTCTCAACTGAATCGTCTTCCTATTTGGGAGGAAATGCAAGACTTTCGTCAGACGATCTATGACCACCCAAATGGCGTTGTCTCCCTTTTTGCGATCTCGGCAAACCATGCATGAAATTCATGGATATATTGTCGAACATTCACACCGTTATAGGCAAAGACTCAAAAAATCCTCCTGGCTTCTGGCACTCTGCATTTACAAAGGCGCATGTTTGACACTTTGCCACATAAAGTGCTATGTCTTTCTTCAGTGTCGGGCACCAGAACAACTTTTTCATAACTATGTACAACCTTGAGCACCCCCAGTAAACCGAGTACATAGTATGAGAAGCCTTGTACATTAATTTATCCCATCTTTTGCCCATACTTGGGATGCAGAAATGACTGTCTTTCAACAATAACACATCATCAATAGTAAATTGGGCATTTGACCCATCCAAAACCTCATCCATGAACCGCTTCATGTTGTCATCCAACTCCAAAGCCTATTGAATCTGATCAGCCAGGGCATACAACACTTATGCCTAACTCAACCGTGCTTTCGCACTAGACATCTTATCAGCACAAGAGATCTTTAAGGCCTTTAAATTTCGAACAAGATGCTCAACATGTATCATTAACCAATTGGTCTATGTGGGAGCTCTGCGACTTAACGCATCTGCAACCGCATTACCTTTCCCAAGTATATAGTGTATCTTGAAGGTGTAGTCCCCAAGGAATTCCGTCCACCTTCGCTGACGCATATTCAAATCCTTTTCATCTGATAGGTACTTAAAGCTCTTATGGTCTGTGTAAATGTCGAACTTCATACCATATAAGTATCGCCTCCAAAGCTTCATCGCAAATATCACGGCTGCCAACACCAATTCTTGGACCAGATAATTCCTCTCATGAATCAAGCTGACGCGAACCATAAGATATTACTCTCCTATGTTGTAACAAAACACAACCTAAGCCACTGCCTGAAATGTCATAGTATAAGCACAAAGCCTTTTGTACCACATGGAGAACACATGATAGGTGTTGTGGTTAGATGACTTTTCAGTTCTTTGAAAGCTTGAGCACACGCTGGAGACCAAACAAATTTCTGATCCTTCCTCATCAGGGTTGTGAGAGGCAACACTATCCATGAGAAGTTCTCTACGAAGCACCTGTAGTAGTCAACAAGAGCCAAAAAACCCCATACTTTGACTACAGAAGAAAACACAGGCCACTCATATATTGCAGCAACCTTTGCAGGATCCACCGCGATACCATAACCACGACCATATGACCATGGAATGCTATAGAAGATAGCCAAAACTCACACTCAAAGAATTTGACATACTCTGATTACTTCTCGAGGTCTCCAGAACAATATGCAAGTGTTCCGCATGATCATCCTTGGATTGGGAGTACACTAGGATATCATTGATGAACACAGTCACGAACCGATCCAAATACTCTTTTGTACTTTTATTATTTGTACTCCTTATTGTGCTCGTCTGGAATGTCTGCACATATCAGTGCTGGGTTTAGGGGTCGTGTGCGTGTTTCGTGGATGTTTGGAAGCAGGAATACTGCGCACGATCATTGGATATAGTGCGCACGACCACTGGTCATGCGCCGATGATCGTGCGCAATGTGCCCTGATTTCCAGAATCGTCCTGGGGTAATCGCACGACCACTGGACATAGTGCACACGACCACCGGTCATGCGCCACTGATCGTGTGCATTGATTTCTCTTTTCCTGGAGTCCTGTCTAGGGTAATCGCACGACCATTAGACATAGTGTGCATGACCACTGGTCGTGCACCATTGCTTGTGCGCGGTAACCCAGTTCTTCTTCCTAATCTTCCATGCCAGTGCGCACGATCACTGGAAATAGTGCGCACGACCACTGGTCGTGCGCCCGTGATCGTGCGCATTGTTATTTCTGTTTTCTATAAATATGCAGGTGCCGCCTTAATTCCGGAAAGAGCTCATTTTTCCTCCGCCATTTTCGTCTCCGAGGAGGGATTACGCTGTACTCCTTCAATATCCGCCCTAGGGAGGTGCTTCGGGCAAGCTTTCACCGCCAAATCCAAGCCGGAGCTCCCTCTCAGCCTCCTCCTTCATCCTTGAGCTTCAAGAAGAGCTAGACCTAGCTATCTCCACCAAGCTAGGAGAAGTTGTGTCATCCTCCACCGGATCGTGACACGAAGAATACGGGCCATTGGAAGGTGGTGACAGCCCTTCTCTACCACGGACACAATTGAGGACCGAGCTTGGACATGGATTGACAACCCGATGATTCCAACCATGAATCCTCAGCAAGACTTCAGATCTGGTCATTTTCGCACACTTTTCTTCTCTTATTGTTCATGGTTTAATTGAACTCTTTGTATTTGATGAAGTTATGCTTATTGTAATATACATTTATGTGTAATCATGTCTATGTGATTGTATGTTTTCGTTATTTACTTAAGGTGTGCTTATTTATCCATCCACCATCCATCTGTTCTTGCCATTCTACCAATTGCTAGAAGCGTGCGTAGAGAAGAGGTGCTCACGACCCTCATTCTGCCATTCTCACCACCTCATTCGCAAGCCTACTCGCCCATCCGCCTAGTGACTTGGTGCATAGCGGCCCGACTAGTCTTCCACCCCGCCTGGCGAAGCATCGCATAGCGGCGTTGCATAAGAGTAGTTGATAGTCTTTTATTTTCTTTGTCTGCAACAATCAAATGCCCCGTCGTTAGCGCCGACCCTAAGGACTTCAATCTCAAGTCCTCCTTGACATTAACTCCACCTTACTGTGTTCCTTGAGAGATCGAGACTTGAGAAAACTCGCCCATTTTATATTACTTGTGTGACCGGATCACTGTCGTGTTCTTTAGCATCATTTGCCTTGGACAAATTTTTTTGCTTTATGAATAATTTCCCGAGTGAATTCCCGTCTTTTGGCCATCTTCATGAGTCCTTGTTCAGCATACCCAGTTCTATTTTGAAAAATGAGAACTTGGCCTCGTCCAATGACTTCGTGAAAATATCTGTGACCTGTTTATCCTTTGAGACATAGCTAAGGGCTATATCATTGTTCTCCACATGATCCTGAATTAAGTGATATCGAACTTCGATGTTCTATGTCCGATTGTGAGAGACTGGATTATTTGTGATCGCTATAATACTGGAGGAGTCACAAAACATTGGAATTTCTTTGAACTTTAGGTTGTAATCTTCAAGTTGACTCATGATCTATAGAAGTTGTGCGCAACAACTACCCGCAAAGATATTCTCTAACTTGGCAGTTGAAGTTATCACACAATTCTTCTTCTTACTGCTCTATGAGATAAGCCTTCTTTCAAGGAATTGGCACGTCCCGGAAGTGCTTTTCCTATCTCCCCTACTACCTATAAAATCTGGATCTGAAAATCCAATTAGCTCGACATCATTACTTCTTGGGGACCATAAGCCAAGATTGGTTGTACAGTTAAGGTATCTTGGAATTCACTTTGCAGTGATGTAATGAGATTACTTATTGTTCACCTGAAATCTACCACACACACATGTTGAAAATATTATGTCGTGTCTTCTCATAGTAAGGTAGAGCAAGGATCCAATTATGCTTCTGTACTTGGTTTCTTCAAAAAGGTTTCCCTTTCTCATCCTTGTCTAGAGACATAGTTAAACCCATTGGAGTCCTCATCAAGGTTGCGTTCTCCATTCCGAATTTCTTTAGTAATTCCTTGGTGAACTTCATCTGAGAGATGAAAATTCCATCTCCAAATTATTTCACTTAAAGTCCGAAGAAATACTTCAGCACTCCCATAATGCTCTTCAAATACTTCCCTTGCATAAGTTTGGAAAACTTCTTGCAAAGGTTGTATTCTATATGGCTAAAGAAAATGTTGTCAAAATAGATTTTCACTAGCAAAATCTTGCTTTTTACTTCCCTAAGAAATAGTGTCTTATTTATCTTTCCTCTTGTGAACTTATTCTCAATAAGAAAGCTAGACAACATCTCATACCAAGCTCGAGGAGCTTATTTTAAGTCGTAAAGAGCTTTATTTAGAAAATAAACATAGTCAGAAAAAGTAGAGTTGAAAAAACTTGGAGGTTGAGTTACGTATAATTTCTCTTTCAGATTCACGTTGAGGAATGCTGACTTCACGTCCATTTGATAGACCTTGAAGCCTTTAATGGCAGTATACACAAGAAACAACCCGATCGCCTCAATCCTGACCACTAGAGCAAAGGTCTCATCGAAGTCGATCCATTCTTCTTGTCAGTATCCTTGTGCTACAAGCCTGGCTTTATTTTTTATGACTACGCCATTCTCGTCGAGCTTGTTTATGAAAACCCATTTGGTGTAGTCCACATTCTATCCCTTGGTCCTGGGCACCAACTCCCAGACTTTGAACCTACCAAACTGGTTGATCTCCTCTTGTATTGTCATAATCTAAGAGGCATCCTTATTTGCTTCTTTAAACTTCTTTGGCTCAACCTGAGATAGAAAACTAAGATGCAATATATCATTAGTTGTACCTCTTCTGGTTCTAACACCGTCTCCTGGCTCTCCAATGATTTGATCAACAGGGTGATCTCTGAGGTGTCTGAATGCTAGGTTTCTTCCTCTTCCACTGGCAAGTTCTGCTTCATCAGGTGCATCCTCTATGGTTGGTTCATCTAGGTATTCTTCATCCACCATACTTGGATTGACGACCTTGACTGAATTTGGAGTGTCTTCCTTAACTACTTCTTTCAAGCTTAGTTCTTTAAATCAGGTACATGCATCTACACAAACAACCCCAGACGAGAAGCTATGGAGCATGCTTGTCTCATCAAATACAACATTAATAGACTCCTCTACCACTAGGGGTTTCTTATTAAAAATTCTATATGCCTTACTATGACTACTATAACCTACGAAAATACCTTCAAAACATTTGTCACTATACTACGTACGGTAATACTTCTCATTATTAAGTACGAATCATTTACTTCAAAAGATTCTAAACTAGGATACAGTCAGTTTTCTGCCCTTCAATAGTTCATAGGGAGTCATACGATGGTGTTTGTTGATTAGTGCTCTATTTTGCACGTGACAAGCTGTGTTAACTACTTCGTCCAGAAGTACTCTGGTAGTGAAGCATCATTCAACATAGTTATGCATGTTTCAATTTGGGTTCTATTCCATATCTCAGTAACTCCATTTTGCTGTGGAGTATGCGGGGAGGAAAACACATGAAAGATATCTTGACTTTCACAAAATTCTGTCACAGCACCAGACTCAAACTCTGTTCTGTGATCACTTCTGATTTTGACCATTGAGTAGTTTAATTCGTTTTGTATATGCCGGACAAAATTAATGAAAGAATCAAAGGTGTCTGACTTGTGTTTCAGAAAGAATAGTCATGTAAAAGGAGAGTAGTCATCAATAATTACCAATGTATATACTTTACCTCGTAAACTGTGAATTGGCATAGGACCGAATAAGTTCATGTGAAGTAGGTAAACTTCTTTTGGAGTCTTTTTCAGAAATGTTCTTGAAGGTATCCCTTGTCTGCTTACTAATCTGGCATGTGTGACATGGACTCTCTTTAAGGTACTTAATGTTGGGGGCATCATGCAATAAGTTTTGAGAAAATAACATATTTATGGTTTTGAAAATTATATGTGCTAATCTCTTATGTCATTGGTCACAAAGAGACGTACCACTTTTAGCTAAAAAGCACACTTGTGTCGAGTTATCTAGACATTAAAAATTTAAACAAAAGATATTTCTATGCCGAGTTCTGTTAAGATTGTCTCTAAATTAGCAAATGATTTTATCATGCTCTTGTCCTTATAGAACTCAACGATATGGCCTTTGTCACATAGTTGACCTATGCTTATTAGATTATGTTGTAATCCTTCAACATAAGCCACGTCTGTGAATGAGACTATGTCGTTGGTAATCATACTGTAGCCTTTAGTTATTCCCTTGTATGACCCTACAATGATGACATGTGGACCATCTCAACTGGGAAACATTCTCGCAGTAGGCTTCTTGTCCCTATCATATGTCGGGAACATCCACTATCCAAGTACCAGATTGGAGTTTTATTGTCCTTTGGACATACCTGCAATCATAGATCATTTTTCCTTAGGAACCCAAACGAATTTGGGTCCTTGGTTCCTTCTGAGCATAACACTACTAGAAACATTAACTTTACGAGTGGTCGGTCTCGAACAGTTAACTCGTGAAGTTTAAAAATTAGTAGGGTTAAACCAGCAATATACGCCAGAATGATAAATTTTGTCGCAGCGCCAACAGTCAAACATGTTGCATCTTCTCTTATATTATTGCTTTACCTTTTATGGAGGAGGTCTAGCAGGGGCTACAGAATTGTAGGTCAACTGGGCCTGGAGTGATCTCATCATCAGAGAGAGAGAATTATCTCATTCTCTCCCTCAATATGTTCTGGGGAGAGGGGAACATCGGGAATCTATTCTGGAGTCTTTGCAGGAGAGGAGGAGGGTTGAGCATTTGAAACCTTTTCAGGGGATATGAATAGGGAATCATTGGAGATGAGTTCCTCTACCATCTTTGATATTTCAGCATCAATGGGAGTGACTCTGGCAGTCACTTGCTCATCAGTAAATTCTTCTTGATCAGAGGAAGAACCATTGTTCATACCTGAGCCATCCTCATTCAGAGAGGTGCTATTCTCAACAGAATCATCAACTGCAGCAACTTGCTCTGAAATCTGCTCTGCGGGAACATCTGACTGAATAACTATTTCTGCAACCTCAGCTGGCTGATCTTCTTCCTAAACTGAAGGAGCAGGCTCCCCCTCAGCAGCTGCACCAGATGTGCCAGCTGCATCAGTGTTTAGAGGAAATGTGGTCCTGTCCTTATCAATAACATCTCTACGAATTGCAGGAGCTTGCCCTGGATTCTTAATTCTGATCTCCCATCTGCTAATAGTAGAGATGGTGACCTTATTTAGGTGGTGGATGGACACACCTCTGGACAGGTCAAAGTCCTTTGGGTGTGCTAGATTCAGATACAGAGAAAGAATTCTTCCAAAATTTTGAGCTTTCAGGCTCTCCTTTATCTTATCAAAAAGCATGTGTACCCAAAGGAATCTCTTACGACAAACCATAATAGTCATCATATCAAAGAAATCTGACGAAATATAACCAATTGATCCTGTTTTCCTTAGAAGTGCCTTCCCTAGAATGTTAGCCAAAGTTTTTTTCATCGATCACCTGCTGCCTTCTAATTGTAGTGGCGGACTGGGGGAATAATACAGAAGGAATATGTTTTTGAGTAGTCTTCTTCTCCAAGATAATCGTCTTGTTCCACTAAACGAAGTCGAAGGGACTCTGTAATGGAAGATGGATTTATCTTGATTTTGATGTCCCATACTGAGCTCTTCAGCAATCTTCCAGACTTCTTGATCTTTGTATTTCAGAAAAATTCTTCAACTTCAAGTAACAATACCTTACACGGAGGTTCCAAGACAAATGTGAGGTCGGCGGCGTCCAGGAGGTGCAGAATGTTCTTGAAGTCGTCGGAAATGTCCTCTATGCCAGCACGAATGAATTCACTGCCCACACTGATCTTGAAAGGAGGAGACATCGAATTCAGAGAGAGCGAAATGTCGGATTCGCTCGAGACAAAGCGGCAGATTTTGCGAGAGAGACGGTAGAAAGCTTCGGGGAGCTGAAGGGTTTTTCTCGGGAGAGTCGGTTCGAAAATGTGGTTTTGGATTTCTATGGGCTTTTCTATTTATATAATTTTGAAAATTAAGAATAAAAATTAAAAATCAAACCTGGAATCCCCGATTCAAATTCTTCCAAAAATTATCCTGGTGCTAGGTCATTTCTCGAGAAAATCGATGCCTTTCGAGAAATAGAGTCGTCTTTTTCTGAGAAAACAACTTACTCGCGAGAAGACCACTTGAATTCCGAGAAATCCATAATATGTGATTAATTGCTTGACTTCAGACATGATCAATTCAGGATCCCATGTTGAGCATGCCAAGTTATATCTTGAAAATGGAGAATTTATCGTCATCTAGCGGCTTCGTGAAAATATCGGTCACCTACTTTTCCGTCGGGACATAGCTGAGGGCTATGTCCTTATTCTCCACATGTTCCTGGATGAAGTGGTAGCATATTTCGATGTGCTTTGTCTGGCTGTGGGAGACTGGATTGTTGTCGATAGCTATTGCACTGGAAGTGTAGCAAAACATAGAAATTTCTTGAAATTTTAGATTGTAATCTTCGAGTTGGATTCTGATCCAAAGAAGTTTTGCTCAACAACTGCCCGCAGAGATATACTCTAACTTAGGAGTATAAGTTGTGACACAATTCTGCTTCATGCTGCTCCATGAAATAATCCATCTTCTGAGGAATTGGCACGTCCTGGAAGTTCTCTTTTTGTCATCTTTACTACCTGCAAAGTCAGCATCTGAAAATCCAATCAGTTCTCTGTCATTATTTCTTGGGTACCATAAGCCAAGATTTGGTGTACCCTCAAGATATCTCAAAATTTGCTTTGCAGCGGTATAATGATATTCCTTAAAGTTCACTTAATATTTAGCTCATACACATGTTGAGAACATTATGTCAGGCCTACTATAGTAAGATAGAGCAATGATCCAATTATCCACCTGTACTTGGTTTCATCAAAAGTTTCCCTTTCTCGTCCTTGTCCATAGGCAAAGCTGAACCCATTGGATTCTTCATAGAGGTTGCATTCTCCATTCCTAATTTCTTAATCAACTCCTTGGTGAACTTCGTCCGAGAGATAAAATATCCATCTTCTGATTATTTCGCCTGAAGTCCGAAGAAATACTTCAGCTCACCCATACTGCTCATTTCAAACTTCCCTTGTATAAGTTTGGAAAACTTCTTGCAAAGGTTGTCGTCAGTAGAGCCAAAAATAATGTCGTCCACGTAGATTTGCACTAGCAAAATCTTGTTTTTAATTCCCAAGAAATATTATCTTATCTCTCTTTCCCCTTGTGAACTTGTTCTCAAGAAGAAAGTTAGATAGAGTTTCATACCAAACCGTACAATGCTTTCAATAATAAGAAAACTTGATTAGGATCGTTAGTATCAACAAAAACTGGGGATTGTTCCACGTATACTTCCTCCTTTATATCACCATTGAGGAAGGCCGACTTCACGTCCATTTGATAGACAGTAAAGCCCGTAAAGGCAGCATATGCGAAGAATAGCCTGATTGCTTCGAGTTATACCACTAGAGCATAAGTCTGATCAAAATTGATCCCTTCTTCCTATCTGTATACTTTAGCTATGAGGTTGGCTTTATTTTTGATGATTGTTCCATCTTGTTCCTGCAGACCCACTTTATTCCAATCACATTTTTGCCTTTTGGTCTTGGTACACGCTTCGAGACTTGGCAACGTTTGAACTGATTTGGTTCTTCTTCCATTACAACTATCCATGATGCGTCTTTGTTTGCTTCCTCAAATTTCTTTGGTTCAACCTACGAAAGGAAACTCAAATGCAAATTTTCGTTAGTTGTACCTCTTCGAGTTCTTACACCAGCATGAGGATCTCCTATGATCTGATCAATAGGGTGATCCCTCAGGTGTTTGAGCTCTAGAGTTATTGCATCGAGAGCTTCCACTTTTTGGAGTTACTTCTTCCACTTGGATAACTTCTTCATCTTGGTGATCTTCTTCTCAATTGAGATTGGAGGGGTGATCTTGATGACCTTTGGAGCACTTTCTTCAACTGTCTCATCCAACCTTAATTCTTTTAGCTTTGAACCTGTATCTTCAACAAAAACACTGGAAGAGATGCTATGTAGTAAGCTTGTCTCATCAAATACAACATTAATCGACTCTTCTACTGCCAGAGTTTTCTTATTAAAGATTCTATAGGCCTTACTATGGCTACTATAACCAAAGAAAATACCTTCAAAGCATTTTTCTCCAAACTTGGTACGATGATATTTCCCATTATTAAGTACATAGCATTTGCAACCAAAGATCCTGAAGTACGACACAGTCGGTCTCCTGCCTTTTAGTAGCTCATAGGGAGTCTTACGATGATTCTTGTTGATCAACGCTCTGTTTTGCACGTGACAAGCTGCATTTACAGCCTCAGCACAGAAGTACTCTAGTAGAGAGGAGTCAGTCAGCATTGTGATACATGTTTCAATAAGTGTTCTATTCCTTCTCTCAGCAACTACATTTTGTTGTGGACTACGTGGGGAGGAAAACTCATAAAAGATAACTAGACTTCCACATAATTCTGTCATGGCGCCAGATTCAAATTCTGTGTCATGGTCACTTCTGATTCTGAACATTGAGCAGTTTAATTCGTTCTGTATTTGCTTGACAGAGTTAGTGAACACATCAAAGGTATCTGACTTTTGTTTTAGAAAGAACACCCAAGAAAAACGTGAGTGATCATCAACAATTACCAGCGTACATAACTTACCTCCTAAGCTACGAACTTGCATTGGACCGAATAAGTCCATGTGTGGTAGATAAAAACACCTTGAGGAATCTTTATCAGCAATGCACTTAAAGATAGCCCTTGTCTGCTTGCCCATTTGGCATGCGTGACACGGAATCTCTATAATGCACTTAATAGTAGGTGTGACACGTACTAAGTCTTGAGAAAATAGCATATTGATGGTTTTGAAATTTATATTTGCAAGTCTCTTGTGTCATTGATCACAAAGAGATGCACTATCTTTAGCAACAAAACATACTGGGGTAGAAGTGTCTAAACTTAGAAAATTAAGACAAAATATATTTCTACTCTTTGTGCCTGTTAATTTCGTCTCCATAGTAGAGGCCTACTTTATCAGGCAATGATCTTTAGAGAATGTAACAATAAATCATAATTGACTTATGCTAATTAGATTATGTTCTAATCATTTCGCATAAGCTACATCAGTGAATGAGACTATACCGTTAGAAATTGTACTGTAGCCTTTTGTAATTCCTCAGTCAGAGCCACCAAAGATAACCTTTGGACCGTCTTTGACTGGAGTATAATTCTGAAGTAGGCTTCTTCTCCCGGTCATATGCCGAGAACATCCACTGTCCAAATACCAGATTGGCATTTTGTTGGCCTTTGGACATACTTGCAGAAATAGATCAGTTTACTATAGGAACCCAAAAGTGTTCGGGTCCTTGGTTTTTTGTCAGCATAATCCCCCTAGGAGTTTTAACACTACGAGTGGTCTGCCTTGTATGATTAACTTGAGGAGTGTTATAGTTTCTGGGATTAAACCAGCAGTCCGTAGTAAAGTGACCAACTTTGCCGCAACACCAACAGTCAAACCTGTTGTATCTTTTCTAAGTCTCCTGCTTGACCTTCCGAACGTGTGGTCTTGCAGGGGCAGCAGATCTGGTGGTAGAGGCCTCATGATGATTGCAATCACAAGTCTTTTGCACCTCCTTTTCCTTGGGTACAACTGGTTTGGCCTTAGGTTCCTTCTTAATATTATGTACATGAATGTATGGACCATAATATTGCATTTGTATTTCCTCAAAAGGTGCCTTGAACACACTTTCACCATAGTTTCGGGGATGAGTCCACCCTTGGTACCATGACATGGGCTCTACATACATAGGCCTGGTAAAATGACATTAGGATGAATCAAAATCAAACTCATTTGTTGGGAAGATAACCCTCTTAACCAAAGTTTCATCTAGAGGAGCCTTCATCTTATCTTTGGCCAAAGCTTTCTTAGCAGCCTTATTTCTTCTTTGATCTTTATTCCTCCTAGAGGATTTACTAGGAGCAACCTCATGGCCTAAGCCAACTCCTTTAGCCTCAGTAGAGAATTCAGCAACAAATGGAAGGACAATCTTGGGCTTGGAGAAATTTTCAACAAGTTTATTTTCAGCGGCAAGTTGTTTTTCTAACTTCTCGATGATTTTCTCTTTCATGTTTAGGTGCTCGAGAGCTTTGTTGTATTCTTCGGTCGACGCATCGAATTCCATTCTGAGTGAGTCCATCCTTGCGAATTCCTCCCTCAGATTGCTCTCCTCATCCTTAAGGGATTTTATTTCCTTGACCTGAGTTTTAACAACTCTTCTACAACAATCATAGACCTTGATTAGCTCTTTGTATTGACCCATGAGTTCTGATTCATCATCAGAGGAACAGTCCTCATGGTCATCGTCAGGAACATCAGATTCAGAAAGAATAGTGCGAGAATATACCTCCCCATTAAATTGGGGGACAGCTTCTTCATCATCGGAGTGAGCCATGAGCCCGAAGTAGGCTTCTTCATCCTCACTTAACTCAGATAAGTTAGATTCACTGAGAGTCTTTTGCTTCTTTGCTATGAAGCTCTTCTCCTTCGCTTTGATCTTGGAGGACTTGTGCTCTTCTCTTCTTCCACCCTCCTTCTTTTTGTGAGGGCAGTCGACGATCACTTGACCTGTCTTGTTACAATAGTAACACATGTTGTCAGTGGAATAATGTTTGTTCGATTTAGCTTTATACCTGTCGGATCTGTGATTTTTCTTTTGATGATCACCGCCGTATCGTGATATTCTGAATGAGGAATCATTTCATCTCATCTGTTTATTCTTACAAAGAAACTTCTTGAATTGCCGGGTGTGTAGAGAGAACTCTCCATCAGATAATTCTGAGCCTGAGGTGATTAGCTCTAAGTCTTCTTCTTCACTTTCTTCCTGAGTGGGAGAAGTAGATGTTGCTTTTGCCTTTCTTGAGCTGTCTGCCTTTAGTGCAACAAACTTCTCTTTTTATGAGGATCTGCTCCCCTCTTCTTTAGTTTTTCTTGTGTTGATTTGAAGCTCATAGGACATAAGTTTCCCGAAGAAGTTCTGGGGGTCAGTGTCAGGCAGTCTCCCAAACTCCCTGATAACAAAAATCTTGTTGTCCCATTCCTTGGTTAAGGATCTTAGGAACTTGTCGTTTAGTTCTCTGTTAGTGAAAACCCGGCTGTAGCTCTTCTGGCCGTTGACAATCTTGAAGAAGTTTTCAAATGTATCGGATATAGTGTCCTTGGGGCCTTGCTTGAAGGCCTCATACTTCTGATTTATAAGGGATCTTCTATCATCCCTTACTTATTCGGTACCTTCCATCAGAACAATCAAATACTGCCACATTTCCTTAGCAGATTGGCAGTGAATAAGGTTCTGCAACATCGAGTCATCGACTGCGGTTGCGATAATATTTTTAGCTTTCTTATCGAGAGAGACAAGTGCAATCTCATATTTATCGAGATCCATCAGCTTCTTTGGTAGCTTTCTAGTAGGATCAATAGTGGAGGTTGTCATGGGATCATAGGGGCCTTCTTCGACTATCGTGAAGATGCGGGGATCAACAGCTTCAATGAAGAATCTTATACTCTCTTTTCACATGGGAAAGTTAGTCTTAGTGCACACTGGAAGCTTTCCATAATCCTTGGATCTTTTAATGCTTGATTATCTCAAAGACAACTAGAAGTAGATCTGTTCAAGTTATGAATCTTTTGAGAACAACCTCCTTTTGATACTAATTGAAAGTATCTAGTTGTCTACCTAAAACACCTAGAGGGGGGTGAATAGGTGAGATCAACATATTTTGTGGAATAAAAAATTAGAGGGATTAACACAAAATGATCAAGCACAATCTAGATGACACAAGAAATTATAGTGTTTCCCTAACATTAGGTGCGTCCACTCTCCACCTCACCAATCTAGCACCATGCTAGACTTGGCTACTTTACTTTATCTCGGATTGAAAACAATATTACAATTCGGAGCAACGCTCCTACAACTCGATCCCCCAAAATGGGATCTACACTCAGAAGAAAAACTTCCTACAAACTCAGAGACAAAGCTACTATAAAGGTTGAAATAAGTTTTTACAACAATAATGAAAAACTTCACTTCAGATTTGAAATCTTCTGATTTCTTCCTTCTTGAAAAATGAAAGCTTGGTGAAGAAGTAGAGGAAGAATTCTTGAGACAAACATGATCTGAAAATTCTTGAATCTGACACGATCAAATGAGAGATTGAGAATCTAAAACCAAGGATCTTGTCGAATCTTTCTTTTGCTTTCGAATCACTGGATTGAGGAATAGGCTTTGGTGAGGGACAAAGATGTCGGCGAGCGGCTTTTTCCCGATCTATAATTGTGCGATGATCCTGATTTGGAATAAGATTAGCAGTGAAAAATTAAGGTTTGGCGAAATCCTTGACTTGACTTTATATAGGACATCACTCAACGATCAAATGCCATTAAGAGATGATCCACGTGGATTAAACATTCTAAACTCAAATCTGAATTTGAAATTCCGTCTAACTGTTTTAAACTTCAGAAACTACAATAACATTTCTCGCGAATAAGAAGACTGTCACAACCCGCATTTTCACTGCCAATAAAGGAGTATCAGAGTAAGGGAAAAATGTGCGTCATGATGCCATGTCAGCAGGGGATAACTGCGGGCGCTCAGGAAAATCACCTACTTAAACAAGAAGAAAGATTCTTTAAGTTATTTAAATGTAAAATCAGTTTAAGTGCAGTAGATAGCCATATTCCTCGTCTTAGTGGCTCACCTAGTCCACAAGAAAAAATAATTAAACGTTGTGGAAAAGTAATTCTTTTATCAAATTAGGCAACCTACAAGAGCACTGAGGTTCCCAAAGGACACCTCAAGGCATACAAGTTCTAAATTTAGTAAAAGTAAAAGTAGTTTTGTACGGTCGTTAAATATAATGATTTTATATTTTAAAATTATGAAATGCATGTGGTAATAATAGTAATTTTTCTTTTATACTTGAAAATAATTATCGTGCAATCCTAGCATAAAACATCCCAGAGAGCAAGTAATTCACAACTCAAGGAAATAAAAAGAAGCAGCTAGCAAGTATCCAAAGAAATAACAATCATGTGGGTGTCAACAAACTGACACGAACCCACATACAGTAAAGTATGTCTGAACCAGTAGAATAAAATAAACAACCATCTACCTTACTAAGATGAGGCAACAACCACGGTCATCACTTCCACACAAGCACTCCAAAATCCTAGCATTGGACTCAGCTACAGCTCTAAACCTGAGATAAGCGGTGGATAGTTTATGTGTAACGCCATATTTCGTTAAAGCTTTAGCAAACTGAGCATTGTAAAAATGACTTCCCCTATCACAAACGATCGCTCGAGGAAAACCAAAACGAGAAAATAATTTCTTAAGAAAAGAAACAACGACGCGAGCATCATTACTCGGTAAAGCTTGGGCCTCTGCCCATCTAGGGACATAATCTACGGCGACCTGAATATACTTATTTCCTAAGCTTGAGGGAAACATGCCTACAAAGTCGATGCCCCACAGATCTAAAACTTCGCATTCAAGAAAATAATTTTGTTCCATTTCATTTTTATTAGATATGTTTCCAGTCCGCTGGCACCGATCACACATGCTCACAAAGATTTGTGCATATTTAAATATGCTTGGCCAATAAAAGCCAACACTAAACACTTTGTGGGCGATGCGGTTCGCTTGAAAATGCCCTCCAGTCGGACCTTCATGAGCATGCTTTAAAATCTGTTGACCTTCTTCCCGGGAAACACATCTTCTAACCACCTGGTCTGCACAAATGCGAAATAGAAAGGGGTCCTCCCAAAAATAATACTACAACTCAGAAAAGAATTTCTTCTTTTGGTGAGAAGAGTACTCTCTTGGAAGGTCCCGGGCCACGAGATAATTGGCCAGATCGGCAAACCAGGGGGTAGAAGAAGAAACATTTAAAATTCATTCATATGGAAAAGAGTCAGTAATAAAATTTTCATTTAAAACATCGAGTTCAGGATTTTAAAGACGAGAAAGATGATCAGCCGCTAGGTTTTCCGCTCCTTTCTTATCTCGAATCTCCAAGTCGAATTCCTGAAGTAAGAGGACCCAACGAATAAGACACGGCTTGACATCTGGTTTAGAGAGGAGGTTCTTCAAAGCGGAATGATCCCTAAAAACGATTATCTTAGAAAGAGTAATATACGGTCGGAATTTATCGAACGCGAAAATAATAGCTAAAAGTTCTTTTTCAGTTGTGGTGTAGTTTTCTTGAGCCGATGTTAGAGTTTTACTTGCATAATAGATCAGATGAAAGTTCTTAGCAATTCATTGTACTAGAACCGCACCTACCGCAAAGTTACTCGCATCACACATTATTTCAAAGGGTAAATCCCAAACAGGGGCAATCATAATTGGAGCATTTATAAGTTTAGATTTAATTAATTCAAACGCAGCAAGACAAGAATCATCAAAAACAAAAGGAGTTTCTTTTTCGAGAAGGTGGGTAAGTGGCTTAGTAATTTTTGGAAAGTACTTAATGAATCGTCGGTAAAAACTTGCATGCCCTAGGAAACTTCTAATCGCTTTGAAATTCGTAGGCGGCGGTAGCTTTTCAATTACTTCAATTTTTGCCTTGTCCAATTCAATTCCCCTAGCGGAAATCTTATGGCCAAGGACTAAGCCTTCATGCACCATAAAATGGCACTTTTCCCAATTTAAAACTAAATTTGTTTCTTCGCAGCATTGTAAAACTTTTTCCAAATTTTTTAGACAAAGATCAAAAGAGTCGCCAAAAACGGAAAAATCGTTCATAAATACTTCCATAATATTTCTACTATTTATCAAAAATAGCAAGCATACACCATTGGAAGGTAGCAGGTGCGTTACATAACCTGAAAGGCATCCTACGATAGGCGAAAGTTTCGAAGGGGCAAGTGAATGTTGTCTTCTCTTGGCCCTCGGGTGCGATAGGGATTTGGAAATACCCCTAGAGACCATCGAGAAAGCAATAAATACTATACCCGGATAATCGTTCTAAAATTTGATCGATAAAGGGAAGGGGGAAGTGATCTTTACTAGTGGCATCGTTTAGCTTACGGTAATCGATGAACATCCTCCATTCTATTACCGTCCTAGTTGGAATTAAATCGTCATTTTCATTCGTTACTACCGTGATCCTGCCCTTCTTAGGTACAACCTGGACCGGACTTACCCCCTTACTATCAGAAATAGGATAAATTATCCTCGCATCAAATAATTTGAGGACCTCTCCCTTCACAACCTCCTTCATATTCGGATTAAGACGACGTTGAGGTAGGACTACGCCCTTAGAATTATTTTCAAAAAATATTTTATGCGTACAAAAAGAAGGGCTTTAGCCAGAAATATCAGAAATTTGTCACGCTATAGCTCGACGATGCTTTTGTAGTACTTCAATCAATTGATCGTTTTTGGATTGAGAAAGATAGGCCGAGATTATAACGGGCAATTTAGAATTGTTTCCAAGAAAGGCATAATTTAGATGTCCAGGGAGCGACTTTAATTCAAGGTGGGGTGCTTCATCGTAAGAATTTTTCATATTCTTTTCTTTTTCAAAAACAAGATTTTCATAATTTTTTCTACTAAAAGCAAATTCATTTTCAACATTTGCTTGCAAGGACATAATCGTGTTTTCAAAAACATTTGTGGAAATTTTAGAAAAAGAAGAAGAAAAAAATTTTGAGGAAACGTTTGAAAGAGAAAGAGAGGAATCTTCATTTAACATATCCAGAAAAAAACAAGAATCATCATTTTTAAAGAGTTTTTCATTGATTGATTGATAGAAAACGTGACCTCATCATCTCCCACACGCAGAAAACGTTTTCCGTTACTTACATCAATGATCGCTCGAGAGGTGGCTATGAAGGGACGACTAAGTATAAGAGGGACCTCGACGTCCTCTTCAATATCAAGAATGACAAAATCCACCGGGAAGATGAATTTGTCGACCTTCACTAGCACGTCCTCTACAATACCTAATGGATATTTAATTGACCTATCGGCTAACTGAATACTAATTTATGTAGGGCTGAGAGTGCCCAATCCTAGCTTCTTGAATAAAGAAAAAGGCATCAAGTTGATGCTTGCACCTAAGTCTGCTAACGCATGCTTTACAAAAAGATCACCAAAAACGCAAGTAATAGAAAAGCTACCCGGATCATTTATTTTTTTTAAGGAAGATTAGAGTTTTTAATGACCGCCGAGCACTCTTCATTTAACGTTACGTGAGAAAGATTTTCCAATTTCTTTTTGTTCGTTAACAAATCCTTGAGATATTTTGCATATTTTGGCATTTGGTTAATGGCTTCGTGAAATAGTTAATTTATATGAATTTGTATAAACATTTCAAGAAAGCGTTTATATTGATCATCTAATTTTTCCTTCCTAAGCCTAGCGGGATAAGGTGGTGGCGAAAATTCTTTTATAATGGTTGGGGCATCATTTTGAAAATTATCCTTGTCTTTTTCAAAAGCAGATTTATCTTTGTCAAAAAGAGATTTTTCTTTTTCTAAAGCAGAATTTTCATCATTTGTTTCTGTAATGATAATTTTTTCAGCAGTAGGAGAGGCAATCACCTCTGGCTCTTCCCTTGTGGTGGGCTCGTGAATAACTTTACCTCTCCGAAGTGAGATCGCATTCGCGTGCTCCCTTGGGTTAGGTTCAGTATTTGAAGGAAGAGAGTCAGGTGGCCTGTCGGAGATAACCTTAGCGAGTTGGCCGACCGTATTTTCTAGATTTTTCATCGACCCTGTTAGATTTCTAATGGTAGCATCGTTCGAGCTCATATATCTAGAAAGTATTTCCTCCAAAAATGGAGGTTTTTGAAAATTTTGGTTTTGAGGTGGTGGTGGGGTATAATTGTATGGTGGATGTACGGCATTAGCAGGATTACTCCAAGAAAAATTAGTATGGTTACGCCATCCAGGGTGATAAGAATTCGTAGCAGTATTAAAACCAGGAGGAGTAGAAAAATTAGAAAAATTAGCAGAATTGTTTTGAGCAGGCCTGGGTATGTTACCCAGATAATCCACATGCTCGGCGGCAGCAGCAGCATTCGCAATCTTATTTACCTGAGGGGAGAAGGTAGCAGTCATCTCCGCAATTCTCTTATTCAACATTTCCACTTGCAGCGCCAGTTGCGATACAGAGTCCACTTTGTAGATACCTGCAGGTCTATTTGGGTGAGTCGTAGATGAATTCCATTGATATGTGTTCATCGCCATGTCCTCTATAAGCTCAAGAACGGCTTCAGGAGTTTTGCGGTCCAAAGAACCAGCAGAAGCGGCATCTATCATCTGCTTAGTCTCTTTATTTAGCACATTATAAAATGTCTGAACCTGTAACCATACAGGCAGAGCATGATGAGGGCAGCATCTCAAAAGTTCTTTGAACCTCTCCCTAGTGTCATAGAGGGTCTCAGAAGCAATTTGAGAAAAAGAAGTTATATTATTTCTTAATTTAGCAGTTTTAGCGGGAGGGAAATATCTAGCAAGAAATTTATCAACTAAAATGTTCCAAGTAGTGATTGATCCTCTTGGAAGAGAACTCAACCACTGCTTGGCTTTTGTTCTTATGGAGAAGGGGAAGAGTCTTAGAGTAATAACATCATCTGAGATAACACTTATTTTGAAGGTGTCACAGATCTCGAGAAAGCTAGCAATATACAAGTTTGGATCTTCATCTTATAATCCGTCGAACTTTACATATTGCTGCACCATTTGTATGATGCTAGTCTTAACCTCAAAATTATTATTCGTAATTACAGGTCGAACAATACTTGTTTCAGTCCCCTCCAGGTTGGGTCGAGCATAATCGGACATGGTCCTTTGCTGAGCCATTCCTGGGTTGGGATCTCCCATTTCAGAAAAATTACAATCACCATCGGAATCCTCAACCGCTATTTGAGAAGTGGAAGCCCCGAATCATAGTTGTCTCCGAAAGGAGCGTTCAATTTCTGGGTCCAAGTCAACAAGGAGCGATGGATTCGTGCGGGTCATGCACTAAAAAAAATAAAAGGAGAATGAAGGAAACAAAAAGAGAAGAACAAAAATAGAAACTTGAAGAAGAAAATATAGAGAAAGGTAATTAAAATTTTTTTTATTTTTTTTGCAGAAGTAATAGCGTAAGCGTTTTCCTAATATTAACGAAAAAGCCTCCCCGGCAACGGCGCTAAAAACTTGGTGAATTGGATTCACTATAAATCCGAAAAGGCAAGTGTACCTATCGAATTGTAGTACCAAGATCGTATTTAAACTCGGGGCTGTCAAGTACTGATACTCAAGCTTCTACAATTTTCCTACCGAAAGATTGCACGGTTTTTGAGAATTTTTAAATTAAAACTAAAGATAATTTTTGAAACGAAAACTTATGATAAAAAGCTAGCATTCGATCAATGATTCACCATGAAATGAGACAAGAAGGATAAAAATATAGATTTAAATTTGCAAATTAAACTCGACCGTGACGGATCCGATTATAGGAAATTATCTCGCTAGAGCATTAAATCCCCTAACTTATAGACGTTTTGACTGAAATCTCTTTACAAGTCAAAAAGGCCGAAAGTTGCATTATCGAAGTGATCCGCGCTATTGGATTTGACTCCAATCCGGAGGATTTACGTCATCCTATCTCTAGGGTTGCGATCAACTCCTTCCTTCTTTGAGTGATCTTTCAAATCAACAAGTCTCTCGACTACTATGAAATGAGATCAAATTGCCTACTACCATATACCGGAAATACGGAGTCGACACGAGATAAATCAAAGAAGGATCGAGAATAATTTTGACAAAAATAAAACTAAAAAAAATAAAGGAAAACGTCATCTCATTTCATGGATCCTCACGATCGAATGCTAAGGGAAATTAGCTACGCATGGTTGAAAAGGAAACAAAAATAAGATGAAGAAAATTCATATTCATTGATTAATAAAAAGGGAAGAGTACACAATAATAAAAAAGAGACAATGTTATACTAATAAAAAGACTATTACAATAATGAAAAAAAGAAATCTACTTAACAACAAAGAAAGAAGAAAACTTGCACGTGAACTAGCTATCTCACTTGCTCTCTCTCCAATCCAACCTTCCAAAGGTTGAGGCAAGGGCTCCTTTTATAGAAGAGGGGGAAGGTTCTAGAAAATGGTGGAAATGAAGGGCACAAGGGGGTGGCCGGCCATGCACTTGGGAGATGCATGTATGGCATTTATGAGGGGAGAGGGAGAAGATGAGATTCATTGCATGTAGTTAAAAGAAATAAAAATATAAAATACAAGGGGAATGAACAAGAAATAAAGAGGGGAGAAAGAAATAAGAGTGTGGGAAAGAGAGAAGGAGGTGGGATGAATGAGGAAGGTCGGCCATGCCAAGGTGGCAAGGTGCATGCATATGTGGGGAGATAAATATGAAAAGAAATTGATGAAAAGGAGGGAGGGAGCCGGCCATGCTTTAAATGGGAAACCATGCAAATGTGGCTAGATGCATGGCTCACGGTTTTGGGCTTGAAGAGGAGCTTGGGCTGCTTCATCTTTGAAGTGGGTTGCTTTATCTTGTAGTAGGCTGATTTATCTTTGAGTAGGGGGGAGGCTGGGCTGCACCAAGGAAGTGAGCTGCACTTGGAGGCTTCATGGTGGGGTCGGGCTGCACCAATGAAGGAGGGGCTCGGCAAGCAACATGTGGGCTGCACCTACAAACAAAAATAATAAACGTAATGTTAGTTATGTTATATATATATATAAAAAAACTAAAACATAAAAACTAAAAACATAACAAGCATACAATTCAACATAACAAACATAAAATTTAAATATATTATCAAAAATAAAATATTAAAACATAGCATACATAAAATAACTAAAAAATGATACTTAAACCTAGGAAAATTTAAACTAAACAAACCCGAAAAACAATGACTAAAACTAGTCATCACATTTGAGTCTTTCTGGCAGAAGTCATGACACTTGAAGTCATCAACAGCCTAATACCCGACCTTTATGTCCTCGTTAGGCATCTAACACTGAACTGCATAGAGCAGGAACGGTTCCTCTCAACCCGTTGCTCACTTCGCCATGACACTTAAAGTTATCGGCGCGGGTTAAGCTTCCCCTAAGCTCGTGAATCGAACGCACAACATTACATAACCCAGTTATGTACAAGTTGGCTCCCAGGCCACCAACATGGCAGAATCACGCATCTACAAAGTTTTCCAGGTGCACCTCGAGGTTAGTCCCCAAGGCTCCCTGTTGCAATCTACCGCGTAGACAACCCGAAAAATAACTAATTGCACGGAGTCTTCTCCAGCAATTTATGCAATGCAACATCACCAATCCATACCAACTTGTTCGGGTAGGCTTCACACATCATGCCTATATCCATTCTCGATTACGGACTCTACATGTATACAATGGGGACTACTCATGTCTACATGAAGGAACGCCTCAACTCACCGCAAACTCGCGAGAGTGGGCTTCCTATGCAAAGGAAAAGAGGACTTCACATGTCCTAGGATGAGAATTGTTACCCTAGCAGTTTTCCTTATCTCCATGGAAATGTATGTGGATGAAAAGCACCGTAATCTCCTTGCCTCCGTAGATCCTAAGTCGGCTCGCGATTTGGAGCTCCGAAACTCCGCCGGTGACCAGACTAGCCTCCTTTCTTCTTCCTTGCTCTCCCCTCTCTCTAGACTTTAGAAAGAGACTAAGTGAAAGAAATGAGGGATTTGAAACCCTATTCCCGGGTATATCCCAGCAGGAACAGCCCCCAGCCATCGGATCCCAAAATAAGGAAACGAACGGCCACAATCCAGAGCTGAAATGCAAAATCTGGGCCGAACACGGCCTATGACATGCTCGTGTTCAGGGCTGTGTTCCCCATTCATCGTCGAAACCGATGCATCATGAAACACACACGGGAACCCGACACGCCCTTGTTTGACCTGACACGCCCGTGTCATCAAGTGCATGCCCGTGTTCCCGGGCATGTTCCTCCATCGACACAGGAATAACACCAACCCGAGACACACACGAGTCTTGGACACGCCTGTGTCCCATTTGACACGCTCATGTCAAACCCGAATGTGCTTGGGCTCCAGGCCGTATTCACTGTCTAGAAACTTCATTGAGCACAGTTTGTCGACCACCCGACACGGCCTTGGACACGCCTGTATCCTAGGCCTCGTTCCCTGTCTCAATACTTCATAGAGCGAAAATCGTCGACTTCCCGGGCAGATCATCGACACGAGCTCGACACGCTCGGGGACACGCCCGTGTCTTAGGCCGTGTTTGCTGCTCAACAATCGTCGACTCCAAATTTCGTCAACCTGTCGGCCAGATCATCGATCCAAACACAACACTCCATAGGACACGCCCGTGTCCCAGGCCGTGTGCCCCCTGCCAAATTCCAAATTTGGCACAAAACGCCTCCCGTCTCTCTTTTGAGTTTTGGGGTGTTACAATTAGACCTTTGCTCTAGTGGCAAGGCTTAAGGATATAAGGATTTTCTTAGCCGTTGCAGCTTATAAAAAATTCAAAGTCTACCAGATGGATGTAAAGAGTGCTTTCCTAAATGGAGAATTAAAAGAGGAAGTGTATGTGTAGCAACCACTAGGTTTTATCTCTCCAACTCATCCTTCGTATGTCTTTAGATTGTATAAAGCTCTCTATGATTTAAAGCAAGCTCCAAGAGCATGGTATGAGACCTTAGTTAGCTTTCTTTTAGAGCATAATTTTTCTAGGGGCATTGTTGATAGGACTCTTTTTTAGGCATCATAAAAATAAAATTTTGTTAGTTCAAATATATGTAGACGATATTTTTTTTGGCTCTACTGATCCCAAACTATACAAAAGATTTTCTGATCTAATGCATTCAAAGTTTGACATGAGTAGCATGAGTGAACTTTCATACTTCCTTGGTCTCCAAGTGAAGCAATCACCTGATGGTATCTTCATCTCCCAATCCAAGTATGCTAAGAAGCTTATTAAAAGGTTTGGGATGTGTGAATCCTCAGCAATGAAAGCACCTATGGCTGCTAATATTGTGAGTGATTCTGATGAACATGGCAAGCCTATTGATTAGAACACTTATAGGGCTATTGTTGGGTCTCTATTATATCTCACAGAAAGTAGGCCTGACATAATGTATGCCACATGTATTTGTGCTAGGTTCCAAGTGAACCCTAAAGAATCTCACTATATTTTATTAAAAAGGATTTTGAGATATATAAAGGGTTGTCCAAATCTAGGACTCCTATATCCATCAGAGTTAGAATTTGATTTAACTGGATTTTTTGATGCTGACTATTCTGGATGTTGGGTGGACAGGAAGAGAACATCAGGAACTTGCCAGTTTCTTGTTGACAGGCTTGTGTCCTGGTTTTGTAAGAAGCAAACCTTTATGTCCACATCAATTGCTGAAGCTGAATACATAGTTGCAGGAAGCTGCTGTTCACAGATTTTGTAGATACAAAATCAATTGCTGGATTATGGTTTCAACTTAAATAATTTAACTATATTTTTTTATAGTACAAGTGTAATATCTATTGCACAAAATCCAGTGCATCATAGTAGGACCAAGCATATAAAAATTAGACATCATTTCATTAGAGATTGTGTAGATAAAAAGAAAATTAATCTTGTCGTTATCTCTACTGATTTACAAAGAGCAGACATCTTCACCAATACATTGGATGAGAAGAATCATTTGTTCTTCTTAAATCAGCTAGATATGATAAATGGGGAAGATTCAACTTAATTTTTGTCTATGGCCGATGATTTGGAAAAGTTCTTCGAATGGAGATCGACGATCTTTGAACTCTTCGTGAAGTGTTTGTCGAATTGAGATCGACGAACACTTCTTAGTGAAATAGATTTCGTCAAACGGAGATTGACGATCCCTGCTCCTGTGAGTACCTCATCGAATGGCGATCGACGATTTATTCTCTTCTTCAGACGGTGATCGATTGTAACGCCCCCGGTTTTTCTGTGTTTTGTTTGATCTTTGATTGGTGTTAGAATGATACATTTTCGGCCTTTTGCCGTTGAAGAGCGTGGTCTTAGCTCTTTAGGTTCCTTGTGTAGCCTGGTTGTAGCCTGTTAGCAAGATTCCCCAGCTAGCCGAAGTCAGTTTTGGTGACTCGATTGGGCCTCTTAGGGAATGCTTGTGTTTTGGCTTCGGGATGTGTTAGCCCGAGTGTGAGATCGTCGGATGTTGTTTTCAACCTCACCGTTGTTTTCGTGGCTTGGGTGTTTAGCTACGGTGCAGGTTTTGGTCGAAGTCCGAGATCGTTTGCTTTCGCGTCGTTTTGACATTTGTTATGTTAGCTGTAATTTTTGTTGTGCTGTGCATGGCCTGGTGTGGCCGAGCTTGTTAGGCTAGTGCCTTGTTTCTTTTTTTTAGCTAAGGAGTTTAGCTGTTTTTTTGTGTATGTTTGGGTGACACGACTTGGGTCACGGGTGTGACCCAGGGCGTGTCGAACTTGGGTAGAGCTCTCGGTTGTGTGGTCGACGAAATTCATTCGACGGGTGTTTTTGGTACGGACACGTCCTGTGACACGGGCGTGTCATAGGGCGTGTCCCCTTCGGTTCATCGAGCTTCGCTCGATGATAGTCGAGCTGCGCTTGACGATAGTCGAGCGTCGTTTGGGTGAGTTCACGCCCCCCTAACACGGGTTTGCCGGATCTGACACGGGCATGTCTTAGGGCGTGACTCCTTGTCGGCGATCTGCGCTCGACGATTGTCGAGCGCTAGTTAGGTTGGTACACAGCCCTAGATCAAGACAGGACACGGGCGTGTCACAGGCGTGTCTGGGGCGTGTTCCGTATTTTTTCTCCTGAGTGCTTCCTTTTATTCCATGAGTCGTTTTTCCTCCTCATTTCTTCATTCCCGATTCTGGAGAAGCTTCCAGCGGAAGGTTTTGGGAGGAGGCGGTGTTGGATTTTGGCCGGCGATTGCGGGAGGGAGCTCGATTTTCTCGTGCGATAGTGAATTTGGTTTGCTCTCTTCTAGATCTTCCCTTCCATGTAAGTCATTCTTGATCTAGGGCTGATTCCAGGAGTTAAACTTTTTTTTATTTCTTTTCTTCTTCTCTAAATCTTTGCTTTTGACCCATAGGTGGCTGATCTTGCCGTCAAAGCCAGTTTTCGTGTTGCAATCGCTGCATCTTGGTGGTAAGGCAAGTGGCTCCTTGCCCTTGCCAATTTGACCCCCTTTTTCACCTAGTTATTTTGCTGTATATTGTTCTTAAAATTCAGCCATGTTCGATTTAGGTTGTCTAGGAATTTTGGCTAGTCTTATTTTTTTATTTATTCGCGGTTTGGTGTTCAGTGGGTAGCTAGAGTTAGGGTATGGCTGCGTTTAGTTGTAGTTTAAGTATAGTTGTGGTAGCCCCGAGTAGATAGGATATAATGGAGAGTTGGAATTAAATCACCAACTCTCTATTTCGACACGTTGGGAGAGTTTAGGCTGCGGTTTTAACTAAAATTTACGTTTATCCTAAGTAGAAAGCGTGGACAGCATTGAGTGAGCCGAGTTCACTCAACGCTGTCATCCAGCATAGGTTTTGCGGCTAAGTATTTTGGTGTCAAGTAAGTGGAGCTTCCTCAACGCCGTGTCGAGTGGGCTCGATGTTTCTGCCTTGGGTTCGTGTGTTTCCTTAGGATTGTTAGTATGACTTTTCCCTGGGGGGGTATTGGGTGTTCGTCTAGTTTTTGCATGCCGACTCTTGGGTTGTGGCAGGTGGTGGAGTTTTGGTGCCTCTGGAGGGGTGGTTTTATGTGGAGAGTTGTGGCCACCACCTTTTGCCCTGGTTTGGGTTGGTGTGTGTGGGACCCTAGAGCTGCCACTGTTTGACCCCTTATCCCTTTTTGGATCTGGTTTTGGTTATGTATTCAGATCCATGTTTTGACCCCTGCCATTAACCCGCAAGTTAGGAGTGTTAGTTCATTTCTTATTTTATGGCTATTTCTCTTGGCATATATGTATATGTCTTGTTGATGTTGCAGGCTCTTTTGTAGGGTATGTTGCTTTTATTACTCACACTTGGTGTGCTTTACTGTTCTTTAGACAGTGCTCTTTTCTTTCTGTCATGTCCTTTCTTTTGCTGATAGCATTTTGTTGCTGCGGTGTTCTTTTCTTGAATGCCTCAGGTCCAGGTTGTAGCTAGTTGAGCGGCTAGTTCTTTTGGAGGGGCTTGCTTGTGGCCTCTTGGGTAGTTGAGATAGCTGATCCTCGATTTTTGTGAGGTAGTTCTTTTCCTTTCTGTATAAACATGCATACTCACCAGTGGGTTCGTGTCAGGTTGTTGATGCCCACTGGTGGCCTCTTGCGATGCTGGGTATGAACTAAAACTGCTATTTTTTGCCTATTTGTGGTTGTTTACTTGCTTCTGGGAATGTTTTATGTTAGGTTGCATGTTATATATTTTTAAACCCTAAAAGCATTACTATATGTATCTCATGCATGTCATATTTATAAAACTAAGATACTATCTTTCCTTTACCATAAAGACTACATTTTTATATACCATACTAACCTTAGAGTCGTGCATACCATGAGTCGTCCCTCGGGGACACTTATGCTCATTTAGGGTGTCAACTCAATTTAACCAAATTATTTTCCGCTGCGTATAAATATGCTTTTAATTGTGGACTAGCTAATTCACTGTGCCGGGGGATACGGCCATTAAATATAACTGGTTTTCTTTCATATTAAACTATGATTTTCCTTAAAATCTAAGGTCTGGAGTTTTGCCTGAACGTGTGCAGTTATCCCCTGCATGATGTGGCATCACGACACGTATTTATCTTGCTCTGATGCGGTGTAATCGTCGAGAAAATGCGGGTTGTGACATCGATGAACACATTTATTAATAAAATATTTCGTTGAACTCAGATCAAAGATTTTTTCTTTTTCTGTTGGACTGAGATTGTCTTTTCGTCTTCTAAAAACCATATTACTAGGTATTTCTTGACGAAATCTATCACACGCTTTCAGTTACCTTTGCAATTGATCGTTGTTTCTTTCTTTGCAGGAAAACCTCTATGGCGATTCTGGCGGCCGTTCTCTCCGCAATGAAATTTGATGCAGGTTTTGACATTGATTTGAAATCATTCCGTCCCACTGATCAAGTCTTCCAGGATATACTGATATTTTTTGAGGAGCCGCATTTACAGAAGTTCATGACAATACGACTCAAACTTCCAGTGCTCGAGATCAAGGAATAGGTTTATTCGTCTTTGTCTCCTGATGCCCAAACCCTCATCGGCACCATTGCAGGACAACAGGTCACTCTCACCCCTGTAATTTTGTCTGAAATTTTTGGTTTTATTAATGGAGAAGATCATATAGAGATGAACAATGATGAATTTTCCAATATACTGACTGTGATAGGTCACTCTACTGGAAACCCGAGCAAGCTATTGAAGAAGGACTTATATGTTGAATATAAGTTCCTTGCTGATATTGTTGGTAAAGTCTTGCTGGTCAAGCACACTGCACATGACGATATCACAAGGCATCAATTTCTTGTAATGAGTGTGTTGGTGAATAGAAAATCAGTAAACTGGAGTATTTTGTTGTTTGATTTGATAAAGAAGAAGAATACTAAAAGAGAAGTTTGTTTTGGGTGGGTACTAGGGCTTTTCCTCCAGGAAAAGTGCCCTCAGCTGCTGGTCTCCCAGACTAGTTTCATTAATGCATCAAAGAGGCTAACATCAGCCCTCTTTGGCAAATGGGAGAGGACTATTGTCAAGCCTTACAGGGCCTCCTCTTCCTCTAGGACCTCTGAGGACACAAGGACTGAAACAGTCACTCCCCAACCTATTGTATAAGCTCCAGTCCCTCCTCCTCAAACTCATGTATCTGACATTTCATCTACCTCCTCACAGCCTAATTTCAATCTACTATCTCCTCTTCAACCATGTCCTCATCCCTCTCCAGTTCAGGAACCAACCTCCACACCCACTACCATAGTTCCTACTTCTACTACTGAAATTCCTTCAATTAGTATTCCATCCATAACATCTATTTTCACCCAGATATCACCCTCTGTCACTCTTATCCCAACACCTACACCATCTCCATCTCCATCCCACTCTCCACCACCATCTCCACATTATGATGACATTCAAATTGACATCCCTCCAATCATCACCACACCTTTCTCAACATCGTCTATACCTCAAACTCCATCTACCACCTTCAACATATGCACTTCTTGTGGTAACACAACCACCGCTTTTCCATCATCATCATCTGATTCTACATCCACCATCATTTCTCTAATAACTCTGACCATCAAATCTCTTTTAGAGGCTGTCATTGCACCTCTAATTTCTTCCATCAATGCTCTATCTTCTCAACTTGCTACCTCTGCTGGTCCATCCTCACTCAGGAGCCTGGCCTCGGGAATTCCTGATACCAAGCAGGGGGAGATGTTCTGTGATGAGGTACCCTCTCCAGTAGCAGCAGTAATAGTTTGTGAAGGAGCAACAGCAGTAGGATATATGGATACAACAGTTACAGAGCTTGTAAATACATACACAGAGTTGTCAGCTTCTCTTAAGACCGATTTTTCAGAGTTTGATATTGAGATTGTAGAGTCTCGGGCTGCACCATTCTTTTTCCTAGCCCCTTCTATGGACTTAGCTAATTAGTTAAAAGATTTTGATATTTTTTATCATTCTCTTCCTATTCCTGAGCAATTTCTTTCTAAGGTTATAGTATGTTATACTGCCCCTATCAACTCAGAGATTATAGAACAAATTAGATGCAGTTTTGTAAAACCTTCAGTTTCCGCTTCAGGACTAGAGGATAAGCCAAAGGCTTTCTCTCCTCCAACTTTTGGTTGGTCAGAATCTCCTTTTCCAAATTTGGATCATCTTTTTGATGAAGATATAATTACAGAGGCAGAGGTTATTCCAATGTCAGAAGCTAAAGTTCAAGTTTTAAAGGAAGTTCCAGTTCAGAGTGTATCTCTCAAAGAGACCGTGTCTGCAGATCAACTGAAGATGATTAATGCTTTGTATGATAATCCTGTAAGTGAATCCAGTGAAGTTGAATCAGATGATTCAGAGGATACTAAGTCTAAGAAGAGAAAGTTTCAGAAAAAGAAGGTAGTTTCTCAAGCAACAACATGACAACCACGTAATCCTAAGAATGACATTCCATATTATATCAAATGACCTCCTCGGGACTGCTGGTAGTTTCTCAAGCAACAACAAGGCAACTACTCTCCACTGGATGAAGCTTTCAAAGAATCAAATGAAAGCACAAAAGAATAAAAAGAAGTTTGGATCTGCTCCTACTAAGAGATTCAGAAAGGATACACCTCCTCCTCCTCCACCAGCTGTAGGTGCTTCATGCAATCTAGCCTCAAGATCCACATCTTCTCAGCACTCAAGGCAATCTTCTTATCAGAAATATGACAAATCTGCCAAGAGTGACTATAGAAGTAGCCACAACAGCAGTGGATTGCAGCAATCTTCTAAATCTAAACATAAGGAAAGATCTTACTCTCCACCAGTTCCTTTCTTGATCCAGAACAGGAAAACATTTCTAAAATGGCTAAATTTCAAGAGCTGGTTGTACTTTCTCAGATAAATAAAGCTAAAGAAGAAGGCAAAGATGCTTCTCAATAAACTACAATGCCTTCTTACAGAAGAGAAGAATTAAAAAAGTATGACAAAGCTAAACACTTTTTCAATGTTAATGCTTATATGAGCTTATATCCAGAGGCAGTAGTTCCAAGAGCAACGTCAGGAAATGTCATTAGAGCAGCTGATATGACTATGTTTATAAGAGAAGCAGCAAATCCCAATAGGGAAATCATTTTCAAGCAACCATCATAGAAAGGCAAGTCTAGGAAATCTAAATAGTTTTTCGATTAGCTTATTTTCCCTCTGAACTATTTGTTTTGCTTAATTTGTCACAAAGCACTTGATGTATATATATCTGCTAGACTTTTACTTTCTGCAAGATTTTTGTTGTTATGCTTTGTGATTGTATTTTATTATTTTAATGCATTATACATAGTGACCTCACCCAAATAAGGGGAGATTGTTGGAACCTCACCTGTTTTAGGGTTGATTTGGGCTAGGTTCACTATTAGGATTGCATAGATTGACCCACAATGTATAGTTTAGGGTCATAGGTCTTTATTGGATCTTAGGGTAGGTCAACAAGTCAGTTTGATTGGACCAATCTCTCAGAAGACTTAGAAGACTGACGATTTCAGAACAAGACAAATTTTTCTATGTTGAAGAAGTCATTCGACGAAATCTAAATGGAGTTCGATGATCTTCATTCTCAGTTCGACGATCTCAAAGTTTCTTCTCTTAAGTTGAGATCGACGAAAGTTTAACTAAGTTCAACGAACTCTGATCGCCTATCAGTTGTTGAGTTCGACGAAAAACTATCTCAGTTCGATGAACTTGGAGCCCAGAATGGACAGCATTAACTCAGTTCAAAGTTCTTGGGGCTCAGCTCGACGAAAGAGAGGATTGAGTTCGACGATCTTGGATCTCTAATCGACGAAATCTGTCAGTTCATTTTTTCTATTCTCTGCAGTTTATTTCCAGATTGACCAAGGTTTATCTAATATATTATTGTCTATATTGCTCTGAGTAATTAATTACATATATTCATATGAATATAGTCGTTCATTGGCAACATTTATTACTGGATTTCATAGAGTTAATATTCGGATTAATAACTCGAACAGTTAAGGAATCAATTTATTGCCCTTCTAGCCATTTGTCCGAGTTCCAAGATTTCAGCTGTTAATCATGGAGTAAAATTCAAATTCAGAGACATAATTTCTGCAGTAAATATAAAAGGAGTTTTTAAAAAGGAGTGAACAAAAAGAAGAATTGACTAAGGGTTACAGGCAGACAGAGAAAGATATTCAGTCTGCATACTCATACAGTCTTCATCATCTACAACTCTTCACCAAGCTTTCAAGAGACATCAAAACACAATCTGTCTGAAAGCTTCTTGAGTTCATCAAAGAAGACATATACCCTGCAAAGATTCCATCAAATTCCTGAACAATAATCATCTCAGGGGGAGCTTTGACATCATCAAGCATCCAATAAAGTCTTCTCAGCTGTTTGAGAAAGGGAAGAAAATATCACTTCTTTACCCCACTGTACACAGGGTTTTAACTCATTTTAAAAGTTAACCACCTGGTTCTTAAGTCTCCTTAGCAAAAGACCTAGCTTAGTTTTTGGGCACCTAATCAAAAGCCTAAAGGGTTCTGAGATCTCCCTTCAAATAGATCTTGTGGTGACAGGGCATCTGAGCAAAAACCTGTTAGTGACAGGGCACCTGATCAAAACCTATAGTGGATTCCTACCATGGTATTAGAAGAGTGGATGTACCCAAGTTTAGGGGAACCACTATAAATTTCTTGTGTCATCTGGTTGTTTATTGTTTTGTTATTGTTGTGTGCTGTGTGCTGTGTTAGTTAGCTTTTCTTTCCTACACTTTCTTAAGATATATATATCACTATTTTTAAATCTGCTATAAAAACCTATTAAGTTTTTAAAATACTCTATTCACCCCCCCCCCCTCTAGAGTTAAATAGATATATCCCTCATTTAGTATCAGAACATATCTGATATCTCTTTCAAAGTCAATTTCTAGTTTCAACATTGTAGAAGATCTGAAATCCTTCAGTCCCTTTCGGAAGACTTAGGATTGGAGCCGACATCAACCTTTCGTTCAAGGCATCAAACGCTAGTGTTGGCAAGATTGCCCTTCAATGTTCCCTGATTTGAAGAGGCATCACAATCAATACTAAGAACATGGATGTATTTGATGCATGCTCTAAGTTCAGTGTGTGCAGGATGTTCATTATCACAATGATTAGACATGTTGCCTAAGTGACATTGATAGGTGGACACAAAGAAGAATGCTGGTAAGATAGGAATTTGTCTTAAGTCCATAGGCGTTGAGTGAAGGCAGATCACTCAACATCAGATGTCAAGAAGCGTTGAGTAAAGCATGGGCAATCAAAGCCTGATTGTTGACAAAGCTAGATTTTGGCCAAGTCCATGGGTGTTCAGTAAAGGCAGTTCACTCAACGGCATATACCAAGAGGCATCGAGTAAAGATCAAACAGTCAAAGATTCAGCATTGGCAAAGAAGAAATCTGGCTAAGTGCAGAAGCATCGAAAGAGGATAGCTCACTCGACGCCTGAAGAAAGAAGCATCGAGTAAAGCTCAGACAGTCAAAGCTTCAGCATTGGTAGAGAAGAAATCTGGCTAAGTTCAAAAGCATTAATTGAAGGCAGCTCACTCAACGCCAAGCTCAGAAAGCGTCGACAGAACAAGCTTCAGTCAACGCCTCAAAAGATGTAGATAGAAAATTTGTCTAAGTCCAGATGCATTGAGTAAGGACAGTTCAATCAACACCAACTAAACCAGAAAAATAAACTAAGTACAGGAGTGTTGAGTAACGATAGTTCACTCAATGCCTAAAGAATAAAGTGTCGACAGAACAGGGTTATGTCAAAGCTTAAGAAGAAGTGGACAAAAAATAATTCTAAGTCCAGAAGAGTTGAGTGAAGGAAGTTCACTCAATGGTAGCTCAAAAAGAAATTCTACTAAGTACAGAAGCGTTGAGTGAATGTTGTTCACTCAATGCCTCATCAAGATGACAGAAAAGTCAAGTATGCGTTGAGTGATGAAGGCTCACTCAACGCCTATCAATAGAAAGATTGTCTAATGAAAAAAGCATTGAGTGAAGGTCATTCACTCGACGCTTCCTCAATATAGATATTGGATATGTCCAAATTTGTCGAATGATGACTGATCACTCAATGCCTAATGGTACAAAAAATTAGCTAAGTGTTTTGGCGCTGAGTGAAGGTTATTCACTCAACGCCTATGATGAATTGTCTGAAATCGACTATGTCCACAAATGTTGAAGTTGGCAAAATTCAAAATGTTTCTGGAAGTCTACAACATATGACAAACGGCACTGTTATCCTACTATATGACATTTTCTAATAAATCTAAGTTGCAACCAACAACTATTGGTGGTCCCGAGGCTCATAGAGTCGTTTAACGGCGGAAGATATAAAGCGACTAATTAGCCAGAAGAAATTAACATTTAGAAAAGCTCTGGACTTCATCTTCTTCCTCTTGACATTATTACAGAGCTGAAAGAAAAGTTCTAGCTTATCTGGAGGTTGAAAGAAATTAGATGTTGTCTTTCTCAACATCAATAGCATATTTGGAGAAACGTCTCTGAGAACGAAGAAGCAGTAAGGACAAACCCTAGCTGCAGTTGATCTAGAAGTTGATACAAGATAGTTATTGCCATTCTCACCTGCAATAGCAAGTTCAGAGATACTTCTCTGAGAAAGAAGAAGCAGCAAGGCAAGCCCTAGCTGTAGCCACTTCACTATTCCAGCTGATCATTTCTGAAGAACTTTTTCTGGAATCTGTGAAGAAGAGATCTGAACTGAGTTTTCTCAGGACAGAAGGAAGAAGACTCAGAGATCATTTCTCTGTAGTCAAATCAACACAAACCATCAACATTTCATCTGTAGGATCTTAACAGATTTGAGTGTAAGCCTAGTTTATAAAGGTTGAGGTAAGATCCATGTTGTAGGTCTGAGGTAGGGCGGTTTGCCTAAGCTAGGCGAGTCATTCTCTTTGAGTTATAGGGCCTTTGTTCCTAAGTTATATGATCCTTCTCTCAATCTGTGGTAGGGCCTTTGTGCCTGAGCTGTAGGATTGTCATTCTCTCTGAGTTGTAGGGTTATCCTCCTAGCTTGAGTGTAGGACGTGTGCTCAAGTCAGAGTAGGTGATCTTTGGATCACTGACCTGTCGGAGCAAAGCTTGCTCTGAGTTGTAGGGCCTTTGTGCCTGAGGTAGGTCTTGGAGGAGACTGAGAGATCCTGAGGGATCTGTGTTGTAAGCTCTCAGGATTTGAGTTTGGAGAAGTGCCTTGTCTAACATGTTGTAGAAAGGTGAGAGGGACAGTGGATGTACCTATAATTTGGGGAACCACTATAGATATTTTGTGCGATGTGTGTGATTGTCTTGAAAGCAAAACAACCTTAAATCACAACACACCTAAAGCAAGAAAAGTGTTTTTAAAGGCCTATAACAAATTCACCCCCCCCCCCTCTAGGTGTTAGGTACTCTTGAAACTAAAGACTTTCAAGTGGTAACAGAGGGAGGTTGCTCAAATAGGACATAACAGTCTGAGTTGATCTCCAAGAGTAGCACAAGGATATCCTTATGGTTTCAGGAGAGAACCATAAGTAGATGGGTTCCAAGAAGCTTTCGATCTATAAAAAGGAGAGATTTGGGATATGGAAGGAAAGGGTCAGGCTTTTCATGGAAGCATCTGACCCAAGGATTTTTATAATTATTCAAGAGGGACCCTTCATCCCTATAAAGATCTCAGCTCTGGATGCAACATCCCAAACCCCCAAGAAGTATTTAGAGATGACCAAGGATGAGGTCATTCTAGCCACATTGGACAAGAGAGCTCAGAACATCATAATCATTGCTATTGATGATTATACTTTCCAGAATCTTATTCACTGCAAGACTTTCAAAGAGATGTGGGATATCCTGGTAGTCTACATCGAAGGGACTGAGGAGGTCAGGGATCACAGGAAATCCCTACTCAATGAAGAGTATGAGGCCTTCAGACAGAACAAGAAAGATAGCATATCTGAATGCTATGAGAAAGTTTTCAGAATAGTGAATGAGCTGAAGATCTATGGGAGGGTCCTCAGCCATTATAAGTTGAATGACGAGTTCCTCAGTTATCTAACTAGAGACTGGGACACAAAGACTTTTTCATCAGAGAGGTGGCAAAGTTGGCTGATACTCCCCCTCACACACTATTTGGAAAGCTGCTCTCCTATGAGATGTAGATTTCTGAAAGGAAGAAGGAGGAGACCATTAGCAAATCTCAGGCCAAGGAAAGGACTGTGGCCTTCAAGGTTGAGAGCACCGAGAAGAGCAAGGAGGGGATTGCCTCTACTCTAACGAGGCCTGCTGAATAAAACAGCTCACCGCTAAGCTCATCAGATAGTAACATGTTTGATGGAGAATTTGCTGCCTTCTCTAGGTAGTTTCAGAAGATGATCAAGAGGAAGTAGTGGAGGAGCAGACCCTCCTCCTCCTCTCATCACAAGTAGGACCACTTCAAGGCTGAGAATAAACACTCCCAGGTAGACAGGTATGAATCTAAACCTAGTAAACATGTTTCTTCTAAAGTTGTTTGTTATTATTGCAACAAGACAGGACATGTCATAACAGATTGTCTCGTAAAGAGAAAGGAGATTGGTGTGAAGAATCATCACCATATTAAGGGCAAGAAGGAAAAGAAATTCCTTGACAAGACTGGAAAAAGTTGGAGTTAGAGTGACTCATCTTCCGCGGAGTCTGAAGAAGAAGAAGTAGAAGCCTTCCTAGGGCTGCTAGCTGCTAATGCAGATGAAGCTGAAGACTATCCTGATGCTAGGATAGGCATCAGGGACCATCTAACACATTTAGACAGAGATACAAAGGATAATGATGAGGATGAAGATGCTAATAGCTGCTATGGTCTGATGTCCATGTCAGATGAAGAATCCTGCAGGGATCAGCCTGGTCTAGATAAGGTATACTCTTTATCTAGCTCCTCTTCTGACTAAGATTGTGAGAGTAGTCCAAATTCGGATGTATCATCATCTGGTGATCAAGATGGGTCATAATCTGAAGAAGATGTCAAGCAATTGATTGACAAATATGGTGCCCTTCTGGATGCTTTGAAAAGAAGCAAGAAGTTATCCAAGAAGCAAGCTGAGGAGATTACCTCCCTTTAGCTAGTTGCTTCTATGCAAGGCTCAGACAACATCCATGCTAGATCAGAAGAAAAGGGAAGTCAGCCAACAAAAGGTCATAACACTCATCCAGATTGGGACCATTAATTATAGGAACTGTCTCATTAGGGATATTGAAGAAAAGTTCCAAAGGGAGAGAAGTATTGTGGCTAGTTTCTCTAAGCCTAAGCTAGTGTTACCCTTGAAAGACTCCTTCTCCTTTCAAAAGGGTAAGAAGGGGGTGGGATTCAAAGGAAACACTAAAGTGGCATCTAAGCCTCCCATCCCTTTTAAGAAGGTGATGTTACCTTCAATTAGGTATGTCTAAGAAAGCATCTATTGTCACTGGATGAATGGTAGATCCACAAGTGTGAACAAAAATGTTCATAGGTACGGTGGAAGATATAGCAAGGGGATGAGTGCCTTTAAGGCTCCCCAAGAGGAAATTCAAATTACCATCATGGAACATTTTAATTTGGTGCACCAGCCCCCACACTCATGAATAAGACAGTGGCCTTTTCTTAGGATATCCTAGCACACACTCAGACTAAGGGCAAGTCTGTCCACAAGCCAGACTTGGTCAAGTCTGTCCACAAGCCAGACTTGGGCATTTTTGAGGCCATTAATAGTATGTCTTCTGCAAAGAAGACCACTCTTGGTAGTTCTCAAGAAAACCAAGTTCTTCTACTAGCAAACTCACCTTTAGTCAGATTGTGGCTGAGAGAAATAAGAAGAAGGTTGTTACTCTTCCTTCTATAAAGTCAGCAACTATCAAGACTACTAGACCTGCTCAAAAAAGAAGATATAATATTCATGAGTGTTATTGTTGTCGCAAAGTGGGACATTTTGCCTTAGATAGCTGGCATAATCTACTGTGACTGGATCAAGTGGTAGTCTTCTTGTTAGAAAATCTACAGGAAGACAAGTTCATTTTTAGGCTAACCAGAACCTATGACCTAATAAATATTGGGGTCCTAAGGTAAATTAAATTATGTTTTGCAGGATAGTCTAAGTGCCCATACCCATATATAGTACTTGGACAGTAGATGTTCCAGGCACATGACTGGAACAAGTAGCAACCTGAAGAAGTATACTCCAGTGAAGGATGTACCCAAAGTAATCTTTGGTGGTTCAGACAGAGGAGTCACCAAAGTCTTTGGTAAGATCACCAATGACATATTCATCATCTCAAAAGTGGCTTATATTGAAGGGTTGCAACACAACTTGATAAGCATAAGCCATCTCTATAATATTGGCTATGTCATTATATTCCACAAGGATGAGTACTGAATTAAGAGGTCAAGAGAGCAAGAGGTCATCTTGACAGGCACTAGGAGTGGAAATGTTTATTGTCTAAACTTTCTATGTTTAGGTCAAGACTCCCCTATATGTGTAGTTGCAAATGGGAAAGTCTCATACTGTGTACAATGGCACAAGAGGCTAGCTCATTTGAACTATAGACCATTGGCAAGCTCTTTAGTGAAGAGCTAGTCAGGAATAGTCCGAAGATGAAATGCACTAAGGAAGGCATTTGCTCTGCCTGTCAAAAGGGCAAGCAGACAAAAGCTTCATTCAAAAGAATTGGGACCAAAGACTCTGTGAGGTTTTTATACCTCCTACATATGGACTTGTTTGGTCCTATGCTAGTTCATAGCCTAGGTAGGAAAGTCTACACCCTTGTGGTTGTTGATGACTTCTCTAGGTTTGCTTGGATTTTCTCTCTTAAGAAAAGTTTGAAACCCTTGATATCTTCAGGAATTTTATCAAGCAGATTCAGAATGAGTTAGATAATATTGTGGTCAAAATTATAAGTGACTATGGGAATGAATTCCAGTATAAAGGCATGATAAGAATCTGTGAAGAGCAAGGGATTCATCAAGAATTTTCTTCTCTAAGAACACCCTAATAAAATGGCATTGCTGAGAGGAAGAATAGAACTCTCATAAAAGCTGGTAGGACTTTGCTAAGTGACACATCTCTCCTATTATATTTTTGGGCTAAGGCAGTTAATACTACATGTCATGTCCTAAATAGAGCTTCTATCGCCAAGAGCCACAAGAAGACTCCTTATGAGATCATGAAGGGAAAAAAACCAAACCTGGCCTATCTCAGGATATTTGGTAGCAAATGATATGTTCTAAATAATGGAAAGTCCTATATGACTAAGTCTGTTGCCAAGTCATATGATGGAATATTTATTGGGTACAGCATTCAAAACAAGGCATATAGGATCTATAACTTGAAAAATCAAGTTGTAGAAGAGTCTGTACATGTGGTTTTTGATGAGTTTACTATGATTAACGGTGAGCTACCAAGTTCCTCTTCTAGACTTGCAGGTATAGAGCTGATGATGGACATGCTAAACATCAAGAAAGCTGATCAAGTGTCGAAGATAAAGATGATGGAGTATATATTCCTGAAGAAGTATAAGGCACACATGATGTGGATGAAGATCAGCAATATGCAGCCACTGAAGCTCAAGATGCTGAAGGAAGATTGCCTCCAGTTGTCAGGCATCTAAGAGATCATCGCAAACACCAAATAATTGGTGATGCTAACCAAGGAGTGATGACAAGGAGTAGAAGTCTCAACACAACCTTGTAGTCAAGCTTCCTATCACAAGTTGAGCCCAAAAGATTTGAAGAGGCCAACATAGACCATTTTTAGATTGTGGCAATGCAAAAGGAATTGAACCAGTTTAAGAGGTGTAAGGTCTGAAATCTGGTTCCTCGACCATAAGGACATAATGTCATTGGAAATATGTGGATCTACAATAAAAAGCTTAATGACAATGGCAATATAATCAAGAACAAAGCTAGGCTATTGGCTAAGGGATATAGACAAGAAGAAGGTATTGACTTGATCAAACCTTTGCCCCAGTAGCAATATTGGAGGCCATCAGTGTAACGCCCCCGATTTTTCTATGATTATTTAATTCTCATTTGGCATTACGTTGATGTGTTTCCGGCATGTGCCATTTGTCAGAGCGCGGTCTTAGCTCTATAGGTTCCTTGTGTGGTTGTTGGCAGCCTTTTTGGCAAGATTCCCTAGCAAGCCGGGTCTATTTTGGTGACCGGTGAGGTCTCTCGGGGGATGCTTGTATTTTAGCTTCGGGTAGTGATAACCCGAGTTTTGTTCGTCGAAAGTTGAATTCAACTTCGTTGTTGCGTTCGTAGCGTGGTTATTTAGCTACGGCGCAAATTTTGTCGAATTCCGAGGATGTTCGGGTTTCGCGTCGTTTTGTATTTTATTTATATTAATGAGATATTATATATTATATATGGATTTTTGTTTAGATAGTAGCAGTTACGGTGAATAGGGGGCTGGCAGCGTTTGGTTTGGCTAAGAATAGAAAATATTTGGGATTTAGCCGATATCTATATATAGCCTTATTTAGAAAAGCCATTGTGGATGTTCTTTGTCTTTTCGGAATACAACCGCCGTCGCTGTGCAAGAGAGGAAAACTGGCGGGCTGCCCTTGCCTTCGGACACCGATTCCGGGAGTGTTAGTGGACGGAATTCGATCCCGAAAGCGGATTTGGATTACTCTCGCCTAGACCTTCATTCCTACGATAAGAGATTCAATTTTTGTGGTGTTTCTAGGGGTCTCAGAATTTTTGGTTTGATCCTTGTCCGCCATTAAAACTCTAGAATCCTAGTTTAGGTGCTGTTGCGGCTGGAGCCGAGAGAGAGAGGAAGGGCTGTGCAAGATAAATCGCTGGAAATTGAGGCAAGTGGTGCTCTTCTCCCTTGACAAGTAGTGGCTTCTTCATTTTTTCCTTGTTGTCAAGTATTAATTTCAGATCCTTCAATTGTCTAGTTTTTTCCTTAATCATGACAAGAAATTGTTAAGCCTACTGAATTTACTTCCTGTCCAGTTATTTGATGTATCATCCAGTTGAGATATTGTCTAAATTTCTACTCTTAGAACTTAGGAATGTTGCTTAGCCTTGTCAAATCTCACTATTACTGAAATTTTTGGCCTATTGTCAGTTTGCTGTAGTGTTATAATGCTGAGTTCTTCATGGGTAGGCTGGGTTTTGGCGTAAATTGGCTTGGCAGTTGTGGTAGCAATAGCAGCAATTTCCATTTTCCTTTCCATAGTCTTGAGGATTAGAGTGTTTCTGGGCTAGTAGAAGTGGTCTGGTATGATTGGTGGAACATAGAAGTGTTTGTTGTAGGATTAAAGCGTTGTCAAGCGTTTTGTGCACTCAATGCTAATAGGTCGTCCATTTGAGTTCGACGAACATCGTCGAACTGAGATGGACGATCTTCGGTCGCCTGTGATCGACGAAGGTCGTCGATCTGGGTTCGATGATAATCGTCGAACTGAGCTCGATGATTTTTCCTGTGGCCTGCATTTGACGAAAAATTGTCGAACGGAGTTCGACGATTTCCCGTGACCTGTGTTCGACAAAAGAAAATCATCGAACGGAGTTCGACGATTTCCCGTGACCTATGTTCGACGAAAATCGTCGAACGGAGTTCGACGATTTCCCGTGACCTGTGTTCGACGAAAATCATCGAACGGAGTTCGACAATTTCCCGTGACCTGTGTTCGACAAAAATCGCCAAACGGGGTTCGACGATTTCCTGTGGCTGGAGATCGATGATTTCCAATAAGCTGAGATCGATGTTTATTTCTTTCTCCTCAATCGAATTTTTGGTGCAATTTCTTTCCTTCCCGAGTGATTACCTCCTAGGTGTGGATGTCTTATCGGCCATTCATTTCTTCTTTTTTATAAGGCCGAATCGTGGGTTATGGCAGGTAGTGGTATTTTGATGCTCTAAAGGAGTGGGTTGTTTTGTGTGCGAGTCGTGGCCGCCACCTTTTAGTCCCAGGTACGGGCTGGGCATAGTCGTTGTCGCCACCTTTTAATCCCAGGTACGGGCTGGGTATGTGGTGGCCTTGTGCTGACACAGTGTATTTTTAGTTGGACCTGTTTTGTTTGGGGCACTGTTTTTGGTCACCAACTCAGGTCCATGATATTTTACTACTGCCATTACTCACATTTTAGGATTGTTAGATGTTTCTTCCTTTGTAGATTGCAATTTGTTTGGTACATGTTTGCCTTGTAGACTCTGCAGGCTTTATGACAGGGTTGTGGTTGTTTTCTCGCACATGGTGCAAGTGTGTCTTGTCTTTGACAGTGTTTGTTTGTTATTGTCTATCTTTCTTCTCTTGCATACCCCTTTTTATATAACCCTTCCATGCAGCTTATTTATTTTACTTGCTGAGGTATTCTTTTCTTTTCTGAATGCCTCAGGTTCTGATTAGTCACCGAGTGGGTGGCTAGTTTTGTTGTGTTGTTGCTGGTGATCTATTGTACTGTAGAGATCAGTTTCTTGGTCTTGTGAGGTAGTTTTTTGTTTTTCTTACAGACATATATGCTCGTCAGTGGGTTCGTGTCAGGTTGTTGATGCCCGCTGGTGATTTTTTCTTATGATACTAGATATGTTTCTTTTACTGCTACCTTTCTAGAGATAGTCTATTTACTTTTGGTAAGATTTATACTAGGTTGCTAGTTACTTTTAAACCTAAAAACACTACTATAAGTATATCTCATGATCAGCATGTTTATAAAACTCATACACTACTTTCCAAGCAATGTAAAAAGGATCATTTTCTACTTATAATATAAAATAAATCTAGAGTTTTGCATGGTATAAGTTGACCTCGGGGGTTGCTTATGCACTCTCATAAGATGTTAAATATAAAAAGGGCACTTTTCGCTGCGTATAAGTATAGTTTTTAAACTATGGACTAGGTGATCCACTGAGCCGAGGGATACGGCCTTTAAAATATAACTGTTTTTTCTAATCATTAAACTTATGAAATTTCATAGTCTAGTTAGATGGTGTTCGCCTGAGCGTCGATAGTTATCCCCTGCTCAACGTGGCATCACGACGCGTGTTTTATCATACTCTGATACTTCTCAAATTCAGAGAAAATGCGTGTTGTGATAGTTGGTATCAGAGGGAGGTTGCTTGACAATTTGTCGGGCAACCTTTCCTTGTAGGTATTAGATGTTTAGCATCATATCATACACACACTGATATGACATCAGCACGTCTTGGCTGAAGCACAAACACTACACTCATAGCATAACATGAAGTATATGGGGCATATTATGTAGTATGGGATGCAAAATATGTGTCTGTATATGGATCCACCATAGGGGCAACATGTGAGGGTTATGTAGTATGGGATGCATAACCTCATCACATGAATGCGACTAGCACGTTTCTTTTTTGTTGCATGAGAATGTTATGTAGTATGGGATGCATAACATTTTCATGCGTACGCAACTCATAACATGCATTAGGGATTTTTTTAGAATACATAGCATAATCATGCATATCATAACATTGCATAAGCACAACGTGCCAAGCTAAAGATTTGCATGATGACATATGTACACATATGGTTTTAAATCAGGAAAAGAATATAAATTCATGCATTCCCGATCTAGGCACAAGAGTTAGTTGAGGTGGCTAACCATCCTAGGTTAAGCATAACATCACTTTTGTAAAAATAAAAATAAAATCCCAGAGCAAGTATAGCAGTTAAAGGTTCATATTTTTGTATGTATTGTCTGTACTGGTATTTTGTTTTAACTGTTGTACTAGGTTCCGACCTCAGTTTTTATGGTTTTAGGATGGCGAGACGTCCTTCGACTAGATCGACTCCTCTGTTTGAGGGTGAGTCTTCAGGAGCGCAGAGTGGTGCGGTGATCGAAAGTCTGCGTCAGAGCAACGATTCCTTGACCAGGCAGATGGTGGATATGCAGGCCCAGATCCAGTCTCTGGTGGCAGTGGTTGTAGGAAAGACTCAGGGGGTGCAAGCCCCTGTAGGGGGGTCAGCTGCTCCTCCCCCTCCTGCTCCCCTGAGACCTCCAGTGGTGGTGCAAGCAGAGATGGCCTTTATTTCTTAATTTCAGTGACTTAGCCCTCCTACATACGATGGGAAGGCAGATTTCATGGTCATAGATTATTGGTTGATCTCCATGGAGGAGATGTTCACATACTCCGGTGTTGCAGATGATTAGAGAGTGATGATAGCCGCCTATCAGCTAAAGGGTTTGGCTAAGAGCTGGTGGCTTAGGGAAAAGGAGAGCTTGGTGGCTGGTTTCCCTTGGGGATTATTTAAGGAGATGTTGTTGAGGAAGTTCTTGCCTTTGGTCGAGTGTGACCAACTAATGAACGACTTCCTCCACCCGAAGCAGAGGCAACTTACGGTCAGTGAGTACGAGATAGAGTTCAGTAAGTTGAGCTAGTTTGCCCCTGGGTTGGTGAGTGTTGAAGCAGATCGAGTTAAGAGGTTCCTTGGTGGCTTGAGGAGCGGGGTTCAGTAGTTGGCCAGTGCTTATGGATCAGAGACTTATGCAGGGGTAGTGGAGGCTGCTCTGAAAGTGGAGGCAATTGAGACCGTAAAGAACAGAGGCCAGCAAATGAGGAAGGACAAGAGGAAGTTTGCTGAAGAGGAGAACCCCCAGGTACTCGATGCTGCTTCGGGAAAGAAGAGCAAATTAGTGTGTAGCTTCTGTGGCCGGTAAGCCTACCCTGTTGAGAGGTGTTTCAAGAAGGCGGGAGCTCAGAATAAGGAGCAAGTTCAAGCTATTCAAGGTTCTCCTAGGAGGGATGTTTCTTGTTCTGTTTGTAAGCGACCCGGGCATGATGCTGCCCAATGCTGGTCCAAGGATAAAGTCTGCTATCAGTGTGGACAGAAGGGTCATATCAATACAAGGTGTCCTCAGGTCCATCCTATTCTTCAGGCAGTTCCACTTCAGGCTTTACCTCCGCCTCAGCGTGTGGACAAGGGCAAAGGAAAGTTGAACGTGATCTCTTCCGAGGAGGCTCAAACTTCGACTCAGGTCATCTCAGGTTAGTTGTTTTCCTAGCCTGAAAGTTTTATTTTCTATAATGGTTATAGTTTTGTTTTGGTAGTTCCTTAGTTGCTTATATATAATCCTATAGGGAAATTTAAGGTGAAGAACCGCTGGGCGCATGTTCTGTTCGACTCCGGTGCTACCCACTCGTTTGTGGCTAGAACTTTTGTAGAGCGTTATCGGTTGATTCTACATCAAGTTCGTGACACCTTCTGCATCAACTTCCCTTCTAGTGAATCTATGTTATCAGATTTGGGCATTTTGGATTGCCATGTTTTGTTGGGGGACTTTCTTGCGAAGGCAGACTTGAAGATGATTGATCTAGAGGACTTCGATATTATTTTGGGCATGGTATGGTTGTCTAAGTATGATGTGGTTATTCAGTGCAAAGGGAAGTGCTTGGACTTCATCAAGGACAACGGTCAGCCTGGAAGTGTGTATGCTGATCTATGCCAGGATTCTCCTATCATTTCTACGGTATGTGCTCAGAAGCTGTTTCGTTCTGATTGTTTTGCTTATTTAGTCTCGGTGGTTGGGACTGTTGTTAGTGTAGCGCACTTGGAGGAGATTCCTGTTGCACGTAGTTTCTCTGATGTTTTTCCTGATGACCTTCCTAGTCTTCCCCCCGAGCGGGATGTTGAGTTTATGATTGATTTTTGACCGGGTACGCATCTTATTGCTAAGGCGCCTTACCGGATGGCCCCTCATGAGTTGGAGGAGTTGCGAATCCAGTTGGACGAGTTGTTGGCAAAAGGCTTTATCAGGCAGAGTTCGTCCTCTTGGGGTGCTCCTATTCTATTTGTGAAGAAGAAGGATGTGTCAATGAGGCTGTGCATCGATTATAGGGAGCTAAACAAAGTCACCATTAAGAACAGCTTCCCTCTGCCGAGGATCGATGACTTATTTGATCAGTTGCATGGTAGCACGGTGTTTTCCAAGATCGATCTTCGTTCTGGCTATCATCAGCTCAGGATCCGTGAGGCAGATATTCCACGGACTGCGTTTAGTTCGATGCATGGACACTTCGAGTTTCTAGTGATGTCATTTGGTTTGACCAACGCGCCATCAGCTTTTATGGATATGATGAACCGGGTGTTCAAGGACTTTCTAAACAAGTTCGTGGTGGTATTCATCGATGATGTGTTGATCAACTCTCGCAGTGCTGAGGAGCATGAGCAACATCTGCGCTTGGTTCTATCGGAGTTAAGGAACCACAAGTTATTCGCCAAGTTGAGCAAGTGCGAATTTTGGTTGCCTCGGGTCTCATTTCTGGGACACGTGGTGAATAAGGATGGTATCTCGGTCGACCCGGAAAATATCGCAGTAGTGATCGATTGGAGCAGGTCGGGCATGCCCAAGGAGATTAGAAGCTTCCTAGGGTTAGCCGGCTACTACAAGTGGTTCGTGGAGGGTTTCTCTACCTTGGCTGCACCTTTGACCAGATTGACTCAGAAGAACACGGCCTTTGTTTGGAGCGAGAAGTGCGAAGCAGCCTTCCTGGAAATAAAGAACAGATTGAGCACTGCTCCCGTTCTGACCCCACCTACTGAGGGTTTGGAGTATGATGTGTACGTGGATGCTTAGCATGTTGGTCTGGGTTGCATGTTGATGCAGGCTGAAAAAGTGATTGCGTATAGGTCAAGGCAATTAAAGACTCATGAGAGAAATTACCCAACGCATGACCTTGAGTTTCGAGCGGTGATTTATGCGCTAAAGTTGTGGAGGCATCTACTTTATGGTGCTCAGTGCAAGATCTTCACAGATCATAAAAGTCTAAAGTACGTGTTTACTCAGAAGGAGTTGAATCAGCGCCAACGGCGGTGGCTAGAGTATGTGGCCGATTATGATGTGGAGATATAGTATCATCCGGGCAAGGCCAATGTGGTGGCCGACGCCCTGAGCCGGAAGACGGGGAAGATCTTTAATCTCACCGCCGATCGTTTAGTGGAAGAGTTCCTCCTGATGGATATTTCTGTGGGACGCTGTGACATGCTGAGCAGTTTGGCAGTGGCAGAACCGTTTTGGATTGCACTTACCAGGTTGCACTAGAAGGATGATCCGGATCTTCTGCACTTATACCTCAGGACTGAGAGAGGGGAGTTGCCGGATTTTTCTATCGATGATGCGGGTACCTTGAAGTACCGCGACAGGTTTTGCATCCCCGCCGTTGGAGACATCAGGGGTATGATTTGCAGAGAGGCTCATGGATCCAGTGTTGCCTACCATCCAGGATCTACAAAGATGTATCATGAATTGAAGCAGATTGGCTGGTGGTATGGGATGAAGGGTGATATAGCCCGATTTGTTGCTGAGTGCCACACTTGCAAGCGTGTGAAGGCCGATCATGGAAGGGGTGGCAAGTTGACTCCGCTGGAGATTCCGACTTGGAAGTGGGAGAGTATTTTTATGAACTTCATTACGGGCTTACTGAGATCTCCAAGGGGATTTGATTCTGTTTGGGTGATCATGGACCGATTGACGAAGTGTGCGCACTTCATACCCTATAAGATAGATTACCCGATGAAGAAGATAGCAGAGCTGTACTTGAACGAGATCATCAGATTGCACGGTGTGACAGTTAGCATCATTTCGGATCGAGACTCCCGTTTTACATCTCGCTTCTGGAGGATTCTGCAAGAGGGTTTGGGTACAGATTTGAGATATTCTACAGCTTACCACCCTCAGACCAATGGTCAGACTGAGCAAGTTAACCAGATAGTTGAGGATATGATCAGGTGATACATCTTGGACTACGGTGGAGCGTGGGATGAGCATTTGCGGCTTATGGAATTTACATACAACAACAGTTACCAGGAGAGCTTGCAAATGGCTCCGTTTGAAGCTTTATATGGGAGGCATTACAGAACTCCCTTGTTTTGGACCGAGGTCGGTGAGAGGCCTGTGTTGGGTCCGGATGCGCTCGAGGAAATGGAAGTCGTAGTGAAGCTTATTCGAGAAAAGCTTCACATAGCTCAGGAGAGATATGAGAAGAACGCCAACCGGCGTAGGTCTTACTTGGAGTTTTCTGTAGGGGACCTTGTGTTTCTTAAGGTTTCCCCGATGGTTGGTGTTAAGAGGTTCGGTAAGAACCGGAAATTAGACCCGAGGTATGTGGGCCCATTTAAGATTGTTGAGCGGATTGGCGTGTCAGCATATAGATTGGATTTGCCAGCAAATTTCCCAGGAGTTCATAATGTATTTATTGTAAGCCAATTACGGAAGTGTGTGCGAAGCAGTGGGTAAGTCTTGGATGTTGTGCCCCAGTTGGAGCCTAATCTTTCATATGTTTAGGTGTCGGTCCGCATCTTGGACTCTCAAGATCGGGTGCTACGGACAAAGTCTATCCCGATGGTGAAAGTTCTATGGAAGAATCAGGATTTGGAAAGCGCGACTTGGGAGCTAGAGTCGGCTATGAGGGAGGCTCACCCTCATCTGTTCCCTTGATTTCATTGGTACGTTTTCTTTCTAGTAGCTCTTGTTTTGTTACTTTCCTTCTATAATAGGAGTTGTGTACGTAAAGTTTCGTGACGAAACTATCTTTTAGGGGGAGTGACTGTAACGCCCCCGATTTTTCTACGATTATTTAATTCTCGTTTGGCGTTACGTTAACACGTTTCCGGCATGTGCCGCTTGTTAGAGCGTGTTCTTAGCTCTATAGGTTCCTTGTGTGGTTGTTGGTAGCTTTTTTGGCAAAATTCTCTAGCAAGCCGGGTCTGTTTTGGTGACCAGTGAGGCCTCTCGGGGGATGCTTGTGTTTTTTCTTCGGGTGGTGATAACCCGAGTTTTGTTCGTCGAAAGTTGATTTCGACTTCGTCGTTGCGTTCGTAGCGTGGGTATTTATCTACGGTACAAATTTCGTCGAATTCCGAGGATGTTCGGGTTTCGCGTTGTTTTGTATTTTATTTATATTAATGCGATATTATATATTATATATGGATATTTTGTTTAGATAGTAGCAGTTACGGTGAATAGGGGGCTGACAGTGTTTGGTTTGGCTAAGAATAGAAAATATTTGGGATTTAGCCGCTATCTATATATAGCCTTATTTAGAAAAGCCACTGTGGATGTTCTTTGTCTTTTCGGAATACAACTGCCATCCCTGTGCAAGAGAGGAAAACCGGCGGGCTGCCCTTGCCTTTGGACGCCGATTTCGGGAGTGTTAGTTTGCGGAATTCGATTCCGAAAGCGAATTTGGATTACTCTCGCCTAGACCTTCATTCATACGGTAAGAGATTCAATTTTCATGGTGTTTCTAGGGGTCTCGGAATTTTTGGTTTGATCCTTGTCTGCCATTAAAACTCTAGAATCCTGGTTTAGGTGCTATTGCGGCTGGATCCGGGAGAGAGAGGAAGGGCTGTGCAAGGTAAATCGCTGGAAATTGAGGCAAGTGGTGCTCTTCGCCCTTGCCAAGTAGTGTCTTCTTCATTTTGTTCCTTGTTGTCAAGTATTAATTTCAGATCCTTCAATTGTCTAGTTTTTTCCTTAATCATGACAAGAAATTGTTAAGCCTACTGGATTTACTTCCTGTCCAGTTATTTGATTTATCATCCAGTTGAGATATTGTCTAAATTTCTACTCTTAGAACCTAGGAACGCTGCTTAGCCTTATCAGATCTCACTATTACTGAAATTTTTGGCCTACTGTTAGTTTGTTGTAGTGTTATAATGCTGAGTTCTTCATGGGTAGTCTGGGTTTTGGCGTAAATTGGCTTGGCAGTTGTGGTAGCAGTAGCAGCAATTTCCTTTTTCCTTTCCATAGTCTTGAGGATTAGAGTGTTTCTGGGCTAGTAGAAGTGGTATGGTATGATAGGTGGAACATAGAAGTGTTTGCTGTAGGATTAAAGCGTTGTCCAGCATTTTGTGCACTCAATGCTGATAGGTCGTCGATCTGAGTTCGATGAACATCGTCGAACTGAGATCGACGATCTATGGTCGCCTGTGATCGACGAAGGTCGTCGATTTGGGTTCGACGATAATCATCGAACTGAGCTCGACGATTTTTCCTGTGGCCTGCGTTCGACAAAAAATCGTCGAATGGTGTTCGACGATTTCCCGTGACCTGTGTTCGACAAAAATCGTCAAACGGAGTTCAACGATTTCCCGTGACCTGTGTTCGATGAAAATCTTCGAACGGAGTTCGACGATTTCCCGTGACCTGTGTTCGACGAAAATCGTCGAATGGGGTTCGACGATTTCCTATGGCTGGAGATCGACGATTTCCAATAAGCTGAGATCGACGTTTATTTCTTTCGCCTTAACCGAATTTTTCGTGCAATTTCTTTCCTTCCCGAGTGATTACCTCCTAGGTGGGGATGTCTTGTCGGCCATTCGTTTCTTTTTTTAAGGCCGAATCGTGGGTTATGGCAGGTAGTGGTATTTTGATGCTCTAAAGGAGTGGGATGTTTTGTGTGCGAGTCGTGGCCACCACCTTTTAGTCCCAGGTACAGGTTGGGCATAGCCGTGGTCGCCACCTTTTAATCCCAGGTACGGGCTGGGTATGTGGTGGACTTGTGCTGACATAGTGTATTTTCAGTTGGACCTGTTTTGTTTGGGGAACTGTTTTTGGTCACCAACTCAGGTCCATGATGTTTTATTACTGCCATTACACACATTTTAAGATTGTTAGATGTTTCTTCCTTTGTAGATTGCAATTTGTTTAGTACATGTTTGCCTTGTAGACTCCGCAGGTTTTATGACAGGGTTGTGGTTGTTTTCTCGCACATGGTGCAAGTGCGTCTTGTCTTGGACAGTGCTTGTTTGTTACTGTCTATCTTTCTTCTCTTGCATACCCCTTTTTATATAACCCTTCCATGCAGCTTATTTGTTTTACTTACTGAGGTATTCTTTTCTTTTCTGAATGCCTCAGGTTCTGTTTAGTGGCCGAGTGGGTGGCTAGTTTTGCTGTGCTGTTGTTGGTGATCTCTTGTACTGTAGAGATCAGTTTCTTGGTCTTGTTAGGTAGTTTTCTGTTTTTCTTACAGACATACATGCTCGTCAGTGGTTTCGTGTCAAGTTGTTGACGCTCGCTGGTGGTTTTTGCTTATGATACTAGATATGTTTCTTTTACTGCTACCTTTCTGGAGATAGTCTATTTGCTCTTGGGAAGATTTATGCTAGGTTGCTAGTTACTTTTAAACCTAAAAACACTACTATAAGTATATCTCATGATGAGCATGTTTATAAAACTCATACACTACTTTTCAAGCAACGTAAAAAGGATCATTTTCTACTTATAATATAAAATAAATCTAGAGTCTTGCATGGTATAAGTTGACCTCGGGGGTCGCTTATGCACTCTCATAAGATGTCAAATATAAAAAGGGTATTTTTCACTGCGTATAAGTATAGTTTTTAAACTGTGGACTAGGTGATCCACTGAGCCGAGGGATACGGCCTTTAAAATATAACAGTTTTTTTTTCTAATCATTAAACTTATGAAATTTCATAGTCTAGTTAGATGGTGTTCGCCTGAGCATCGACAGTTATCCCCTGCTCGACGTGGCATCACGACGCGTGTTTTCTCATACTCTAATACTTCTCAAATTCAGAGAAAATGCGGGTTGTGACAATCAGAGTATTCCTTTCAAATGATGTGCACAAAGGATTCAAAGTATATCAAATAGATATGAAGTCAGCCTTCCTGAATGGTGACTTAAGGGAAGAAGTCTATGTTAAGCAGCCATCAAGTTTTGTTAATCCTAACTCTCCTAATTATATTTACAGACTTAGGAAAGCTCTATATGGGTAAAGAAAGCCCCTAGGGCATTGTATGAGACCCTATCTAGCTTCCTCATTGAGAACAAATTCTCAAGGGGGGAGATAGAAAAGACTCTATTTCTAAGGGAATCTAAGGGTAAGATCATCCTAGTCCAAATTTATGTAGATGACATAATTTTTGGGTCTACTGATGATAACCTTTGCAAGACGTTTGCCAAACTTATGTAAGGGAAGTTTTAGATGAACAGTATGGGTGAGCTTAAGTACTTCTTGGGCCTCCAAGTAAGGCGCGCTGAAGATGGATTGTCCATATCTAAGACTAAGTTCACTAGGGAGTTAATTAAAAAGTTTGGAATGGAGAATGCCTCAACCATGAAAACTCCCATGGGGTCAAGTATGTCAATAAACAAGGATGAGACAAGGAAGCATGTTGATGAAACCTTGTATAGAGGCATAATTGGCTCCCTATTATATCTGACTGTAAGTAGGTCATACAACATGTATGCTACATGTGTTTATGCTAGATATCAGGCTAGCCCTAAAAAGTCTCACTACTCTGCTGCTAAGAGAATTTTGATATATCTTAAGGGCACACCAGATCTTGGCTTATGGTACCCTATGAATAGGGATTTTGAACTAACATGCTATTCAGATGCAGATTTTGCAGGTTATAGAGAGGACGGGAAAAGCACATCAGGCACCAGTCAATTCTTAATAGGAAGACTTGTGTCTTGGAGCAGCAAGAAGAAGACCAGTGTGGCTATTTCCATAGCTGAGTTAGAGTATATATCAGCAGGAAGTTGATGTGCATAGTTGCTGTGGATCCAGCATCAGTTCCAAGACTACAACATCAGTATAAGTAAAATCCCCATGTACTGTGATTCAACTAGTGCAATCTCCATTGCTATAAATCATGTCTCTCATAGCAGAACTAAGAATATTGAGATTAGGCATGATTTTATTAGGGAACATGTGGAGAAGGAAGATATCAATCTTGAATTTGTCCCCATAGATAAGCAAGTGGCTGACATCTTCACTAAGCCAATAGATGAAGTCAAGTTCAACAACTAGTTTTAGTTGGGTATGTTGAACTTCGGATAGCTTCAGTTGCTCCTTATATTATTACAGGAATTACTGCTTCTTGCATTTTGTTAAGACTTTCAGTGGTATCAACACTGAAATGGTCTAAAGTGTCTATTAGAAAGAATGATAAAAGATACTCTTGTTAAGGGGGAGCAAGTCCAGCACTTGTAGTAATAGGTTTAGCTTCCTGTTGAGAAGGAGCAAGCAGCTGTAATAGTGGATTTCGTATGTCCTATGGACAATGCACAGCCTGAGGGGGAGTTTAACTCTACACTCCCTGCTCTAGAGATTATTTATGACTATTCATAAACTTCTCTGAGATAGAGATGGAATGCTTCTGCTGAGAAGACAAAGTTGTGGAGGTCAAAAATGATGTTCCTCCAAAAATAATAATGTAGTTGAGGGGGAGCATTCATAGGTTCTTACTCAGGATGAGGTCATTCCATCCACCCAGTTGGTTGAGGATTCAACTCTTCCTCAGCATGATGGTCAAAAGAAACAAGAGTATAGTTCACCAATGATCCTTCCTCCACCATCAATAGATGACTGCTTATTGAAGAAGCTAGAAAAGGGGAGGACTATGAGAGCAATGAATTGACATGACTTGATATGTTGAGTCAGTGCATAGTACTTGGAATGATTCAAGTGGCATGAGGAGAACAATGACAACTTACTGAGTCAGAGCAAAATACCTGGAAACTTCCAATTGGTATAAGGAGTGCAATGACTTGACATGTTAAGTCACTGCATTAAACTGAGGAATTTAGACAAGCTAAATTGATATGTTTTATGTATTAATGTATCTTAGTATTGTTCTGTATTCTGCCTTCTTAAAATAGGAGAAGATTGTTGAGAATATTGCCCTTCAATGTTCCCTGAATTTGAAGAGGCATCACCATCAATACTAAGATCATAGATGTATTTGATGCATGTTCTAAGTTCAGTGTGTGCAGGATGTTCATTGTCACAATGATTATACAGGTTGCCTAAGTGACAGTGATAGGTGGACATAAGGAAGAATGTTGGGAAGATAGGAATTTGTCTAAGTACATAGGCATTGAGTGAAAGCAGTTCACTCAACGCCAGATGTCAAGAAGCGCTGAGTAAAGCATGGGAAGTCAAAGCCTGACTGTTGTCAAAGTAGGATTTTAGCTAAGTACACAGGCATTAAGTGAAGGCCGTTCACTCAATGTTATATAACAAGATACGTTGAGTAAAGCTCAGACAGTCAAAGCTTCAACATTGGCAATGAAGAAATCTGGCTAAGTTCAGAAGCATCAAGTGAGAACATCTCACTCGATGCCTGAAGAAAGAATCATTGAGTAAAGCTCAGACAGTCAAAGCTTCAGCATTGGCAGAGAAGAAATCTGGCTAAGTCCAGAACCGTTAAGTGAAGCCAGTTCACTCAATGCCAAGCTCAGAAAGCATCGATAGAACAAACTTCAATCAAATCCTCAGAAGTTGTAGACAAAAAATCTGTCTAAGTACAGATGCGTTGAGTGAGGACAGTTCAGACCACACCAACTCAACAAGAAAAATCAACTAAGTAAAGAAGCAGTGACTGAAGGCATCTCACTTAATTCCTAAAGAAGAAAGCGTCGATAGAATTGGGTGATGTAAAATCTTAAGAAGAAGTAGACAGAAAATAATTCTAAGTCCAGAGGCATTGAGTAAAGGCAGTTCACTCAACGCCAGCTCAACAAGAAATTCTACTAAGTACAGAAGCATTAAGTGAAGGATGTTCACTCAATGCCTCATCAAGATGACAGGAAAGTCAAGTATGCATTGATTAAAGAAGGCTTACTCAATGCACTCAACGTCTATCAAAAGAAACATTGTATAAGAACAAAAGCGTTGAGTGAAGGCCGTTCATTCAACGCTTCCTCAAAATAGATATTGGCTAAGTCCAAATTTGTCGATTGATGACTGATCACTCAACGCCTATTGGTACAAAAAATTGGCCAAGTGTTTTGGTGTTGAGTGAAGCCTGAGTCAATGTTTATGATTAATTGTCTGAAACTGCTAAGTGCACAGATGTTGATGTCAACGAAATTCAAAATGTTGTGTGAAGTTTACAGTACATGGCATACGTCGTAGCATGCCTACTATATGACATTTTCTTATAAATTCAAGTTGCAGCCAATAACTATTGGTGGTCCTAAGGCTCAAAGGGTCGTTGGACAGAGGAAGATAAAAAGCGATTAATCAGCTAGAAGAAATTAACTTTTGGAAAAGCTCTGAACTTCGACTTCTTTCTCTCGACATTTGCAGAGGCAAAAGAAAAGTTCTAGCAGATCTGGAAGTTGAAAGAAGTTAGTGGTTTTCTTTCTCACCTTCAACAACAAGTTCGGAGAAATGTCTCTAAGAACGAAGAAGCAGTAAGGCCAAACCCTAGTTGCAGCTGATCTAGAAGTTGATACAAGATAGTTGTTGTCATTCTCACCTGCAATAGCAAGTTCAGAGATATTTCTTTGAGAAAGAACAAGCAGCAAGACAAGCCCTAGCTGCAGCCACTTCACAGTTCCAGTTGATCATTTCTGAAGAACTTTTTCTAGAAGCTGTGGATAAGATATCTAAACTGAGTTTTCTCAAGACAGAAGGATGAAGACTCAAAGATCATTTCTCTGGAGACAAATCAACACCAACCATCAATCTTTCATCTATAGGATCTTAACAGATCTTAGTGAAAGCCTAGTTTATAAAGGTTGAGGTAGGATACCTTTTGTTGATCTGAGGTTTGGCAGTTTGCCTGATTTAGGAGAGACATTCTCTTTGAGTTGTAGGGCCTTTGTGCCTGAGTTGTAGGATCCTTCTGTGGATCTTAGGTAGGGCCTTTATGCCTGAGCTGTAGGAGATTCATTCTCTTTGAGTTGTAGGGCTATACTCCTAGCCTGAGTGTAGGACTCGTGCTCAAGTCTGAGGTAGGTGATCTTTGGATCATTGAGTTGTAGTAACAAAGCTTGATCTGAGTTGTGGGGCCTTTGTGCCTGAGGTATGTCTTAAAGGAGACTGAGAGATCCTGAGGTATATATGTTGTAAGCTCTTAGGAGCCGAGTTTGGAGAACTGCCTTATCTAACACACTATTGGGAAGGCGGGAGGGACAGGGGATGTAACCATAATATGGGGAACCACTATAAGTCCTGTGTGTGTTGTGTGTGATTGTATTGAAAGCTAAACAACCTTAAATCACAACTCACCTAAAATAAGAAAAGTTTTAAAAAGGCCTAGAACCTATTCACCCCCCTCTAGGTGTAAGCTAATCTTGAAACTAAATACTTTAATGTGGTATTAAGGTGTCAAATTCTTGATTGCACTCCTGAGTCCACAAGAACTTATTCTCCTTACGAGTCAGAGAAGTGAGGGGCAGAGCTATCCGTAAAAAATCTTCCACAAACATTTTATAGTACCCGGCTAGTGCAAGGAAACTCATGACTTCTGCCTTGGTGCTCAGAACTGGCCAATCCCTAATAGCCTCAACTTTCGCGGGATCTACCGCCACCCCATCACCACTAATCACATGGCCCAAAAATGCCACCTTCGCCAACCAGAACTCGCACTTCAAAAACTTGTCATAAAGCTAGATCTCTCTCAACACCTGCAAGACCACTCTCAAGTGAGTCTCATACGCTGCCTCTGATTTATAGTATACCAAACTATCATCGATGAAGACTACCATAAATGAGTCTAAGTCCTCTTGAAACACTTGGTTCATCAAATCCATGAATACTGATGGTGCGTTCGACAGCCCAAATTGCATCACTGAGAACTCAAAGTGGCCAAACATCATACCAAACGTTGTCTTAGGTATGTCCTCATCTCGAATCTGTAATTGATAATAACCTGTATTGGGAATGTCCTCATCTCAAATATGCAATTATACTTTAAGCTCTGACAACTCCTTCAGTGGCATCCTAAAAGGATGACATGACACCGGCCTAGCTTCTGACACTAACTCAATCAAGAAATCAATCTCCCATTGAGGAGGTGCTCCAGGAATTTCCTCAGGTAACACATCCTCAAATTCTTCCACCACCAAAACTTCTCTGATTAATAGCTTAGATAGGTGAACCTCCAACAATGCCACGAAATTTGCTCATCCCCGGTTAACTTCCTGCACCAATTGCATGGTCAAAATCAGGGAGCAGGCCACTTCACTAAGGCCCTCAAACCTGACCTCTTCCTTTCCTTTGCTCCTTAGGGTCACCACCTTTGATAGACAATCAATACTGGCCTGCTACTCTACAAGCCAGTCCATCCCCAAGATCACATTGAATTCATCCAATGGTAGGACTGATGCTACCAACACGTAGTCAACTTCATCTAAAATCCATCCAATGCGCCATTTCGTCCTAGTAGTCATAAAAGACCCATTGAGCATGCTCACTCTAAGCATTGTGTTCGCTGAAAAAGGCTCGACCCAAATCCTCTAGATAAATCTTTCCCCAAGAAAGTAGTTGGACGCTCCCGTGTCAAACCATACCTTAGTGGGGTAACCGGAAACTCGCACAAAACCTAATACATAGGCAACACATATAAAAGTTTCGAAAGTCTAAAGCCAATAAACAAACTTAAACTTTCTCATACTTATCACCACATCAGGTTATTGAATCACTTCTTGTTTCCCAAGGTTGTAAGCCCTTGACTGCACAGCTTAGAACTGTGAAGCGCTCGACTCCGCCATATTCCCTTTTTCTTCAATGCTAGGACCGGAACGCACTGACTGCTCCTGCCTTTTCTCTTATTCAGCGCCACCCTCAGTACCAAATCGAGTTATGTGGCCTAACTTGCCATACTTGAAGCATATTGGTGGTCCCTTGAAGCAAGATCCCCTTAACACTATAATGCTCTTCTCCCCTGACCTGAAGGGATGGGGCTTCTTCTTCCACTTACTCCCTTCAGACTTCCCTTATGATTGTGAAGTCTTTCCCCCTCCCTGTTTAATTGCGAGCACCTTATGATGTTGGGTTCGCTCCATATCACTTTCCAACGTCCAGGAAGCCTCAATCAACTCGTTGAAACCCACATTCTTTATAGCTATAAGGGGTTGTCTTGAATTCTCTCTTAACTTATGATAGAATAGGTTGTCCCTCTCCTCATCATCAACAATGGTCATTCACGCATAACGACCCAAATAAGTAAATTCATGTATGTAGTCATCCACGGTCTTATCACGCTACACCAAGTGTAGAAACTGCCTCTGAAGGGCTAACTTCATCGACAAAGGGATATACTTCTTTAAGTAGGCATTCCTGAACCATTCCATGGACGGGGTGTTGGGAATATTCCCCTCAATGTTCCCTAGGTTTGATTTGAAGAGGCAACACCATCAACACTAAGAGCATAGTTGTATTTGATGTTGTTCAAGCTCATCATGTGCAGGATGTTCCATGGAAAAAGTTTAGACAAGTTGTTTAAGTGGTTATGCCAGATGCCAATGAAGGATGTTGGAAAGACTGAAAATCGTCTAAGTTCACATGCATCGAGTGAATCCAGTTCACTCAATGCCATATTCCAAAAACCGTTGTGTAAAGGTGTGGATAGTCAAAGCTCAGCAGTTTGCAAAGTAGTTCTGCGGCTAAGTCCACAGGAGTTGAGTGAAGACAGTTCACTCAATGCCATATAGCAAGAAGCATCGAGTACAACATAGTCTGTCGAAACCTCAGCATTGGCAAGCTGAAAAATCGACTAAGTCCAGAATCGTTGAGGGAGGACAGCTCACTCAATGCCTAATGAAAGAAACGTTGAGTCAAGCTCATGCAGTTGAAGATTCTGCCAATAATTCTCGATAAGTCCAGAAACATTGAGTGAGGACAGCTCACTCAATACTAAAGAAGAAGGTATCGATAGAGCAATGATCAGTCAAATCCTAAAGAGAGATAGACAGGAAAATCTATTTAAGTCCAGATGCGTTGAATGAGGACAGCTCACTCAACATAAGCTCATTAATAAAATTGGCTAAGTACAGAAGCGTTGAGTGAAGGTTGTTCACTCAATGTCTCATCAACAACAAGCCAGGCAAAGACAGAAGAGTTGAGTGATGAGGCTCACTCAATGCATTCATAAAGAAAATTGCGGCTAAGTACAGAAGCATTGAGTGAAGCCAGTTCACTCAATGCCTCAGCAAGATGGCAGGCATTCAGAGAAGTAGCTAAGTCCAGGGCCGTTGAGTGATGAAAGTTCACTCAACACACTCAACGCCTAGCAGTGTAGAAGAAATTGCCTAAGTCCAGATTCGTTGAGTGAAGCCAGTTTACTCAATGCCTAGGATGAAACTGAGAATTTGGCGAAGTCCATAGATGCTGATGTCAGCAAAAGTCAACAGAATTCAAATTAGTTGTGGGAAAGCTATAGTACGTGACAAATGGCGTCGCAGACCTACTGTACATCTTTTACTGTTAAATCAAGTTGCAGCCAACAACTACAAGTGGTACTCATTAACTCAAAGAGAAGTTGAACGGTGGAATATAAAAGGGACAAGATCGGGAGATGGATCTTAACAATTATGGTTTACTCATTTCAAAAAGTAGCGGTTGTACTTCTTCTTCCACCTCGCCATTGTTATCGAGTTTGAAGCAGGAAGGTAAACCAGCAGAACTAAAAGTTCCAGTGAGTTAGATGTAGCAATCTTCACCAGTTATAACAAGATCAGAAAAGCTCTTTGAGAAAGAAGACAAACCAGCGCCTTCAAACTTCTGCAGTCAAAGTTAGCTGATTGAAGAGAATATCAACAGCATGTTCAGAGACCTTATTTCTTAGTTACTTTTAGCACAATTATTCATCTATTGAAGCTCATTTTTTCTTATTGCTGAGAAGAAGGTATGGCTGAGGTAAACTCAGCTCAAGAAGAAGACACAGAGAAATTTCTCTGGTGTCAAATCAACATCAACCAAACTCTATTCTCTCTGTAGGATCCTTTGAATCTAAGTTGTAGGCCAATTTTATAAAGGCTGAGGTAGGATTATTTGTTGATCTGAGTGTAGGGCCTTTGTTCCTGAGGTAGAAGAGTCATTCTCTCTGAGTGTAGGACCTTTGGGTCTGAGGTAGGTTCTAGCTTTGGATATGATGTAGGGCCTTTGTTCTTGATTTGTAGGAGAATCATTCTCTCTGAGGTAGGTCTATCCTCATAGCCTGAGTTGTGGTCCTTTAGCCTAAGGTAGGTGATCTTTGGATCACTGAGTTGTAGGGTTTTGTGCCCGAGCTATACATCTTGGAGGAGACTGAGAGATCCTGCAGGATCTATGTTGTAAGCTCTTCGGAGCAGATATTTGAAGAAGTGCCTTATCTAACAAGCTGTTAAAGAGGTGGGAGGGAAAGTGGATGTACCCATAATCTAGGTAACGACTATAAACTTGGTGTGTGCTTCGTGGTGTATCTTGAAAGTTGTTAACAACTAGCTCACAACTCACATAAAAGAAGAAAATTTCAATAGAGACCAAAGACCTATTCCCCCCCCCCCTCAAAGTGTTTAGCTGCTCTTAAAAACTAAAGACTTTCAAGTGGTATCAGAGGGAGGTTGCTCAATGTTGAAGTTGGTGACCGGGCGGCCTGACGGTCGGCTTGGCGGGTTGATGACCGCGCAGTTTCGCAGTTAATCTTCAGCGGTTTGGTTGCTGTGTGTTGCTGTCTAAGGTCCAAGCGGTCTGGCGGTTTGACTCTAACGAATTGGAGACCGGGCGGTCTAGCTTTCTCCCATGACAGTCTCTCTCTCTCTGTCAGTAGCCGAGCGGTTAGCCCGTCTGTCTAACCGTGCGGCTTGTGCAGTTTGTGTCTGTATAGTCCGCTTATGTCATGTAAATTTTTAGTCCCACATCTCTTATTTGTATTCTCTCTCCTCTCCTCCATTCTATATAAAGGAGGTCATACCTTTGTAATAGATACCTTTTTCAGATAATAAAATTTCTGTTAAAACCATTTCTGGTTTGTTTTAGTTCAACTTCCGACTTGCGTTTTGTTCATTTCTAACATGGTATCAGAGCACACGGTCTTTTCCTCCTTATTGTGTGCGCTCTCTGATTCTCGCGGCTTGTTTTCTACTTTCTGCGACCTGTCTTCGCGGCTTGCCTTCTCTTCTGTCCGCTGCCCTGTTCGCGCGGCTTGTTTCTGTCCGCTGCCCTGTTCGCGCGGCTTTCTTCGCCTTGGTTCTCTTCTCCTGCTGCTATCTGTCACCGCGACTTGTTTTGTTGTCGCCGCGCCCCTGGTTCCTTCTTGCCTCTCCGACTTCCTAGTCGTTGCGGCCTGTTATTGTTCGCTCGGCTTGCGACTTGTTGTTGTCGCTGCTTCTTGCTTCCTCTTCTCTTCTGTTCGCTCGGCCTTTTCAGTCCGCGCGACCTCTTCCCCACTGTGCCTTTGACTGCTTTCTACCCGCTCGTGCTAACTAGTCGTTGCGGCCTCTCTTTTGTCGTCCGACTTGGTTTCTCCTGTCTGCGGCTTTCCTTACCACGCGGCCTGCTTCTGTCCGCCCGGCTTGTGACTTGTTTTAGCCGCCGCAGCTTGCTCTCGCCGTCTCTCTTCAATGGACTCCACTTCCTCTGCGTCGTCCGCCTCGGTGGTCATCTCTTCTGGTAGTGCCCACACTGTTACTCGCGGACGCTGGTTGATCGATTTTGGTGCTACCAATCATATGACAGGCAATCCTCACTGTTTCTCTCATCTATACACACATGATCGATTGCCCCCTGTCATCGTTGCGGATGGTTCTCCCTCCCCGGTAAATGGGACGGGCATGGTTCAAGTCACTCCGTCTCTCTGCCTTGCAGATACCCTCTATGTGCCCCAGTTTCCTTGCAATTTATTATCGGTTACCTCTTTATGCAAACAACTACAGTGCTCCGTCACCTTCACTACTACCTCTTGTTCTTTTCAGGATCCGGCCTCCCGACGGACGATTTCTACTGGGACTGAGAGTGGCGGCCTCTACTTCCTTGACAACGTCTCTGCTCTATCTGCCTTCTCCTCCTCCTCTACAGATCTTCTCCAATGGCATCTTCGCCTTGGTCATGCCCCCCCCCCCCCCCTCGCCTTCTTCGTCAACTTCTCCCCACCTCCCTTCCCAACATCCTCCTCTTAATTGTGACGCATGTCAACTTGGCAAGCATCACCGCTCTTCCTTTCCTCCCAAGCAAGCTCGTGGATCCACCCGTCCGTTTGATCTTGTTCACTCTGACATCTGGAGTCCTGCTCCTACCCTTACCATTGGGCGGGGTAGTTCTTACTTTGTTACGTTCATTGATGACTTTTCTCGCTGTACTTGGGTCTATCTCCTACGAGACCGTTCTGAACTTTTTGATATATGGACATCCTTTTATCAATCAATTCAAACTCAGTTTGGCGTTTCCATTAAAGTCTTACGCTCGGATAACGCCAAAGAATATCTTAGTCAAGCCTTTTCCTCCTTTTGTATGCAACATGGGATTATTCATCAAACTAGTTGCGTTTACTCCTCACAACAAAATGGCGTGGCGGAACGCAAAAACCGTCACCTCCTTGATGTCGCTTGCACTCTGCTTACGCAAATGCATGTCCCTCGCTCCTACTGGGGCTATGCTGTTCTCATCGCTTGCTATCTCATCAATCGCATTCCCTCCACTGTTCTCCATGGTCAAACTCCTTTCTCCATTCTCTATCCGGGCAAAGAACTCTTTTCTCTTCCTCTCCGTATCTTTGGATGCACCGCATTTGTGCATGCTCACTCTACCACCCGCGACAAACTCTCCCCTCGGTCCACCAAATGTATCTTTCTGGGCTACTCTCCCACTCAGAAAGGTTATTGTTGCTTTAACCCCATCACCCGCAAACAATTTGTCTCTACGGATGTTACCTTCTTTGAAAATGCATTTTACTTCTCGTCCGCTTCTTCATCTACTCCTGTCCCTCCTCCTTCTCCCACCAACCCCACTATTCCCTCCACTCCTGCTACTATTCCGCCACCTCCCCCATCTCCACCATCTCCTCTATCTCCACCATCTTACCCTGCTCCTCCTCCTCCACCTTCCTCCTCTTCACTGTCGTTGCTCTCTTCTCCCGGGCCAGCTTTCTCCACCACGGATGCTCCGGATACTGAGGTACCTACTGACCTGGACCTTCCCATTGCCCTTCGCAAAGGGGTTCGGGCTTGTACCCAACATCCTCTTGCTGCTGTTGTTTCCTATGATCGTCTGACGCCTGCTCGTAGGGACTTTGCTCTGGCTATTTCTTCTACTTCCACCCCTCGTTCCTATCAGGAAGCTCTTACCCTTCCGCATTGGAAAGCTGCCATGGATGAAGAAATCGCTACTCTGACTGAACGGGGTACCTGGACTCTTGTTCCTCCTCCTGTTGGCACAGATGTTGTTGGCTGTCGCTGGGTTTTGTGGTGAAATTCCTCCCCGATGGCAGTGTGGATCGCTACAAAGCCCGCCTAGTGGCTAAAGGATTCACTCAGACCTATGGTGTTGATTATTTCGATACATTCTCTCATGTTGCTCATCTCAGCACCATACGGGTCCTTCTCTTTGTGGCTGTCAATCGGGACTGGCCAATTTCACAACTGGATGTTAAGAATGCTTTCCTCTATGGTGATCTACAGGAGGATGTTTATATGGAGCAACCTCCGGGGTATGTTGCTCAGGGGGAGACACGTGTATGCCGACTGAAGAAGGTTATTTATGGCCTCAAGCAAAGTCCGCGTGCCTGGTTTGACAAGTTTAGTTGCATTGTTGCGGCCATTGGTTTTACACGAAGCTCGGCCGATCACTCCTTATTTGTTCGGAAAACCGCCTCTGGTATGGTTGTTCTTGCGGTTTATGTCGATGACATTCTTCTTACTGGCGATGACCAGGAGGGGGTAACGTTGACAAAGAAACACCTCCGTCAACACTGGTCACAAAGGATATGGGATCTCCAAAGTACTTTTTGGGGATTGAAATCTCAAGGAAGCCCAACTCCATGGTTCTTTCCCAAAGGAATTATGCCCTTGATCTTTTAAAGGAGGCAGGATTGACAGGTGCTAAACCTGCCCGTTGTCCTATGACTACTGGAGAAGACAAAACTTGGACAGATGACTTGCCTCTTCTATCCGATATTTCGAGGTACCGGCGTCTGGTGGGAAAACTCATTTATCTCATGGTAACTAGACCCGACATCTCATATGTTGTTGGCAAGGTGAGCCAGTTTATGCAAGCTCCTCGGGAGTGTCATCTTCAATCTGCCTTGCGGATCTTGGAATATATCAAAGCAGCGCCTGGGAAAGGACTACTCTTTCAGAAGAATGGTCATCTGAGGGTTGAAGCATACTCAGATGCGAGTTATGCTGATGACAAAGGGGATCGTAAGTCAACCTCGGGTTTCTGCACCTTTGTTGGGGGCAATCTGGTGAGCTGGAAGAGCAAGAAGCAGTCGGTTGTTTCCAGGTCTAGTGCTGAAGCAGAATATTGTAGTATGGCATCGACCACTTGTGAGTTAAAGTGGCTACGAGCTCTCCTACTGGATTTAGGAGAGGTGTACAACCATCCTCTACCTATGTTCTGTGATAACAAGGCTGCCATATACATCTCCAAAAATCCGGTCTTCCATGAAAGAACCAAACACATTGAGGTCGATTGTCATTTCATTCGTAAAGAGATTCTGAAGGGACAAATTTGCACTCCCTTCGTCACTTCTGACAAAGAGCTGGCTGACATCTTCACCAAGCCAGTTTCCGCCTCGTTTTTTCATATTTGTGACAAGCTGGGCATGATCGATATATATGCTCCAGCTTGAGGGGGAGTGTTGAAGTTGGTGATCGGGCGGCCTGGCGGTCTGGCTTGGCGGGTTAATGACCGCGCGGTTTCGCAGTTAATCTTTAGCGGTTTGGTTGCTGTGTGTTGCTGACTAAGGTCCAAGCGGTCTGGCGGTTTGACTCTGGCGAATTGGAGACCGGGCGGTCTAGCGGTCTCCCATGACAGTCTCTCTCTCTGTCAGTAGCCGAGCGGTTAGCCCGTCTGTCTAACCGCGCGGCTTGTGCGGTTTGTGTCTGTATAGTCCGCTTGTGTCATGAAAATTTTTAGTCCCACATCTCTTATTTGTATTCTCTCTCCTCTCCTCCATTCTATATAAAGGAGGTCATACCTTTGTAATAGATACCTTTTTCAGATAATAAAATTTCTATTAAAACCATTTCCGGTTTGTTTTAGTTCAACTTCCGACTTGCGTTTTGTTCATTTCTAACACACAAGAATAACTTAACAGTCTGAGTAGATCTCAATGGGTAGCTAAAAGAAGTATAATTTTTGGGTTCATGAGAGAACCATAAGGCGCTAGTTTCTGTTAGAAATTGGTGATTTGTCTCTCTAGTCAGGCGATTAGCAGCTCGGGCAGTCTGGCGGGTAGTCCTGGGGGCTAGTTCAGGCTATCTGGTTGTCTGGTGGGTTGGTGTAGCGGTCTGGTAGTGATTCACTGCTGGAAGTCTGGTGTTTAGCCATAACTGTAGCCTGTTGGCAACCCGTAGTTTCGGTCTCACGGCTTGCCACAACAACGTTTTGATGGTTAGCCGAAACTGTGATATGGTGGCGACCGCAGTTGTGGTCAGGTGGCAACCCGCATCAATGGTCTATTGGTTAGCCACAACTGCAGCCTGGTGGTAACCCGCAATTATGGTCTAACATCTAGCCCAGTGGCCTTCACTGGCAGACTGGCAGTTTCCCTTAGTGTTGTAGGGTGGTTTGTATTCTTTTATATAGTGTGCGGTTTGACATTATCAAATCGCATAAGCCGCACAGATTGTATTTAGTCTCACATCATTTGTTGTATTCTCCCATCTTCCCCAATTTCTATAAATAACGGAGCATACCTATGTAATCTTTATCTTTTTTCGAGCAATAAAATTTGTGGTTTTTTTGCTCTTTGTCCATTTCATACATGGTTTCTCTTCTCTCCTCTACAGCTCATGCTCTTGTGGCCACCTCTGACAAGTGGCTTCTTGACTCTGGTGTCACTTGTCACATGACCATCAACTCTCATTTGTTCAGCTCTTTGAATTCCCAGAATAGGTTATCTCCTGTTGTTATTGCAGATGGGACTTCTGCTCTTGTTCATGGTAGTGGGACTGTGCATCTCTCCTCATCTTTACTGCTTGAAGATACTCTCTATCTCCCCACTTTCACGTACAATTTGCTCTCTATTCATGCTCTCTGCACTCAGATGAATTGCACGGTTACTTTTACTGGCACCACTTGTTCTTTCTCTGATTCTGATGAGTTATAAATATACTATTTTATAGTATTTTTATTATGTCATTTTAGTTTAATTTTGTCTTTTTTAGTTAGTTTTATTTAATAAATTGCTTTTTTGTACTAACTTAACTTAATTTTGATTCCTGCAATTTTTCAGAAAAAGTCAAAAAAAATGACCTGACACGCCCTAGTACACGCCCGTGACCAGGCCGTGACACTTCAATTCATGTGGAATCAGAAGAATTTGATGAGAAAAGTTTGACACGCCCGGGGTCACACCCGTGTCATTTGACACGCCCCGTGACCATGGCCCGTGAAACTCAAGCTCGATGAAATTCGCTCGACGATCGTCGACCAAGCCGACACGCATAGAGTCACGCCCGTGACCGGGGGCGTGACTCCTCCACCTGGCTGACAAACTGCCGATGGCGACTTTTGAAGCAGACGGCGCCCAGTTCAACCTCCCCGTCATGCCCATGTACTTTGGGTCACGCCCGTGACCATGGGCGTACCTTCCATGTGGACCTCCTGAAGTCAACAATGCCATCAATCACTGAACGACGCGCCCACTGTCACGCCCGTGACCTGGGGCGTGACCGCCGCATTTTCAGCCGCAATGTCAAATCACCGTCAATCACCGAAATCTGATGTGAATAGTGCTGACACGCCCCCGACACGCCCGTGTCAGAGTGCGTGTACTTGGAAATTTTGCCTATAAAAGGTCAGCTGCTGTATGAGTTAAGGGTTCCAAATTTCTGAACCATTTTGATGAGTAAGGGCTGCTGTTTGGAGCTATTGTAGTGCTATGTAAGGATTCACCCCCCCCCCCCCCTCCTTTTGAAGTTTGTTTGTTTAAACTTTTGTAACCAACCTGTTTTGTTAATAAAATCATTATTTTTCTTATACTTACAAAGCTTTGGAATGTCTTTGAAGGTCTCCTTTTTATTAATCTTATGTTCTTTTGTTTTCATTTTCATATTGCGTGCGTGCGTGTATGAGTTAAAATTGTGAAATTTATTCTTTAAAATGAAAAACTGTTTGCCTAATTTTCATTTTTATCAAAATTTCTAACCGTTATTATAGCCGTTTTTCTTATCAAAATTCGTCAGACTTAGGATTTTTATTTTCATTTTCTGCTACTTTTTAAACTCTTTTACAAATATATAAGAATGAATCAAGCGTTATTTTAGTTTTTCAACAACTTTGATTTTAGCAAATACGTAAAAAGATTTTTTTCTTAAATAATTTTTATTTCAACTTTTTATGCATTTCTGTCAAAATGTAACTGTAAAAATGCCAACGTTTTAATTTTTCAAGTACTTGTTTTTCTCACCTTAATTTGAAAACTCTTTGCTCAAACAATTTTTATTTTGCCCTTTTATGCATTTCTATGACACTCTAGCGGTAGAAATGCAGGTGTTTTAATTTTTCGATAACTTTGTTTTTTCTTAATTTTTTTCCTGCGTGTATGAGATAAATTTATTACTTTCTCCGATTATGTAGAGCATGTCCGTGTGCGCATTTATTTTCGCCTACTCGTTGAGAGTTAAATGTCGTGTCTTTAAATTTTCACCTACTCATTTGAGTAGGATTTGCAAGTGTGAGTATTTACTTTCTGCAGTGTGAGTATTTCATTTTCTGTCATGTTTGTGTGTGTGTGTGTTTTAAATTCAACAAGTGTGTGTTTTTATTTTCTGCCTACTCATTTGAGTTAAATGGCTGGATTTTATTTTAGTAGGACTTATGTGTTTTTATTTTTCGCCTACTCATTTTAGTTAAATGGCTGGATTTTATTCAAGTAGGACATGTGTGTTTTTACTTCTGCCTACTCGCTAGGAGTTAAATGGCCGGACTTCATTTCCCCCCTACTCATTTGAGTAGGACTTGTAATTTTCAGCTTTTATTTACCGCATACTCATTTGAGTTAACTGCCATGTTTTTATCTTCCGCCTACTAGCTAGGAGTTAAATGGCCGGATTTTATTTCCCTGTAAATATTTGAGATGGACTTGTAATCGCATTTATTTTCGACTACTCGTTTGAGTAGGACTTGCTTTCATTTCAGTCCTACTCGTTTGAGTAGGACTTGCAAATTTTCAGCTTATATTTCCCGCCCACTCGTTTGAGTGAGACTTGCAATTTCAATTATGCAATTTTCTCTTATTTGTAACTTAGTTTTATTTCTGTCTCTTTATTATGTGTTTGGATGAGTAATGTTTCTAAAATTAGTTTATCTTGCTTTTCTTCTTATTTTCTTTATAACCCTTCAGCGAATAGTTTAGAACGCTCGCCTAACCAAACTCATAATGCTATCCCCATTCCAATGAGTGGCTAATCGCTTTTAGCCCTCGGTATCGAAGAGTATTGGGATATAAAAAATGTTTTAAATAACTAAAGGTATTATTTTTCTATTTAATTAAAAACTTAAGGTTTACCCCGGGTTAATGACGCGTAGAACCACATATCGATGCGTGGGCTCTATTTCTGTTATCCATACGCTAGCTAGCCGAGAGGTCGTGCGTATGAACTGATCACCCCTGGGTAAATAGAGTTCTGCATTAACCCTCGAGAGAGGAGACGCGCTAACTCTACCGGATTGGATTCCCCACCCAATAGCGGGGTTCTTAGTGTACTGCAGGCATTAAGTGGAATCCTTCATCGGACAAGAGCCCGGTCGAATAGTCTTAATGTCCAAGTGGGCGATATTAATATAGATAGGTGAGCTCATATTTTTGGAACCTCCACGGCCAAGTTTATGCTTTAATTAAATTGAAACTTTAGATCTCTAGTTATTCAAATCTATTTTTAATTCTAACGTAATTCGATACCGAGTGTTATCTCTTCATCATTTTTAATCTTAATCTATTTTCGTTCTATTTTAGTTCAAATCAACAACTTACTATGTCGGTAAAATAATAGTGCTTTCGGAGCAGTAGGGATAATCAACCTGTTCCCGAGAAATTTACGATCTGGATATTCCCTTGAATATTCTGTATTACTTGCGATATGTGCACTTGCCTACCTAAGCAAGCCCGCGGCGATCGACTCATCAAACCAACCACCCACATAAGAGTCTGTTTGCGGGCTCATCAAGTTTTTGGCACCGTTGTCGGGGACTCTTTGAGTTGTTATTTCTAATCCAAAGTCTATTAATTTTACCTTTATTGCAAAAACTAAAAAAACTTAAAATTTTTTCTTCAAAATCCAAAAAAAGAGAGTTAATTTTCTACTTTCTATTTTCGGATGTATGACCCGTGGACAACCTTCGGAGTCCGAAAATTTGGATTTCGATCCTGAGATCGAATGCTCGATTGCGCGTATTTTGTCTCAACGCCGAACTCCCTCTTTGGATCCAGAAGAATCCGTCGGAGAACCCTCTGCCGTTGTTATGGACGACGGCAATCCGAATGTGGTCGTCGAGCGTACAATATCATATTACGCCCGGCCGAATTTGGATGATACTAGGTCCAGTATTGTTCGCCCAATGGTGGCGAACAATAATTTTGAGATCAAATCGAGCGTTATCCAAATGATCCAAAATGTCGTGCAGTTCGATGGACTTCCGGATGAGGACCCTAACGTTCATTTGTCTAGTTCTTTGGAAATTTGCGATAATTTTAAGATTAATGGCATCACTGACGACACCATTCGTTTGCGCCTTTTTCAATTCTCCCTCAGATCCAAAGCTAAGGCGTGGTTGAATTCCCTCCTACGAGGATGTATCACTACCTGGGTCGAGCTTGCGGAACGGTTCTTAACGAAGTATTTTCCGCCCGCCAAAACAGCAAAGTTGCGGGCGGACATTTCTTCGTTCGTGCAGAACGATTTCGAGTCTCTATTTGAGACTTGGGAGCACTTTAAAGAATTCATCTGTGTTGAAATTTGTGAAGTGGAAGTGGGTGATGGGCAGGACGGGCAGCCTGTGCGGACTGAGTCCGCGACCTGGGCGGATTGCTGACTGCGGCCTAGGTAGTAGCTGTCTTGGTGGCTTGCTGATTGAGCAGCCTGTGATCTGAGTCGCTTGTGCGGACTGAGTCCGTAGCTTGGGCGGACTGCTGTCTGCGGACAGGGTGTTGGCTGTCTTGGTGGCTTGGCTGATTGAGGAGCGACCTGAGCGGACAGAGGTTTGCGGGCTGTAGGCAGTGCTCTATTCAGTGGCCTTGTGTTGCAAGCTTGTGTTAACCGACGGATTGAGTGTCCTGTCCGCGAGAGGCTTGGGGACTGGCGTGTCCGCGGTGTCCGCTGTGGCGGATTGACCTTGGAGTTTGGTTGTGGCCCTTGCCGAACTCTGGTGGTACAGCAGGTGCTAACTGCTGGGGAGGATTGCACGGACTGATGTCGGAGTCCAGCAGTTGGCCGCTTGTTTGGGCAGTTGTGTGAGGATTGCTTGCGGACTCTACCTTAATTCTGGAGGAGTATTGGCGATCTGCTTTGGGTTTTGGTGGACTGGGCCTTGTCCGCCGAGCTCGCACGAGGCCTTTGGTGATTTACTGGACTTGGTCACATTCTGTAACAAGTCCAGTGCGTCCGTAGTATCCGCCAAGTCTGTTGTTGACCGGGCGGACTGCCTTTGGTCGTGGACTTGTGGCGGATGGAGGCTTTGCTCTTGTGTTGTGCGGACTGCCTTTTACATATGTGGACTATCACTGAAGGAGTTGTGGTTGTCCAAATGTTGATGAGTGTGGACTGTGCGGATTGTATCATGTTCGCATAGTATGGGCGGTCTAGTGCAAGACCACCCAATAGTGAACATCGGTGCCTTGCTTCTGGCAGTTTTCTTGGAATCCAGCTAAGTCTTTGCGGACTCAGTGGACGGAGGTTTTGCTAGCGCACTGGCTGGGGTGGTGTTTCTATCCACTAGGGTGGTGACCACACTCCTCACCTCACTTATAAATAGAACCCCCCCCCCCCCCCCCCCCGGCACGTCTACAGTAATGGAGTGAACAGTAAGTTGGGCTTGGGCAAGTGTTGCGGTCTGCGGTTTTATGTCCGCGCAGATTGAGAAGTGATGACAGTGTGTTGTGTGCAGGTCGCGCGTCTAGCTTCAACGAGCCAGGAGTTGGGCATTGAAGTGTGCGGTCTATGTGGTCTCGGCTGGTCGCTTCTGCGGCTTGTCAGATTTCTACTTCAGCTTGTTCAAGTTCCAATAACCTGTCCGCCGGTCTCAGGAGGGTAGGCAGTCTGTTCCTCTGTTCTTCAGCAGGCAGCGAATAACGGTGTGTCCGCGCGAGCTCGCGGTCTCGGCGGACTCCGTGTGCTATTCGGCTTGTAGCAGTTGCAGCTTAGGCGGCTTGGGCAACCTTGGCGGACGAGGCGGTCTCGGCAGTCTCCAGTGTTGTCCGCACGGCTTGTGTTGTTCTTTCTGTTTGTAGTTTGTGTACTAGCGAAATCATGTCTCGCTATGTATACCTCGCCTTGTAAAGAAGTGTGAATGAATAATAGACCTGCTTGTGCTTCCCTTTGTGGTTGGTGTTAAACTTGCTCCTTGGGTTTCTGCATGATCAAAGTATGAACTGGGTAGTTCTGAGAATATTAATTTGGCTTTAGGCTACCTTGCTGATCACTTTGAGAAAATTCAACATGGTATCAGAGCCAGGTTAAATTGCTTGAGCGGTGTTCAACCAGTGTTCTTGCTCTGTGCTTGAGTAGCGATCAACCTATGTTAGTGCTTTGTGCTTCTGGAAGTTTGCTTAACCAATAGGTGTTGCAATGGAAGGGAGTTATGCAAGAGGTCTTGGCATTGAACTCTTAACGCTGACTAACTTCAAGAAGTGGAAGTCGTGCATGAAGAGTTACCTTCTTGGTGAGGAGCTATGGGAGGTCGTCGGTGGTGACGACAGACAGGAAGTGACTACTACTTTCGGAACTGCTGAGCAGGTGAGGCTCTGGAGAAAAACAAATGTTAAGGCGGAGTTTGTTCTCAGGAGAGCTGTTTCACCGGAGTTATTTGATCACATCATTGGATGTGAATCAGCTACTGATATTTGACAACCATTGATGAGTTGTTCACTAGGAAGAATGTAGCAAGGCTACAATTCATGAAGAATGAGTTGGTCAGGACAACTCAAGGAGACCTGACTATCTCTAAATACTTCTTGAAGATGAAGAGTCTGTGTGCAGAGATATCCGCGCTTGATCCTAATGAGCCTATCTCTGAGGCTAAGTTGAAAAGGCACATAATCCGCGACTTGCGGAAGGAGTATGTTGCTTTTATGACATCATTTCAATGCTGGGCTACTCAACCATCTTTGTTAGAGCTTGAGAATCTGCTTGCTTCACAGGAAAGCTTGGCAAGGCAGATGGCCGGAGTCACTATCTCTGAGGAGAGCAGTGAAGCACTCTTCACGGGCAAGAAGAAGAAGAGATGGGAAGGGAATAAGAATCAAGTAGCTGCTGAGAATGAGCCTTGAACTTCTTATCAGGCAGAGAGGAGCACTGCTCCTAAGAAGGACTGGAAGAAGAACCTGAAGTGCTACAGGTGTCATCAGCGGGGACACTTCAAGCATGACTGCAAGGTCAAACTGCAGCCTGGGCATGTTGCTGGCAAGGAGGAAGCTTGCTCTAAGAGTGAGGAAGCTGAATGAGGCGGAGTTTTCATGATGGGCACTTGTGTTCGTGCCCTATCTGTTGTCGACTTCAACAATGATTGGATCGTGGACTCCGGGTGTGGTCATCATCTCACCGGAGACAAGTCGAAGTTCTCTTCTCTACAAGCCTACTCAGGTAATGAAGCTATTATAACAGCTGATAATACTGTTTATGTAGTATAGAAGGAAGGGGTTGTGTCTTTGGGTAGTGATAAGGGGCCACTCACTTTAAGGAGTGTGTATCGCGTACCGGGCATGAAGAAGAACCTCTTCTCGGTGACCAACGTGGTCGACGCGGGTTATCACATTCTGTTTGGGCCAACAGAAGTGAAGTTCCTTCACAATGTATCAGCGGTTAAGGCTGATGTTGCTCATGTTGGGAGGAGAGTGAAGAACTTGTTTGTTCTTGCTACTAATTCTTATGTTGATCAGATGAGAGCAAACGATAGTGTGGTTATATGGCATGAAAGGCTGGGGCATGTAGGAATGGAGAATTTGAAAGCTATGGCAAACAAAAGCCTTGTAAGAGGCGTGCCTAAGCTTCCTTCATTTGGTGACGGTCACGTTTGAGCGGGATGTCAATATGGCAAGGCTCATCGCCTTCCGTTTGATAAATCACAAACGAGGAGCAAGAGACCATTGGAGTGCATCCATGGAGACTTTATGGGACCAACCTTCACTGCAATCCTTGGCGGTAGCAGATACATGCTTGTGCTGATTAATGACTACTCAAGATACACTTGGGTATATTTCTTTAAGGAGAAGTCAAAAGCCTTCCGTTTGTTTGTGGAGTTCAAGGAGTTGGTGGAGGGCTGGCTTGGCTTGCGAATCAAGAAGCTTAGAACAGACAACGGTGGTGAGTTCATCTCCTCTGAGTTTTCTAACTTCTGCAGGAAGCATGGGATCCAATGAGAGCTCACTTGTGCTCACACTCCACAACAAAATGGAGTAGCAGAGCGGAAGATCCGTCATCTGATGGAGACTTGCAAATGCTGGCTTCATGCGAAAGATATTCCAAGGTCCTTTTGGGCGGAGGGGATGTCTTGTGCTTCTTATGTCATCAACTAAATGCCGCTTAGCCCGATCAACATGAAGACTCCTTTTGAGCTATTGTTGAAGGAGAAACCTAGTGTGGAATACCTTTGGGTGTTCGGATCAACTTGCTATGTACATGTCCTGGATGCTTCACGGACAAATCTTGATGCAAAGGCAAGGAAGCTTGTCTTTGTTGGCTACGATGAGCGGAAGAAGGGATGGAAATGCATGGATCCTGCGACGAAGAAGTTTGTTGTGTCAAGGGATGTAGTCTTTGACGAACTGATGTCGTATGGAGGTGGCTCGGTTGAGCTAACCCAAAGCAAGGTTGATGAAGAACCGATGGTGGCTGCTGAAGGCCTGAAAGAGGAGCTTGTTGTTTCACCAGCAGCTCCTATTGCTTCAAATTCTGGTGCTGAGGCTTCTGGCTCAGGAAGCAGGGGGAACATTGCTCAAAGCTTGCCTAAAGGTGGTGCTGAGCCTGAAGGAGCAACAGAGGTAGTAAGAAAGGAGCGGACCCTTCGGAGATCGAAGAGGGTTATTAAGCCACCGGCTTGGTACTGTGATGGGAATGCAGTGAGCTTTTTCTCCTGCTTCTTTGCAGGTCCTCTAGATGAGTGGGAGCCTGCAAACTTCATTGTGGCCACTGGAGTCAAGGAGTGGTATGATGCCATGAAGGAAGAGATTGCTGCTCTCAAGAAGAATGAAACATGGGACCTTGTGCCCAAGGTTGATGGCATTACTCCAGTGACTTGCAAGTGGGTGTATAAGTTTAAGAAGAAGGCTGATGGGAGCATTGATAGGTTCAAAGCTCGCCTGGTTGCTCGAGGATTCTCACAGTAGTATGGAGAAGACTATGAGGAGACTTTTAGTCCGGTTGCAAAGATTACTTCAGTTAGAGTGGTGATTGCCTTGGCTGCTAGCAAGGGATGGAGGATGTGGTAGCTTGATGTGAAGAACGCCTTTCTTTACGTACAGATTGACAAGGACATCTTCATGGATCATCCACTTAGATTTGTTTCTGAAGATCATTCGGACTATGTCTGCAAGCTTAGGAAGGCTCTCTACGGGTTGAAGCAAGCTCCTAGAGCTTGGTATGGGAAGATAGTAGAGTATTTGCAATTTTGCGGGTATCTTGCTTCCAACTCGGATTCTAGCTTGTTCGTCATGAAGAAGGGGGAGCTTCAAGTCTTGGTCCTGCTGTATGTGGATGATATGATCATCACAGGGAATTCGGAGGAGGAAGTAGCAAGGCTCAGGGCTGAGCTTGCTCTACGCTTCGAGATGAAAGACTTGGGAGAGCTTCATTACTTTCTCGGTCTTGAAGTGGAGAGGAAGGAGTGCGGAATTCTCATTTGCCAGAAGGGAAATGCGGATCGCATTGTAAGTTGGTTCGGCATGGGCGAAGGGAAGTGTTGCTCTACTCCACTATAACATGGGCTGAAGCTTCGACGAGATGAAGGAAGGATTCTTCCTGATCCCTTTGTGTTCAGGGCTCTTGTAGGGAGTTTGATCTACCTGACGATTATAAGGCCAGACATTGCTTATGCTGTAGGCTGAGTAAGTCGGTTTATGGCTGAACCTAGGAATTTTTATCTGGTAGTGGCAAAGCACATCTTGAAGTATGTCAAGTCAACTTCTAATATGGGACTCCTCTATAGTAGGGATGAGGACTTTGCTTTGCTTAGATACACTGACGTTGACTATGGTGGTGACTTGGTTGATCGGAGATCAACTTCGGGTTATGTTTTCACTTGTGGTTCAGCTGGTATTTCGTGGTGTAGCAAGAAGCAGGATTCTGTATCCATATCTACTACGAAAGCTGAGTATAAGGCTTCGGCCTTGGCTGCTCGGGAAGCTATCTGGTTGCAGAGGCTTGTAGAGGATGTTCATGAAGAAGTGCAAGGGCCTACTTTACTCCGAGGTGACAATGAGAGTGCTCTCAAACTGGTAAACAATCCAGTGTGTCATGCAAGGACCAAGCATATTGATATAGCACACCACTTCATAAGGGAGAGGGTGTTGGAGGGATCTCTTCTGGTCAGGCAAGTTCGGAGTGAAGATAATCTTGCTGATAACTTCACGAATCCGCTGTCGAAGGGGCCTTTTCAGCGGTTACATAGCTTGCTGGGCTCGATCACCACTTCTCACATCAAGGGGGAGTGTTGAAATTTATGAAGTGGAAGTAGGTGATGGGCAGGTCGGGCGGCCTGTTTGGACTGAGTCCGCAACCTGGGCGGATTGCTGACTGCGGCCTGGGTAGTATCTATCTTGGTGGCTTGCTGATTAAGCAGCCTGTGGTCTGAGCGGCCTGTGCAGACTGAGTCCGCAGCCTTGGCGGACTGCTGTCTGCGGACAGGGTGTTGGCTGTCTTGGTGGCTTCGCTGATTGAGGAGTGGCCTGAGCAAACAGAGGTTTGCGGGCTGTAGGCAGTGGTGCTCTGTTCAATGGCCTTGTGTTGCAAGCTTGTGTTAACCGGTGGATTGAGTGTCCTGTCCGCGGGAGGCTTGCGGACTAGCGTGTCTGCAGTGTCCGATGTGGCGGATTGACCTTGGAGTTTGGTTGTGGCCCTTGCCGAACTCTGGTGGTACAGCAGGTGCTAACTACTTGGGAGGACTGCGCGGACTGATGTCAGAGTCCGACAGTTGGCCGCTTGTTTGGGAAGTTGTGCGAGGATTGCTTGCGGACTCTGCCTTAACTCTAGAGGAGTATTGGCGATCTGCTTTGGGTTTTGGCAGGCTGGGCCTTGTCCGCCGAGCTCGCACGAGGCCTTTGGTGATTTACTGGACTTGGTCACATTCTGTAACAAGTCCAGTGCACCCACAGTATCCGCCAAGTCTGCTGTTGACCGGGCGGACTGCCTTTGGTCGTGGACTTGTGGCGGATGGAGGCTTTGCTCTTGTGCTGTGCGGACTACCTCTTGCATATGCGGACTATCACTGAAGGAGTTGTGGTTGTCCAAATGTTGATGTGTGTGGACTATGCGGATGGTATCATGTTCGCATAATGTGGGCGGTCTGGTGCAAGACCACCCAATAGTGAACATTGGTTCCTTGCTTCTGGCGGTTTTCTTGGAATCCAGCTAAGTCTTTGCGGACTCAGAGGACGAAGGTTTTGCTAGTGCGCGGGCTGCGGTAGTGTTTCTATCCACTAGGGTGGTGACCACACTCCTCACCTCGCCTATAAATAGAACCCCCCTGCACGTCTACAGTAATGGAGTGAATAGTAAGTTGGGCTTGGGCAAGTGTTACGGTCTCCGATTTTCTGTCCGCGCGGATTGAGTAGTGCTGACGGTGTGCTGTTTACAGGTCGCGCGGCTAGCTTCAAGGAGCCAGGAGTTGGCATTGAAGTGTGCGGTCTCTGTGGTCTCAGCTGGTCACTTCTGCGGCTTGTCAGATTTCTACTTCAGCTTGTTCAAGTTCCAATAACATGTCCTCCAGTCTCAGGCGGGTAGGCAGTCTGTTACTCTATTCTTCTACAGGCAGCGAATAACGGTGTGTCCGCACGACCTCACGGTCTCGGAGGACTCCGTGTGCTATTCGGCTTGTAGCAGTTGCAGCTTGGGCGTCTTGGGCGACGTTGGTGGACGAGGCGCTCTCGGCGGTCTCCAGAGCTGTCCGCCCGTCCTGTGTTGTTCTTTCTGTTTGTAGCTTGTGTACTAGCGAAATCATGTCTCTCTATGTATACCTCGCCTTGTAAAGAAGTGTGAATGAATAAAAGATCTGCTTGTGCTTCCATTTGTGGTTGGTGTTAAACTTACTCCTTGGGTTTCCGCATGATCAAAGTGTGAACTGGGTAGTTCTGAGAATATTAATTTGGCTTTAGGCTACCTTGCTGACCACTTTGAGAAAATTCAACACTCTGCATATGTCCGCACCACGCGCTGCCTGCGTGGTTGCAGGTCCAAATCTTCTACAATGGGATTAACTATCAGACGCGTCAAATAATTTACGCGACTGCCGGGGTTACCTTGAATAATAAGACCCCCGAGGCTGCCCAAGCTCTTATTGAAGAGATGGATATGAACGCCTTCCAATGGAACGTCCCATGGGGACGTCCCAAGCAGGCGGTCGGCCTCTTCGAAGTGGATTCCACTGCCCACTTAGCCCTTCAAGTTGAAAGGCTGACAAAGCAGGTAGTGGAGATGTCTGCTGCCTCCACCACTCCGCCTTGGGTGATTCCCCCTAATGTCGGCGTCGTCAATTAATTCGTAGACTACGTGGGAAATGCTGGGCGACCTTCCTTCAACCCCAACAATAACCCTTATAGTAATAACTATAATCCGGGTTGGAGGAACCACCCCAACTTCTCATGGAGCAATGCGAATAATACGCAGCGCCCGCCCAATTCTTTCGCGCCCAGATTTCAGTTGCCTCCCACTCTTCCAAAACCCTCCCCGATGGAGGAGAATTTTTCTAAATATATAGCGTCCAACGAGTCAAATATCCGGAACATCACTGGATCGCTAAAAAACTTAGAACTCCAGGTTGGACAGCTAGCGCGAATGATGTCCGAGCACGCGCTCGGGGCACTGTCGGGAAACACGGAGCCCAATCCGTGGGAGAATATCAACGCTATAACCCTCCATAGCAGAAAGGAGGTGATCGATCCAAAATGGACCGATCTGCAGGTATATATTTCACCTCCGACCCCTCTTCCCCCTTCTTCGATTGCACCGCCTTTACAAATTTTAAATGAAAAAATTATTAAAACGCCCTTGCCGTATCCACACAAGCTCGATGGTGAGTGTAAGGACGAGCAATACGGAAAATTTATTTTATTATTAAAACAAATTCATATTAATGTTCCCTTCTGCGAGGCAATCTCTCAGATGCCTAAATATGCGAAATATTTAAAACAATTTCTTTCCAATAAACAAAAATGAGAAAATATTTCGCATATTTCTCTAAATGCTGACTGCTCAGCGGCTCTTACTAATAAATTGCCCCTAAAACGAAATGACCCGGGAAGGTTCTCCATCTCGTGCCTTTTTGGCAATATATTAGTACAATACGCTCTTGTAGATTTAGGCACAAGCATTAATTGGATTTCGTTCTCGCTCTTTCAAAAATTAGTTTTGGGCACTCCGGCCCCTACTAAAATGCGAATCCAATTAACGGATCGCTCGGTTAAGTTTCTCGTCGGGGGCGTGGAGGACGTACTTGTCCGAGTTGATAAGTTTATCTTTCTTGTAGACTTCGTGATCTTGGACATCGAGGAGGACACTGATGTACCAATTATACTTGGTCGCCCTTTTCTTGCCACCTCCCATGCATTAATTGATGTCAGTAACGGTCTTCTCCTCCTTCGGGTAGGAGATGACGAAGTTACTTTCTCTATTAATCCCTCCATAGGAGACTCGTCATCGAGCGATGACTTTTGTTATAATTTAGACACCTGTCCCGGAGATTGTTCTTCCCCTATTTTCGAGTCTACTTTTTTAAACGACGATATTTATGCGCTCAAAAATTTTAAATGCGATGAGGATACCTCTATAGACTTGCCTTTCGAACCAATTGGTAAGAAAGACATAGGAATTAAAACCTCCCTAGAATAACTGCCCGTCCTAGATCTCAAACCCCTACCCAATTCACTCAAATACGCCTTTTTGGGAAAAGATGATACCCTTCCCGTTATCATTTCTTCGCATTTGACCGAATCGGAGACTTCCGATTTATTGGGAGTTTTGCTTAAATATCGCCACGCAATTGCGTGGAAAATTTCTGATCTAAAAGGGATTAACCCGTCTTTCTGCACCCATAAGATTTTCCTACTCGATAATTGCCGCAAAACTATTCAGCCGCAGTGACAACTTAGCCCAAACATGAAAGACGTCGTTAAGGCCAAAATTATTAAATTATTAGATGCGGGGATTATTTATCCTATATCGGATAGTACGTGGGTTAGTCCCATTCACATAGTGCCCAAAAAGGGAGGTCTTACCGTAGTGGAAAATGAGCACAATGAACTCGTCCCAACTCGTACTGTTACGGGTTGGCGGGTGTGTATCGATTATAGAATAATCAATGACGCCACCCGTAAGGATCATTTCCCACTACCTTTCTTAGACCAAATTCTAGAGCGTTTGTCCGGTCATCTGTATTTTTGTTTTCTTGATGGATTATCGGGGTTTTTCCAAATCTCCATTTCCCCCGATGAGCAAGAGAAAACAAATTTTACCTTCCCGTTTGGTACCTTCGCATATCGAAGAATGCCATTTGGACTCTGCAACGCGGCGGCTACATTCCAATGATATATGCTGGCAATCTTTGGCGAGCTGGTAGGAGACATTATGGAAGTCTTTATGGATGACTTCTCTGTTTTTAGAAGCTCTTTCGAGTCCTGTCTTCGTAATTTAGATCGTGTCCTTCAGCGATGCGAGGACACGCATCTTGTTTGAAATTGGTAAAAGTTTAACTTTATGGTTCGATAAGGTTTGGTTCTCGGCCATATGATTTTGTCTAAGGGGATGGAGGTCGATAAGGCCAAAGTAGAAATTATCGAAAAACTTCCCCCGCCTTCCAACGTTAAATCCAATAGGAGTTTCTTAGGCCACGCGGGCTTTTATAGGCGTTTCATTCATGATTTTTCAAAAATAACAAAGTCGCTTACTCGCCTCTTAGAAAAGGAATCAAATTTTGTCTTTGATAGCGAATGTGAGTCTGCATTTAATTTTATAAAACAAAAACTTATCAATTCACCTATTTTAGTGGCGCCCGATTGGACTCTTCCATTCGAAATTATGTGCGACGCTAGTGATATTGTCGTAGGTGTCGTTCTTGGCCAACGTATAAACAAATATTTTCATCTTATTTATTACGCTAGCAAGACGCTCACTTCCGCACAAGGAAATTACACGACAACGAAAAAGGAACTTTTAGCCGTTGTTTTTTTCTTTTGATAAGTTTCCCTCGTATATAACGCTATCTAAAGTTATCGTGTTTACCGACCACTCTGCCTAAAAATATTTATTAGCTAAAACGGACGCCAAGCCCCGCCTTCTTCGATGGATCCTCCTCTTGCAGGAGTTCGATTTAGAGATCTGGGATAAGAGGGGCGCGAAAAATTTAGCCGTCGATCACCTCTCGCACTTAGAAAATCCCTGTGCGGAGGCGCTCGTCGAATCTGACATAAATGACAGATTTCCCGAGGAACGCCTCCTAGCCATAACTACTAGTTCATCTTCCCCACCTTGGTTTGCAGATTTTTGCGAACTATTTAGTTGCGAGGGTGCTCCCAAAAGACTTTTCAAGCCAGCAAATGAAGAAATTCTTTTCTGACTTGAAATATTTCTTTTGGGAGGACCCTTTTCTTTTTCGTGTCTGTGCGGACCAAGCGGTCTGAAGATGTGTCGCGGTTGTGGAGTGCATGCAAATACTTAGGCACTGCCACGAGGGTCCGGCTGGTGGGCATTATCAAGATAACCGGACCGCGCAGAAGGCGCTAGAGGCGGTCTTCTTTTGTCCCACTCTATTCAAAGATTCTCAAAATTTTGTGCTCGCATGTGATAGCTGTCAGCAGTCGGGTAACATCTCTAGTCGCGACGAGATGCCCCAAAATTTGTTTTTAGAATTCAAAGTCTTCGATTTATATGGCATAAATTTTGTTGGCCCCTTACCTCCGTCTTTCAAAAATATGTATATTTTAGTAGCGGTCGACTACGTATCGAGGTGGGCGGAAGCACAAGCTCTCCCCACCAATGATGCGCGAGTCGTCGTTACTTTTCTTAAAAAACTATTTTCCCGCTTTGGAATACCTCGCGCGATTGTAAGCGATAGGGGGACGCATTTCTGCAACACCCAGATGGCTATGACGTTAGCTAAATACGGATGATGCGGGTAAATCGGCAAGCGCACCTGTCGCACAAGTAATAAAGTTTTGGGAATAAATCCCCGAGTGTCGGTCTCTTGAGGAATGCAATTAGCGTAGAACGGCAACAGTACTGAGAATATCATTATGAGAGTTATAAATAGAACAAAAAGGAAATAGAGGACTTGAGAGAATGTGGATGTTTGATCTACTGAACTAGTAAAAGCTATGCGGGTCGAAGGCACCGCTTCGCAAGGTGGAGTGGGTTTATCGGTCGCGATGCCGAACTTCAGTTGGGCGAGTGGAAGGGAAGCTAATGGATTGAAGTGTTCTTGTGTGGAGTGCAACCGGATAAGACAAGAGAATGGAGTGGATGTGGGGTGAGCGAGGCACATTCACAGACAATACTCACAAGCAGAAGAAAATACTAACATTCCATTAGCTATAAAATAAACTTGATGTTCATGGATGGAAATGTTCATTACACTGCTCAAAACATTCATACTACAGAGGAATGGCAAGAGGAGTAAACCAAAAGAGAGTGAAGATCCACCGCGGGTCGTGGCCGGAGTAGCGAGTTGTCAATCCACTTCCCGGCTCAGTCCAAGGAGGCTTCCGGTACCAACGAGTTGTCAGCTCGAAGGCCTTTAAGTCCGTTCTCTAGGTTATCTACTTCACCAACTCCGCAGGAAAGCTTGGAGTTGAAGTCATCAATGGCCGAGGGCTTCGCCGGAGAGTTGAAAAAGCTTCGGAGTAGTTGGCAATGGCTTCCCGACGAAGGTGGAGGTGATGGAGCAGCTGGAGAAGTGAAATGGCGATTCCCGCGCACTCTCCGATCGCAGCAAAATGACAGGCGTTGACCTAAATAGCGGAGCGGGGCCTTAAATACAGAGGCAGTAGAAGCAGTGCGCACGATCAGTGGCGCACGACCAGTGGTCGTGCGCACTGTAGGTCGATGATCGTGCGCCTTTTCCAAATAGACCTACAACCTGGACAAGAAGCATCAGCATATATGCGCACGAGTAGTGGCGCACGACCAGTGGTCGTGCGCACTATGGCCAGTGCTCGTGCGATTACCGAGATAGGATTAGGAAAAATGGAATGTAATGCGCACGATCGGTGGCGCACGACCAGTGGTCATGCGCAATAAGTCCAGTGGTCGTGCGCAGTATTCCTGCAACGTCGGTGTCTCCCGAGCGGTTCCGGAGCACGCACACGACCACTATACCAGCAGAAGGGGCAGATAGGCCACCAGAACGTGCACACCACATCCCCGAGATAGGGCTAAAGAATAACAACAAAATAGAAACACAGAAAGCACATAGAAGCGGGCCTACAGTGCACTTAATCGTGAAATAGGTACATAAGCACAAATAAGCAATAAAGGCTCTCAAGTGTAGTGCTAAGACGATAAAACTAGCCCAGATGAGTCCAAAAATCAGTGTAAAATGTGGACTCATCACTCCCCCAGACTTAACCATTTGCACGTCCCGAGCAAATCATTACTCCGTGGACTAGAAGCTAGCTAACTGGCTCAGAAATTTCAAAAAGAAGTAAGACGAGAAATCAAATATATCATGGGTATAGAAGATATAATAGAAAAACTTTTTAATTATACGATGTAGTTTAAACTATTCGACAGACGTAAATAAATATTGTAATTGCTCAAAATTAGAATTCTGGAGAATCTTGCAATCATGTGGAGGAAGAAAGTAGGAAGGCCACTAAGGTGAGCATTGCCAAAGATCGGGACTCGGGATCACCTCCAAAGGAATCCACCAATGTCGGGGACCATACGCTTGCACGTTCGCACTCTCTCCACGGCGCGGGTTAGACGCAAGCGTGAATCAGTAGGACTTGTAGGATGAAATGGGGCTTAGGCGACGGCTTGGTAGTCAAAGATAAACATGAAGGCTTTATGCAACCAAAGCGAGCGAAAACAACCCAAACCAAAACAGCCACTTAGAAATGAATGGGGCACACGCCCCCAGACTTATCTTGAAATCCGGGTGTGAACACGGCTGAACCCGACCAAAATCAATAAAGAGGATGGGGATCAAAATCTCAAAGCAATTCTTTCATATTTTTCTCTCTTTTGCGCGAATCGACTTTTTATTTTCGTAAATTTTGTTTTTTATTCTGCGCTAGCAATCCCCAAACGGAGCAATCAAAACGTGAATAAATTCAGCACCCCCAAAATTAATGTCCACGTATCACAACCTCGGCAAAACAGTAAATACACATCAGCTCAAGCATTTGATTGCGATGGTGGGTTTAGCTTCAGGCCTTGGTGAAAGTGAGTGGAGCTGGATCAAAGGAAGTGTAGGCACAAATTTGGCATGCAATGGTTAACAGGTAGGAACGGCTAAACAAGGCTCAAACTAGCCAAAATGAAGGCCTACGTCATGCTCACGCTTAACTAACCGTGCACCAATGCTTCGAGAGTAGCTTAGGGCAAGTTCTTAGCCACCGAGAAAGATGATCCTTCCTCCCGACTCGAGCAATACGAGTCTAGTGGCGGCTACACACATTCCTACACTATCGTTCGATTATCCCAGATTCAGATTTTGAGCAGTACAAACAATATGTACGTTTGCAAAAAAAAAATCTATGAGCATAAAGAAAAATTAATTCTATCCTAACTCTACACAAACCATGAGTATTCGATTAGGAGCACTGCATGAGTTTCGAACTACTCAATCCTGAAATACTAAACCAGTACCACTATTTTAAAGTTTACACAAAAGCAATAAATTTGACTCGGGTTGTGCGCGTGGGTAAGAGCGCACTCGTGTGGGTGATTCAGCGTGTGCAACATAAAGCAAGAAATAAGTAAACAAGAAACTGGAATGCAACAGAAAGTGTGGTGTAGTGACCACAGGCATGCTCCCCCCCCCCCCATACTTAAAGTCAACAACTAGTAAAAATCAGCAAGTCATATTTGATAAACAGCTAGGGTAGGAAGTACCTATGCTCAAAATTGAGCATACCAATCGTGCAATGAGATGTCCAAATGCGGCCAAGTTGCCGCGCCTCAAATATTCCTGCACCTGCGATTGAAGGATGCCAGCCAAACAAAATATGGAAATAGGAATATATGAATATATAAAAAGAAATCAAAACACAGCATAGGACCAAGCGGTCCAACTTGGGTTGTCTCCCGAAAGCCCTTTTGTTTACCGTCCTTAAGGTGGACCAAATACCTGTCTTAGCAGTTCAAATAGAGAGTTCTTGGCAGTAGCAAAAGGAAACAAAATTAAAAGAAGAGCAACCAGCATTCAACAAGTAGCGAGAAAGAGGATGGAAAGAGGAATGAGAGTGGTGCAATCAGCTATAAGCAGATTTATGGTAAGTCTCTCTGGTGGGATGCGAGAGAACAGCAGAGTGTCTTTTTGCATTCGGGGTGGGCATTGTCCCATTACTGCGAGTGCACTCTTTCTCACGCCTGAAGGCAGCGTAGCGCTCTCCGCGTAAACGCTTGGCCTCTTTCAGTTTCTCCACCGTGGGAGACTTCCAATGGAGGTAGGCTGTGTGGTTTATTGGTGTCGTGGTTTGTGGCGGCCTATCCGGCACCGTGACGGCAACCGGATCTGCCCAAGCTACAGATCATTTAACAGAATTATACAAATTAGTGTCCAGGGATTTCTCCCGAATAAAACTTGGTTCGCCATGCTCAACAACAGAGTTGGCTGGCAGTAGAAAGGTAGTCATGGCTTGGGTACAATTGATCCCTTCGTGGACCAGTAGCTCTTGCTTTTCATCGACTTACTGAGGGAGTCCTTTCTTGGGCGTCTCCTCCAGATGTGCTTCCAATGCGGGGAGACCTGAATCCAGCTTGATATCTGTGACACTCAGAGAATTGTTATTTTGGATGGGAGAAGAATGTATGGATGTGTTATCGAGCGTGGACTCTTCGTTTGGCCAATTGACACTGCCTTTGGAAAAGTCGAGGGATGCGCCACTAGCTGTTAGGAATGGGACTCCTAATATAGGAATGGAGTTATTGTCCTGTGGTCCCAAAACCTGGAAGTCAGTGGTGATACTTGTGCCGTTAACCTCGATTTCAACGTCCCGAACACCGCCCTCAGTGTCAACCAAATTGCCATTAGCTAAGATAAGCGATTTCCGATTTTCAATGTCAACTTGTAACTTCATCTTCGCAACATCTTGCAAAGTGAGTATGTTGCTGGATGCCCCGGAATCGCATAATGCTGGAGTGTCGATGTTATTGATTTTACAATTAATGACAAGTTCGTTGCGGTTTCCCGAAGTGTCCTCCCCAAGGCGCTTTCCCTGTTCATGGGGGTTCTTTTCAGTGTTGCTCGGTAAGTTGCCTTGGGTGCGCTCGGAAACCACTTGAGCCAATTGGCCCAATTGTGCCTCCAGTTTGCGCATCGAGGCGGCCTGATTTGTCATGTTAGTTTGGGAAATCTCAACGAACTTCTCGAACATCTCTTCCAAAGAATTTTTCTTAACGATGGGGGGCCCATGGGAATAAATCGGTTGAGGCGGCCGCGGTTGGCTGCCGGAAGCATACGCATCGTTTTGATGCTGCCCCGGTTGCCATCTTTGGCCAGATGCGTTAGGATTCCAAGAAAAGTTGGGGTGATTTCTCACCCCCGGGTTGTAAGTATTCCCGTAAGGCACTCTCCTGTTTTGATTGGCAACAAAATTAACAGACTCATTCAGAAACAAAGATTCATCTTGTACCTCAACTCCTAAGCATTCGAAGTTGTGATGATCGGTGCTTCCGCACCCTTGACATGAGATTGCCATCACTGGGGCGGCAGGAGCAGGCTTGGGGATATCCAAGGCAAACACTCCACTGGTGCTTCGTGGGATGTTTCTTCCAGCAGTCCAGTAAGCACTGTGGGTGGCGGTGTCTTGTAAGACTTTCAGAGCATCATCTGGAGCAAGATTCATGATGGTTCCTCCGGAAGCAGCATCGATCATGGCTCGGTGGTGGGGATCAATAGCAAAGTAGAAACTTTCGACGAGATTCCACGTTTGGAATCCATGATTAGGGCACTTCCTCAGTAGCTCGTTAAAACGCTCCCAAACTTCGGCTAAACTTTCTTGATCGGCTTGCCGGAAGTTGGCTATTGCGCGCCTCATGCTCACGATCTGATCCACCGGATGGGACTTAGCTAGGAATTTTGTGGTCAAAGCCTCCCAGGTTGTGGTTGTTCCATATGGGAGGGAGTGAAGCCATGTCTTGGCTTTGTCCCTTAATGAAAAAGGGAAGAGGCGGAGCTTGACTGTTTCGTCTGGGATTCCAGCGTAGCGGAATGTGGCGCAGATTTCGGAGAATTCTATAAGGTGAAGATGGGCGTCTTCAGTGGCCATTCCGGAGAACTAAGCGTTGTTCTGAATGATATTCAGAATAACTGGTTTAATCTCGAACTGTGGATTGGTGATAGCAGGTCCGAAACCGGGGTATATGCTCCCGACAGTAGGTGTAGTATAATCCCTCATGGTGCGAACCTGGGGAGGGTTCACTTCATTTTCGTCGCCATTTATGTCGACATGAGGTATCCCTCCAACTCGGTTACCTGCATCAATATTCAGTTGGTCTCCCATTGGGGAAAAAATGATGGCTGCGGCGCGTCTTCGTGCTAGGAGAGTACGTTCGATCTCTGGGTCGTAGGCGACAAAATCTCTTGTAGCTCGGCCTTGCATTCACTGTGGCAAACACTACACACTATAAGGAAACAGCAGTCAAAACAAAACAATACTAACTCTTATAACAATATTTGAAGTCATCCGAAGTCGCTCTATAGTTGCATTCCCCGGCAATGGCGCCAAAAACTTGATGCGTGTAAATCGGCAAGCGCACCGGTCGCACAAGTAATAAAGTTTTGGGAATAAATCCCCGAGTGTCGGTCTCTTGAGGAATGAAATTAGCGTAGAACGGCAACAGTACTGAGAATATCGTTATGAGAGTTATAAATAGAACAAAAAGGAAATAGAGGACTTGAGAGAATGTGGATGTTTGATCTACTGAACTAGTAAAAGCTATGCGGGTCGAAGGCACCGCTTCGCAAGGTGGAGTGGGTTTATCGGCCGCGATGCCGAACTTCAGTTGGGCGAGTGGAAGGGAAGCTAATGGATTGAAGTGTTCTTGTGTGGAGTGCAACCGGATAAGACATGGGAATGGAGTGGATGTGGGGTGAGCGAGGCACATTCACAGACAATACTCACAAGCAGAAGAAAATACTAACATTCCATTAGCTATAAAATAAACTTGATGTTCATGGATGGAAATGTTCATTACACTGCTCAAAACATTCATACTACAGAGGAAGGGGAACAGGAGTAAACCAAAAGAGAGTGAAGATCCACCGCGGGTCATGGCTGGAGTAGCGAGTTGTCAATCCGCTTCCGGGCTCAGTCCAAGGAGGCTTCCGGTACCAATGAGCTGTCACCTTGAAGGCCTTTAAGTCTGTTCTCTAGGTTATCTACTTCACCAACTCCGCAGGACAGCTTGGAGTTGAAGTCATCAATGGCCGAGGGCTTCGCAGGAGACTTGAAAAAGCTTCGGAGTAGTTGGCAATGGCTTCCCGACGAAGGTGGAGGTGATGGAGCAGCTGGAGAAGTGAAATGGCGATTCCCGCGCACTCTCCGATCGCAGCAAAATGACAGGCGTTGACCTAAATAGCGGACCGGGGCCTTAAATACAGAGGCAGCAGAAGCAGTGCGCACGATCAGTGGCGCACGACCAGTGGTCGTGCGCACTGTAGGTCGATGATCGTGCGCCTTTTCCAAATAGACCTACAACCTGGACAAGAAGCATCAGCATATATGCGCACGAGCAGTGGCGCATGACCAGTGGTCGTGCGCACTATGGCCAGTGCTTGTGCGATTACCGAGACAGGATTAGGAAAAAGGGAATGTAATGCGCACGATCGGTGGCGCACGACCAGTGGTCGTGCGCAATAAGTCCAGTGGTCGTGCGCAGTATTCCTGCAATGTCGGTGTCTCCCGAGCGGTTCCGGAGCACGCACACGACCACTGTACCAGCAAAAGGGGCAGATAGGCCACCAGAACGTGCACACCACATCCCCGAGATAGGGCTAAAGAATAACAACAAAATAGAAACACAGAAAGCACATAGAAGCGGGCCTACAGTGCACTTAATCGTGAAATAGGTACATAAGCACAAATAAGCAATAAAGGCTCTCAAGTGTAGTGCTAAGACGATAAAACTAGCCCAGATGAGTCCAAAAATCAGTGTAAAATGTGGACTCATCAACGGAGTCACGCACAAACTTGCCACCCCCTACCACCCGCAAACTAGTGGCCAAGTAGAGGTAATCAATCAAGAGATAAAGCGCATATTAGAGAAAATCGTTCCACTTAACAGGAAAGATTGGTCCATCAAACTCGACGATGCGTTGTGGGCTTATTGTACCGCATACAAAACCGCAATTGGCTATACGTCGTATCGATTATTCTACGGCAAGCGTGTCATCTCCCCGTAGAATTAGAACATCGCGCTCTTTGGGCTTTAAAACTCTTAAATCTCGACGCTAACTTAGCCGCCCAAAATATAAAACTGCAACTAAACGAGCTCGATGAATGGCGTGCAAATGCTTACGAGAGCAATAAGTTCTATAAGGAGCATTCTATATTTTATCACGACCGAAAACTCAAGCCCCAAAAAACTTTTTCTCTGGGCGATCTTGTCCTTCTATATAATTCACGACTTAGACTTTTCCCCGGGAAACTTAGATCACGTTGGTCCGGCCCCTTAAAAGTTGAAGAGGTTTGTCCATATGAGACTGTACTCGTCTCCCACCCGGATAGAGGATCATTTAAGGTGAACGGTCATCGCTTAAAATTATACATAGCAGGCGATCCTGTGGGCAGTAATTTTGAATCCATAACCCTCCTCAATATATAAACCGTCACAATAGTCAAGCTACATGACTATAAACAAAGCGCTCCTGGGAGGCACCCCATGTTTATCTTTTTCGCTATTTCTTTACTTTTTCTTTGTTATTTTCTTAATAATGCAGGGTTCCTAAACTACGCCTTCCCCACCTCCTTTCAGGGAAGCTTCTACCCCCCCCCCCCCCTCTTTCCTTTCTTTGTACATATTATCTTTCATATCTGTACTGCATACTTACGTTACAACATTGGGGACAATATTGGACTTAAGTATGGGGGTATTTTCGTGCTTTCTTTTCTGCACTTGTACTTTCTGCATTTCAAAAATCAAAAATCAAAATTATAAAACATAAATTCCAAAAAAACTTATAAAACAAAAATTCAAAAAACAATTATAAAACCAAAATTCCAAAAATATTTAGTTTCCATTGGTAAAACTCTTTGTAAATATTTTTGTAAATAATCTTCTCTCTCCCCCTTCCTTTTCACCAACATTCTTGTAAATAATGTCTCTTTTTCTCGCAATTTTTGCAAAACTGGAAAACACCTAAAAAAAATATAATAAGTTAAAAATTTCAAAAAAAGAGTAAAACTAAACAAAAATTCAAAAAAATAATAATAAATCAAAAACACAAAAAATGATAAAAACTCTAAAAATCCAAAAAATGTTTTGAAACTAATAAATCAAATATTTCATTTCTTGATCTTCTTGCTATCCAAAAATTTTGTTTTGAGTTTATTTATATGTGAATTTTATTAATTTTTTGTTTGTTATTCGTTTGTTAATTATTGATTGAAAATTTTAAATATCCGGGGTTAAGTTTTAAAGAATCCATTATGCTTTGTTAAAAATAGCAAACTCGTTTTAGGCACTACTTCTAATTTTTCATTGATAGGAGCACGTGTATTATGTTAGAAAATAACGACTATAGAATTCAATTATGTTTACTTTTAGCTTTCTGAAAAATTGGAACGTACAATTTATTAAGGTTGCTCTCAAAAATTTTTTTAATTAAAAGTCTAGTTTTTTTCTCCCCTTATCATGCCTTACTTGGCATGATAAAATTTTTATCCATAAAAGATCCTATGTCAATGAGAATAAGATTTCATTCCGTAAACATAGGCACCCAATAATTTAAAAAGATTATATGTTATGGAGTAACAGGATAAAATTCATTACTCCTACACATATACATTGGGTCAATTTTATCTTTATGAAGAAAAAAATGATATTAGGGAAATAAGATTTCATTTTCTGAAAAATCCAAAAAGAAAAATATGGAGGTTCGAGAAAAAACTACCTCACCTCAAAATCCAAACCCTCTTCATAAACCAACATCAACCCCCCTTAGCCAATTTCATGATTCTAGAATTAATTCAAAAATCTTTTTGAGAACATAATTTGTAAATTGCATTATTTCGAGTAAAACTCCTATAAGCTAAAGTTCATATAATTTCAAACTATTTTTTATTAATCTAACCATTACAATTATTGTTTTCTATTTGATTACATCAAAAAGTCTTTTGGCCAAAACTTTTGCGCTATTTAAATCATCTACATAATTTTAGGACTTAACTCTTACACCCCGTATATTTATTTAGATCTCTCTTATAATTAATTAAGCGGTAGCTAAACTTAGAATTTTTTCTATTCCTTATAAGTTCACCTCAAACTTTTGCTCTGCAATAACAAAAGCTTAAGTATGGGGGTATTTGATGAGTTGTAAATATACCTATTTTATAGTATTTTTATTATGTCATTTTAGTTTAATTTTGTCTTTTTTAGTTAGTTTTATTTAATAAATTGCTTTATTTTTGTACTAACTTAACTTAATTTTGATTCCTGCAATTTTTCAGAAAAAGTCAAAAAAATGACCTGACACGCCCTAGTACACGCCCGTGACCAGGTCGTGACACTTCATTTCATGTGGAATCAGAAGAATTTGATGAGAAAAGTTTGACACACCCAGGGTCACGCCGTGTCATTTGACATGCCCCGTGACCATGGCCCGTGACACTCAAGCTCGATGAAATTCGCTCGATGATCATCGACCAAGCCGACACGCCCCGAGTCACGCCCGTGACCGGGGAGGTGACTCCTCCACCTGGCCGACAAACTACCACTGGCAACTTTCGACGCAGGCGGTGCCCAGTTCAACCTCCCCGTCATGCCCGTGTACTTTGGGTCACGCCCATGACCAGGGGCGAGCTTTCTACGTGGACCTTCCGAAGTCAACAATGCCATCAATCGCCGAATGACACGCCCACCGTCACGCCCGTGACCTGGGTCGTGACCGCTGCATTTTCAGCAGCTATGTGAAATCGTCGTCAATCACCGAAATCTGACGTGAATAGTGCTGACACGCCCCCGACATGCCTGTGTCAGAGGGCGTGTACTTGGAAATTTTTGCCTATAAAAGGCCAGCTGCTGTATGAGTTAAGGGTTCCAAATTTTTGAACCATTTTGATGAGTAAGGGCTGCTGTTTGGAGCTATTGTAGTGCTATGTAAGGATTCCCCCCCCCCCTTCTTTTGAAGTTTGTTTGTTTAAGCTTTTGTAATCAACCTATTTTGTTAATAAAATCGTTATTTTTCTTATCCCTACAATGCATTGGAATGTCCTTGAAGGCCTCCTTTTCATCAATCTTATGTACTTTTGTTTTCATTTTCATATTACGTGTGTGCGTTTATGAGTTAAAATTGTGAAATTTATTCTTTAAAATGAAAAACTGTTTGCCTAATTTTCATTTTTATCAAAATTTCTAGTCGTTATTATAGCCATTTTTCTTATCAAAATTGGTTAGACTTAGGATTTTTATTTTCATTTTCTGCTACTTTTTAAACTCTTTTACAAATATATAAGAATGAATCAAGCATTATTTTAGTTTTTCAACAACTTTGATTTTAGCAAATACGTAAAAAGATTTTTGCTTAAACAATTTTTTTTTCAACTTTTTATGGATTTCTGTCAAAATCTAACGGTAAAATGCAAACGTTTTAATTTTTCAAGCACTTGCTTTTCTCACCTTAATTTGAAAACTCATTCCTCAAATAATTTTTATTTTGCTTTTTTATGCATTTCTACGGCACTCCAGCGGTAGAAATGCAGTTGTTTTAATTTTTCGATAACTTTGTTTTTTCTTAATTTTTTTCTCATGCGTGCGTGCATGTATGAGATAAGTTTATTGTTTTCTCCAATTATGTAGATAGTGTGTGTGTGCGCGCATTTATTTCTGACTACTCGTTAAGAGTTAAATGGTGTGTCTTTAATTTTTCACCTACTCATTTGAGTAGGATTTGCAAGTGTGAGTATTTACTTTCTGCAGTGTGAGTATTTCATTTTTTTTCGTGTGTGTGTGTGTGTTTTAATTTCAGTAAGTTTGTGTGTTTTTATTTTCCGCCTAATCATTTGAGTTAAATGGCTGGATTTTATTTTAGTAGGACTTGTGTGTTTTTATTTTCCGCCTACTCGTTTGAGTTAAATGACTGGATTTTATTCAAGTAGGACCTGTGTGTTTTTACTTCCGCCTACTCGCTAGGAGTTAAATGGCCAGACTTCATTTCCCTCCTACTCGTTTGAGTAGGACTTGTAATTTTCATCTTTTATTTACCGCTTACTCATTTGATTTAAATGGCAGGTTTTTATCTTCCACCTACTCGCTAGGAGTTAAATGGCCGGACATTATTTCCCTATAAATATTTGATATTGACTTGTAATCGCATTTACTTTTGCCTACTCGTTTGAGTAGGATTTGCTTTCATTTCAGTCCTACTCATTTGAGTAGGACTTGTAAATTTTCAGGTTATATTTCCCGCTCACTCGTTTGAGTGGGACTTGCAATTTCAATTATGCAATTTTCTCTTATTTGTAACTTAGTTTTATTTCTGTCTCTTTATTATGTGTTTGGATGAGTGTGAGTGTTGTTATTTGTAGTAACGTTTCTAAAATTAGGTTATCTTGCTTTTCTTCTTATTTTCTTTATAACCTTTCAGCGAATAGTTTAGAACTCTCTCCCAAACAAACTCATAAAGTTATCCCCATTCCTATGAGTGGCTAATCGCTTTTAGCCCTCAATATCGAAGAGCATTGGGATAAAAAAATGTTTTAAATAATTAAAGTTCTTATTTTTCTATTTAATTAAAAACTTAAGGTTTATCCCGGGTTAACGACACGTAGAACCACATACCGATGTGTGGGCTCTATTTCCGTTATCCATACACTAGCTAGCCGAGAGTTCGTGCGTATGTACTGATCACCCCTGGGTAAATAAAGTTCTGCACTAACCCTCGAGAGAGGAGGCGCACTAACTCTACCAGATTGGGTTCCCCACCCAATAGCGGGGTTCTTAGCGTACTGCAGGTATTAAGAGGAATCCTTCGTCGGACGAGAGCCCGGTCGAATAGTCTTAATATCCAGGTGAGCGATATTCCTAGAGATAGGTGAGCTCATATTTTTGGAACCTCCACGGCCAAGTTTCCGCTTTAATTAAATTGAAACTTTAGATCTCTAGTTATTCAAATATATTTTTAATCATAACGTAATTCGATACCGAGTGTTATCTCTTCATCATTTTTAATTTTAATCTATTTTCGTTCTATTTTAGTTTAAATCAACAACTTACTATGTCAGTAAAACAATAGTGCGTTCGGAGCAGTAGGGATAATCAACCCGTTCTTGGGAAATTTATGATCTAGATATTCCTTCGAATATTCTGTATTACTTGTGATAGGTGCACTTGCCTACCTAAGCAAGCCCACGACGATCGACTTATCGAACCAACCACCCTCATAAGATTTTGTTCACGGGCTCATCAGATTCTCTCTCCAAAGCTACGATTGCTACTGGAACTGCAAGTGGTGGTCTCTTTTTTCTTGATCAAGACATTGCTTTTTCTTCTTCGTCGTCCCTTTAACAATGGCATCATCGTCCTGGTCATCCTCCTTCTCGCCTCATTCATCAACTTTTTCCAGAACTTCCTTCAGAGGATTTTCCTTTGAATTGTGAGGCCTGTGAGTTGAACAAACGTCATCACTCCTCTTTCCCAGCTCTAACGGGACGTAGTTCTTCGCGTCCTTTTGAACTAGTTCACTCTGATATCTGGGGTCCTTCTCCTACTTCCATTGTTGGTAGAGGTAGCTTATACGTTGTTATGTTTATTGATGATTTCTCTAGGTGCACTCGGCTGTATCTCTTGAAGGATCATTCTGAGCTATTCACTGTGTTCAATATATTTTATGATGAGATCTCCACACAATTTCGTGTGCCCATTCAAGTTATTTGTACTGATAACGCCAAGGAATATATAAGCCATCAATTCTCTGATTTTTGTACGATCTATGGCTTGATTCATCAAACAACTTGTCCATATACCTCTCAACAGAATGGCGTTGCTGAACAAAAGAATTATCATCTCTTGGATGTTGCTTGCAGCCTTTCATTACAAATTAGTGTCCCTCGGTCTTATTAGGGTCATGTTGTTCTCCTCCCTTGCAATCTCATCAATCGTATTCCCTTGTCTATTCTTCAGGGAAGGACTAGTTTTTTATTTTATATCCCGAGGCCGAACCATTTCCATTACCACTTAAATTTTTTGGATGTACGATGTTTGTTCACATACCTTCTCCTGGATGTGACAAACTTTCTCCTAGATCTGTTAAATGTATATTCCTTAGTTAATGTCCTACTCAGAAGGGCTATCGTTCTATTGATCCTCTTCTGTGCAAATAATACGTTTCCACTGATGTTATATTTTTTTAAAATACACCATATTTCTCTCCTACTTCCCCTCTTTTGCCCTCTGATACTTCTTCTTCCCTGCCTCTAATCTCAGCACTTCGCTAGAGCCATTTCTTTCCACCTCTGCTCCTGTTGCCCCGCCTCTTTCTCTAGAGCCTGATGTAATGCCCTTGGAGCCTTCTGTGCATGTTCCATGGTCTCCTCTTTCTTCTGACATTGCTTTGCCTCCTCTGGTCAACAGCGATCTTGATCTTCCCATTGCCCTGTGGAAGGGTGTTCAATAATATACTCAGCATCCTATTGATGTTATTATCTCTTATGCTCAGCTTTCCCCGAATGGCAAGCATTTTGCTCTTTCTATCTCTTCTACTGTCATCCCAGCAACGTATCAAGAGGCTCTTGCTAGTCCTCAGTGGAAGGATTCTATGGATGAAGAAATGAACACATTAACTGAGAGAGGCACTTGGACTCTTGTTCCCCCACCTCTGGGCATTGATATTGTTGCTTGTTGGTGGGTCTTTGTGGTTAAGTATCTTCCAAATGGATTTTTTGATCGCTATAAGGCAAGGCTTGTTTCCAAAGGGTTTACTCAGACATATGTTGTGGACTTCTTTGATACTTTTTCTCTTATTGCTTGCATCAGCACTATACGTGTTCTATTCTCAGTAGCTATTAATTGAGACTGGGATATGTTTCAGTTAGATGTGAAGAATGCTTTCCTCTATAGAGATTTGCAAGAGGTGGTTTACATGTAGCAACCTCCAGGGTTTGTTGCACAGGGGGAGTCTCTGGTGTGCAAACTTCAAAAAGCAATTTATGGCTTAAAGTAGAGTCCATGAGCTTCGTTTGTCAAGTTTAGTAGAGTTGTTTCTCATATTGGGTTCAATCGAATCTCTGCTGATCATTCTATATTTATACGCAAGATTACTAAAGGATTTGTGGTTCTTGCTATCTATGTTGATGATATTGTTCTGACTGGGGATGCTAAAGAACGCATTGATCTAGCCAAACGACATCTTCAGCAACATTTTATTACTAAGGATATGGGAACTCCGAAGCACTTTTTACGAATTGAGATTTCGCAAAAGAGGAAATCGGTGGTTCTTTCACAGCGAAAGTATGTGCTAAATCTCTTAAAAGAAATCGGTCTTATTGGCACGAAACATGCTCGTTGCACGATGCCGGTTGGAGGTGATAAAGGGTGGACTGATGATTCTCCTCTTCTTGCAGATTTCACTATATACAGGCAAATTATAGGCAAACTCATTTATTTGACTGTTACTAGACCAGATATCTACTATGTAGTTGGAAAGGTCAGTTAGTTTATGCAGACTCCTAGAGAGTGTCATCTTCGGTCTGCCATGAAGATTCTGGATTATGTGAAAGGATCTCCAGGAAAGGGCTTGTTGTTTCAGAAGAGTTGTCACCAGAAGATTGAAGCATATTCGGATGCTAGCTATGAAGATAACAAGGAAGATAGAAAGTCTACGTCAGGTTTTTGCATCTTTATAGGATGAAACCTTGTTAGCTAGAAGAGCAAGAAGCAGGAAGTGGTTTCAAGGTCAAGTGCTGAAGCAGGGTATAGGAGCATGGCCTCAACTACATGTGAGTTAAAATGGCTACGAGCACTTATGCTTGACTTGGGAGAAGTCTACGACCATCCTCTTCCTATATTCTATGATAATAAAGCCTCTATTTACATATCAAAGAATCTTATCTTTCATGAGAGGACAGAGCACATTGAGTTGGATTGCCATTTCATTAGAGAAGAGGTATTGAAAAATCAGATATGTACTCCCTTCGTCACTTCTTATAAAGAACTGGCAGACTTCCTCACAAAACTAATTTCCGCTTCAGATGTTTGTAGCAAGCTGGGCATGGTTGGCATATACGCTCCAGCTTGAGGGGGAGTGTTAGAAATTGGTGGTTTGTCTCTCTAGTCAGGCAGTCAGCAGCTCGGGTGGTCTGGAGGTTAGTCCTGCCAGCTAGTTCAGGCAGTATGTTTGCCTGGCGGGTTGGTGCAGCAGTCTAGTAGTGATCCTATGCTGGCGGTCTGGTGTTTAGCCGGCCTGGTGGAAACCCGCGGTTGTGGTATGGAGGCTTGCCACAACAGCGGTCTGATGCTTAGCCGCAACTACGGTTTGGTGGCAACCCGCAAATGCGGTCATGTGGCAACCCGCGGCAATGGTCTGTTGATTAGCCGCAACTACGGCCAGGTGGCAACCCGCAGTTACGGTCTTGCAGCTAGCCCAGCGGCCTTCCCTGGCGGACTAGCGGTTTCCCTTGGTGTTGTAGGGTGGTTTTTTATTTTTTTTATAGTGTATGATTTGACATTGTCAACACGTATAAGCCGCGTGGATTGTATTTAGTACCACATCATTTGTTATATTCTGTCATCTCCCCCAGTTTCTATAAATAAGGGGGCATACCTATGTAATCTTTATCTTTTTGGAGCAATAATGTTTGTGGTTTATTTAGCACTTTTTTGATTTCTTACAGGTTCCATGAAACTTCCCATCTACAAGAAGGAGAGTTTTGAAATCTGGAAAGAGAGGGTCCGACTGTTTATGGAAGCCTCTGACCCAAGGATATTTGTGAAAGTCAAAGAGGGACCTTTCATCCCTATGAAGGTCTCAGTTCTGGATGTAACAGTCTTGACACCAAAGGCATATTCTGAAATGACCAAGGATGAGGTCATAATGGCAACATTGGACAAGAGGGCACAGAACATTATTGTTAGTTCCATAAATGATTATACCTTTCAGAATCTGGTTCACTGCCAGACCTCCAAGGAGATGTGGGACACCTTGGTGGTCTACATGGAGGGAACTCAAGAGGTCGGAGATGATGGGAAGTCCATGCACAACCAAGAGTATGAGGCTTTTAGGTGGTCCAAGGGAGAATGCATAGTTGATTGCCATGAAAGATTCTTCAGGATAGTGAATGAGCTGAAGACCTATGGGAGGGCCTTCAGTCATTATGAACTTAATTACAAGTTCCCGATGTCTCTCACTAGAGACTGGGACACCAAGATCTGTGTCATCAGAGAGGTGGCAAAGAAAGCTAACACTCCACCTCATACACTATTTGGATAGCTACTCTCTTATGAGATGCAGCTGGCTGCCAGGAAAGAGGATGAGACCATCAGCAAATCGCAGGCCAAGGAAAAGTCTTTGGCCTTCATAGCATACAACACCAGGAAGAGCAAGGAGAGGATTCCCACTCCTATAAGAAGGCCTGCTGATTCAGACAGCACAGGGCCAAGCTCATTTGACAGCAGCTTGTCAGATGAAGGCTTTGTTGCCTTCTCCAGGAAGCTCCAGAAGCTGATGAAGAAAAAAGAGTGAAGGAGCAGACCTTCCTCCTCTTCTCATCACAGGAAGAATCACTCCAAGGTAGGTAGGTATGATTCTAAAACTAGTAAACATAGTTCCTCTAAAGTTGTTTGGTACTATTGTAGCAAACCTGGGCATGTGATAGCTAACTGCCTTGTCAAAAAAACACAGGCTGGTGAGAAAAAGGTCTACAAACATAATTGGAAGAAGGAAAGTCCTTCATTGCAAAGAAGGAAAAGAGCTAGAGTGATTCTGACGCAGCATCTTCTGAGTCTGAGGAAGAAGAAGCCTACATAGGGTTGGTTTCTGCTGAAGAAGTAGCTGAAGTAGAAGCTGAATACTATCCAGCTGTCAGGATAGGAATCAATGCCCCACTGTCACACTCAGATAGTGACTCGGAGGAGGATGATGAGGATGAATGTACAACCCCATATACAGCGAGTGGGATCTATAGGATCCAGACCAGCTAATTTTTGATTTTTTGTCCCAAGCGAGCCGGGCCACTGGGGTCGAGTCCACTCGACGCCTTCCGCCTCACGGTCGAGTAAGGCTTGTTCACCTGATGCCTCCCACCACGGCATTGGGTGGGGTGAGGTCTGTTAACACCTCTCTTGGCGTCGAGTGACATCTCGGCAGATCCGTCAGCTCGCCCATGTGGGGTTGAGCGAAATAGGGGCGAGTGGAGTGACAGACTCGCAATCGCCCATGGCTCTAGGCAGGCAATTAGCGAGTGGGGCATTTTTGGCCCGCACCCGCCTAGTGCTATATGGAGGCAAGAAGTGCTAGCACCATCGAGCACTCACCACCCCATGCGAGTGGAGGTTTTCAGGGATGACTCACCTAGAGTTGTGTGCTTTATTTTTACTATTTCATCCCTGCTAGACTGCCCATAGTGTAACGACCTAGGGAGGACCCCTAGCGTCGTCCGGCCCACCAGCAGCCCATGGTGGACCCATGGCACCAAGGTGGTACAGCCGAAATCTACAGGGCCTGCAGGCCGTACACCCCAACCAATCTCTGCATTTGTTTCTCAGCAGCGGAAGGTTGTTGGCACGCTGCTTCGAACCCGCAACCCTTAATAAGCAACCTTCAACAGTTCTCATCACCAAATGAGCTGCACTTTTTTGTTACGACCTAGGGAGGACCCCTAGAGCCGCCCGGCCCACCAACAGCCCATGGAGTACCCATGGCACCACGGTGGTACAACTGGAATCTACAAGGCCTGCAGGCTATACACCCCAACCAATCTCCACGCATGTTTCTCAGCAGTGGAAGGTTGTTGGCACGGGGCTTCGAACCCGCAACCCTGGATAAGCAACCTTCAACAGTTCTCATCACCAACTGAGCAGCTCAGTTGTTGTTGAGAACTGTTTAGGTTGCTTATCAAGGGTTGCGGGTTCGAAGCCCCGTGACAACAACCTTCCGCTGCTGAAAAACAGGCGTGGAGATTGGTTGGGGTGTACGGCCTGTAGGCCTTGTAGATTCTAGCTGTACCATCGTGGTGCCATGGGTCCTCCATGGGCTGCTGGTGGGCCGGGTGGCGCTAGGGGTCCTCCCTAGGTCGTTACACATAGCCTTTCATAACAGCAGATTTACGATGTTGGCAGGCCAATCTGTATTGCACGTAGCTGTTTAGAATAGCGGAGGTTGGCTGTTGGCACACCGTTTTCAAAAAACTATAAATAAACCCAATAGGGTACCACAGAAGGCATGCTTACTTGTGCCCTAGTCTTCTTGCGCTTTTTGAGGTATCCTTAGCTCAACACTTAGCTAAGGAGGGGAAGTGCTCTAAGATCTTTCGGGTGCATGGTGGGACCTCCATGCTAAAGCCTTGGGTTTATTTCTTGTTCTAAGTCTATAGTTGTTTGAGTTTGCGAGGGAGAAGTAAGTGTAAGATCACCCCTTCCCCAAGGGTTCGAACTCCACAAGAAGCCGATTTTCGATTTCAATATTTTGGTGCGGTGAGCGTGGAGAGTGATCAGCACTAAAAATATTTTGTGAGCTCGATGACTGGAGGTGAAGGACAAGGTTCGGGTAGGGCTGACTCGCCACCCCTCCCCCTCTATCCACCCCCGGGATTTTTGAGGATTTCCGTCAGTAGGTGCTTAGCCTCGTCAAGTTCGTACTTGGCACGCACATCGAGTGCTCGATGCTAGCAGTCCCTGGTTTCGTGACCCTAACCCTAGGCGAGAATGCCCCAATAGGTGACTTGCGAAGGTGGTAGCAGAGGAGGGGATGGAGCGAGATCTGTAGGGGAGAGTGTTGTTCCCCGGCTCAGCAAGTGGATGTTGGATCGGCGAGATGGCTGTGCGAGATACCCCGGCTAGCCCAACGGGGGGAGGCAGCCCCTTTAGTGGGTTGGTCTCATCTTCTCCAGTTCCAGAGGGGTTTCATGAGCTAGAAATATCCTACTACATAGGGAAGGACGATCCGGTTCAGCTCATCCAGTGGTTTGAGGATGTAGTGCCGATCCGACAGATGTCCGATGTGTTCAAGTGCAGACTCTTCGCCATCACCCTCAAAGAGAAGGCAAGAGATTGGTTCCACCAGTTGTTGGCCAACTCCATCAACTATTTCGAGGACCTACGCCAAGGATTCAAGTTGAGGTTCAACACATCCAAGAAGAGGAAGAGGGAGTCCGAGTCCCTATTCCACATCAATCAGGGGGTGAAAAAGACCCTTGGGAGCTATGTGGACCGGTTCCATGAGGAGGTCCTCCAGGTCCAGTAGATGTCAGGGCACACCCTGATGATGGCTGTGAACCCCAAAATCGGTGACCCTTCACAATACAACCAGCTCACTAGTCGCGGCCTACTCCAGGTTCCTCCTGGAGGTCGCTGCTTAGGCTGGGCAGACAGGCTTGTCTGTCCACTCGGGCCGCACAGCTTGGGCGGTCTCAGCGGTCTGACCGCCTAGGCCATGCATTGTCCCCTTGTTTGGTAGTGTCCGCGGACTGCTTCTGTAGTTCGCCCCTGCAGGCTGCGCTCCTTTTCAGCTTAACCACAAGCTTCTCTCCGCAGGCATATCTTTACCGGACTCGGTTGCCTATCCGCCAAGGTCGGCAACAAGCTACGTCCTTTGCGGGAATTGGATTCTTTCAGCTTACTCCTGAAGGTCTCTATTCAAGAAGACCAGACCGCTCAATCCGCCAAACAAAGGTGGCGACCTACCCCCAGGCCGCCAGCCAGCTACCTCAGCTTCCACCTCGCCAACACGCGCGGCATGTCTCGTCTGTCTGGCAAGTCGCTCAGCCCTTGTCAACCAGCAGCGTGTGCAGCTAGCTTCTTCAGTCCGCCTGCAGAGTGCGGACACTCAAGCTCTTTGGGTACCTGCAGAGACCAGCAGCAACACCCAGTTCACCGCGATCTGGGTGGACTCAAAGTACAGTCAAGCCTTCCAGTCCGCCTATGTGGATGAACAGCTCCAGCTCCACAGCAGGACTCATCTTCGGCGGACTCAACTTGTCAGCAGATGCGGACTCCGCGGACTCAGCGGATTCGCTATGCAGCCCACGTCTCCTTAGCCTCCAGCATCCGTCTCCCCAGCAGCAGGCGGACAATCTCAGCTCAGCAGCGGCGGACTCTGCGGACTCTCCTCGTAGTCTGCCACTCAGTCTCCCAGTTCGCCATCAGCAGCACCAGCTCCAGAAGCAAGTTCCAGTCTACGCGGCTTGTGGCGGACTCCTTCCTCTTCTCGCTCCAGTTTCTGTCTCACCGGGGGTAATGTCACCGCAAGCCGTTACTTCCTCGTGCCTATAAATAGAACCCCAGACCTCTCATGGAGGGTAGGTGGAGACACCCTGGAGGTCTCATCATTGCCAATGTGCTCACGCTTGAAGACTCCCGACAGCAAGTTCAGCTCTGCAGCCCCTGCGGACTCCTTTTCCTAGTCCGCCGCTTCTCTTCTCTTAGCCGCGCGCGGCCTGCCGGCCTGAGTTCCCAGTAAACGCAGTCTCTGTTCTTCCCTTAACCTTGCAGCCTGCCGACCTGGCTCCTCAGTCCGCACGGCCACTCCTGGCACTCCTTCCTTAGCCGCCAACTTTCTTTTTGTACCCATTTATTGCTTTCTTGTAAAGGTGTATTGCAAGCTGTAATAACTCAATATTAATAAAAGGAAAGCCCGTTGCAAGAGTGACATTTTAGCAGCGGCGGGCAGAGTCTGTTGTTGCCTCTGCTAGCGGCCCTTCGCTTCTCTTCTCAGCTCAGCTCAACTCTCTCGGCGTCAAACTGCAAGCACAACCGACCAAGTAACCGTCTGCTCAACAGCTCCTGATCAACCTCCTCCTCTGATCATCAGCCTTCCAGGCTGTTCTCAGCAAACCTCTCCTCTATCCCTGTAACCCTCGAACAAGCGTTTGTTCCACTCTCGAGCACTCAAAAGCTTCCTCAACCCCGCAACCTTCATCCTCTTCTTCACCTTGACCATGAGATCGAACACCCCTCCGTGTTAACTAGGCGGTGTCGTTTTCGCGCATCAATAGTTAACACGCGACCTTTAGATCCGAAGTTAGACGGTGACCAGCGACAGTTAGCCATGTCAGATCGTCATTCAGCTAAGAACCTTGCTCAATCAAGTCCCAGAGATGATCCTCTCTGGGAGGCCTTCAAGCAATCGCACCGTGAGAATGCTCAGCAATTCCAAGCGATCAACCAAATCCTTGCTACAATCACCCAGCAGTTGCAGACTCAACCTGTAGCAGCTCCTGCTGCTCCAGCTGCTCCGATCAATCCTGCGTCAACATTAGAGCATCAACAAGCTTATCCTCCAGCTTGCCCGCCGGTCTATCCTCCTTATACAACAACCTTCCGCAAGGGCCTGCAGCCCCTTTGCGACCTCAAGATGAAGAGTTTGCTGCTCGCCAAAACTTCTTCTGGGAAGCAGCCCGGGGAAGTCCTGCTAGATTTCTCAACTTTCAGGGAAGTCATCCTTACCCTTCAGTTCCTGTCTTTGCTCCTCCTACATCAACTTTTCCCTTTTATCCCCCTGCTTCTTTTGCAGCTGCAGCTTATGCTCCCTTTTATCCTTATGTTGTAGGAGAGCAGGAAGAGCCTTCACCCTTTACAGAGAATGTTCATCATGAACTTACTCCAGCAAACTTCAAAGAGCCCCAGTTACCGATCAACACTGGAGAGACTGATCCAGTGAAGCATCTGCAAGACTTTGAATCAACCGTTGCTCTCAAACCTCTTTCAGATGCAACTAAATACAAGCTCCATATCACGACTTTTGATGGGCAAGTGAGGGACTTGTTCTACAGTCTTTGCCCTCACTCCATCACTTCCTTTGCTGATCTGCGAAGGGAGTTCTTGCTCAGATTCTCTACCTCAACCAAGAGAAATGGTTATCCTGAAGCCTTCTTTGAGATCAAGCAGCGTGGGAACGAGAATTGGTCTCAATTTGTTGATCAAAGCCAGAGAGAAATCTTGGACATCGAGATTATTAGCCAAGAAATGTACCGAGTGGCTCTTATCCATGGTCTCCGTGAAGGGCCGCTCAAATTTGAAGCCAATGTCCGAGCACCAAAAACGTACCAAGAGTTGATTGCTCTAGCCAACTCATACATTCGAGGCGAAAAGAGCAACCCAGGCTTCTTCTCCAAGCTTATATCAGAGAAAGATCCTTCTCACAAGCAGCCTCTGAGGTCTCCTCACAATGATTTCCCAACTCACTCAAGGAAGGGAAGAAGGTTTCAGCTCCATCGATATCCCTTCCAAGACCATGATCGTACTCTAGATCCATTGCTACCACCAGCCCCATCTTCGCAAGCAGCTGCAGTTTACCATCAGCAAGACGATGACTTGCATGAATCCAAACTAGAAGAGGCCATACAAGAAGTGAGCCAAGTTATGAGAGATAGGGCTAATTGCAAAAGGCCTTATCGACCAGCTGATCAAAGATCTAGAGACTCTGATCCTTATTGTGAATTCCACAAAGAGCTAGGCCACCTGACTGAGAACTATCGAGCACTCCGCCAACTAGTGCAAAGGATGCTCCGACAGGGTAAGATGCGTGACCTATTTCCCAAAGACAATCACCCTGATCCAACAACCTCAAAGGACACAGAAGTTGCAGGCATTCCTTGTTGATCAAGAGGAGTGAGCCTAGTTGAAGAACCCCCTCTCCTTGTTGTTAACAAAACTATTGAATGCTTCAATCTCGATGACGAGTGCGCGCTTGGAAGACTATTCTAATCCAACAAAGGACTTCACAGTTCTTCGAAGTTTTTTCACAACCATGATGGGTTATCTCTACTCTTTCTCTTTGAACATTTTCATCTCAAAACGCTTCTAAGTGTTCATGCTTTTCAATAAAGTTTTCTTCAGAGATCCTATACTAACATATTTCCCTTTATGGAGTGTTTTCTCCTCTGCTTTTTCTCTTTACCAAAGAGATCACTGAACCACTAAGATATTGCCGAGTCTTACTATAGGCCACCTCAAGATTGGATTCCGGCGTAAGGCCACAATGACCACACATCGCGAGGAGTTTTCATATGTGTGTAGTGGGGGCTATCCAACTCTCATGCGGAGGAATAAAATACTTCGGATCCTAGCTGGCATCTGACACAGAGTGTGTGCTAAGGAGGCCCCATGTGTTAGCTCTGCTGTGCTTCGTTAAGGATACATTACAGTTACGGTGATCTTTACTTGACAAGAAATGGCAAACAAGCGTAGCCTTGTCTCTTCGATCATCTCACAACTGTGATGGCCAAACACTCTCTGGTACTCTCATTTCGTGCCTTTGTGGAGTCCACAACTCCATTGATCTTTCCACAGACATGCCTTAGGCCACTTGGCGCAACTAGTCTCATTGATCAGTGGTGTTGTAACCCAAGGCATGAGAGCAGTGCATCTAGCGATCCTTCTCAGGATTTCCCATGCTTTTCTCTCTTGTGCCCTACTAATGGATGCGCGGCTAGCCCGCTCTTAGTAGGTCTATACTCGCGATGACCTTTCTCAGGCAAGCGATGCATAAGGAGTGATCTCCTTTGGCAGCATCCAGTCTTTCTTGGTCATCTCCGAGTATAGATCTCCTTCTTTCTCAACTGCCTTTTTCACAGGTTAATAGGTTAAATCCGGCCTCCCAAAAGGATTAGCAAACATTCACTTTGCTTATGCTCATCTTATATGCATTGCTTGCTCAAAGCTCTATCAAATGATCACTTATAAGCTCTTCACTACTCCTATCAAATGTCAACGCTTGACTTATTGATCTGGACTTCATGTTGAAGACATCTCTAATATAGTAAGATCACTATTTTCTGGTTTGATCTTCATTCAATTATCAACAGAGTTCATCAGGCATTTCCTCTGCTATTTGGTCATATCGACCTTATCTCATCAATAGTTAGCATTCATAAGTTCCGCCCAGGTACTTGCAGTTTAGTTCACTATATTATGTCTGCCGCTCACTCTTCTCTTTGCAGTGATTAGCAGGCACCTGCAAGCCTCATTCAGGTACTTGCAGTTTGGCTCATCATATTATGTCTGCTGCTCACTCTTCACTTTGCTGTGATTAGCAGGCATCCGCAAGTTCCGCTCAGGTACTTGCAGCTTAGCTCATTATATTATGTCTGCTTCTAACTCTCATTTTGCATAGATCAGCAAATACTGACCTTGCCTTGTCAACTGTTAATACCTGCAAGCCTCATCTAGGTACTTGCAGCTTGGTTCATTATAATATGTCTACTGTTCACTCTTCTCTTTGTAGTGATTAACAGGCACCTGCAAGTCATATCCAGGTACTTGCAAGCTTCTTTCACATACCATGTCTGCTTCTAACTCTTTTCTTGCAGAGATCGGCAGACACTTGCAAGTTTCTTCATAGGTACTCGCAAACTACTTTCATATCCCGTATTTTCTTCTAACTCTTCTTTTGTAGAGACCAGCAGATACCTACAAGTTGCCTCCAGGTATTTGCGGCTTTTTCTTTACTCCCATGTTTGCTTCTAACTTCTCTTTTGTAGAAACCAGCAATGACTCGCAAGTTCCTTTCAGGTACTTGCAGCTCATTTTTCTTTCTTGTATACTCCTCACTCTTCTTTTTGCAGAAGATAACAGGTACTTGCAAGCCTCCTTCAGGTACTTGCAAGTTATTATGCTCCTATGTTTTCCTCTCACCTTCATTTTGCAGAACTCAGTAGAAGACACATCTTCGTTTTGCAAAGGCAAACCCAGGTACACGCAAGATGTGCCTTCCATATATGCCTATACTAACTTTTCCTTCACAGAAAAAAGACAGGTATTGGCAACCTCCTAAAGAGAGGCATTAAGTTCTATCTCTCCTTGCCCCCTTCTTTTCCTTCGGGGTGGATCATGATTTTCGTGGGTCTCCTACTTTATCGAAGTTCTATTCAGAACTTAAAAAAGTGCGGGGATTATGTTAACCCCGAAATCGGCGATCCTTCCCAATGCAGTTATTTTGCTAGTCGCGGCCTGCTCCAGGTTCCTCCTGGAGGTTGCTTCTTAGGCTGGGCGGACAGGCTTGTCTGTCCGCTCAGGCCGCACGGCTTGGGCGGTCTCAGCAGTCTGACCGCCCAGGCCGCGCATTGTTCCCTTGGTCGGCAGGGGCCCCAGACTGCTTCTGTAGTCCGCCCCTACAGGCCGGGCTCCTTTTCATCTTAACTGCAAGCTTCTCTCCGCAGGCCTATCTTTGTCGGACTCGGTTTCCTATCCGCCCAGGTCGGCAACAAGCCGCGTCCTTTGCGGGAATTGGATTCTTTCAGCCCGCTCCTGCAGGTCGCTCTTCAAGAAGACCAAATCGCTCAAACCGCCAAACAAAGGTGGCAACCTGCCCCCAGGCAGCCAGCCAGCTACCTCAACTTCCACCTCGCCAACACGCGCGGCCTGTCTCATCAGTTCGGCGGGTCACTCATCCCATGTCACCCAGCAGTTTGGGCAGCTAGCTTCTTCAGTCCGCCTGCAGAGTGCGGACACTCAAGCTCTCCGGCTACTCGTAGAGACCAGCAGCAACACCTTGTTCACCGCAATCTGGGCGGACTCGAAATGCAGTTAAGCCTTCCAATCCGCCTATGTGGATGAACAACTCCAGCTCCACAGTAGTACTCTTCTTCGACGGACTCAGCTTGTCAGCAGATGCGGACTCAGCGAATTCGCTATACAGCCCGCCTTTCCTTAGCCTCCAGCATCCGTCTCCCCAGCAGTAGGAAGACAATCTCAGCTCAGCAGCAGCGGACTCCGCAGACTCTCCTCGCAGTCCGCCACTCAGTCTCCCAGTTCACCATCAGTAGCACCAGCTCCAGAAGCAAGTTCCAGTCCGCGCGGCTTGTGGCAGACTCGGCGGACTCCTTCCTCTTCTCGCTCCAGTTACCATCTCACCGGGGGTAATGTCACCGAAACTGTTACCTCCTCGTGACTATAAATATCCCCCAGACCTCTCATGGAGGGTAGGTGGAGACACCCCAGAGGTCTCATCATCGCCAAGGTGCTCACGCTCGAAGACACCCGACAGCAAGTTCAGCTCTACAACCCCTGGGGGCTCCTTTTCCCAGTCCGCCGCTTCTCTTCTCTTAGCCTCGCGCAGCCTGCCGGCCTCAGTTCCCAGTCTGTGTGATGGGCCCGCGAACAGACTCTTACTGTGGTTGGTTCGGTGAGTCGATCGTCGCGGGCTTGCTCGGGTAGGCAAGTGCACCTATCGCAAGTAGTACTCGATATTCGGGGGAATACCGAGGTTGTATTGTTCTCGGGGTCGCGTTGACTATTCTTACTCCTCCGGGAGGGCTATTATTTTACTGAAAGAAAAGGTGGATTTTTTTTACTTTAAGAAAAGACGGAAAAGCAAAGGAGCAAAAAAAAATGATTTAGAGAATATTCGATGAAGGGTTAACGCTCGGCATCGAATCGGATTAAGACTAAAACAATTTTTAATAATAAAAAGACTTGGTTTTCAAATTAATAATAAGGCAACTTGGCCGTGGAGGTTCCACAAATGTGAGCTCACCTAGCTATAGGGATATCGCTCACCTAAACGTTAAGACTATTCGACCGAACGTTAGTCCGACGAAGGATTCCTCTTAACGCCCGCTTTACGCTAAGAACCCCGCTATTGGGTGGGGAACCCAATCCGGTAGAATTACGCTAGTCCTCTCTCGAGGGTATGCACGCAACTCTATTTACCCAGGGGTGATCGGTCCATATGCACGGCCTCTCGGCTAGCTAGCATATGGACTACGGAAATAGGGCCCACACATCGATTATGTGGTCCTACGCGTCGTAAACCCGGGGCAAACCCTAAGTGCTTAAATTAAAATGAAAATAAAGAGCTTCAATTATTATAAATCATTTTAAATGTCCCAATGCTCTTCGATGCCGAGGCTAATAGCGATTAGCCACACATCAGTATGGGGACGGCTTATAATTTAGTGAGGCGCGAGTTCGAAATTAAACACTAAACGTTTATAAGAAAGGGACAAAAGAAAAATAACAACATTTAGAAAGCTAAAAAGTTAACTAAACGAGAACTCACGCACACTCCAAATTATAAATTAAACAAAATCTAAGTTACACATGAATGAAATTTGCATAATTTAAATTTGCGAGTCCCACTCAAACGAGTGGGGGCGGTAAATAAAGGCTGAAAATTGCAAGTCCTACTCAAACGAGTAGGACTGAAATGAAAGCGAGTCCTACTCAAATGAGTAGGAGAAAATAAATGCGATTACAGGGCTAAAAAGTCCGGCCATTTAACTCAAGTGAGTAGGCGGAAAAAATAAAGAAAGAAAAATTACAAATCCTACTCAAACGAGTAGGCGGGAAATAAAGTCCGGCCATTTAAACTCAAGTGAGTAGGCGGAAAAATAAAGAAAGAAAAATTACAAGTCCTACTCAAACGAGTAGGAATGAAAATGAAAACGATGCGCCATTTAACTCTTAACGAGTAGGCGGAAATAAATGCACACGAACACACACACTCTATATGAAATTCAAGAAAGCAATAAAATTATACACCTACACTCACACACTCTACATAATTTAAATCAAAGCATAAAAGTTAACACACCTACAATCACACACACTTTTCATGAAAAATCAAAGTTACCTAAAAATTAAAACTTATACTTTTTCATGCTTAGGTTTTGCCAAAAACAAATAAAAAGAAGAAATTTCAATTTTTAGAAGATAAAAGTTTTTCAAAATAAATTGAAAACCAAAGTTTTTGGAAAATTAAAAAGCCAACAATTTCATTCCTATGATTTTATAAAAGTGATAAAAAAGGTGAAAAAGAAGATGAAAAGAACAAAAGAGGTTTTACAATTCTAAAAGAAAACTAAGTAAAAAAAAAAAATCACTTTTTGAATCTCTTTTATAAATTCATGAGAATGAAATCAAAATCTAAGCATGAAAACTAGTTAAAGGAAAAAGACATGGTGAGAAAAAAAAAAGAAAACTATCATGCCTAAGCATGAAGACAAGTAAAAGACATGGAAAGTAAATACATTACACTCATACACACACACACACCTTTCATAAATGAAGAACTAAGTGAAGAACAAGGATGAAACCAAGGATAAAAAGGGAAAGAGGTGAGCCATCCAAATGAACTTTTCATGCTAAATAAAGAGAGAAAATCTAACATTTTAATTAAAATTTTCAAGCTATTACAAAGCTAAAAGATAAAGGAAAACAAAGCATGAAATAAGAAGGGAGAAATCTCCTTACATAGCACTAGTATACACGGATTAAGCCCACAAAAAGACACTAACTTGGCCCAAAAATCTGAACCCTTGGACCTTACAGAACTGGGGTATTTATAGGAAAAAATTTCTAAGTACACGCCCTCGGTCACGGGCGTGTAGGGGGGCGTGACAGTACTATTCATGAAGGCGGCTGGCGATTGGACAGCAAAGTTGACTTCGGGCTGAGTTCGCAGCAGTCACGCCCTAGGTCACGGGCGTGACTATGGGCGTGTCGGGGAGGTAGAACCGGGCGCGGGTTGCGTCAAATGTCTTCGGCAGCATCTTGTCGGGCCAGCTGGAAAGGTCACGCCCCATGTCATGGGCGTGACTATGGGCGTGACAGTTGGGGTCGACACTCGACGAATGTCGAGCGGAAAGTGTCGAGTCGAAATCGTTGAGCTGAAATTGGGTCACGCCCCAGGTCACGGGCGTGACACTGGGTGTGACAGTTGGTGTCGACACTCGACGATCGTCGAGCGGAATTCGTCGAGAGGAGAGGACACGGGCTTGGGTCACGCCCCGTGTCGGGTGACACGGGCGTGTCGCCAGGCGTGTCAAGCCTTTTCTTCAGAAATTTTTCGATTTCACGGGAAATACACAGTCACGGCTCGGTCACGGGCGTGACCCATGTGTCATGGGCGTGTACTTCCCAAATTTTGGCAGATTTTGAAATTTTTCTGAAAAATCAAATAAAACAAGTTAGGAGAAAATTTACAAGAATAGGAACATTTTATTGAACAAAAATAAGTAAAAACGACGAAAATAAATGAAAATGACTAAATTAATGTGCATAAAAATACGCATATTTACAGTTCATCAAATACCCCCATACTTAGGCTTTTGCTATTCCAGAGCAAAAGTTTGAGGTGAATCTATAAGGAATAAAAAAAACTCTAAGTTTTGGCTATCGCTTAATCAATTATAAGAGAGATCGAAATAAATATACGGGGTGTAAGAGTTAAGTCCTAAAATTATGTAGATGATTTAAATAGCGCAAAAGTTTTGGCCAAAAGACTTCTTGATGTAATCAAATAGAAGGCAACATTTGTAATGGTTAGATTAACGAAAATAGTTTGGAATTATAAGAACTCTAGCTTATATGAGTGCTACCGGAAATAATACAATTTACTAATTATGCTCTCAAAAAGATTTTTGAATTAATTCTAGAATCGTGTAATTGGCTAAGGGGGTAGTGTGGTTTATGAAGAGGGTTTTGATATTTGAGGTGAGGTAATTTTTTCTCGAACCTCCATGTTTTTTTCTTTTGGATTATTAGGAAAACGAAATCTTATTTTCCTAATATGATTTTTGTTTTTCAACTTCATAAGAAAAATTAACCCAATGTATATTTGTAGGAGTAATGAATTTTATCCTCTTACTCCCTATATAATCTTTTAAAATTATTGGGTGCCTATGTTTACGGAACGAAATCTTGTTCCCATTGACATAAGATCTTTTAAGGAAAAAAATTTTTTCATGCCAAGTAGGTCATGAAAAGTGAGGGGAGAAAGGAAAACTAGATTATAATCCTAAAAATTTTTGAGAGCAACCTTAATAATTTGTACGTTCCAATTTTTTTCAGAAAGCTAAAGGTAAGTATAATTGAATTCTATAGTCGTTATTTCCTAACATAATATACGTGCTCCTATTAATGAAAAATTAGAAGTAGTGCCTAAAACGAGTCCGCTAGTTTTAACAAAGCATAAAGAATTCTTTAAAACTTAACCCCGGCTATTTAAATGTTTCAATCAATAATTAACAAACGGGTTGCAAACAGAGAATTAATAGTATTCACATATAAATAAACTCAGAACAGAATTTTTGGATAGCAGAAAAGTTAAGTATGGAATATTTGATTTATTTGTTTCAAAACATTTTTTTTTATTATTTTTATAGTTTTTGTTATCATTTTTTTTTTTCATTTATTATCTTTTTTGTTTTGTATTTTTGTTTTTCTCAATTTTTTTTGAAAATTTTTTGAACTATTATCTTTTTTTTGTATTTTTTTAAGAGAATTTTCAGAATATGTACAAAAATAAGGGAGAAAAAGAAAAAGGTTTGTACAAGAATGAGGAAGGGGGAGAGAGAAAAAACAAAAAAATATATACAAAGTGAAACTAAACAAAATAATTTTTTGTTTTGTTTTTTGAGTTTTTGGAAAAGAGAAAGAGAACAAAACAAAAAATTTTTGGATTTTTGTTTTTTTCATTTAAAAATTTTTTTGTTTTTTTTCATTTAAAATTTTTTTTTTTTCATTTTAAGATGATTTTTAATTTTTTTGTTTTTGTTTTGTTGTTATATGTATTTTTTTTGTATTTTTCTTTTTTTGAGATGTAGAAAAATTGAAGTGCAGAAAGTAAAGCACGAAAATACCCTCATACTTAAGTCCAACATTGTCCCCAATGTTGTATCGTAAGTATGCGGAACAGTAATGAAAGACAATATGTACAACGAAAAGAAAGGAAGGGGGTAGAAGCTTCCCTGAAACACGGTGGGGAAGGCCGATCAGAAACCCTGCGTTTATTAGAAAAAGCAGCAAAGGTAATGAGGAAAGGGCGAAAAAGATAAGCGAGGGGTGCCTCCCAGGAGAGCTTTGTTTATAGTCGTGTAGCTTGACTATTTTGGCGGGTTTATAATGTGGAGGAAAGTTATGGTTTCGCTAAAACCGATCACTGGGTCGCCTGCTATATAAGACTTTAACCGATGACCGTTTACTTTAAAAGAGCCTTTGTCCGGGTGGGAGACGAGTACGGTTCCATAAGGAAAAACTTCTTCAACTAAGAAGGGACCGGACCATCTAGATTTTAATTTACTTGGAAAAAGCCTAAGGCGTGAATTGTAAAGAAGGACAAGATCGCCCGGAGAAAATAATTTTTGGGACTTGATTTTTCGATCGTGATATAACTTAGAGCGCTCCTTATAGAATTTATTGCTCTCGTAAGCGTTCGCACGCCATTCATCGAGCTCGTTTAGTTGCAGTTTTCTATTTTGAGCGGCTAAGTTGGAGTCGAGGTTTAAGAGTTTTAAAGCCCAAAGTGCGCGATGTTCTAATTCTACGGGTAAATGGCACGCTTTGCCGTAGACTAACCGGAACGGCGTACATCCAATAGCGGTTTTGTAAGCCGTCCGATACGCCCACAACGCATCGTCAAGTTTAACGGACCAATCTTTCCTATTTAGCGAAACGGTTTTTTCTAAAATTCGCTTAATCTCTCGATTTACTACCTCGACTTGGCCACTTGTTTGCGGGTGGTAGGGGGTGGCAAGCTTGTGCGTGACTCCGTATTTAGCTAACGTCTTAGCCATAAGAGCGTTACAGAAATGCGTTCCCCTATCACTAACAATTGCGCGAGGCGTGCCGAAGCGAGAAAATAATTTTTTAAGAAATGTAACGACGACTCGCGCATCGTTGGTGGGGAGAGCTTGCGCTTCCTCCCACCTCGATACGTAGTCGACCGCCACTAAAATATACATATTTTTGAAAGACGGAGGTAGGGGGCCAACAAAATCTATGCCCCACAAATCGAAGACTTCGCACTCTAAAAACATGTTTTGGGGCATCTCGTCGCGACGAGAGATGTTACCCGACTGCTGACAGCTATCGCATGCGCGCACAAAATTATGCGCGTCTTTGAAGAGAGTGGGCCAAAAGTAGCCCGCCTCTAGCGCCTTCCGAGCGGTCCGGTTGGCTTGATAATGCCCACCGGCTGGACCCTCGTGGCAGTGCTTAAGAATTTGCAAGCACTTCACACCCGCAACGCATCGTCGAACCGCTTGGTCCGCGCAGATACGAAAAAGAAATGGGTCCTCCCAAAAGAAATTTTTCAAGTCAGAAAAGAATTTCTTCTTTTGATGACTGGAAAATTCTTTTGGAAGGACCCGCGCTACTAAGAAATTTGCAAAATCTGCGAACCAAGGCGAAGGTGACGAAGATTTATTAATGGCAAGAAGGCGTTCCTCGGGGAATCTGTCATTTATTTCAGATTCGACGAGCGCTTCCGCACCTGGATTTTCTAAACGGGAGAGGTGGTCCGCCGCTAGATTTTCCGCTCCCCGCTTATCTCAGATCTCCAAATCAAACTCCTGTAGGAGGAGAATCCATCGAAGAAGGCGGGGCTTCGCATCATTTTTAGCTAATAAATACTTAAGCGCTGAGTGATCGGTAAAAACGATAACTTTAGAAAGCGTTATATACGAGCGAAACTTATCGAAAGCGAAAACGACGGCTAAGAGTTCCTTTTCCGTTGTCGTGTAATTTATTTGTGCGGAAGTGAGCGTCTTGCTAGCGTAATAAATAGGATGAAAATGTTTTTCTACGCGTTGGCCAAGAACGGCACCTAAGGCAATATCACTAGCGTCGCACATTATTTCGAACGGAAGGGACCAATTAGGGGCCACTAAAATTGGTGAAGAGATAAGTTTTTGTTTTATCAAATTAAAGGCGGACTCGCATTCGCTACTAAAGATGAAGCGTGATTCCTTTTCCAAGAGGTGAGTTAGCGGCTTTGTTATTTTTGAAAAATCTTGAATAAAGCGTCGATAAAAGCCCGCATGGCCTAAGAAACTCCTAATAGATTTTACGTTTGTTGGATGCGGAAGTTTTTCTATAATTTCTATCTTGGCCTTATCCACCTCTATCCCCTTAGACGAAATCATATGGCCGAGGACCAAACCTCCTCGAACCATAAAGTTGCATTTTTCCCAATTTAAAACAAGGCTTGTGTCCTCGCACCGTTGAAGGACACGATCTAAATTTTGAAGGCAATCGGGAAAAGAGCGTCCGAAAACAGAGAAGTCATCCATAAAGACTTCCATAATGTCTTCTACTAGCTCGCCAAAGATCGCTAGCATACATCTTTGGAATGTAGCTGGCGCGTTGCAGAGTCCAAATGGCATTCTTCGATAGGCGAAGGTGCCAAACGGGCAAGTAAAAGTTGTTTTCTCTTGATCATCGGGGGAAATGGGGATTTGGAAAAACCCCGATAATCCATCAAGAAAACAATAATACGGATGACCGGATAAACGCTCTAAAATCTGGTCTAGAAATGGCAGAGGGAAATGGTCCTTGCGGGTGGCGTCGTTAAGTTTCCTATAGTCGATGCACACTCGCCAACCCGTAACAGTACGAGTTGGGACAAGCTCGTTATGCTCATTCGCCACTACGGTAAGACCGCCTTTCTTGGGCACGACATGCACGGGACTAACCCATGCACTGTCCGAAATAGGGTAGATAATCCCCGCATCTAATAACTTAATGATTTCGGCTTTAACGACGTCTTTCATGTTTGGGTTAAGACGACGCTGCGGCTGAATCGTTTTGCGGCAATTATCGTTTAGGAAAATCTTATGGGTGTAAAAGGAGGGGCTAATCCCCTTTAGGTCAGAGATTTTCCACGCAATTGCGTGGCGATGTTTAAATAAAACTTCCAATAAATCGGAAGTCTCCGAATCACTCAAGTCCGAAGAAATGATAACGGGGAGCGTATCACCTTTTCCCAAAAAAGCGTACTTGAGCGAGGCGGGTAAGGGTTTGAGGTCTAGGATGGGCGGTTCTTCTATGGAGGTTTTAATACCTATGTCTTTCTTACCAATTGGTTCGAAAGGCAAGTCTATAGACGTATCCTCATCGCAGTTAAAATTTTCGAGCGCATAAATATCATCATTTAAAAATACGGACTCGAAAATGGGAGAAGAACGATCTCCGAAAAAGGTATCTAAAGAATAGCAGAAATCGTCGCTCGATGACAAATTGTCCATCGAGGGATTAATAGAGAAAGTAACTTGGTCATCGCCTACTCGGAGGAGAAGGCTACCATTACTAACATCTATTAGTGCGCGGGAGGTCGCGAGAAAAGGGCGACCGAGTATTATTGGTACCTCGGCGTCCTCCTCGATATCTAAGATGACGAAGTCTACCGGGAAGGTAAACTTGTCGACTCGGACAAGGACGTCCTCCACTACCCCGATAGGGAACTTAACCGAGCGATCCGCTAATTGGATGCGCATATTCGTAGGACTAGGAGTACCCAAACCTAAACGCGAAAAGAGCGAGAACGGCATCAGATTAATGCTAGCCCCTAAATCAGCTAAGGCGTACTTTACTAATATATCGCCAAAAAGGCACGGGATGGAAAACCGTCCCGGGTCGTTTTGTTTTGTGGGCAATTTATTAGTAAGGGCCGCCGAGCAGACAGCGTTGAGAGATACATGCGAAATATCCTCTAATTTGCGTTTATTAGAAAGTAGTTCTTTTAAAAATTTCGCATATTTGGGCATTTGCGAGATAGCCTCGCAAAAAGGAACATTAATGTGAATTTGTTTTAATAATAAAATAAATTTTTCATATTGCGCGTCCTTACGCTCGTTTTCTAACTTATGCGGATACGGAAGAGCCTTGTTTAAAATAATTTTTTCTTTTATAATAGGTAAAGGCGGCGTGAGCGAAGAAAGAGGAAGAGGGGTCGGAGGTGAAATATGTACCTGAGGGTCGGTCCGTTTTGGATCGACCACCTCCTTTCCGCTACGGAGGGTTATAGCGTTGGCGTTTTCCCGCGGATTGGGCTCCGTGTTTCCCGGCAGTGCCCCGAGCGCGCGCTCGGACATCATCCTCGCTAGCTGCCCAACCTGTTGTTCGAGTGTTTTTAGCGATCCGGTGATGTTCCGGATATTTGACTCGTTGGACGCAATATACTTCGAAAAATTTTCCTCCATCGGGGAGGGTTTCGGAAGAGGAGGGGGAGGAAGAAATCCGGGCGCATAAGAAATAGGGGGACGCTGAGCATTATTCGGGTTGCTCCACGAGAAGTTGGGGTGATTCCTCCAACCCGGATTATAGTTATTACTATAAGGGTTGTTGTTGGGGTTGAAGGGAGGACGACCCGAATTTCCCATGAAGTCCACGAACTCTTCAGCTACGCAGACGTTAGGGGGAATAAAACAAGGCGGAGTGGAGGAGGCAGCAGACATCTCCGCCACCTGCTTTGTTAACCTTTCAACTTGAAGGGTCAAGAGAGCAGTGGCATCCACTTCAAAAAGACCAGCCGCCGGCTTTGGCCGTCCCCGCGGGACGTTCCATTGATAGGCGTTCATAGCCATCTCTTCGAATAAAGCCTGGGCGGCCTCGGGGGTTTTGTTGTTAAGCGTTCCCCCGGCAGCCACGTCAATCATTTGACGCGTCTGAAAATTCAGCCCATTATAAAAAATTTGAACTTGCAACCACGTTGGCAGCGCGTGGTGCGGGCAACGGCGGAGGAATTCCTTAAATCGTTCCCAAGTCTCGTATAGAGACTCAGGATCGTTCTGCACAAACGAAGAAATGTCCGCCCGCAACTTTGCAGTTTTGGCGGGCGGAAAGTACTTCGTTAGGAACCGTTCCGTCAACTCAGCCCACGTGGTGATACATCCTCGCGGGAGGGCATTCAACCACGCCTTGGCTTTGGACTTAAGGGAAAAAGGAAATAAGCGCAAACGAATGGCGTCATCAGTGACGCCATTGATCTTGAAGGTGTCGCATATCTCCAAGAAATTGGACAAGTGGACATTCGAGTCCTCATCCGGCAGTCCATCGAACTGCACGGCGTTTTGGACCATTTGAATGACACTTGACTTTATTTCAAAATTATTATTGGCCACCACAGGGCGAACAATACTCGACCCTGAATCATCCAGGTTAGGCCGGGCGTGTAACGCCCCGAAACTCAAAGGAGCAAAAGGGGAATAATTTGGGCCAGTTTGAGTTCTGGCTGCAGGCACACGGCCTGGGACACGGGCGTGTCCCAGGGCGTGTCAAGCCTGTGTCGACACTGAGGCGTGAAGTCGACACTTTGGTCTCGACATTGTGTCGAGACTGGGCACACGGCCTGCGACACGGGCATGTCGCAGGGCGTGTCGACCCGTGTCGACACTTAGCCGTGAAGTCGACACAGTGCTTTGAAGTTGTGTCGAGACACGGCACACGGCCTGCGACACGGGCGTGTCGCAGGGCGTGTCAACCCGTGTCGACACTCGTCCCGCGAAGTCGACACTTTGGTGTCGACAGTGTGTCGAGACCTGGCACACGGCCTGCGACACGGGCGTGTCGCAGGGCGTGTCGACCTGTGTCGACACTTAGCCGCGAAGTGCCGAGACCTTGTACACGGCCTGGAGCCCAGGCGTGTCAAGGTGACACGGGCAAGGACACGGGCGTGTCCGAACCCGTGTCAGCGCTCGGGTTGGAAACGGGAGAAAATCATGGGGGTACACGGCCAGATACACGGCCGTGTCAGTTGGAACACGGGCGTGTCAGATCGAACACGGGCGTGTTCGATGCCCGTGTGAGGTTCCAGGTGATTTGATTTTGACGGCGAATGAGGCACACGGCCCTGGACACGGGCGTGTGCCAGGCCGTGTTCGGCCCAGATTGGGCATTTCAGTCCCGAATCGAAGCCGTTCATTTCTTTGACTGAGGATCCAATGGCTGGGGGTTGTTCCTGAAGGGATATACCCGGGTTTTGACTTAGAAAACCCTCACTTTTTCCACTTGTTATCTCTCCAAATCCTTGGAGAAAGAAAAGCTAAGGCAAGAAGAAGAGGAACTAGATCCGCCATTGGAGGAGCTTCGGAGCTCCGAATCGCAAGCCGACTCCGGATCCACGGAGGCAACGCAAGTGCGGTGATTTCCATCCGATTACTTTTCGATGGCGCCAAAGAGGACCGCAAGGGTAACGATCCTCATCTTGAGCATGAGTCGCTCTTTTCTTTGCATAGGAAGCCCGCTCTCGCGAGTTTGCGGAGAGTTGGAGGCGTTCCTTCGGGTAGATATGTGAAGTCCCCGTTGTTTAGAGTCCGTATGCGAGAACGGACATATGCATTTTGGTTGAAGCCTACCCGGACATGTAGTTCGGATCGGTGATGTTGCATTGCATAAGGCCGGAGAAGACTCCGTGCTATTTGGTGTTTTTCGGGTTTTCTACGCGGTAGATTGCAGCAGGGAGCCTTGGGGACTAACCCAAAGGTGCACCCGGAAAACTGGGCGGACACGAGGTCTTGCCAACTTGGTGGCTTGGAAGCCAACTTGAACATAACCGGGTTATGTGACTTGTGGTGAAAATGGGACTCGGTAGAAGTTTGACCTGCGCATATGGTTTAAATTACCGTTGCGGGCGCATATGGTTTAAATTACCGTTGCGTTGTGAGCACGGGTTAGATGGAACCGTACCCACTCTATGTCGTTCGGATTAGGGCCGTTGGCATAGATGAGGGTCTTCGGCGGTCTATGGTTTTAATTACCGTGACCCATGCCAGGAAGACAAACTGCTCATAGTTTGGTCGTCCAAGAGAGGATGGCGGTGAGTCGGCAGACTTAGACTGCGTTCACCAAGAATGTGCCTTGAGTGCACGGGGTGTGTGGCCGTTGAGCCTCCGCCTGTGATGAAATGACTATATTTATATTGCTCGCTTAAGCTAATGAAATGCAGGGAAGGAGCATCGCCGCCCCGAGTTGGGGGCGGGATCGTTATAATTTGGTCAGCATTGCTGACCGTTGCTTTGTTTGCCACCGTGCGGTGGTTTGTTTGCTTGCAGGTGCAGCTGGACCAAGCGGTCAATAGCGGGCTAAAGCCCTTTCTGCGAAGCTGGCCCTCGAAGGCCCAAGTGAAATGTTTTATGTTTTATTCATGTATGGCCGGCCTGCGTGCCGAAGTTTGGAAAACATGTAAAAGACAAGTGAAACTTTTGTAAGGCCTTAAGGCCGACTTTTGAGTATTTTGTAATAACATTCCTATTATCTTGTTAGTGGACATTCATGCTTGTGCTGGGTTCTTGTTTTGCAACTTTAATAAATTGCTTCCGCTAGAATGCTCTGTGTAGGACGTTGAGATTGGTTGGATGGTTTCCATAAGTAACCACCCGGTCTGTCTGTGGTATATGGCGTCGGGCCCCGGCCGGACCTACTGCTATATGCTATGCGACGGATAGGGGGTGTTACAATTTGGTATCAGACTACTGGTTTTGGTCGGGCTTAAAGTGAATTCGTGGGCGAATTCTTTTTAAGGGGTGGTGAGCACATTGTGTGCGTCATCGTAATAACAGTAAAAAGAACCCATGAATGTCCACTTAGGAATGAAAATACTCGTGTTTGAGGAACCTGCGTGTTCCTATAATTGCTGTTTGCAATTTATTTGGTCGCTTAACGGTGTTTTGTACCACTATAGGTGACCCGAAGTGGTGTTGGGCCGTCAGAACGCCGAGGTTCTGAGGCTAGTAGTGCACCAGAAGTTGCTCCCGCAACACCTTTGTCGGCAGAAAATATACGGTTGGTGGCTGAAGCGGTGTTAGCCGTGATCAATGCGCAGCCTGGAAGGCAGGCGCAGCAGCCCGCTCCTGTGTTGGAGCAAGTACCTCTACAGGAGGCTGAGCCGAGAAGGATGGAGCAAGTGGTTGTAGAACCAATAGTGCCCAGGAGGGCGACTGAGAGGCAGTTGAAGCATGTAATGAGCTTTAACCCTCCGTTATTCTCGGGGTTGGGAACCCCATCTCAGGCTGAAGACTGGCTCTCTAGGGTGAAGAGAGTCATGACAGCGACGGAGACGGAGGAGTGGCAGATGACCACCATTGCTACGTTCCTGCTGGATGGTGAAGCAAGGATGTGGTGGGAAGGCTTGGAGCTGCATCATTTGAGAGGTAGACAACTGATAGACGTTCCGATGGAAGAGTTCTCGGAATTGTTCTTAGCAAGATACCTCCCTTCTACTCAGAGGATCTCGATGGAGAATGAATTCCTGAAGTTGGTGCAGGGTGAGAGGAGCGTGGATGAATATCTCCACGAGTTTACGCGGTTGAGTCGATATGCTAGCTCCACCATCATGGATGAGGAGCGCAAGACTAATCGTTTTTATGAAGGCTTGAGGGATGAGCTGAGATTGTTACTGTCGGGGCCAATGACGCAGGGTTTCTTAACCTTGGTCAATACTGCCCGGTCCTTGGAGAAGGACATGAAGAGTGTGCAAGCGAAGAAAGGCTTGGGTGAGAAGAAATCTGGGTTCAAAGTGCCGACTACTTCAATGTCTGGCTATCAAAGATTCTTTAAGAAGCATAGGACTTCGGGTCCAGCTCCTTCTGGTGCTTCTGGGGCGGCTACGAGTCGGACCCCGGGCGCGTGCTTTACTTGTGGCAAGACGGGGCATTTCGCCCGTGATTGTTGGAGCGGACGTCCTAAGTCCGAGAGGAGGCCAGGAGCTACTTATGAAGAGAAGGGTAAGGCGGTGGAGTCGACCGCATCCCACTATGCTCCGGCCCAACCAAGGGTCTATAATCTTGGCCAACAGGAGGCCATTAAACAAGCTGACGTGGTGACAGGTACGGTTTAATTTATAGCAAGTCAATTCCTTTATATGCTTATTATGTATATGTTACCTTACCACTGCTTGTTTAGGATTTGTATTGATTTGTGAAAATCCGGCACGAGCACTCTTTGATACGGGAGCTTCACACTCCTTCTTGTCCGAAGGATTTATATCACGCATCAGAGTCCCTTCTTCGATGGCGAAGGACAAGTTGGATGTGTTGTTGCCCAATGGGTGTTCGATGCGAGCGGTTAGGATCTGCGAAGTTAAAGTTCGTATTGGAGAGCAGGAGTTTGACCTGCGGGCGTCCTTACTTCCGTTGGTGGAGTTCGACGTCATATTTGGAATGGACTGGCTCTCGGAGCAGCAGGCCCATATAGATTGCGGTAGCAAGGAAGTAAAGCTGGGAGCAAGTCGTGAGACGACTTTTACGGGCTTAAAGGGGTCGAGCAAGACGTTGATGTCTGCTCTTCAGGTGGTGAAGGCGGTTCGTGCCGGAGCAGAACTGTTCTTTACACTAGTGGAGGTTGCAAAGCCAAAGCCCGCGATGGATTGTATTTCAGTGGTATCGGAATACCCTGATGTGTTCCCCGCAGATCTTCCTGGAGCCCCGCCACAACGGGAGATAGATTTTACTATCGAGCTAGTGCCAGGTGCAAAGCCTGTGTCACGATCTCCGTATCGGCTAGCGCCTAAGGAAATGGCGGAGCTGAAAGTACAGTTGCAAGAGTTGTTGGAGCAAGGGTATGTGCGCCCGAGTTCTTCGCCTTGGAGCGCACCGGTCCTCTTTGTTAAGAAGAAGGACGGAAGCTTGAGGTTGTGTATTGACTATCGGGAGCTAAACAAGCTGACTGAGAAGAACAAGTACCCGATCCCCCGGATTGATGATCTCTTAGATCAGTTAGTCGGGTCGACGGTGTACTCGAAGTTAGATCTCAAGTCTGGGTACTATCAGCTGCGGATAAGGGAGAGTGATATCCCGAAGACAGCGTTTAGTACGAGATACGGGCATTATGAGTTTACGGTCATGCCGTTTGGGCTGACTAATGCGCCGTCAGTATTTATGGATTTGATGAACAGGACGTTCAGGGAGTACCTAGACCATTTCGTGATCGTCTTCATCGACGATATTTTGGTGTACTCGCAAAGTGAGGAGGATCACTTCAAGCATCTCCATTTGGTGTTGGAGACACTCAGGAGAAACCAGTTGTATGCCAAGTTCTCGAAGTGCGAGTTTTGGCTATCCTCAGTGGCGTTCCTCGGGCATATAGTGAGTGGAGAGGGTATTGCTGTGGATCCGGCGAAGATTGTTGCGATACGGGAGTGGCCTGAGCTTGCTACGGTAGCAGAAGTCCGGAGCTTTTTGGGGCTTGCCGGTTATTATAGGCGCTTCGTAGAGAACTTCTCGCGGATAGCGCTACCTCTCACTACTTTGACGAGGAAGGAGCATAAGTTCGTTTGGACGCCTGAGTGCGCGCGAGCTTTTGAGGAATTGAAGTGTCGGTTGACCACGGCGCCTGTGCTGAGTTCGCCGGTTGGAACCGAAGGCTATGAGATATATAGCGATGCTTCGGGCAGTGGTTTGGGTTGCGTGCTATTGCAGCACGGCAGCGTGATAGCTTATGGCTCGAGACAGCTAAAAGTGCACGAGAGGAATTATCCGGTCCATGACTTGGAGTTAGCGGCCGTGATTTTTGCCTTGAAGCTGTGGAGACACTATTTGTACGGTGTGAAGATTGATATCTACACCGATCACAAGAGCCTAAAGTATTTGATTGATCAGAAAGATCTGAATATGCGGCAGCGTAGGTGGATGGAGTTCCTGGGGGACTATACTTTCAAGATCCACTACGTGCCTGGCAAAGGGAATGCGGTTGCGGACGCGTTGAGTCGCCGAGCCCCAGCTCAAGCGAGTTGGCTATCAGTGCATGATGAGCGGTTGGTGCAGGAGCTGGAGGCGTTGGAGATTGTTTGTGTGGATAGACAATCTAGTGCTGAAGCAGTGCTGAATTGGACTGAAGTCCAATATGACCTGGCTGATCGGATTCGGCAGGCTTTGGATATGGATGCTAATATGAAGCAGATCATGATAGAGGCTCTGGATGGGTCAAATTCCCAATTCGTTGTGGAGGACGGATTGCTTTGGAGAGACGGTCGTTTGTGCGTCCCAAGTGTGGGCAATTTACGGTTGGAGTTGTTGTACGAGGCGCACCATACCAAGTACTCGATTCACCCGGGGAGCACGAAGATGTACCGCGATATCAAGAAGCTATTTTGGTGGCCGGGTTTGAAAAAGGATGTGGCGCTATATGTAGCGAAGTGCCAAACCTGCGCCTTGGTAAAGGCGGAGTGCCAAAAGCCGGGAGGATTTCTTAAGTCCTTGCCTATTCCGGAGTGGAAATTCGACGACATCTCTATGGACTTTGTGCATGGTTTGCCAAGGTCGCAAAAGGGGAACGACGCCATTTGGGTGGTGGTCGATCGATTAACAAAGGTGTCGCATTTTATTCCGCATAGGAAGGATGATCCGGTGGAGAAGCTGGCGAAGCTTTATGTGGATAACATAGTGCGGCTTCATGGTGTGCCCCGCAGCATCGTGAGTGACCGAGATGGGCGGTTCACGTCCAATGATTGGAGGCTGGTGCAGCAAATGTTGGGAACCAAGCTGAAGTTTAGCACAGCCTTCCATCCGCAAACGGATGGGCAGACCGAGAGGGTCAATAGAACGATGGAAGACATGCTTCGCATGTGTGTCTTGGACTTTGGAAAGCAATGGGAGGACCACCTTTATTTGGTGGAGTTCGCATACAACAACAGCTACCAAGCAAGTATTCAGATGGCGCCTTTCGAGGCCCTATATGGTAGAAGATGTCGCACGCCGTTGTCTTGGTTAGAAACGGGCGAGTCGAAGTTGTATAAGCGATCGGAAGTGGATGATGCTACTTCTTTGGTGAGAACCATTCGGGAGCGGTTGCTTATCGCTCAGGACCGGCAAGCAAAGTACTATAATGCCAAGCACAGGAACGTGGAGTTCGCTGTGGGCGATTATGTATACTTGAAGATCAAGCCGTTCAAGGGTGTCTCGCGGGTGCGGCGATTGAAAAAGCTAAGCCCGAGGTACCTTGGACCGTTCGAGGTTCTGGAGCGAGTAGGAGAAGCGGCCTATCGGCTGAAGCTTTCAGTGGAGCTAAGTGGTTTACATGATGTATTCCATATTTCGGTGCTTCGGAAGGCGGTGCAAGAGCCTACGCAAGTGATCGCGGCCAATCAAGTGCCGGTGGATAGTGGGCTAACGACAAAAGTCAAGCCCGTGCGGATTGAGGACTCGGAGGTCAAGCGGCTACGCAATAAAGAGATCAGGATGGTCAAAGTCCGGTGGGACAATTGCGGTCGTGAGGAGCTCTCTTGGGAGCGAGAGCAGACGATGCTTGACGAATATCCGGAGTTGTTCCGCTCAGGTACAAATTTTAGTTTTGGTACATGTTTTTCCCTTTATGTAATTTCGTGGGCGAAATTCTTTTAAGAAGGGTAGAGTTGTAACGCCCCGAAACTCAAAGGAGCAAAAGGGGAATAATTTGGGCCAGTTTGAGTTCTGGCTGCAGGCACACGGCCTGGGACACGGGCGTGTCCCAGGGCGTGTCAAGCCTGTGTCGACACTGAGGCGTGAAGTCGACACTTTGGTCTCGACATTGTGTCGAGACTGGGCACACGGCCTGCGACACGGGCGTGTCGCAGGGCGTGTCGACCCGTGTCGACACTTAGCCGTGAAGTCGACACAGTGCTTTGAAGTTGTGTCGAGACACGGCACACGGCCTGCGACACGGGCGTGTCGCAGGGCGTGTCAACCCGTGTCGACACTCGTCCCGCGAAGTCGACACTTTGGTGTCGACAGTGTGTCGAGACCTGGCACACGGCCTGCGACACGGGCGTGTCGCAGGGCGTGTCGACCCGTGTCGACACTTAGCCGCGAAGTGCCGAGACCTTGTACACGGCCTGGAGCCCAGGCGTGTCAAGGTGACACGGGCAAGGACACGGGCGTGTCCGAACCCGTGTCAGCGCTCGGGTTGGAAACGGGAGAAAATCATGGGGGTACACGGCCAGATACACGGCCGTGTCAGTTGGAACACGGGCGTGTCAGATCGAACACGGGCGTGTTCGATGCCCGTGTGAGGTTCCAGGTGATTTGATTTTGACGGCGAATGAGGCACACGGCCCTGGACACGGGCGTGTGCCAGGCCGTGTTCGGCCCAGATTGGGCATTTCAGTCCCGAATCGAAGCCGTTCATTTCTTTGACTGAGGATCCAATGGCTGGGGGTTGTTCCTGAAGGGATATACCCGGTTTTGACTTAGAAAACCCTCACTTTTTCCACTTGTTATCTCTCCAAATCCTTGGAGAAAGAAAAGCTAAGGCAAGAAGAAGAGGAACTAGATCCGCCATTGGAGGAGCTTCGGAGCTCCGAATCGCAAGCCGACTCCGGATCCACGGAGGCAACGCAAGTGCGGTGATTTCCATCCGATTACTTTTCGATGGCGCCAAAGAGGACCGCAAGGGTAACGATCCTCATCTTGAGCATGAGTCGCTCTTTTCTTTGCATAGGAAGCCCGCTCTCGCGAGTTTGCGGAGAGTTGGAGGCGTTCCTTCGGGTAGATATGTGAAGTCCCCGTTGTTTAGAGTCCGTATGCGAGAACGGACATAGGCATTTTGGTTGAAGCCTACCCGGACATGTAGTTCGGATCGGTGATGTTGCATTGCATAAGGCCGGAGAAGACTCCGTGCTATTTGGTGTTTTTCGGGTTTTCTACGCGGTAGATTGCAGCAGGGAGCCTTGGGGACTAACCCAAAGGTGCACCCGGAAAACTGGGCGGACACGAGGTCTTGCCAACTTGGTGGCTTGGAGGCCAACTTGAACATAACCGGGTTATATGACTTGTGGTGAAAATGGGACTCGGTAGAAGTTTGACCTGCGCATATGGTTTAAATTACCGTTGCGGGCGCATATGGTTTAAATTACCGTTGCGTTGTGAGCACGGGTTAGATGGAACCGTACCCACTCTATGTCGTTCGGATTAGGGCCGTTGGCATAGATGAGGGTCTTCGGCGGTCTATGGTTTTAATTACCGTGACCCATGCCAGGAAGACAAACTGCTCATAGTTTGGTCGTCCAAGAGAGGATGGCGGTGAGTCGGCAGACTTAGACTGCGTTCACCAAGAATGTGCCCTGAGTGCACGGGGTGTGTGGCCGTTGAGCCTCCGCCTGTGATGAAATGACTATATTTATATTGCTCGCTTAAGCTAATGAAATGCAGGGAAGGAGCATCGCCGCCCCGAGTTGGGGGCGGGATCGTTATAATTTGGTCAGCATTGCTGACCGTTGCTTTGTTTGCCACCGTGCGGTGGTTTGTTTGCTTGCAGGTGCAGCTGGACCAAGCGGTCAATAGCGGGCTAAAGCCCTTTCTGCGAAGCTGGCCCTCGAAGGCCCAAGTGAAATGTTTTATGTTTTATTCATGTATGGCCGGCCTGCGTGCCGAAGTTTGGAAAACATGTAAAAGACAAGTGAAACTTTTGTAAGGCCTTAAGGCCGACTTTTGAGTATTTTGTAATAACATTCCTATTATCTTGTTAGTGGACATTCATGCTTGTGCTGGGTTCTTGTTTTGCAACTTTAATAAATTGCTTCCGCTAGAATGCTCTGTGTAGGACGTTGAGATTGGTTGGATGGTTTCCATAAGTAACCACCCGGTCTGTCTGTGGTATATGGCGTCGGGCCCCGGCCGGACCTACTGCTATATGCTATGCGACGGATAGGGGGTGTTACAGGGCGTAATAAGACATAGTACGCTCGGCCGCCGGGGGAATGTTAGGGGCGGCCATAACTACAACAGTGGGTTCTCCGATAGATTCCTCGGGATCTAAAGAAGGATTTCGGCGATGAGATCGGATACGCGCAAGAGAGCGTTCGATCTCAGGGTCGAAGTCTAAATCTTCAGACTCTGAGGGTTGTCCTCGGGTCATACACCCAAACAAAAATAAAACAAAAATAAACCCTTTTTTTTTGTTTTTAAAATAAAGTTTTTTAGTTTTTTTTTTATAGAAAATAAGTAAAATTAATAGACTCCGGAATTCGAAATAGCAACTCGAAAAGAGACTCCCCGGCAACGGCGCCAAAAACTTGATGGGCCCGCGAACAGACTCTTACTGTGGTTGGTTCGGTGAGTCAATCGCCGCGGGCTTGCTCGGGTAGACAAGTGCACCTATCGCAAGTAGTACTCGATATTCGGGGGAATACCGAGGTCGTATTGTTCTCGGGGGCGCGTTGACTATTCTTACTCCTCCGGGAGGGCTATTATTTTACTGAAAGAAAAGGTGAATTTTTTTTACTTTAAGAAAAGACGGAAAAGCAAAGGAGCGAAAAAAACGATTTAGAGAATATTCGATGAAGGGTTAACGCTCGGCATCGAATCGGATTAAGACTAAAACAATTTTTAATAATAAAAAGACTTGGTTTTCAAATTAATAATAAGGCAACTTGGCCGTGGAGGTTCCACAAATGTGAGCTCACCTAGCTATAGGGATATCGCTCACCTAAACGTTAAGACTATTCGACCGAACGTTAGTCCGACGAAGGATTCCTCTTAACGCCCGCTTTACGCTAAGTACCCCGCTATTGGGTGGGGAACCCAATCCGGTAGAATTACGCTAGTCCTCTCTCGAGGGTATGCACGCAACTCTATTTACCCAGGGGTGATCGGTCCATATGCACGGCCTCTCGGCTAGCTAGCATATGGACTACAGAAATAGGGCCCACACATCGATTATGTGGTCCTATGCGTCGTAAACCCGGGGCAAACCCTAAGTGCTTAAATTAAAATGAAAATAAAGAGCTTCAATTATTATAAATCATTTTAAATGTCCCAATGCTCTTCGATGCCGAGGCTAATAGCGATTAGCCACACATCGGTATGGGGACGGCTTATAATTTAGTGAGGCGCGAGTTCGAAATTAAACACTAAACGTTTATAAGAAAGGGACAAAAGAAAAATAACAACATTTAGAAAGCTAAAAAGTTAACTAAACGAGAACTCACGCACACTCCAAATTATAAATTAAACAAAATCTAAGTTACACATGAATGAAATTTGCATAATTTAAATTTGCGAGTCCCACTCAAACGAGTGGGGGCGGTAAATAAAGGCTGAAAATTGCAAGTCCTACTCAAACGAGTAGGACTAAAATGAAAGCGAGTCCTACTCAAATGAGTAGGAGAAAATAAATGCGATTACAGGGCTAAAAAGTCCGGCCATTTAACTCAAGTGAGTAGGCGGAAAAAATAAAGAAAGAAAAATTACAAATCCTACTCAAACGAGTAGGCGGGAAATAAAGTCCGGCCATTTAAACTCAAGTGAGTAGGCGAAAAAATAAAGAAAGAAAAATTACAAGTCCTACTCAAACGAGTAGGACTGAAAATGAAAACGATGCGCCATTTAACTCTTAACGAGTAGGCGGAAATAAATGCACACGAACACACACACTCTATATGAAATTCAAGAAAGCAATAAAATTATACACCTACACTCACACACTCTACATAATTTAAATCAAAGCATAAAAGTTAACACACCTACAATCACACACACTTTTCATGAAAAATCAAAGTTACCTAAAAATTAAAACTTATACTTTTTCATGCTTAGGTTTTGCCAAAAACAAATAAAAAGAAGAAATTTCAATTTTTAGAAGATAAAAGTTTTTCAAAATAAATTGAAAACCAAAGTTTTTGGAAAATTAAAAAGCCAACAATTTCATTCCTATGATTTTATAAAAGTGATAAAAAAGGTGAAAAAGAAGATGAAAAGAACAAAAGAGGTTTTGCAATTCTAAAAGAAAACTAAGTAAAAAAAAAATAAAACAAAATCACTTTTTGAATCTCTTTTATAAATTGATGAGAATGAAATCAAAATCTAAGCATGAAAACTAGTTAAAGGAAAAAGACATGGTGAGAAAAAAAAAAGAAAACTATCATGCCTAAGCATGAAGACAAGTAAAAGACATGGAAAGTAAATACATTACACTCATACACACACACACACCTTTCATAAATGAAGAACTAAGTGAAGAACAAGGATGAAACCAAGGATAAAAAGGGAAAGAGGTGAGCCATCCAAATGAACTTTTCATGCTAAATAAAGAGAGAAAATCTAACATTTTTATTAAAATTTTCAAGCTATTACAAAGCTAAAAGATAAAGGAAAACAAAGCATGAAATAAGAAGGGAGAAATCTCCTTACATAGCACTAGTATCCACGGATTAAGCCCACAAAAAGACACTAACTTGGCCCAAAAATCTGAACCCTTGGACCTTACAGAACTGGGCTATTTATAGGAAAAAATTTCTAAGTACACGCCCTCGGTCACGGGCGTGTAGGGGGGGCGTGACAGTACTATTCATGAAGGCGGCTGGCGATTGGACAGCAAAGTTGACTTCGGGCTGAGTTCGCAGCAGTCACGCCCTAGGTCACGGGCGTGACTATGGGCGTGTCGGGGAGGTAGAACCGGGCGCGGGTTGCGTCAAATGTCTTCGGCAGCATCTTGTCGGGCCAGCTGGAAAGGTCACGCCCCATGTCACGGGCGTGACTATGGGCGTGACAGTTGGGGTCGACACTCGACGAATGTCGAGCGGAAAGTGTCGAGTCGAAATCGTTGAGCTGAAATTGGGTCACGCCCCAGGTCACGGGCGTGACACTGGGCGTGAAAGTTGGTGTCGACACTCGACGATCGTCGAGCGGAATTCGTCGAGAGGAGAGGACACGGGCTTGGGTCACGCCCCGTGTCGGGTGATACGGGCGTGTCGCCAGGCGTGTCAAGCCTTTTCTTCAGAAATTTTCCGATTTCACGGGAAATGCACAGTCACGGCTCGGTCACGGGCGTGACTCATGTGTCACGGGCGTGTACTTCCCAAATTTTGGCAGATTTTGAAATTTTTCTGAAAAATCAAATAAAACAAGTTAGGAGAAAATTTACAAGAATAGGAACATTTTATTGAACAAAAATAAGTAAAAACGACGAAAATAAATGAAAATGACTAAATTAATGTGCATAAAAATACGCATATTTACAGTTCATCACTGTGCGGTCTCCGTTCTTCCCTTAACTGCGCGTCCTGCCGACCTAGCTCCTCAGTCCGCGCGGCCTCTCCTGGCACTCCTTCCTTAGACGCCAGCTTCCTCTTTGTACCCCTTTATTGCTTTCTAGTAAAGGTGTATTGCAAGCTGTAATAACTCAACATTAATAAAAGGAAATCCCATTGCAAGAGTGGCATTTAAGCCACAGCGGGTGAAGTCTGTTGTTGCCACTGCTAGAGGCCCTTCCCTTCTCTTCTCAGCTCAGCTCAACTCTCTCGACGTCAACCTGCAAGCACAACCGTCCAAGTAACCGTCTGCTCGACAGCTCCTGATCAACCTCCTCCTCTGAACATCAGCCATCCCGGTTGCTCTCAGCAAACCTCTCCTCTATCCCCGCAACCCTTGAATAAGCGTTTACTCCACTCTCGAGCACTCAGAAGCTTCCTCAACCCCTCAACCTTCATCCTCTTCTTCACCTTTCCCGTGAGATCGAACACCACTCCGTGTTAATTAGAAGGTATTGTTTTCACGCATCAACAATGGCCTTCACCTTGGTGCTGCAATAAGGATTCTTTTGTATGGAGCTGAAGAGGGTGCCTCCTTTTTCCTATGAGGAGTTGATGGAGATGGAAGAAAGGGAGGTCGACGAGGAGGCGTCAAACCTGGACTTTGCCCGGAAGCTGGAGAAGTGGGCCATGGAGGAGGAGAAGGAGCCAAGAGAAGGCAGAGGTCAGGAGGTGAGAAGAGCTAAATAGAGGCAGAGGAAGAAGCAGCGGTAGTAGAATCAATAGCAGCTGAGGTGGGGGTGCCAAGAGCCAAACAATCGGCTAGGCTGGAGGCACTAGGAATGGCAGAGCCCAGGCCAGTGGAGAGGTTTCCATGGAGGAGACAACCGCCAGGGGATCTAGGGTCAGTTTAACCCTCCAAGATGGAGGAGTGGCTAGAGGAGGGGAGGGAGCGAGATCTGTAGGGGAGAGTGTTGTTCCCCGGCACAGTGAGTGGAGGCTGGATCGGCGAGATGGCTGTGGGAGATACCCCGGCTCGCTCAGCAGGGGAGGCAAGCCCTTTTGTGAGTTGGTCTCATCTTCCCCAGTTCCAGAGGAGTTTCGTGAGCTAAAAATATCCTACTACACAGGGAAGGACGATCCGGTTCATCTCATCCAGTGGTTTGAGGATGTAGTGTCGTTCCGACAGATGCCTGATGTGTTCAAGTGCAGACTCTTCGCCATCACCCTCAAGGAGAAGGCAAGAGATTGGTTCCACCAGTTGCTGGCCAACTCCATCTACTATTTCGAGGACCTACGCCAAGGATCCAAGCTGAGGTTCAAGACATCCAAGAAGAGGAAGAGGGAGTCCGAGTCCCTATTCCACATCAAGCAGGGGGTGAACAAGACCCTTAGGAGCTATGTGGACTGGTTCCATGAGGAGGTCCTCCAGGTCCAGGAGATGTCAGGGCATACCCTGATGATGGCCTTCACGTCAGGGCACACCCTGATGATGGCCTTCACCTTGGAGTTGCAACAGGGATTCCTTTAGATGGAGCTGAAGAGGGTGCCTCCTCTCTCCTATGAGGAGTTGATGGAGAGGGAAGCAAGGGAGGTCGACGAGGAGGAGTCGAACCTGGACTTTGCCCAGAAGCTGGCCAAGTGGTCCATGGAGGAGGAGAAGGAGCCAGGAGGAGGCAGAGGTCAGGAGGTGAGAAGAGCTAAACAGAGGCAGAGGAAGCAGCAGTGGCAGTAGCAATAATAGCAGCTGAGGTGTGGGTGCCAGGAGCCGAATAATCGGCTAGGCTGGAGGCACTAGGAATGGTAGATCCAAGGCCAGTGGATAGGTTTCCATGGAGGAGATAACTGCCAGGGGGTCTAGGGTCAGTTCAACCCTCCAAGATGGAGGCGGGGCTAGAGGCCTCCTCTCCCCCGATCAATGCCAGGCTATGGTGATAGCTCATAGGAGGAGGAGAGGCCAGCAGAGGAGAAGGTGGGATGTCAGGGTGGAGTTACCCTATTGCGACTTCCACCAAGAAGAGGGCCATGCCATGTCCACATGCCTGGAGTTCCTCGAGATAAGAGGAAATAGGGAGCAATAGTAGTAACCCCGCCAGGAGGTGCGGATTGAGGAGATCCTACCCAGGGGAAAGGAGGATAGGTACGAGGACCGAGGTATTGTTGGAGCCCAAGGAGGGATCGTGGTGATCTACGGGGGGTAGGAGTTGAGGCTACCCGCAAGGCAAGCCTCTATGCCTTATTTCCCTGGAGCATTGCTTCGACGTATCTAACCCCACCCATGGATGAGAAGATCACCTTCTCAAGGAAAGATATGCCGGATCATGAGGATCCTTTCTGCGACGCGTTGGTCATCCAGACCTTGGTCGAGAACTTCACTATCTCTCAGATCCTCATCGACAACGGGTGTTCAGTCAACGTCATCTTCTAAAAAGCATTTGACGTGATGAAGGTAGAGGCCCAGAGGGTGTTGGCCTCAAATGGACCTCTGTTCGAGTTCTCGGGAGAGAGGAAGGGGTGGAAGGAGGAGTTGGACTCCATGTCTTCCAATTCGAGAAGTTCTTGAAGAAGAAGCACTGGAGAGGGCAGCCTTCCTCCTCCTCTCATCCCAAGGATGACTACTACAAGGGCAGGAGAAAATCCTCTAAGGAGGACAGGTATGGTTCCAAAACTAGTAAACAGGTTTCATCTAACATGACTTGTTATCATTGCAGAAAGCTCGGGCATGTAATAGCCGACTGCACAGTCAAAAGAAGGGAACATGGTGAGAAAAAGGACCACCAGCAAAAAGACAATAAAGAGAAATCCCTTGTTGCTAAGAATCAAAGAAGCTGGACTGTCTTCTCATCACTAGAGTCAAAAGAAGAAGAAGAAGAAGCCTACATAGGGTTGTACTCTATTAAAGATGGAGATGTAGAAGGAGACTGCATTAAAATGCTGGCTGCTATAGAAGAAGAAGCTGAGAAGGTTTGTCCTGCTGTCAGGATAGAAGACAGGGCCCCTCTATCATAGTTTGATGGTGATTCAAAGGTGGATTATAAAGAAGACAGCTGTTGTCTTAGGCTGATGGCAAGGTCTGATGAAAAAATCAGCCAGGATCAGCCTGGTCCAAGCAAGGTAATCTATGTTACTAGATCTTCTAGTTCAGTCTATGAATCAATTCCAGATTCTTGTGCTTCTGCATCTAATGATGATGGCTCAAAATCTGAAGGAGGCATCAATCAATTGATTGATAACTATGGTGCACTTTTATAGGCTCTTAAGAAAAGCAAACTCCTGGCCAAACAGAAGGCTCATGAAATTGCTTCTCTAGAGCTTGTTGGTTCCGAATCAACAAAACTTCTGGATCTGAAGATGCAAGAAGTCAGCAAACTGAAGAATGTAACAATCCTTCAGATGAGCACCATAACCTTCAAGAATAACTATATCAGGAACCTTGAAGGAAAGTTCCAAAAAGAGAGGGAACTAGTGGCTAGCTACTGAAAGCCTAGCACAGTGATTCCCTTGATAGACTCTTTCTCCTCCCAAAAGGGAAAGAAAGGGTTGGGTTTCAAGGAAAGGACAAGAGCTGCCAATCCCAAGGGAAATGGCAAAGCTCAAGTGCAACCACTAGCCTCTAAGGCTCCTATTAAATTTAATAAAGTGCAACTACCTTCTAACAGGCATGACCATGAGAGTATTTATGGTCATTGGAATAATTCTAGACGCTCTTGTGTGAACAAAGATGTTCCACAATATGGTGGTAGATATAGCTATGGTGCAAGTCACTTTAAGGCCGCCTATGAGGAAATACAAATGGCCCATCCTGAATCATTTGTGTTTGGTGCATCAGCCCCTTCATTCAAGGTAAAGCTGTTGATTGTTCTCCAGTTCCTCTAGCCCACTCTAAGACAAAGGGAAACGCTGTCAGTAGACCAGACCTGGGCATATCTGAGGCCATCAAGAGTATGCTTTCTGAAAAGGAAGCAGCTGCTAGAAGGGCTCAAGATATCTCAAGCACTTTAACTGCCAGACCCACCACTTATGTAACACCCCAGTTTTTGCAAGAGGTTCAGTCTGCAGTTCTGAAAATTTTTGGGCTTCTGGCAGGAGGCACACGGCCTATGACACGGGCGTGTCGCAGGGCGTGTAGAGGCCGTGTCGACACTCGGCCCAAGTGTTGACACTTTCGCTCGACAATGTGTCGAGAGTGGGGCACACGGGCTGCGACACGGGCGTGTCGCAGGGCGTGTCGAGGCTGTGTCGACACTCGGCCCAAGTGTCGACACTTTCGCTCGACAAAGTGTCGAGAGTGGGGCACACGGCCTGTGACACGGGCGTGTCGCAGGGCGTGTCGAGGCCGTGTCGACACTCGGCCCAAGTGTCGACACATTCGCTCGACAAAGTGTCGAGACTGGGGCACACGGCCTATGACACGGGCGTGTCACAGGGCGTGTCCCGCTTGGTAGACGATCTTCGCTCGATGTTTTTCCGCGGTGTCGACACAAAGCCTGTCGACGGGTGTCGAGACTTGGCACACGGCTTGGGACACTGGCGTGTCCCAGGCCGTGTCATCTCTAGGGTTGGTTTCGGGGCCGTGTTGTTGGAGGCACACGGCCGGCCACACGGCCGTGTCACTGGGGACACGGGCGTGTCGAGTTGAACACGGGCGTGTCGGATGCCCGTGTGCGGTTCCAGGCGCGTCGATTTGAGATGGCGAATGAGGCACACGGCCCTGGACACGGGCGTGTGCCAGGCCGTGTTCGGCCCAGGTCTTTTATTTTCCAGGCGAATCGTGGCCATTCTTTCCCAGATTTTGGGATCTGACGGCTCAGGACTGTTCTTGGGCAGTTAAGTCTGATTCTAGGGTGGAAACCCTCATTTTGTTTTCCAAGTCTTCTCTTTCTAAGTTCTTGAGAAAACTAGAGCAAGGAGGAAGAAGAAGAAGGTCTTGGGCTGTAGGAAGGGTTTCGGAGCTCCAAATCGCGAGCCGAGTCCGGATCCGTGAAGCTTAGAGCGTTGCGAAGATTTCCATCCGGCTATTTTTGTCATGGCAAGGAAGAGGAGTCGGAAGGTAATGACATCTCTCCTCTCGGTCCTTAGGATGCATGTATTAGCATCATTTAGTTTTCTTTCTCTCTAATTTTTGGGCACCGAACTCTCAAATGAGAGGGGTTTTGGTTTGCCAAGTTTCAAGAGGAACTTCCGGGTTGATTGAGTCCGTCCCCGGCATATTTTGCATTAGAGATCCGCTTCGCTAGTGGATTAGGCATGGTGGGTGAAGCCGTAGTCGCGACCATTAGTCCGACTCGATGATGTTGCATACGAACGTAGGAATTCGTAGAGATTTTCCGTCGCGGCAAGAGGCCGTTTGAATTGTGGTGGTGATTGTCCCGTTTGTTTGAAAGGTACGTGTAGTCGGACCCGGACAAGGTTAGCTCCTCGTGGCGGTAGATGGTTTCCTTGGTGGACAAGGTTAGCTCCGCAGGAGTTGGAGATGGTTTCCTTGGTGCGCGGGAGCGCTGCAGTACAATGAGGGATTATGATGTATTTAGTCTTGGTTTGTGTTGTGCCAAGGCGTGGCTATGTCTCTGTGGTCGGCTGGCTATCCCGTGACATATGCGTCATGTGTGGAGAGTGTCCCGGTGAGACTAGTCCCCTTCTGTGAGACTGACGAGAATGCCAAGCTTGGGGCAAGCCCGGGCAAAGAGGCCATGAGCGGGTGGGGTCCAGCAAGGCTTCTTAGAATCGGTCGGTCTGTGTTTGTTGGAATCCTGACATGAGACATCAGAGCTTGCAGGCAAGCCCGGGGCTAAGCCCACGAGCGGGTGGGGCCTTGGCAAGAATTCCTTGTGGCGGCCTGTGCGCCGTTTGAGGGAGAGGTGTCTCCCTTAGTGTTTGCGGCTTTATGCCAATGGGGAAATGTGAGTACCCAAATGATGTGATGTTGTGTTAGATGCATACGCAGTAGGGTACCTTGGGTGAAGCCCAGGTGTTGCATTCATATTGCACAGTAGGCCCTTTCTTTATATGCTCAACCAGTAGAGAACATGTTTGATGATTGAGACATCCAAGCCCGTTTTGATGCTTTTCTATTTATAGATATTTATATTGCATATGAAGTGCTGACTTGCAGGTTGGAGGGTTCCCCGGGGTCCGTTAGGGGCGGCCGGGAGGAGATGTGTTGTTACACAGTTTGAGGTCAGCCTTTGCTGACCCACGTTACTAATAATTTTTACAGGTCAAGGATCGCATGCAGGAGCTAGCACGCCGGCCAGAAAGGCCTAAGCCCCATGAAGTGTTTTTCCCTCTTTTGTAGCACTTCAGTTATGATGATGTTTGTTTGAGACTTTTTGTCCGGCTTGCATGCCGAGGTAGACTAGGATAACTTCTAGTTGTGCTTGGTTTTCCGCTGTGTTGTGCAAGTGTTTTGAGTTTTGGGTAGCTATATCAACTTATAATACTAAAGCTGTGCCGTTCGTATGTTGTGGGGCCCCGGCCGGACCCATATTATACATCCACTACATGGGAGGTGTTACAATTTGGTATCAGAGGGAGGTTTGATTCAAGGTTAGAGCGTAGAGAAGTTATCCACATAAGAGTAATGCGGGACCATGAGTGTCCTTATGTTTTAGTCTTGAGATTGGAGACTAATCCCTTATTTCTTGTCTTCCTGAAGAGTGCAAGCAACGAGGCGGGCACTTCAAGAGCAAGGGATGATCTCTCGGCGAGCAGTGCTACTGCTCCAGGCCTTTTGGGCACGGGTGTAGACCCGGCCGACTTCTGCCGCATGCTTGCAGAAGCGATGGTGGTAGCTCAAGCTGCAGCAGCGGCTCAGGTGGCAACCCCTGCCACACCAGATACGGCAACGGCCGTGCTAGGAGGAGAAGCCAGGCGAGTGGAGCCTTTGGCGGAGAGGGTAGTTGTCGGACATGGAGATCGGCACCTGAAGTATTTCCTGAGTTTCCATCCCCCGTCCTTCAAGGGTGTTGGAACGCCAACGGATGCGGAGGATTGGTGGGTTCGTATTCAAGAACTGTTAAGGGCGGCAGAGACGCCATAGGAGAAGAAATCCGAGTATGCGGCGTTCATGTTGGAAGGAGACGCCAAGTTGTGGTGGGTGAGCCATAGCGGCCGCCTGTTCCCGGGACGCACCCCGTCAGTGGAAGAGTTTGGGGATGCTTTTCTTAAGAGGTATATTCCAGTTTCAACATGATTGGCCCTGCAGAGGCAGTTTCTGCATCTAATGCAGCGAGACAAGACAGTGGATGAGTACGTGCAAGAGTTCACCCGTTTGGGTCGTTATGCGGGAACGACAATGGCGGATGATGTAGAGAGGGATAACCTCTTCTACCAAGGTTTGAGGGAGAATCTGAGACAGCCTCTCATCTCCATGAAGAGGGCGGGATTTAATGAGCTAGTTGAAGCCGCCAGGAGTTTGGAGAGTGATCTGGAGTGAACCCAGCGTCGAAAGGGTTTTACTCCCAAGCATGGGGAAGGGAAGCCCTCCCAATCTCATGTAAAGTCTGATGGGAGCAGGTGGAGGAGGAAGCCTCACCCTTCCAGGTCGGGTGACAGGAGCACTTGGACGCCTGGGGGTTCTCACTCTAGGGGACCGCCAACGTGTTACAACTGCGGGAAGGTTGGGCACATAGCCCGTGCTTGTCAGCAAGGGGGAGCGGGGCAAGAGGCAAGGCAGGAGCAGACTGTGCGCTCCGGCCCCAGTGCTGCAGAGAAGGGAAAGATGGCGGAGTCGAGCGCTTCTCGGTTCCAACCGGTGCAACCAAGGGCCTACAACCTTGGACAGCAAGAAGCGATCCGCCAAACTGATGTGGTGACAGGTATGAAGAAAATTAAGTTTAAATTTTGTGCTTCATCCTTTTAGACTTTTGTGTAATGTCTATGTTGTAGGCTTCGTGTTAGTTTCCGGATACCCCGCTAGGGTATTGTTTGATACGGGAGCATCGCACTCCTTTCTTGCGGAGAGCTTCATCCGGAGAATAGGAGTTGAGTCTTTCTCGGCGGATGCGGAGTTGAGAGTTCGCATGCCCAATGGGTCATCCATGACCACCGGGGTCAAAGGGCACATCTGTTGGGAGTTAGACGGGGTTGGCTTTGTGTTGGTGGCGGCAGTTTTGCCATTGGTAGAGTTCGATGTCATCTTGGGCATGGACTGGCTCGCAGAGCAGCGCGCCAGTATTGATTGCCTTTCTAAGGTGGTGACATTAAGGAGAAAAGGGCAAACATAAGTCAAATTTGAGGGCCTTGGTGGTGTGGCCTGTTCCCTGATATCGGCCATGCAGTTGGTGCGGGCGGTTAACCAGGGTCGTGTAGCGCTTGTAGCGTTATTGGAGGTTCGTCTCTCCCAACTATCTATTGAGGAAGTGCCTGTGGTGGCAGAGTTCAAGGATGTGTTTCCGGATGAGCTTCCTGGAGCGCCTCCTCGGCGGGAGATCGACTTCTCGATCGAGTTAGTGCCGGAGGCTAGACCGGTGTCGCGTCCTCCTTTTAGGATGGCACCCAAGGAGTTGGCAGAACTTAAGGTACAGTTACAGGAACTGTTGGAGCAAGGGTATATTAGACCCAGCTCTTCACCGTGGAGCGCACCGGTGTTGTTTGTAAAGAAGAAAGACGGTAGCCTGCGCCTGTGCATAGACTACCGAGAGCTCAATAAGTTGACCGTCAAGAATAAGTATCTGATCCCTCGGATAGACGATTTGTTTGACCAATTGGTGGGGTCAGTGGTATATTCGAAACTGGACTTGAAGTCAGGCTACTATCAGCTGCGAATTCGGGACGAGGACATACCCAAGACTGCCTTTGGTACAAGGTATGGACACTTTGAGTTTACGGTGATGCCGTTCGGGTTGACGAACGCACCATCGGTGTTCATGGACCTTATGAACCGAGTATTTCGGGAATACTTGGATTCGTTTGTGGTTGTCTTCATTGATGACATTTTGGTGTATTCCAAATCGCAAGTGGAGCATGAGACCCACTTGAGGATAGTTTTGCAAGTGTTAAGGGAGAATGAGTTGTATGCAAATTTCTCCAAATGCGAGTTCTGGCTGGAGAAGGTGGCATTTTTGGGCCACGTGATTAGTGGTGATGGGGTGGCAGTGGATCCGGCGAAAGTGGAGGCCATCAGAGATTGGCCGGTGTTGAGGACCGTGGCGGAAGTTCGAAGTTTTCTTGGACTAGCCGGGTACTATAGGAGATTCGTGGAGAATTTCTCGAGGATAGCTCTACCCCTCACCTCACTCACTCGTAAAGACCATAAGTTTGTGTGGACCCAAGAGTGCAGTCAAGCATTCGAGGCACTGAAGGAGAGGCTTATGATGGCTCCGATCCTGAGTTTACCGCAAGGGACCGATGGATTTCAGATTTTCAGTGACGCATCGGGATGCGGTTTGGGTTGCGTGTTAGTGCAGCAGGGCAAGGTAATAGCTTTTGGGTCTCGACAGCTGAAACCTCATGAGAGGAATTACCCCGTCCATGACTTGGAGTTGGCGGCGGTAATCTTCGCGTTGAAAATATGGCGACACTATGTGTATGGCGCAAGGGTGGAGATCTTCACGGACCATAAAAGCCTGAAGTATCTCTTGGATCAGAAGGACTTGAACATGCGGCAACACAGATGGGTTGAATTTCTTGGAGACTACGAAGTGGCGATTCAGTATACGCCGGGTAAGGCCAATGTGGTGGCGGATGCGTTGAGTAGAAAGTACTCGGGGCAAGGAAATTGGATCGAAGCTCATGATGAGCGGTTGGTTCGGGAATGGGAGTCCCTTGGGTTGGAATGTGTTGCGAGAGGCGAGTCTTGCGTGGCTCGGTTGAACTGGATTGAAGTGCAAAGCGACTTGTCCGATCGTATTCGGGAAGCGACTCGATGGGATGTGGAGTTTCAACCTTTTGTGTTGGAGGCTCAAAAGGGTGAGAGCAGCGCCTGGGAGATGATTGGGGGAATCTTGAGAAAGGATGGAAGGGTTTGTGTACCGTAGTTTGGCAATCTTCGTGAGGAGTTGATGTTTGAGGCTCACTTCTCAAAGTACTCCATTCACCCGGGCAGTACAAAGATGTACTTGGATATGAAGAAATCCTTTTGGTGGCCGGGGTTGAAGCGAGATGTAGCTTTGTATGTGAGTCGTTGCCAAACATGTGCCTTGGTGAAGGCCGAATGTCAGAAACCGGGCGGGTTCCTGAAGCCCCTTCCAATTCCTGAGTGGAAATTTGAGGACATCTCCATGGACTTTGTGCATGGTTTGCCTAGATCGCAGCATGGTAATGATGCTATTTTGGTGATCGTGGATCGCCTAACCAAGGTGGCTCACTTCATCCCAAATCGGAAAGAGGACAGCGTGGAGAAGCTGGTGGAGTTGTATGTTCGCAACATTGTGCGGCTGCACGGAGTTCCTAAGAGCATAGTCAGTGATCGAGATGGACGGTTTATGTCCAAGGACTGGAGATTGGTTCAGAAGAGCTTGGGCACGAAGCTAAAGTTTAGTACGGCGTTCCATCCTCAAACTGATGGGCAGACGGAGAGAACGAACCGTACTATGGAGGACATGTTGAGGATGTGCGTTCTTGATTTTGGCAAGAGGTGGGAGGATCACCTCTTCATGGTAGAATTTGCGTACAACAACAGTTTTCAAGCTAGTATAAAGATGGCGCCATACGAAGCTTTGTATGGGAGGCGGTGTCGAACGCCAATGTCTTGGGCAGAGGCGGGAGACACCAAACTTTTGGGAAAGGATGCGGTAGTTGACACTTGTGAGTTGGTACGGACCATCCAAGAGCGTATGAAGGTGGCACAAGACAGGCAAGCAAAATATTTTAATGCTCGTCACCGGAAGTTGGAATTTACAGTTGGTGATTGGGTTTATCTGAAGGTCAAGCCGTTCAAAGGCGTCTCACGGATTCGCCAACTCAAGAAGTTGAGTCCAAGGTTTTTGGGGCCTTTTGAAATTGTTGAGCGGGTAGGAGAAGCAGCCTATCGGTTGGCATTGTCCGCAGACTTGAGTGGATTACATGACGTCTGCCACGTCTCCGCTTTGAGGAAAGCCTTGGTGGAGGCTAGCGTGGTGATAGAGCCGGCATCGGTGCCGATTGAGGAAGACTTGAGGACGCGAGTCCTCCCAATTGCTATAGAGGATTCGGAGACTCGGCAGTTGCGGAGTAAAGAAGTTAAACTTGTGAAAGTTCGTTGGGACAACTGCGGTCGTGAGGAGTTCTCTTGGGAACGAGAACAGGCCATGCTAGAAGATTATCCAGAACTCTTCATGTCAGGTACAATTTAAGTTTTGTACTCTTTTGTTTTGAAATTTCGGGACGAAATTCTGTTAAGTGGGGGAGAGTTGTAACACCCCAGTTTTTGCAAGAGGTTCAGTCTGCAGTTCTGAAAATTTTTGGGCTTCTGGCAGGAGGCACACGGCCTGCGACACGGGCGTGTCGCAGGGCGTGTCGAGGCCGTGTCGACACTCGGCCCAAGTGTTGACACTTTCGCTCGACAATGTGTTGAGAGTGGGGCACACGGGCTGCGACACGGGCGTGTCGCAGGGCGTGTCGAGGCCGTGTCGACACTCGGCCCAAGTGTCGACACTTTCGCTCGACAAAGTGTCGAGAGTGGGGCACACGGCCTGCGACACGGGCGTGTCGCAGGGCGTGTCGAGGCCGTGTCGACACTCGGCCCAAGTGTCGACACATTCGCTCGACAAAGTGTCGAGACTGGGGCACACGGCCTGTGACACGGGCGTGTCACAAGGCGTGTCCCGCTTGGTCGACGATCTTCGCTCGACGTTTTTCCGCGGTGTCGACACAAAGCCTGTCGACGGGTGTCGATACTTGGCACATGGCTTGGGACACGGGCGTGTCCCAGGCCGTGTCATCTCTCGGGTTGGTTTCGGGGCCGTGTTGTTGGAGGCACACGGCCGGCCACACGGCCGTGTCACTGGGGACACGGGCGTGTCGAGTTGAACACGGGCATGTCGGATTCCCGTGTGCGGTTCCAGGCGCGTCGATTTGAGACGGCGAATGAGGCACACGGCCCTGGACACGGGCGTGTGCCAGGCCACGTTCGGCCCAGGTCTTTTATTTTTCAGGCGAATCGTGGCCATTCTTTCCCAGATTTTGGGATCTGACGGCTCAGGACTGTTCTTGGGCAGTTAAGTCCGATTCTAGGGTGGAAACCCTCATTTTGTATTCCAAGTCTTCTCTTTCTAAGTTCTTGAGAAAACTAGATCAAGGAGGAAGAAGAAGAAGGTCTTGGGCTGTAGGAAGGGTTTCGGAGCTCCAAATCGCGAGCCGAGTCCGGATCCGTGAAGCTTAGAGCGTTGCGAAGATTTCCATCCGGCTATTTTTGTCATGGCAAGGAAGAGGAGTCGGAAGGTAACGACATCTCTCCTCTCGGTCCTTAGGATGCATGTATTAGCATCATTTAGTTTTCTTTCTCTCTAATTTTTGGGCACCGAACTCTCAAATGAGAGGGGTTTTGGTTTTCCAAGTTTCAAGAGGAACTTCCGGGTTGATTGAGTCCGTCCCCGGCATATTTTGCATTAGAGATCCGCTTCGCTAGTGGATTAGGCATGGTGGGTGAAGCCGTAGTCGCGACCGTTAGTCCGACTCGGTGATGTTGCATACGAACGTAGGAATTCGTAGAGATTTTCCGTCGCGGCAAGAGGCCGTTTGAATTGTGGTGGTGATTGTCCCATTTGTTTGAAAGGTACGTGTAGTCGGACCCGAACAAGGTTAGCTCCTCGTGGCGGTAGATGGTTTCCTTGGTGGACAAGGTTAGCTCCGCACGAGTTGGAGATGGTTTCCTTGGTGCGCGGGAGCGCTGCAGTACAATGAGGGATTATGATGTATTTATTCTTGGTTTGTGTTGTGCCAAGGCGTGGCTATGTCTCTGTGGTCGGCTGGCTATCCCGTGACATATGCGTCATGTGTGGAGAGTGTCCCGGCGAGACTAGTGCCCTTCTGTGAGACTGACGAGAATGCCAAGCTTGGGGCAAGCCCGGGCAAAGAGGCCATGAGCGGGTGGGGTCCAGCAAGGCTTCTTAGAATCGGTCGGTCTGTGTTTGTTGGAATCCTGACATGAGACGTCAGAGCTTGCAGGCAAGCCCGGGGCTAAGCCCACGAGCGGGTGGGGCCTTGGCAAGAATTCCTTGTGGCGGCCTGTGCGCCGTTTGAGGGAGAGGTGTCTCCCTTAGTGTTTACGGCTTTATGCCAATGGGGAAATGTGAGTACCCAAATGATGTGATGTTGTGTTAGATGCATACGCAGTAGGGTACCTTGGGTGAAGCCCGGGTGTTGCATTCATATTGCACAGTAGGCCCTTTCTTTATATGCTCAACCAGTAGAGAACATGTTTGATGATTGAGACATCCAAGCCCGTTTTGATGCTTTTCTATTTATAGATATTTATATTGCATATGAAGTGCTGACTTGCAGGTTGGAGGGTTCCCCGGGGTCCGTTAGGGGCGGCCGGGAGGAGATGTGTTGTTACACAGTTTGAGGTCTGCCTTTGCTGACCCACGTTACTAATAATTTTTACAGGTCAAGGATCGCATGCAGGAGCTAGCACGCCGGCCAGAAAGGCCTAAGCCCCATGAAGTGTTTTTCCCTCTTTTGTAGCACTTCAGTTATGATGATGTTTGTTTGAGACTTTTTGTCCGGCTTGCATGCCGAGGTAGACTAGGAGTGCTATGCACAGTCATGATTGTACTTTTAATTGAGTATGGACTTTTGTGGTAAGCCTTAAGGCCTTAGTTGTAACTCTTTTGGTTAGTGGATAACTTCTAGTTGTGCTTGGTTTTCCGCTGTGTTGTGCAAGTATTTTGAGTTTTGGGTAGCTATATCAACTTATAATACTAAAGCTGTGGCGTTCGTATGTTGTGGGGCCCCGGCCGGACCCATATTATACGTCCACTACAGGGGAGGTGTTACAATTTGGTATCAGAGGGAGGTTTGATTCAAGGTTAGAGTGTAGAGAAGTTATCCACATAAGAGTAACGCGGGACCATGAGTGTCCTTATGTTTTAGTCTTGAGATTGGAGACTAATCTCTTATTTCTTGTCTTCCTGAAGAGTGCAAGCAACGAGGCGGGCACTTCAAGAGCAAGGGATGATCTCTCGGCGAGCAGTGCTACTGCTCCGGGCCTTTTGGGCACGGGTGTAGACCCGGCCGACTTCTGCCGCATGCTTGCAGAAGCGATGGTGGCAGCTCAAGCTGCAGCAGCGGCTCAGGTGGCAACCCCTGCCACACCAGATACGGCAACGGCCGTGCCAGGAGGAGAAGCCAGACGAGTGGAGCCTTTGGCGGAGAGGGTAGTTGTCGGACATGGAGATCGGCACCTGAAGTATTTCCTGAGTTTCCATCCCCCGTCCTTCAAGGGTGTTGGAATGCCAACGGATGCGGAGGATTGGTGGGTTCGTATTCAAGAACTGTTAAGGGCGGCAGAGACGCCATAGGAGAAGAAATCCGAGTATGCGGCGTTCATGTTGGAAGGAGACGCCAAGTTGTGGTGGGTGAGCCATAGCGGCCGCCTGTTCCCGGGACGCACCCCGTCAGTGGAAGAGTTTGGGGATGCTTTTCTTAAGAGGTATATTCCAGTTTCAACATGATTGGCCCTGCAGAGGCAGTTTCTGCATCTAATGCAGCGAGACAAGACAGTGGATGAGTACGTGCAAGAGTTCACTCGTTTGGGTCGTTATGCGGGAACGACAATGGCGGATGATGTAGAGAGGGATAACCTCTTCTACCAAGGTTTGAGGGAGAATCTGAGACAGCCTCTCATCTCCATGAAGAGGGCGGGATTTAATAAGCTAGTTGAAGCCGCCAGGAGTTTGGAGAGTGATCTGGAGCGAACCCAGCGTCGAAAGGGTTTTACTCCCAAGCATGGGGAAGGGAAGCCCTCCCAATCTCATGTAAAGTCTGATGGGAGCAGGTGGAGGAGGAAGCCTCACCCTTCCAGGTCGGGTGACAGGAGCACTTGGACGCCTGGGGGTTCTCACTCTAGGGGACCGCCAACGTGTTACAACTGCGGGAAGGTTGGGCACATAGCCTGTGCTTGTCAGCAAGGGGGAGCGGGGCAAGAGGCAAGGCAGGAGCAGACTGTGCGCTCCGGCCCCAGTGCTGCAGAGAAGGGAAAGATGGCGGAGTCGAGCGCTTCTCGGTTCCAACCGGTGCAACCAAGGGCCTACAACCTTGGACAGCAAGAAGCGATCCGCCAAACTGATGTGGTGACAGGTATGAAGAAAATTAAGTTTAAATTTTGTGCTTCATCCTTTTAGACTTTTGTGTAATGTCTATGTTGTAGGCTTCGTGTTAGTTTCCGGATACCCCGCTAGGGTATTGTTTGATATGGGAGCATCGCACTCCTTTCTTGCGGAGAGCTTCATCCGGAGAATAGGAGTTGTGTCTTTCTCGGCGGATGCGGAGTTGAGAGTTCGCATGCCCAATGGGTCATCCATGACCACCGGGGTCAAAGGGCACATCTGTTGGGAGTTAGACGGGGTTGGCTTTGTGTTGGTGGCGGCAGTTTTGCCATTGGTAGAGTTCGATGTCATCTTGGGAATGGACTGGCTCGCAGAGCAGCGCGCCAGTATTGATTGCCTTTCTAAGGTGGTGACATTAAGGAGAAAAGGGCAAACAGAAGTCAAATTTGAGGGCCTTGGTGGTGTGGCCTGTTCCCTGATATCGGCCATGCAGTCGGTGCGGGCGGTTAACCAGGGTCGTGTAGCGCTTGTAGCGTTATTAGAGGTTCGTCTCTCCCAACTGTCTATTGAGGAAGTGCCTGTGGTGGCAGAGTTCAAGGATGTGTTTCCGGATGAGCTTCCTGGAGCGCCTCCTCGGCGGGAGATCGACTTCTCGATCGAGTTAGTGCCAAGGCTAGACCGGTATCGCGTCCTCCTTTTAGGATGGCACCCAAGGAGTTGGCAGAACTTAAGGTACAGTTACAGGAACTGTTGGAGCAAGGGTATATTAGACCCAGTTCTTCACCGTGGAGCGCATCGGTGTTGTTTGTAAAGAAGAAAGACGGTAGCCTGCGCCTGTGCATAGACTACCGAGAGCTCAATAAGTTGACCGTCAAGAATAAGTATCTGATCCCTCGGATAGACGATTTGTTTGACCAATTGGTGGGGTCAGTGGTATATTCGAAAGTGGACTTGAAGTCAGGCTACTATCAGCTGCGAATTCGGGACGAGGACATACCCAAGACTGCCTTTGGTACAAGGTATGGACACTTTGAGTTTACGGTGATGCCGTTCGGGTTGACGAACGCACCATCGGTGTTCATGGACCTTATGAACCGGGTATTTCGGGAATACTTGTATTTGTTTGTGGTTGTCTTCATTGATGATATTTTGGTGTATTCCAAATCGCAAGTGGAGCATGAGACCCACTTGAGGATAGTTTTGCAAGTGTTAAGGGAGAATGAGTTGTATGTAAAATTCTCCAAATGCGAGTTCTGGCTGGAGAAGGTGGCATTTTTGGGCCACGTGATTAGTGGTGATGGGGTGGCAGTGGATCCGGCGAAAGTGGAGGCCATCAGAGATTGGCCGGTGTTGAGGACCGTGGCGGAAGTCCGAAGTTTTCTTGGACTAGCCGGGTACTATAGGAGATTCGTGGAGAATTTCTCGAGGATAGCTCTACCCCTCACCTAACTCACTCGTAAAGACCATAAGTTTGTGTGGACCCAAGAGTGCAGTCAAGCATTCGAGGCACTGAAGGAGAGGCTTATGATGGCTCCGATCCTGAGTTTACCGCAAGGGACCGATGGATTTCAGATTTTCAGTGACGCATCGGGATGCGGTTTGGGTTGCGTGTTAGTGCAGCAGGGCAAGGTAATAGCTTTTGGGTCTCGACAGCTGAAACCTCATGAGAGGAATTACCCCGTCCATGACTTGGAGTTGGCGGCGGTAATCTTCGCGTTGAAAATATGGCGACACTATGTGTATGGCGCAAGGGTGGAGATCTTCACGGACCATAAAAGCCTGAAGTATCTCTTGGATCAGAAGGACTTGAACATGCGGCAACGCAGATGGGTTGAATTTCTTGGAGACTACGAAGTGGCGATTCAGTATACGCCGGGTAAGGCCAATGTGGTGGCGGATGCGTTGAGTAGAAAGTACTCGGGGCAAGGAAATTGGATCGAAGCTCATGATGAGCGGTTGGTTCGGGAATGGGAGTCCCTTGGGTTGGAATGTGTTGCGAGAGGCGAGTCTAGCGTGGCTCGGTTGAACTGGATTGAAGTGCAAAGCGACTTGTCCAATCGTATTCGGGAAGCGACTCGATTGGATGTGGAGTTTCAACCTTTTGTGTTGGAGGCTCAAAAGGGCGAGAGCAGCGCCTGGGAGATGATTGGGGGAATCTTGAGAAAGGATGGAAGGGTTTGTGTACCGCAGTTTGGCAATCTTCGTGAGGAGTTGATGTTTGAGGCTCACTTCTCAAAGTACTCCATTCACCCGGGCAGTACAAAGATGTACTTGGATATGAAGAAATCCTTTTGGTGGCCGGGGTTGAAGCGAGATGTAGCTTTGTATGTGAGTTGTTGCCAAACATGTGCCTTGGTGAAGGCCGAATGTCAGAAACCGGGCGGGTTCCTGAAGCCCCTTCCAATTCCTGAGTGGAAATTTGAGGACATCTCCATGGACTTTGTGCATGGTTTGCCTAGATCGCAGCATGGTAATGATGCTATTTGGGTGATCGGGGATCGCCTAACCAAGGTGGCTCACTTCATCCCAAATCGGAAAGAGGACAGCGTGGAGAAGCTGGTGGAGTTGTATGTTCGCAACATTGTGCGGCTGCACGGAGTTCCTAAGAGCATAGTCAGTGATCGAGATGGACAGTTTACGTCCAAGGACTGGAGATTGGTTCAGAAGAGCTTGGGCACGAAGCTAAAGTTTAGTACGACGTTCCATCCTCAAACTGATGGGCAGACGGAGAGAACAAACCGTACTATGAAGGACATGTTGAGGATGTGCGTTCTTGATTTTGGCAAGAGGTGGGAGGATCACCTCTTCATGGTAGAATTTGCGTACAACAACAATTTTCAAGCTAGTATAAAGATGGCGCCATACGAAGCTTTGTATGGGAGGCGGTGTCGAACGCCAATGTCTTGGGCAGAGGCGGGAGACACCAAACTTTTTGGAAAGGATGCGGTAGTTGATGCTTGTGAGTTGGTACGGACCATCCAAGAGCGTATGAAGGTGGCGCAAGACAGGCAAGCAAAATATTTTAATGCTCGTCACCGGAAGTTGGAATTTACAGTTGGTGATTGGGTTTATCTGAAGGTCAAGCCGTTCAAAGGCGTCTCACGGATTCGCCGACTCAAGAAGTTGAGTCCAAGGTTTTTGGGGCCTTTTGAAATTGTTGAGCGGGTAGGAGAAGCAGCCTATCGGTTGGCATTGTCCGCAGACTTGAGTGGATTACATGACATCTTCCACGTCTCCGCTTTGAGGAAAGCCTTGGTGGAGGCTAGCGTGGTGATAGAGCCGGCATCGGTGCCGATTGAGGAAGACTTGAGGACGCGAGTCCTCCCAATTGCTATAGAGGATTCGGAGACTCGGCAGTTGCGGAGTAAAGAAGTTAAACTTGTGAAAGTTCGTTGGGACAACTGCGGTCGTGAGGAGTTCTCTTGGGAATGAGAACAGGCCATGCTAGAAGATTATCCAGAACTCTTCATGTCAGGTACAATTTAAGTTTTGTACTCTTTTGTTTTGAAATTTCGGGATGAAATTCTGTTAAGTGGGGGAGAGTTGTAACACCCCAGTTTTTGCAAGAGGTTCAGTCTGCAGTTCTGAAAATTTTTGGGCTTCTGGCAGGAGGCACACGGCCTGCGACACGGGCGTGTCGCAGGGCTTGTCGAGGCCGTGTCGACACTCGGCCCAAGTGTTGACACTTTCTCTCGACAATGTGTCGAGAGTGGGGCACACGGGTTGCGACACGGGCGTGTCGCAGGGCGTGTCGAGGCCGTGTCGACACTCGGCCCAAGTGTCGACACTTTCGCTCGACAAAGTGTCGAGAGTGGGGCACACGGCCTGCGACACGGGCGTGTCGCAGGGCGTGTCGAGGCCGTGTCGACACTCGGCCCAAGTGTCGACACATTCGCTCGACAAAGTGTCGAGACTGGGGCACACGGCCTGTGACACGGGCGTGTCACAGGGCGTGTCCCGCTTGGTCGACGATCTTCGCTCGACGTTTTTCCGCGGTGTCGACACAAAGCATGTCGACGGGTGTCGAGACTTGGCACACGGCTTGGGACACGGGCATGTCCCAGGCCGTGTCATCTCTCGGGTTGGTTTCGGGGCCGTGTTGTTGGAGGCACACGGCCGGCCACACGGCCGTGTCACTGGGGACACGGGTGTGTCGAGTTGAACACGGGCGTGTCGGATGCCCGTGTGCAGTTCCAGGCGCGTCGATTTGAGACGGCGAATGAGGCACACGGCCCTGGACACGGGCGTGTGCCAGGCCGTGTTCGGCCCAGGTCTTTTATTTTCCAGGCGAATCGTGGCCATTCTTTCCCAGATTTTGGGATCTGACGGCTCAGGACTGTTCTTGGGCAGTTAAGTCCGATTCTAGGGTGGAAACCCTCATTTTGTTTTCCAAGTCTTCTCTTTCTAAGTTCTTGAGAAAACTAGAGCAAGGAGGAAGAATAAGAAGGTCTTGGGCTGTAGGAAGGGTTTCGGAGCTCCAAATCGCGAGCCGAGTCCGGATCCGTGAAGCTTAGAGCGTTGCGAAGATTTCCATCCGGCTATTTTTGTCATGGCAAGGAAGAGGAGTCGGAAGGTAACGACATCTCTCCTCTCGGTCCTTAGGATGCATGTATTAGCATCATTTAGTTTTCTTTCTCTCTAATTTTTGGGCACCGAACTCTCAAATGAGAGGGGTTTTGGTTTGCCAAGTTTCAAGAGGAACTTCCGGGTTGATTGAGTCCGTCCCGGCATATTTTGCATTAGAGATCCGCTTCGCTAGTGGATTAGGCATGGTGGGTGAAGCCATAGTCGCGACCGTTAGTCCGACTCGGTGATGTTGCATACGAACGTAGGAATTCGTAGAGATTTTCCGTCGTGGCAAGAGGCCGTTTGAATTGTGGTGGTGATTGTCCCGTTTGTTTGAAAGGTACGTGTAGTCGGACCCGGACAAGGTTAGCTCCTCGTGGCGGTAGATGGTTTCCTTGGTGGACAAGGTTAGCTCCGCACGAGTTGGAGATGGTTTCCTTGGTGCGCGGGAGTGCTGCAGTACAATGAGGGATTATGATGTATTTAGTCTTGGTTTGTGTTGTGCCAAGGCATGGCTATATCTCTGTGGTCGGCTGGCTATCCCGTGACATATGCGTCATGTGTGGAGAGTGTCCCGGCGAGACTAGTCCCCTTCTGTGAGACTGACGAGAATGCCAAGCTTGGGGCAAGCCCGGGCAAAGAGGCCATGAGCGGGTGGGGTCCAGCAAGGCTTCTTAGAATCGGTCGGTCTGTGTTTGTTGGAATCCTGACATGAGACATCAGAGCTTGCAGGCAAGCCAGGGGCTAAGCCCACGAGCGGGTGGGGCCTTGGCAAGAATTCCTTGTGTCGGCCTGTGCGCCGTTTGAGGGAGAGGTGTCTCCCTTAGTGTTTGCGGCTTTATGCCAATGGGGAAATGTGAGTACCCAAATGATGTGATGTTGTGTTAGATCCATACGCAGTAGGGTACCTTGGGTGAAGCCCGGGTGTTGCATTCATATTGCACAGTAGGCCCTTTCTTTATATGCTCAACCAGTAGAGAACATGTTTGATGATTGAGACATCCAAGCCCGTTTTGATGCTTTTCTATTTATAGATATTTATATTGCATATGAAGTGCTGACTTGCAGGTTGGAGGGTTCCCCGGGGTCCGTTAGGGGCGGCCGGGAGGAGATGTGTTGTTACACAGTTTGAGGTCAGCCTTTGCTGACCCACGTTACTAATAATTTTTACAGGTCAAGGATCGCATGCAGGAGCTAGCACGCCGGCCAGAAAGGCCTAAGCCCCATGAAGTGTTTTTCCCTCTTTTGTAGCACTTCAGTTATGATGATGTTTGTTTGAGACTTTTTGTCCGGCTTGCATGCCGAGGTAGACTAGGAGTGCTATGCACATTCATGATTGTACTTTTAATTGAGTATGGACTTTTGTGGTAGGCCTTAAGGCCTTAGTTGTAACTCTTTTGGTTAGTGGATAACTTCTAGTTGTGCTTGGTTTTCCACTGTGTTGTGCAAGTGTTTTGAGTTTTGGGTAGCTATATTAACTTATAATACTAAAGCTGTGGCGTTCATATGTTGTGGGGCCCCGGCCGGACCCATATTATACGTCCACTACAGGGGAGGTGTTACAACTTATCAGACTAGGACTGGGAAACTAAAGAACAGTACTACTGCTACCCCTTCTAGACTGAGAGCTGCTGTTAACACAGCCACTAGACCTGCTCCAAAAACAAGGTACAACATCCATGAGTGTTGGTGTTGTGGCAAGGCAGGCCACTTTGCTGTTGATTGCTGGCACAATCATAGTGTGCAGAGAGACAATGTCAGCTTGCCTGTCAAAAAAGTTGCAGGTAGGCATAGTTATTTTCAGTCTAACATGCACCAAGGACCCAATAAAAATTTGGGTCCTAAGGTTAACTGATTTATGTCTTACAGGTTAGTCCAAGTATACATACCCCTATATGGTACTTAGACAGTGGATGTCCAGGCACATGACTGGAACAAGGAGTATGCTGAAGGATTATGCCATGTAAATAATGGACTAAAGGTTATCTTTGGTTGGTCAGAAAAAGGGGTGACTAGAGGTTATGGTAAGATCTCTAATGGCATATTCATTATCACTAGAGTAGCCTATGTGGAAGGGATGCAACACAAACTGATAAGCATTAGCCAACTTTGTGATCTTGGCTATGACATAAAATTCCACAAGGATGAGTGCTAAATTAGGAGGTTAAGTGACCAAGAGGTCATCTTAACAGGCATTAGGAGTGGAAATGTTTACTGTTTAGATTTCCTATGCCCTAGCAAAGACTCATCTATATACCTAGTTGCAGATGAGAAAGCCTCTTCCTATGTCCAGTGGCACAAGAGGCTAGCCCATCTGAATTATAGGACCATAGGCAAACTGTTCAGTAATGAGCTTGTTAGGAATGACCCTAAGTCTATATGCACTAAGGAGTGTATCTGCTCTGCATGCCAAAAGGGCAAACAAACTAAGACCTCCTTTAAGAGAATTGGCATCAAAGACTCAGTGAGTTGCTTATACCTCTTGCATATGGATATGTTTGGTCATATGCCAATTCAAAGTCTAGGTAGGAAAGTCTATACCCTTGTGATTGTTTCTTACTTTTCCAGATTTGTCTAGGTTTTCTTTCTAAGGAAGAAATCTGAAACCTATGAAGTCTTTCAGACATTTGTCAAGCAAGTTCAGAATGAATTCAACAGCATTGTGGTCAAAATCAGAAGTGACCATGGGACTGAGTTTCAGTCTGAGTGCATGACAAGGTTCTATGAAGAGCAAGGGATTCATCAAGAATTTTCCTCTCCTAGAACACCCTAGCAAAACAAAATTGTTGAGAGGAAAAATAGGACTCTCATAGAGGCTGGTAGAACTATGTTAAGTGACTCATCCCTCCTAGAATACTTTTTGCCTGAGGTAGTTAACACTGCATGCTATGTCCTTAATAGGGCTTCTATCACCAAGAGCCATAAGGAGACTCTCTATGAGATCTTGAAGGGTAGAAAACCAAACCTGAGCTATTTCAAGATCTTTGGTTGCAAGTGCTATGTGCTCAACAATGAAAAAGTCCATTTAACTAAGTTTGCTGCAAAGTCCCATGAAGGGATTTTTGTTATGTCTAGCACTCATAGTAAGGCATATAGAATCTACAACTTAACTAGCCAAGTTGTAGAAGAGTCAATTCTTGTTGTTTTTGATGAATCCAACATGGTTAACTATGAGCTACTTAGCTCCTCCTCTTATAGTATTTCAGGTATAGAGAAGATGATGGACGTGCTAACCATCAATGAATCCACCCCCACATTTTAAGATAATGATGATTGACTATCCATTCCAAGAGAATGGGAAGACATACCTGAAGAAATTGAATACCAAGTATCTAAAAACCCTGAAGATCAACAAGTTGCAGTTAGATTGCCTCTAGCTACTAGGCATCTAAGGGACCATCCAGCACACCAAATCATTGGTAATGGAAATCATGGAGTCCAGACTAGAACAAGGAGCCTGAATATATCTCTCTACTCAAGCTTTCTGTCTCAAGAAGAGCCCAAGAAGTTTGAAGAAACAATCAAGGACCAGTTCTGGATTGGAGCAATGCAAGAAGAACTGGACCAATTTAAGAGATGTAATATCTGAAAGTTAGTTCCCAGATCACAAGGATAAAATGTCATAGGGACCAAGTGGATCTACAGGAACAAGTTGGATCAAGATGGCATTATTGTTAAGAATAATGCCAGATTGGTGGCTAAAGTCTATAAAAAAGAAGAGGGCATATACTTTGACCAGACCTTTTCCCTTGTAGCCAGATTGGAAGCTGAAAGGGGAAACTAGATCTGATATACTCTAAAGGGGGGTGAATAGAGTATATGGTGCTTTTTAAAAACACAAAGAAAACTTTTTGCAAAGCTTTACAACAATTGTTGTAATGAGTGTAAGCAGGGAAGCAGAAATAAAACTAAGCTATGCAGATATTAAGCACAAGAAAATCTAGGCCAGAAACAAAAAGAAAACATGCAAAACCAGATGACACAAGGAAATATAGTGGTTCCCCAACTTGGGTACATCCACTCTTCTACCACCCTAGGTAGGAATCCACTGCAGGATGAGTTGATCAGGTGTCCTGGGCACCAATGAGCTTTTGATAAGGTGCTCAAAAACCAAAACAGATTTTTTGATCAGGTGTCTTGCCACCAATGAGCTTTTGACAAGGTGCTCAAAAACCAGATTCAAACTTTTGAAGGGAGTTTGAAAAACCCTTTACAGAATGGGGTTGAGAGAGTGATGGCAGTCTTCTCTTTCTCAAGCAACTGAGAAGACTATGTGGATTCAGTGATGTTGTCAAAGCTCCCCCTGAGTCCTTGAAATCTTCAGGAAAATGAGCTTTGCTGAGGGTGATAGGCCTTCAAAGATAGATCTCCAGCAAAAGATGATTTCAGCAAGCTGAAATGTTGAGTGTCTGGAGTCTTGAGATGATGTTGGCCTTGAACACTTGAGAGCTGAAGAGATGTGAAGAATGTTTGAAAGCTTGATCTCTTGATGAGTGTTCTTTTGAATTCTTGTTGACAGAAGATTGAGAGAGTCTCTGTGTATTGAGTTGTGTCCTATTCTTGTCAATCTCTATTCTCTTGTTCTTGTCTATCTTCTTGTCTGATTCAAAAAACATTCTATCTTTTATTCTCTGAGTCTGAATAGAAAATTGCTCTGTCAAAGATAGCCGTTGGTCTGAATTAATTACAGCCTTAATTGCATAAAATGTTCTGAAGGAAAGTCCACTGAATTATTCCTTGAAAAATTCCTTGAAACTTGCTCCAGAAGTAAATGAAAATGGCTGGCAGATCTTCTGAATTAAATGCAGAATAACTTCTTTCTGATTTGAATTTGAACTCTGAAAGATAACTGAAATCGTCGAACTGAGCTCTGCTATCGTCGAGCTGAGCTCAGCGAACTGGAAAATCCAATCAGCAAAGAAATCGTCGATCTGAGCTCAAAGATCGTCGAACTGAGCTCAGAGATAAGGATCCAGTGCAGAGTCAAAATCGTCGACCTGAGCTCAGCGATCGTCGAATAGAGCTCGACGATGTTGAGAAGTTGAGCTCAGCGATCGTCGACCAGAGCTCGACGATATTATGAGGGTTGAGATCAGCGATCGTCGAATGGAGCTCGACGATCTGTCAATAGTTGGGCTAGACGATCGTCGACCGGAGTTCGACGAAACGTCGTGCTGAGCTCGACGATTTGGACTTGGTTTCCAGAAAAACTTGGGTCTTCAGGGCAGCTTCCAAACCTAGACTCCTGATCCCTTAGACTCAATTCTAATTGACCTATTATCTATACAGAAGGTCAAAGCATAAATTCCTAGAGACATAGTGATCCTGACCCAAATTAGTAATAGGGTGTTCCAACAATCTCCCCCTATTTGGGTTAGGAAAACTATTTACAGACTTTAAAAAGAAAAACAAACAACATCATACAGTCAGAAAAACATAAAAACAACAATAACAAGACACAGAGCAGAACCATCACAGAGATATATATATATGTGTTATCCAGATAGCAGTTAGAAGAACCAAAAGTTGTCACCTTACAGAGTTACTCCTTTTCTTTGCCTTTTACCATTTTAATTTCTCTGTTGGGATCTAAAGCTTGTTGTTTGGATCTGGTATCATCAGCTGCACCCAAATAAATTTGCTTTGAAGCCCTGGGAACCACTGCAGCTGGATGCAACTCCATGTATCTGTCTGCATCAAAGAACTTACTGGAGGCATATCTTTCTAACTCTTTTTGCCTTTGCTCTGACATGGTAGATATGTTGGAAGTGTCTAGCCCTTGTTCTTTTGCTTTCTTTATCTGATCCAAAGCAGCCAGCTCTTTCATTCTTGCAGTCCAAGCCATAGGATTTTTCTCAGGGTCCTCAAATGGAACAGGTGGCTCATACCTGTTGGAAGTAGTATCTTGAGGAGTCCTGACAGTCACAGTATCTTTGAGCTTGTAGGGAAAAGGACCAGAAGATGTGTCAGATGGAACATGTCCTCCCCTAGAGTAAGGATGCTGCCTGGAGTGTCCTTTGGAGTAAACCTGAGTCTCTCTTTGGTTTCCCCTATATCCTCCCCTTCTAGAGTAAGACCCCCTAGACTGGCTTTCCCTTTGATATGTTCTTGCATGAGGTTGGTAGGGAGCCTGGCTTCTAGCAGGGCCTGATCTTGCAGAGCTGCCACCTGCACCTGCATCAGGTGGAGGTGGTGGAGGAGGATGAGGGTGCTTGGACTGAGAAGAATCTTTCTCATATTTCCTCTTCTTCTTCATAGCTTTCAACTGGTTCTTAGAGAATTGCATCCAATGCTCAGTGATTGGGCAATTATGCAGAATATAGTATGGAACATCATTGTCATCTCTGACTTTGGCAGGAGGAACTCTCTTCAAGGCCTTACTACTTGCCTTTCTTTTCTTTGCAATTGTGGCAGATGAGTCATCAGAAGCAGTATTATAATCCTCAGATTCAGAACTTTGTGCATCATACAAGGCATCAATCTTCTTCATCAGATCTTCTTTCAGTTTAACAGCAGCTGATGGGGCAGAAAATACAGAAGCAGGAGGAGCAACAGGAGCAGCAGCAGATGTAACTATAGGTACTGGAGCAGCAGATGTTACAACAGAGATTACTTCAGGAATGAGGGCAGCAGCAGCAGCTTCAGAAACAACAACTTCTACAGCAGGCTCAAAATCAACAGCCTCTGTCATCAAAACATCCTGGGATAAGGGCTCATCAGAAACAATATCTTCAGCAGCAGATATAACTTCAGAGGTAGACACAGCATTGTCTTCAGCAGCAGCAGCAGCAGTAACATCAGAAGCAGCAGTCACTGACAGAAGAAAATCAGAAATGATTTTGGGGTCACAGCAAGAGAAGGGCACTAGAGCCTTAGACAGATCTTCTGAGGGCTGGACAGCATATGGCTCTGGGAGGCAGCAGAAGTAAGCAGTATCAAAAGTAGATAGCAAGGACCTTAAGTCTATTGCTAGTACTGGTGTAGCAGCAGCAGCAGAAACAGACACAGCAGCAGTAGCAGCAGAAACAACAGCAGGGGCAGCAGCAGCAGCAACAGCTTCATAGGGCATCTCCCCCTGCCTGGATGCAGATACCTGTGCATCAAGGCACACTGCTGGGGGTGCTGCTAGAGGAGTAAAGAAAGAGGAAAGCCTGGCAGAGAGAGCTGCCACTGATTGTTGTAGAGGAGCTAAAGAGGCCTCTATGAGAAGAGAGAGCCTAGGTGCAAGGAGCTCATACAACTGATCAGCAAGGGCTGGGAGATCTACATGCTCAATGAGAGGAGCAGAGGTAGAGGGTTGAGGGATGGCTGAGGGAGCTGGAGGAGGAGGGCTGAAGGGTGGAATGAATGGCTCAGGAGAGGGGATGGTAGATATGGAGGATAGAGGGATGGAAATGGAGGGAGTGAAGGTGGGTTGATCAATAATCTGGTGGAGAAGGTCTTGGAAAGTTGTGGAGGAGGATGGGAAGTCTGGAGGAGAAGAGGGGGAATCATCCATGTAGGATTCATCCAAGAGAGTGAAGGATGGAAGGGATGGGGATGAGGTGACATCTGGAGGGGGATAAGAGAAAAGAGGGTGGAAGTGGTCTGCTGGAGGAGAGGAAATAGTTGCTGGAGATGGAATAGAAGTTGGAGATAGGCTGGAGATGGTAATGGTGGATGAGGCTGGAGTGGTGGATGGAGCTGGAGGTAGGGTTGAGCTTGGAGGAGGAGAAGCAGCAGCACTAGCAGCAGGCAGGTCTTCTGCAGGGGCAGAGACCTGGGGTGGAGTGACTCTTAGAGTCCTAGTGCCTGAAGGGCCAGAAGAAGAGGGCCTGCTAGGCTTGGAGATTTGCCTGTCCCATTTCCCAAAAAGGGCACAGGTGAGTCTCTTGGAGGCATTGATGTGCACTCCAGAGGAGACTAGCAGGGTAGGACACTTAGCTTGGAGGAAGATTCCCAGTATTCTTCCATAATTCACAAAAGTCTTGTTTATCTTTTTCTTCAGCAGATCAAAAAATACTTCTCCCCAGTTCAAGCTTTTTCTATCTACCAGAGCTCCCATAAGGCAAAGCTGATATCTGGAGATTGTGTCATGAGCAGAATGCTTGGCCAAGAGAACCTTGCCTACTACATCAGCCATAAACCTGTATTCCACAGACAGGTTCCTCTTAAACAGCTTGCTAGGGTTCCCCTCAGGATGACCCATCCTGGCAAGAATATCAGAGAACTCATCTCCAGAGAGTTCAGCAGAATCTTCACCATTTCTTAAACCAAAAACCTCTGTGAGTACTGTTGGGGTCAGAGGTACCTGGGTGCCACCAATAGAACCAATTATGGTATTGTTGTCAAGGTTGTGGGCTGTGTAAACCCATTCTTTAATCTCATCAGATGCAAGTTTAATTCTGGTTGTCATCAGGGCAGACAGTTGCTGATCTTTGAATAAGGTGAGAATATCCTGGAAGATTTGATCGGTTGTGTTGAAGGAGTCGAGATCGATGTCAAAGCCTGCATCAAATTTCATTGCAGAGAGTACAGCAACTGAAACGGCCATGGTACCTGCAAAAATCAACAGACAAAACGACCAAGTGTAGAACTGCTTGGAGGGAAGAAAAGTTTGTAGAGAAATTGAAAGCGCAAGAGAGAACGACGACGAAAAAAGAGTTTTATATTAGGGTTTGACGCAGAAAAGGAAAGATCGTTGAACTCAGTTCGACGATCGAGGCTTCTAAAGGAATCTGAAGAGACTCCAAAATCGTCGATCTCCGTTCGACGATCTGGAAAGGCGTCGAGCTCCGTTCGACGATCGTTCAGTGAACAAAATCGTCGAGCGTCGTTCGACGATCGTTGACCGAAGGAGGCAGTTCATGCTGTCTGAGGGGCGCTGAACTCAGTTCGACGATTCTGGAAATCGTCGATCTCCGTTCGACGATCTTTGGGGAAATCGTCGAGCGCAGTTCAGAGATCAGAGAAATTCTAGACACTAAGGAAAATCAGAATTTTGCCTAGACTTGGTCCATTTTTAGCTTTCAAAATCATGAGTATTATTTGAGACTTCCTCCATCTAACATTCCTAACTGATTTAGGAAGAAGGTGTGTTTCTTTTCATCCAAAGGCTTGGTGAAAATATCTCCCCTTTGTAAATCAGTTGGGATATATTGCAGTTCAATTTTATTCTTTTCAACATTATCCCTTAAGAAATGATGCCTAATCTCTATATGTTTTGTCCTACTATGGAGGACTGGATTTTGAGCTATGGAGATAGCACTTGTATTGTCACAAAAGATTTTTGACTTCTCTAAGTTGTAGCCATAGTCTAGGAGTTGATTTTGAATCCACAGTATTTGTGAACAACAACTGCCTGCAGCCATATATTCAGCTTCAGCAGTTGAAGTTGACACAGATGTTTGTTTCTTGCAAAACCAAGAGACAAGTCTATCACCAAGAAACTGACAAGTTCCACTGGTGCTTTTCCTGTCAATTCTGCATCCAGCATAATCAGCATCAGAGAATCCAGTTAACTCAAATGCTGAATCTTTTGGATACCAGAGACCTAGATTTGGACAACTTTTCACATACCTAAGAATCCTCTTTACTAATGTGAGGTGTGACTCTCTAGGGCTAACTTGGAATCTAGCACATATGCATGTAGCAAACATTATATCTGGTCTACTGGCTGTAAGATACAGTAAAGAGCCAATCATTGCTCTATATGTTGTCTGATTAACAGGTTTCCCATGTTCATCAGCATCCAATACAGCATTGGTAGGCATGGGTGTTTTCATACAAGATGCCTCAGACATGCCAAATTTCTTAACCAGCTCATTAGCATATTTGGTTTGAGAAATAAAGATGCCTTCAGCATGTTGTTTGACTTGCAATCCTAGGAAGAAGGATAGCTCACCCATGCTACTCATCTCAAATTTAGAATGCATTAAGTTAGAAAACCTTCTGCATAGTTTTGAGTCAGTAGAACCAAAAATGATATCGTCTACATAAATTTGTACTAGTAGGGTATGGGACTTATGGGTTCTAATGAAAAGAGTTTGGTCTACTCTACCCCTTATAAAACCATTTTCCAAAAGAAAGCATGCTAGGGTCTCATACCATGCTCTAGGGGCTTGCTTGAGACCATATAATGCTTTATTTAATCTAAAAACAAAATCAGGATGAGTTGGAGAGATAAAACCTGGAGGTTGTCTGACATAGACTTCCTCTTTGATGTCTCCATTTAAAAAGGCACTCTTGACATCCATTTGATAAACCTTGAAGCCTTTGTGAGCTGCATAAGCTAAGAATATCCTGATGGCTTCTAATCTTGCAACAGGTGCAAAGGTCTGGTCGTAGTCAATTACTTCTTCTTGAGAATATCCTTGGGCAACTAGCCTTGCCTTGTTCCTTATTATTACTCCTTGATCATCCAGTTTGTTTCTGAATACCCATTTTGTTCCAACAATGGAATGATCCTTAGGCTTGGGCACAAGTTCCCATACTTTGTTCCTCTCAAATTGATGCAACTCCTCTTGCATGGCAATGATCCAGTGTGGATCTTGCTCTGCATCTTGAATGGACTGAGGTTCAATTTGAGAAAGGAAGCAGGTGTGCAACAGGTTTTGATTGACCTGATTTCTGGTTTGCACACCAGCTGAGATTTCTCCAATTATTTGGGTAACTGGATGGTCTCTTGATGTTACTAAATCAACAGGGGGTGTTGATTGTTCACCAACCTGTGTTGTTGTTTCCTCTTGTGGTACAACAACTGGCTCTTCAAATGGAGCTTCAATGTGTTGAGCATTGCTTTCATCTTCACTACTTTTATCCTCTTGAGCAACCTGTAGCTTGTTCATATCTTCAACTAGAGAGTGTTCCTGCAAAGGTTCTATGGTAGAAGAAATCTTCTCCTTGAAAGACATGTTAGTTTCATCAAAAGAAACATGAACAGATTCCTCAATTTTCAATGATGATTTATTATAAACCCTATAGGCCTTGCTGATCATGGAGTATCCCAGAAACACTCCTTCATCAGCTTTGGCTTGAAATTTTGCTAGATGTTTCTTATCATTATTGTGAATATAACAAATGCAACCAAAAATTTTGAAATAGTCAACTTTAGGTTTCTTCCCTTTGAGTAATTCATAGGGAGTCTTTCCCTTCAGTTTATGTATCAGGCTTCTGTTCAGCACATAGTTGGAGGTGTTCACTGCCTCTGCCCAGAAGGATAGAGGTAGATGAGCATCTGACAACAATGTAGGGGCAGATTCAATAAGGGTTCTATTTTTCCTTTCAGCTACCCCATTTTGTTGAGGAGTTCTAGGAGCTGAGAAAGTATGCCTGATCCCTTCACTCTGGCAGAACTCTTGCATAAGAAGAGAATCAAACTCTGTCCCATGATCACTTCTGATCAGGGCAATGTGAGTATTGAACTCAATCTTTACACATTTGAGAAACTCTGTCAGACACTTAAAGTTATCAGACTTCTTCCTTAGAAAGAACACCCAAGTGAATCTAGAGAAGTCATCTACAATCACCAAAGTGTAGGATTTCCCTCCTAGGCTTTGTACTGTAATGGGTCCAAATAGATCCATGTGTAACAGATACAATATCCTAGGTGAATCACTCTTATTAAGTGACTTAAAACTGTTTTTAGTTTGCTTGCCTAATTGACAAGCCTTGCAGAGTCCTTCCTTCTTGTAGGGGCCAGAAGGTAGTCCTCTAACAAGATTGTCCTTGGAGAGCCTAGCAATGGTTCTAAGGTTTAGGTGTCCTAATCTCTTATGCCATAAAACATTTGGTCTACAAACTGAGTTGAATAAGCAGATATCTATAGTAGTTGAAAGAAAGTCTACTAGGTAGATGTTACCTTTCCTTTTACCTGTCAGCACAGTTGTGTTGTCCTCTGATTTGATTTTGCATGAAGTTTTGCTAAAGGTCACCTGGTAGCCTTCATCACATAGCTGACTGATGCTGATTAGATTGTGCTTCAGTCCTTCCACATATGCTACCTTCTTGAAGGTTACAGAACCAATCTGGACTGCTCCATATCCTTTAGTTTGTCCAAAGTTGGAGTCACCAAAGATAACTTTGGGTCCAAGCTTGGCTCTAAAGGAATTGAGGTTGTCCTTGTTCCCTGTCATGTGCTTTGAGCATCCACTATCCAAATACCATTGCTGGTTAGGTGTTGGATAGGTCTTCATCTGCACATAAAACAATTTACTTGTTTTTGACCCAGTTTACCTTGGGCCTAGGTTGATAACCTTTAAATTCAGAAATGAAAGACATCCCTGGCTGACTCTTATATCCTTCAAGATGATATCTCCTTGGAGGTAAAATCCATTCAGTATAAGGGTTAAATGTTTGGGATGAAGAACCCTCAGGATTCAATTTTGACTTGCCATTGAAAAAATTTCCAGAGCTCTGACCTCTGTTCGACGATCTTGGAGCTGAGTTCGACGATCTTGGGTCAGATCATCGAGCTCCGTTCGACGGTCGACTATGGCTGAGGTCAGGTATATGGGATCGTCGAGCAGCGTTCGACGATCTTGGCTGAGATCGTCGATCTGCGTTCGACGATATTCCCTGAGATCGTCGAGCTGCGTTCGGCGATCGTCGATCTTCATTCGGCGATCGTCGATCTCCGTTCGACGATTTGTACTGGACTTTGGTTTTCTGAGGCAGATCAGAATTTTTCCTGGCAACCTCTACAACTCCCTTTCCCTTGTCAGAAATGAACTTGATAGGGGTTGTTAGAACAATAGGTTGGCTAGATGAGGCACCCAAGCCCAGTGTACTATTGAATCTTGAGTTCACTGTGCTTGTGATGTCCATCAGCTTGATGCTTCTCCCATTGAGAGATTCTTCAAGCTTCTTGGCCTCAGAGAGCTCACTCTTCAGTGAAGCTATCTGTTCCCTATAGTTCTCCAACTCCTGAGAAAGTTTGAGGTTTTTTGTTTTTAAAGCATTTTGTTCAGATAATTGATTTCTGAGAGAGATGATCTCTTTCTCAGACTTTAGCAGGTCTAAACATAGTGCCTTAAATTCAAGTTTGAAATCTTCTGAAGTGAAATCAAAAGAGCTGATTACCTGATCTTCTTCAGGTTGTGTCTCTGAGTCTGACTCTGACTCCTCTTCCTCTGAGTTGTGTTGTGAGGCATTGATTGCCATCATGCAGAATTCTTTTTCCTCTGCATCATCCTCATCATCACTTGAGCTGGAAGAGGCCTCTGACTCCTCTTCAGTCTCACTCCAGGATTCAGCAACAAATCCTTTCCTTGTGTGCTTATTTTTGCTGGAGGAAGGTTTGTTGTTTCCATTCCTTTTGGAGTCCTTCTCCTTTCTTCTTTCTTTTTTGTCCCTTCTGTCTTTGTTCTTGTTTTCTGGACAGTCAGGAACCATATGCCCTGGTTTCCTGCAACCAAAGCAAATAATGTCCTTGCTATTGCCAATGGACTTGTCATACCTTGGCTTGTCCTGCTCCTTGTATGACCTTCTTCTGAAGTCCTTTCTGGCCATCTTATAGAATCTTTTGGCTAACAGGCTGAGAAGTTCATCATTGCCTGTACCTTTTTCTTCAGGCAGATCCTCAGCTGCCTTAAATGCTATAGTCTTCTCTTTCCTTGTGGCTGGAGAAGCAGCCTTCTGTTCTTTTTCTCTGTTCTTGATGAGTAGCTCATAAGATTTGAGTTTACCCAACAAGGCTTCAGTTGTGATCTCATTCAGGCTTCTGGCATCTTTAATTGGCCAGATTCTTGAATCCCAAGTGCTGGGGAAGCACATTAGGATCTTGTCATTGAGTTCTGTTAGTGAGATCTCTTTGTCTAATGTCCTCAGTTCACTGACAATTAGACTCAGTCTGTTGTACATGTCTCCCACTGATTCAGTTTCTCCCTTCTTGAAGTTCTCATATTGGGAGATGAGATGAGATCTTCTGTCCTTTCTCTCATCAGCTGAGCCAGAGACAATTTCTGAAAGCCTGTCCCAAATCTCCTTGGCTGAATTGCATTCAGCTACCTTTTGAAAAATGTCATCTGACATTGTCTGAGCTAGAATGTTCATTGCCTTGGCATCAGCTACCTTCCACCTTTTGATGTCAGCATCTGTTCCTGATGGAGGTGGAACAGCATTTGTGCTTGTACTTTCTGGAGGTCTTGGACACACTGTCAAAACAGAGTTAAAAATGTCCTCGTCAATGGAATTCATGTAGAGTTTAATCCTTGCTTTCCAAAGTGCAAACTTTGACAGATTGCACACTGGAGGTCTGGTGCTTACATAATCTTTGTTTTGGGCCATGATTTGTGCAAGCTAAATCTAATAGTGAAATATAAAAGAAGGATCTAGTTTGGGATCTTTGGGGTTCAGGTGTTAGCCTGTACAACCAAACAGATATGGTATGTTTAACCAACCTCGCTCTGATACCAATTGAAAGGGGAAACTAGATCTGATATACTCTAAAGGGGGGGTGAATAGAGTATATGGTGCTTTTTAAAAACACAAAGAAAACTTTTTGCAAAGCTTTACAACAATTGTTGTAATGAGTGTAAGCAGGGAAGCAGAAATAAAACTAAGCTATGCAGATATTAAGCACAAGAAAATCTAGGCCAGAAACAAAAAGAAAACATGCAAAACCAGATGACACAAGAAAATATAGTGGTTCCCCAACTTGGGTACATCCACTCTTCTACCACCCTAGGTAGGAATCCACTGCAGGATGAGTTGATCAGGTGTCCTGGGCACCAATGAGCTTTTGATAAGGTGCTCAAAAACCAAAACAAATTTTTTGATCAGGTGTCTTGCCACCAATGAGCTTTTGACAAGGTGCTCAAAAACCAGATTCAAACTTTTGAAGGGAGTTTGAAAAACCCTTTACAGAATGGGGTTGAGAGAGTGATGGCAGTCTTCTCTTTCTCAAGCAACTGAGAAGACTATGTGGATTCAGTGATGTTGTCAAAGCTCCCCCTGAGTCCTCGAAATCTTCAGGAAAATGAGCTTTGCTGAGGGTGATAGGCCTTCAAAGATAGATCTCCAGCAAAAGATGATTTCAGCAAGCTGAAATGTTGAGTGTCTGGAGTCTTGAGATGATGTTGGCCTTGAACACTTGAGAGCTGAAGAGATGTGAAGAATGTTTGAAAGCTTGATCTCTTGATGAGTGTTCTTCTGAATTCTTGTTGACAGAAGATTGAGAGAGTCTCTGTGTATTGAGTTGTGTCCTATTCTTGTCAATCTCTATTCTCTTGTTCTTGTCTATCTTCTTGTCTGATTCAAAAAACATTCTATCTTTTATTCTCTGAGTCTGAATAGAAAATTGCTCTGTCAAAGATAGTCGTTGGTCTGAATTAATTACAGCCTTAATTGCATAAAATGTTCTGAAGGAAAGTCCACTGAATTATTCCTTGAAAAATTCCTTGAAACTTGCTCCAGAAGTAAATGAAAATGGCTGGCAGATCTTCTGAATTAAATGCAGAATAACTTCTATCTGATTTGAATTTGAACTCTGAAAGATAACTGAAATCGTCGAACTGAGCTCTGCTATCGTCGAGCTGAGCTCAGCGAACTGGAAAATCCAATCAGCAAAGAAATCGTCGATCTGAGCTCAAAGATCGTCGAACTGAGCTCAGAGATAAGGATCCAGTGCAGAGTCAAAATCGTCGACCTGAGCTCAGCGATCGTCGAACAGAGCTCGACGATGTTGAGAAGTTGAGCTCAGCGATCGTCGACCAGAGCTCGACGATATTATGAGGGTTGAGCTCAGCGATCGTCGAATGGAGCTCGACGATCTGTCAATAGTTGGGCTAGACGATCGTCGACCGGAGTTCGACGAAACGTCGTGCTGAGCTCGACGATTTGGACTTGGTTTCCAGAAAAACTTGGGTCTTCAGGGCAGCTTCCAAACCTAGACTCCTGATCCCTTAGACTCAATTCTAATTGACCTATTTTCTATACAGAAGGTCAAAGCATAAATTCCTAGAGACATAGTGATCCTGACCCAAATTAGTAATAGGGTGTTCCAACAGAAGCAATAAGGATATTCCTTTCATTTGCTGCCTATCAAGGATTCAGAGTCTACCAAATGGATGTCAAGTCAGCATTCCTGAATGGGGACCTAAAAGAGGATGTGTATGTGGATCAAGAACCAGGTTTTGTAGATCCTAACTCCCCAAATTTTGTATATAAGCTTAGGAAAACTCTATTTGGGCTAAAGCAAGACCCTAGGGCTTGGTATGAAACCTTGCCCAGCTTTCTCATTGAGAAAAAATTCTTAAGGGGAAAGATAGACAAGACCCTATTCCTAAGGGAGTCAAAGGACAAGCTTATCCTAGTCTAGATATATATCAATGATATTATCTTTAGATATACTAATCACAACCTTTGCAGGAAGTTTGCGAAACTTATGCAAGGAAAGTTTGAAATGTGCAGCATGGGTGACCTCAAGTTCTTCTTGGGACTCCAAGTAAGACAGACTGATAATGGCTTGTCCATATCCCATTCCAATTCACCAGAGTGCTAATCAAAAAATATGGTATGGAGAATGCTTCCACCATGAGAACTCTCATTGGGTCAAGTATGCCTATTGGCAAAGATGAGGCAGGGAAACCTGTTGATGAGTGTTTGTATAGAGGGATAATTGGCTCCCTTTTAACCTAACTGCTAGTAGACCTGACATCATGTATGTTATATGTGTCTGTGCTAGGTATCAGGCTTGCCCTAAAGAATGTCATTACTCTACTGTAAAGAGAATCTTGAGGTATATTAAGGGCACACCAGATCTTGGCCTATGGTACCCTAGAAATAGGGATTTTGATCTAACAGGATTTTCATATGCAGATTTTGTATGGTGCAAAGAAGGCAGGAAAAGCACTACTGGAACCTGTAAGTTCTTAAGAAGAAGGCTAGTTTCTTGGAGCAGCAAGAAGCAAACTAGTGTGGTTATATCCACTGTTGAGTCTGAGTACATATCAGCAGACAGCTGGTGTGCTCAGCTGTTGTCGATCCAACATCAGCTCCAGGATTACAACCTTCAGGTAAGTATAACTCCTCTCTACTGTGATTCTACAAGTGCTATTTTTATTGTTAGGAATCATGTCTCATATAGTAGGACTAAGCATATAGAAATTAGATATCATTTTATTAGGGAGCATGTGGAGAAGGAAGACATCAGTCTTGAGTTTGTCCCCACAGACAAGCAAGTGGTTGATATCTTCACTAAGCCATTAGATGAAGCAAAGTTCAACACCCTAAAATTTCAGTTGGGTATGTTGAACTTAGCCTAGCTTCAGGCACTCCCTTTTGCATTTTTTTCTGGTGCAGGTATTATTCCTCTTGCTTGAAGACTCCCTAGTTGTATTAGTTCACTGATGCTTTTATTGAGGGGGAGTAAGTTACTCTGGAAGAGCCATCCCCTATCTGCCTATTCTGTAGAAGTCAAAAGGGGTGGAGAAGAGAGAAAGTTTGAGAGAAGAGAGAAGAGAGAAGGTCTTCGCAAGGGGGAGAGATAGCAAGCCAAAAAAATGGAAAGAGGGGAGAAGGACATATCCAGTAGATGATCACTATCATGCAGCAATCCCAAGGGGAGAAAGAGATGTTCCCATATAACCTAACAAAGTGATCAAGGCACTCAAGGAAGGACAAACACCTTGCAGCAAAACAGGGGGAGTAGGTGATGCTCACCAAACATGCAGGAAATGAGGTACACTTCTTGTTGCTTCTATGTCATAATTAATTATTTATTTTGCTATATAAGTTGTAACACCCCCTATCCGTCACATAGCATATAGCAGTAGGTCCGGCCGGGGCCCGACGTCGTATGTCACAGACAGACCGGGTGGTTACTTATGGAAACCATCCAACCAATCTCAACGTCCTACACAGAGCATTCTAGCGGAAGCAGTTTATAAGAGTTGTAAACAAGAACCCAGCAACAAGCATGAATGTCCACTAATACGAAAATAGGAATGTTATTACAAAATACTCAAAACAAGCCTTAAGGACTTACAAAATGTTTCACTTGACTGTTACATGATTTACAAACCACGGCACGCAGGCCGGTCATACATGAATAAAGCAATAAACATTCCCATTCGGGCCTTCGAGGGCCGGCTTCGCAAAAAGGGCTTTAGCCCGCTATTGACCGCTTGGTCCAGCTGCACCTGCAAGCAACAAACCACCGCACGATGGCAAAACAAGGCAACGGTCAGCAATGCTGACCAAATTATAACGATCCCGCCCCCAACTCGGGGCGGCGATGCTCCTTCCCTGCATTTCATTAGCATAAGCAAGCAATGTAAATATAGCCATTTCATCACAGGCGGAGGCTCAACGGCCACACACCCCGTGTACTCAGGGCACATTCTTGGTGAACGCAGTCTAAGTCTGCCGACTCACCACCATCCCCTCTTGGACGGCCAAACAATGAGCAGTTTGTCTTCCTGGCATGGGTCACGGTAATTAAAACCATAGACCGCCGAAGACCCTCATCTATGCCAACGGCCCTAATCCGAACGACATAGAGTGGGTACGGTTCCATCTAACCCGTGCTCACAACGCAACGGTAATTTAAACCATATGCGCCCGCAACGGTAATTTAGACCATATGCGCAGGTCAAACTTCTCCCGAGTCTCATTTCCATCACATGTCACATAACCCGGTTATGTTCAAGTTGGCTTTCAAGCCACCAAGTTGGCAAGATCTCGTATCCTCCCAGTTTTCCGGGTGCACCTTTGGGTTAGTCCCCAAGGCTCCCTGCTGCAATCTACCGCGTAGAAAACCGGAAAAACAACCAATAGCACGGAGTCTTCTCCGGCCTTATGCAATGCAACATCACCGATCCAGACTAACATGTCCGGGTAGGCTTCACACATCATGCCTATGTCCGTTCTCGCATACGGACTCTAAACAACGGGGACTTCACATATCTACCCGAAGGAACGCCTCCAACTCTCCGCAAACTCGCGAGAGCGGGCTTCCTATGCTAAGAAAGAGAGCGACTCATGCTCAAGATGAGGATCGTTACCCTTGCGTTCCTCTTTGGCTCCATCGGAAAGTAATCGGATGGAAATGACCGCACTAGCGTTGCCTCCGCGGATCCGGAGTCGGCTTGTGATTCGGAGCTCCGAAGCTCCTCCAATGGCGGATCTAGCTCCTTCTTCTTCACTTAGCTCTCCTCTCTCTCTAAGACTTTAGAAAGAGATCACTTAAGAAAAAGTGAGGGTTTTCTAAGTCAAAACCCGGGTATATCCCTTCAGGAACAACCCCCAGTCGTTGGATCTTCAGTCAAAGAAATGAACGGCTTTGATTCGGGACTGAAATGCCCAATCTGGACCGAACACGGCCTGGCACACGCCCGTGTCCAGGGCCGTGTGCCTCATTCTCCGTCAAAATCGGATCACCTGGAACCTCACACGGGTATCGAACACGCCCGTGTTCGAGCTGACACGCCCGTGTTCCACCTGACACGGTCGTATAGCCGGCCGTGTACCCCATGATTTTTCCCCATTTTCAACCCGAGCACTGCACGGGTTCTAGGACATGCCCGTGTCCCTACCCGTGTCACCTTGATACGCCAGGGCTCCAAGCCGTGTACACGGTCTCGACACTTCGCGGCTAAGTGTCGACACGGGTCGACACGCCCTGCGACACGCCCGTGTCGCAGGCTGTGTGCCATGTCTCGACACATTGTCGACACCAAAGTGTCGACTTCGCGGGACGAGTGTCGACACGGGCCGACACGCCCTGCGACACGCCCGTGTCGCAGGCCGTGTGCCCAGTCTCGACACAATGTTGAGACCAAAGTGTCGACTTCGCGGCTAAGTGTCGACACGGGTCGACACGCCCTGCGACACGCCGGTGTCGCAGGCCGTGTGCCCAGTCTCGACACAATGTCGAGACCAAAGTGTCGACTTCGCGCCTTAGTGTCGACACAGGCTTGACACGCCCTGGGACACGCCCGTGTCCCAGGCCGTGTGCCTGCAGCCAGAACTCAAACTGGCCCAAAAAGTCCCCATTTGCTCCTTTGAGTTTCGGGGCGTTATAACTCTACCCCTCTTAAAAGAATTTCGCCCACGAAATTACATAAAGGAAAGACAGCTACAAAACCAAAATTTGTACCTGAGCGGAACAACTCCGGATATTCGTCAAGCATAGTCTGCTCTCGCTCCCAAGAGAGCTCCTCACGACCGCAATTGTCCCACCGGACCTTGACCATCCTGATCTCTTTATTGCGTAGCCGCTTGATCTCCGAGTCTTCAATCCGCACGGGCTTGACCTTTGTCGTTAGCCCACTTTCCACCGGCACTTGATCGACCGCGATCACTTGCGTAGGCTCCTGCACCGCCTTCCGAAGCACCGAAATATGGAATACATCGTGTAAACCACTAAGCTCCACTGAAAGCTTCAACCTATAGGCCGCTTCTCCAACTCGCTCCAGAACCTCAAACGGTCCAAGGTACCTCGGGCTTAGCTTTTTCAATCATCGCACCCGCGAGACACCCTTGAACGGCTTGATCTTTAAGTATACATAATCGCCCACAGCGAACTCCACGTTCCTGTGCTTGGCATTATAGTACTTTGATTGCCGGTCCTGAGCGATAAGCAACCTCTCCCGAATGGTTCTCACCAAAGAAGTAGCATCCTCCACTTCCGATCGCTTATACAACTTTGACTCACCCGTTTCTAACCAAGACAACGGCGTGCGACATCTTCTACCATATAGGGCCTCGAAAGGCGCCATCTGAATACTCATTTGGTAGTTGTTGTTGTATGCGAACTCCACCAAATAAAGGTGGTCTTCCCATTGCTTTCCAAAATCCAAGACACACATGCGAAGCATGTCTTCCATGGTTCTATTGACCCTCTCGGTCTGCCCATCCGTTTGCGGATGGAAGGCTGTGCTAAACTTCAGCTTTGTTCCCAACATTTGCTGCGCAAGCCTCCAATCGTTGGACGTGAACCGCCCATCTTGGTCACTCACGATGCTGCGGGGCACACCATGAAGCCGTACTATGTTATCCACATAGAGCTTTGCCAACTTCTCCACCGGATCATCCTTCCTATGGGGAATAAAATGCAACACCTTCGTTAATCGATCAACAACCACCCAAATGGCGTTGTTTCCCTTCTGCGACCTTGGCAAACCGTGCACAAAGTCCATAGAGATGTCGTCGAATTTCCACTCCGGAATAGGCAAGGACTTAAGAAATCCTCCCGGCTTTTGGCACTCCGCCTTTACCAAGGCGCAAGTTTGGCACTTCGCTACGTATAGCGCAACATCCTTCTTCAAACCCGGCCACCAAAACAGTTTCTTTACATCGCGGTACATCTTCGTGCTCCCCGGGTGAATCGAGTACTTGGTATGGTGCGCCTCGTACAACAACTCCACCCGTAAATTGCCCACACTTGGGACGCACAGACGACCGTCTTTCCAAAGCAATCCGTCCTCCACGACGAATTGGGAATTTGACCTATCCAGAGCCTCTATCATGAACTGCTTCATATGAGCATCCATATCCAAAGCCTGCCGAATCCGATCAGCCAGGTCATATTGGACTTCAGTCCAATTCAGAACTGCTTTAACACTAGATTGTCTATCCACGCAAACAATCTCCAACGCCTCCAACTCCCGCACCAACCTCTCATCATGCACCGATAGCCAATTGGCTTGAGCTGGGGCTCGGCGACTCAATGCGTCCGCAACCGCATTCCCTTTGCCAGGCACGTAGTGGATCTTGAATGTATAGTCCCCCGGGAACTCCATCCACCTACGCTGCCGCATATTCAGATCCTTCTGATCAATTAGATACTTTAGGCTCTTGTGATCGGTGTAGATATCAATCTTCACACCGTACAAATAGTGTCTCCACAGCTTCAAGGCAAAAATCACGGCCGCTAACTCCAAGTCATGGACCGGATAATTCCTCTCGTGCACTTTTAGCTGTCTCGAGCCATAACCTATCACGCTTCCGTGCTGTAGTAGCACACAACCCAAACTGCTGCCCGAAGCATCGCTATATATCTCATAGCCTTCGGTTCCACATGGCGAACTCAGCACAGGCGTCGTGGTCAACCGACACTTCAGTTCCTCAAAAGCTCGCGCGCACTCCGGCGTCCAAACGAACTTATGCTCCTTCCTCGTCAAAGTAGTGAGAGGTAGCGCTATCCGCGAGAAGTTCTCTACGAAGCGCCTATAATAGCCGGCAAGCCCCAAAAAGCTCCGGACTTCTGCTACCGTAGCAAGCTCAGGCCACTCCCGTATCGCAACAATCTTCGCCGGATCCACTGCAATACCCTCTCCACTTACTATATGCCCGAGGAACGCCACTGAGGATAGCCAAAACTCGCACTTCGAGAACTTGGCATACAACTGATTTCTCCTTAGCGTCTCCAACACCAAATGAAGATGCTTGAAGTGATCTTCCTCACTTTGCGAGTACACCAAAATATCGTCGATGAAGACGATCACAAAATGGTCCAAGTACTCCCTGAACGTCCTGTTCATCAAATCCATGAACACTGACGGCGCATTCGTCAGCCCAAACGGCATGACCGTAAACTCATAATGCTCGTACCTCGTACTAAACGCTGTCTTCGGGATATCACTCTCCCTTATCCGCAGCTGATAGTACCCAGCCTTGAGATCCAACTTCGAGTACACCGTCGACCCGACTAACTGATCAAAGAGATCATCAATCCGAGGGATCGGGTACTTGTTCTTCTCAGTTAGCTTGTTTAGCTCCCGATAATCAATACAAAGCCTCAAGCTTTCGTCCTTCTTCTTAACAAAGAGGACCGGTGCGCTCCAAGGCGAAGAACTCGGGCGCACATACCCTTGCTCCAACAACTCTTACAGTTGAACTTTCAGCTCCGCCATTTCCTTAGGCGCTAGCCGATACGGAGATCGTGACACAGGCTTTGCACCTGGCACTAGCTCGATCGTAAAATCTATCTCCCGCTGAGGCGGGGCTCCAGGAAGATCTGCGGGGAACACATCAGGGTATTCCGATACCACTGAAATACAATCCAACGCGGGCTTCGGCTTTGCAACCTCCACTAGTGTAAAGAACAGTTCTGCTCCAGCACGAACCGCCTTCACCACCTGAAGAGCAGACATCAACGTCTTGCTCGACCCCTTTAAGCCCGTAAAAGTCGTCTCACGACTTGCTCCCAGCTTGACTTCCTTGCTACCACAATCTATATGGGCCTGCTGCTCCGAGAGCCAGTCCATGCCAAAAATGACGTCGAACTCCGCCAACGGAAGTAAAGACGCCTGCAGGTCGAACTCCTGCTCCCCAATACGAACTTTAACGTCGCAGATCCTATCTGCTCGCATCGAACACCCATTGGGACAAAACACATCCAACTTATCCTTCGCCATCAAAGAAGGGACTCCGATGCGTGATATAAATCCTTCGGACAAGAAGGAGTGTGAGGCTCCCGTATCGAAGAGTGCTCGTGCCGGATTTTCACAAATCAATACAAATCCTAAACAAGTAGTGGTAAGGTAACATGTGCATAACAAGTTTTTAAATAAATTGACTTGCTATAAATTAAACCGTACCTGTCACCACATCAGCTTGTTTAATGGCCTCCTGTTGGCCAAGATTGTAGACCCTTGGTTGGGCCGGAGCATAATGGGATGCGGTCAACTCCACCGCCTTGCCCTTCTCTTCATAAGTAGCTCCCGGCTTCCTCTCGGACTTAGGACGTCCGCTCCAACAGTCACGGGCGAAATGCCCCGTCTTTCCACATGTAAAGCACGCGCCCGGGGTCCGACTCGTAGTCGCCCCAGAAGCACCAGAAGGAGCTGGACCCAAAGTCCTATGCTTCTTAAAGAATCTTTGATAGCTAGACTTTGAAGTTGTCGGCACTTTGAACCCAGATTTCTTCTCGCCCAAGCTTTTCTTTGCCTGCACATTCTTCATATCCTTCTCCAAGGACCGGGCAGTATTGACCAAGGTTAAGAAACCCTGCGTCATCGGCCCCGAGAGTAGCAACCTCAACTCGTCTCTCAACCCTTCATAGAAGCGATTAGTCTTGCGCTCCTCATCCATGATGGTGGCGCTAGCATAACGACTTAGACGAGTAAACTCGTGGATATATTCATCCACGCTCCTCTCACCCTGTACCAGCTTCAGGAACTCATTCTCCAACGCTATCTTCTGCGTCGAAGAGAGGTATCTAGCCAAAAATAATCTCGAGAACTCCATCGAGACATCACCAAGCTGTCTACCCCTCAGAAAGTGCAGCTCCAATCCTTCCCACCACATCCTCGCTTCACCGTCCAGAAGGAACGTAGCGATGGTGGTCATTTGCCACTCCTCCGTCTCCGTCGCTGTCATGACTCTCTTTACCCTGGAGAGCCAGTCTTCAGCCTGAGATGGGGTTCCCAACCCCGAGAATAGGGGAGGGTTAAAGCTCATTACATGCTTTAGCTGCCTCTCAGTTGCCCTCCTTGGCACTATTGGTTCAACAACCACTTGCTCCACTCTCTTCGGCTCAGCCTCTTGCAGAGGTACTTGCTCCATCACAGGAGCGGGCTGCTGCATTTGCCTTCCAGGCTGCGCATTAATCACGGCCAACACCGCTTCAGCCACCAATCGAATATTCTCAGCCGATAGAGGTGTTGCAGGAGCAACATCCGGTGCACTACTTGCCTCAGAAACTCGGCGTTCTGACGGCCCAACACCACTTCGGGTCACCTATAGTGGTACAAAACACCGTTAAGCGACCAAATAAATTGCAAACAGCAATTATAGGAACACGCAGGTTCCTCAAACACGAGTATTTTCATTCCTAAGTGGACATTCATGTGTTCTTTTTACTGTTATTACGATGACGCACACAATGTGCTCACCACCCCTTAAAAAGAATTCGCCCACGAATTCAGTTTAAGCCCATAACCCACAGGTCCCAGGATCGAAACCTGGCCCTGATACCAAATTGTAACACCCCCTATCCGTCACATAACATATAGCAGTAGGTCCGGCCGGGGCCCGACGTCGTATGCCACAGACAGACCGGGTGGTTACTTATGGAAACCATCCAACCAATCTCAACGTCCTACACAGAGCATTCTAGCGGAAGCAGTTTATAAGAGTTGTAAACAAGAACCCAGCAACAAGCATGAATATCCACTAATACGAAAATAGGAATGTTATTACAAAATACTCAAAACAAGCCTTAAGGCCTTACAAAATGTTTCACTTGACTGTTACATGATTTACAAACCACGGCACGCAGGCCGGTCATACATGAATAAAGCAATAAACATTCCCATTCGGGCCTTCGAGGGCCGGCTTCGCAAAAAGGGCTTTAGCCCGCTATTGACCGCTTGGTCCAGCTGCACCTGCAAGCAACAAACCACCGCACGGTGGCAAAACAAGGCAACGGTCAGCAATGCTGACCAAATTATAACAATCCCGCCCCCAACTTGGGGCGGCGATGCTCCTTCCCTGCATTTTATTAGCATAAGCGAGCAATGTAAATATAGCCATTTCATCACAGGCGGAGGCTCAACGGCCACACACCCCGTGCACTCAGGGCACATTCTTGGTGAACGCAGTCTAAGTCTGCCGACTCACCACCATCCCCTCTTGGACGGCCAAACAATGAGCAGTTTGTCTTCCTGGCATGGGTCACGGTAATTAAAACCATAGACCGCCGAAGACCCTCATCTATGCCAACGGCCCTAATCCGAACGACATAGAGTGGGTACGGTTCCATCTAACCCGTGCTCACAACGCAACGGTAATTTAAACCATATGCGCCCGCAACGGTAATTTAAACCATATGCGCAGGTCAAACTTCTCCCGAGTCCCATTTCCATCACCTGTCACATAACCCGGTTATGTTCAAGTTGGCTTTCAAGCCACCAAGTTGGCAAGATCTCGTATCCGCCCAGTTTTTCGGGTGCACCTTTGGGTTAGTCCCCAAGGCTTCCTGCTGCAATCTACCGCGTAGAAAACCCGAAAAACAACCAATAGCACGGAGTCTTCTCCGGCCTTATGCAATGCAACATCACCGATCCAGACTAACATGTCCGGGTAGGCTTCACACATCATGCCTATGTCCGTTCTCGCATACGGACTCTAAACAACGGGGACTTCACATATCTACCCGAAGGAACGCCTCCAACTCTCCGCAAACTCGCGAGAGCGGGCTTCCTATGCTAAGAAAGAGAGCGACTCATGCTCAAGATGAGGATCGTTACCCTTGCGTTCCTCTTTGGCGCCATCGGAAAGTAATCGGATGGAAATGACCGCACTAGCGTTGCCTCCGCGGATCCGGAGTCGGCTTGCGATTCGGAGCTCCGAAGCTCCTCCAATGGCGGATCTAGCTCCTTCTTCTTCACTTAGCTCTCCTCTCTCTCTCTAAGACTTTAGAAAGAGATCACTTAAGAAAAAGTGAGGGTTTTCTAAGTCAAAACCCGGGTATATCCCTTCAGGAACAACCCCCAGCCGTTGGATCTTCAGTCAAAGAAATGAACGGCTTTGATTCGGGACTGAAATGCCCAATCTGGACCGAACACGGCCTGGCACACGCCCGTGTCCAGGGCCGTGTGCCTCATTCGCCGTCAAAATCGGATCACCTGGAACCTCACACGGGTATCGAACACGCCTGTGTTCGAGCTGACACGCCCGTGTTCCACCTGACACGGCCGTGTAGCCGGCCGTGTACCCCATGATTTTTCCCCATTTTCAACCCGAGCACTGCACGGGTTCTAGGACACGCCCGTGTCCCTACCCGTGTCACCTTGACACGCCTGGGCTCCAAGCCGTGTACACGGTCTCGACACTTCGCGGCTAAGTGTCGACACGGGTCGACACGCCCTGCGACACGCCCGTGTCGCAGGCCGTGTGCCATGTCTCGACACATTGTCGACACCAAAGTGTCGACTTCGCGGGACGAGTGTCGACACGGGCCGACACGCCCTGCGACACGCCCGTGTCGCAGGCCGTGTGCCCAGTCTCGACACAATGTCGAGACCAAAGTGTCGACTTCGCGGCTAAGTGTCGACACGGGACGACACGCCCTGCGACACGCCCGTGTCGCAGGCCGTGTGCCCAGTCTCGACACAATGTCGAGACCAAAGTGTCGACTTCGCGCCTTAGTGTCGACACAGGCTTGACACGCCCTGGGACACACCCGTGTCCCAGGCCGTGTGCCTGCAGCCAGAACTCAAACTGGCCCAAAAAGTCCCCCTTTGCTCCTTTGAGTTTCGGGGCGTTACATAAGTTGTGTGTGTCATTGACCAAGGAAAGAAAATAATTTGAATAAGAGTTTTGACTTCTTCAAATATGGGGAGATTGTTGGGTCCATTGTTCCCAATGTCCCTGATCTGTGAGAAGTTAAACAGGTCAATGTCACACACATAATCTGTATTTGATGTATATTTGAGGTCTTGAGTGCAGGTTAGTCCATATCACATTGATTGGACAAGTGGACACAATAATTGGTTGCTGGACATGACAATATCTACTAAGTCCATGGGCGTTGAGTGGAGCAAGCTCACTCAATGCCATAGGTAAGGATTCAATATTGTCTAGCTAGAAATTTGCCTAAGTACACAGGTGTTGAGTTTAGCTTACTCACTCAATGTCATATAACAAATAGTGTTGAGTCTATCTCATCCTAACTGAAAGATAGCCAAAATATGGCTAAGTACAAAAGCGTTGAGTGTAGTCCACTCACTCAATTCCATACAGCAAAAAGTTGTGAGTCAGGCTGAGTCAGTCAAAGACTAGAGAAATAGGCTGAAAATGCAGCTAAGTCCATAGGCATTGAGTGTATTCTACTCACTCAATGCCATACAGCAAAAGCTGTGAGTCAGGCTGAGACAGTCAATGCCTAGAGAAATAGGCTAAAAATGTGGCTAAGTCTGCAGGCGTTGAGTGTAGCTTACTCACTCAACCCCAGATAACAGATAAGTTTTGTTAAGTAGTTTGGTGTTGAGTGGAGCATACTCTCTCAACGCCAAGGCACAGAGAATCTGGCTAAGGCAAATAGTGTTGAGTGAGGCAAGCTCACTCAATGCTCTCAACGCTCTCAATGCCTTGATGCTGAAATATTTGCTAAGGCAAATAGCGTTGAGTGAGGCGAGCTCACTCAACGCTCTCAACGCCTTGATGCAGAAAATTTGGCTAAGTCTAATTTTATGGTAGCTTGGCTTTCGTCGAACTCAGCTTTGTCAAACTGAGCTTAGCTTCCGTCAAACTGAGTCTGGAGTTCGTCAAATAGAATTTACTCTTTCGTCGAACTGAGTTTAGCTTTCATCGAACTGAGTCTAAAGTTCGTCGAATTAAATTTACACTTTCGTCGATCTGAGCTTTGTGTTCATCGAACAGAGCTCAGCGTTCGTCGAGCTCAACGCCTAGACAGATAGGATTTTTTCTAATTGTTGTGGTGTTGAGTCATGCTTACTCACTCAACGCCTTTGCTTCTAATGCTTGAATTTTTCTAAGTCTAGAGATGCTGAGTCATGCTTACGTCAGCAAAGTAAAAAAGTCAACCAAAATTCAAATGTTGCGGAAATGCTGCCAGAGATGCTGACGTCCAGCTGTTATCATTCTCTACACTTTCCAAGAAATATTTTCATCTTTAAGTGTTGGGGCCCACAAACAGCAAAGAGCTATTGAATAAAGAGTAAATGGCAAACATGGGCTTAATGGCTAAATCTCAGCCATCAATCCTATTGGTGGGCCCAATGCTCGATTGGCCATCGGAGAATAAAAAGAACAAATCGGCTAGATCAAATGATTGATTCCTTGTCTAGGTTTTCTGAAAAGAAAAGTGTCGCCGAACTTCAATCTTCTTCCTCGCCATTTTTTTCGAGCCTGAAGAAGCTAGTCTGCACAGATAACCTAGCTGGGGAAAGATATAGCTGAAGCAATCATCATTTGCAACAGCAGGTTCAGAAGCGATTCTGAGGAAGTAGATCAACAAGATTTGCAGAGAAATGAAAGTTGTTTAAAGAAAGATTCATCTTCCTACTTCATTGTCTTCAACAGTAAAAGCTTGGACTAATATCTGCTCGGTAGGAAGAAGTTGACACATATTTCTTGCTCTGGTGTCTAATCAAACCACCTTGAAATTCTTCTATTTAGATTCTTTGTGAGTCTGAAGTTGTAAGCATGTATTATAAAGGCTAAGGTCTTTGTGACCTGTGTTTGGCTTAGTGCCGGGTGAAAGGTCTCTATGACCTGTGGTTTGGCTTAGTGCCTAAGTGGTAGGTCTGTGTGACCTATATGGTCACGCGGGATCTGTGCTGTAAGCTCTTCAGGAGCTGAGTTCTGGAGGGAGAGCTGAGTCTAACATAATGTTAGATAGGCGCAGAGGTACAGTGGATGTACCCAAGATTGGGAAACCACTCTAAAATTGTTGCGTCTGTGATTGTTCTTGATAGCTAAAAACTAACCTAATCACCAACCACATAAATCTGCTAACAAGTAAGAAAATTAAAATATAGACAAAAACCTATTCACCCCCCCCCCCCCCACCCCCCTCTAGGTGTTTAGCTAGCCTTGAAAACAAGACTTTTACCGAGGAAGAACTTATGCAGCTCGACATCATTGCCAGTGACCATCGGGGGCCGGTACACCTCCTCGCTCCTCTGCCAAGGCGAGAAGGGTATGTTGCCAAGCTCACCTTTGATGAAGACGAGCTTCGATAACCAATTGAGGTTCTTGTTGGCCTTCTCATCGACCCTGAAATGCGAGCAGGCCAGGAAGGCAACCCCATCATTGGTTGCATGGTATATGAAGAGCTTCCTGAAGACCGTCAGGTTGAACTCTATCCGCTCTCAGTAGAGGTAGCAAGCGAATGTCACGGAGTGATACCAGAGTTGCGCATCCTAACTCATTGCATTCTAGCGGAAGCCTATAACACGAAAAAGAACTCTAAACATGAATGTCCACCACATAAATATCCACATTGATATATAAATAGGAATGTGCAGCAAATACAAAGTCAGTCGGCCTTATGGCCTTAAAAGTCCTTTTACAACAATGGCTCCCAAACATTGGCGCGCAGGCCGGCCACATATAAACAAAACATAATATTTTCAAATAGCCTTCGCGGGCTAGCAGCAGCAACAGGGACTTCAGCCTTTATGTGTCCCGCTTGGTTCTCCAGCACCTGCACAGGGACAGCTCACCCAATGGTGGCAAACAAGGCAACGGTTAGCATTCACCTGACCAAATTATAATGACCCTACCCCTTTCCCGGGGCAGTGGTATTTATTCCCTGCAGGCATAGCAATTCATATGCATATATATATTCATCACATATTGTACACTCACGCACAAACATTTCATCACAATCGTCAGCCACGCAACCCGACAATCTGTACACTCAGGACACATTCTTGGTGTATCGGCGAACCAGGGTCCCACCACCGTATCAGGGCTGAAACCCAATGGCAAAAGTTGGGCATTTACTTCATGGCGTGCAGCCGGAGATTTTAGTCTTAATGACCCGGGATTGGCCTGTAGCCCCCAATGGTGTCGTGGCGCGCAGGCCTAAGACTCTCGCTATGCGATCCAACAGACCGCAACTTTAGGTCTCACGTCGGACGGACATAACGCAGGTCGGATCATCCACCCCCCGTTGCTCAAGTCATCTTGCCATCACTGAGTACAGCGTAATCGCAGCTAAGAAAATGTCGCGGGTCAGTTTCACCTTACCTGTTTGGCATCAAGCCGTAAGAGCTCTTCCAGCTCATACAGAGCCATCATGTCCTCGCAGGACTGGCTTCACAATCACAGGTTAGCTAGGTGCCATGCTCAGCGGTAGCGACAGAACTCATTTTCCGTCCCTAGCTTGAACCAGCATTTGTGGGTATTTCCTGGGCGTTCACGCCTGTACTTCCTGCTAATACCCTTCACAGGCATAACCCACCAAGCATCACAGAGATCAAGGGTATTTTCCTGGATCTCCCATCCAGTTCTTCCTACTACTGCCCTTCGCAGGCACAACCCATGAACATCACAATCAATACAAGGGTATTTTCCTGGACTACCACTCCAGTACTTCCTACTACTGCCCTTTACAGGATTACCCATCGACTCCTAAACTACACGTTTCATCACGGAGTCTTCTCTGGTACGTATATGCAAAAACACCAATCCAGACCAACCTGTCCAGATGGGCTTCACCCAGCATGCCTATTTCGTACTCCATTTCCGGATCTATATTCCAAATGATTGGGGATTTCATGAATCAACCCAAGCGAACCCTTCACAAGCCACCCTCTGCTGGGGGAATCCCATGCATATGCCAAAATAGAAGCCTTTACATGGCTAGGAAGAAAGGTCATTACCCTTGAAGATCTCTTCAGAGCCATGGACTTTTAGCCGACTGGAAAGGATCGCAGTGGCTTTGCCTCCACAATGCTAGCCTCGGATCTCGAACTGGAACTCCGCATCTCCACCAGTGGCCAGCTCCTCTCCTCCTCCTCCTTCTTGCTCTCTATCTCTCTCTCTCTAGGATTGTAGAAAGATGAAGGCCAAAATCAAATGAGAAGTCCAAGCTCATTTTTCAGCCTTAAGGAAGCAGAGAGGACTCTCAGCCATTAGATCCCAGCTGAGAAAATGGGCGGCCATGATTTTGCCACAAAAGGCTGAATTTTGCCTGACACGGCCTGTGACATGCCCGTGTTATAGGCCATGTGCCTTAAGCGGCACACAACCGACTTATCCAGACCATTACACGGCCATGTGACACGGCCGTGTCACCTGACACGCCTTTTGACATGCCCGTGTCTGTGACCGTGTACTTCAGGCTGCACAAAACCAAATCAACACGGGCGGGACACAGCCAGTGACACACCTGTGTCACAGGCCGTGTACCCCAAGACACAACTGTGTCACACCCGTGTTCACCAGCCCTCAAATGCCTTGGGCACATCCAGCAAAGGACACGGCCAGGGACACGCCCGTGTCACAAGCCGTGTGCTCATACACGGTAGTAGACATGCCTCCAGCATAACTTCGTCGAATGAAGTTCATTGAGCAGAGGAGGACACGGCGTCTGACACGCACGTGTCAGAGGGCGTGTGCTATCATTTTTCGCAAAACGAATTTTCGTCGACCACTCACCGGCTGCTCACCCGAGCAGGACACGCCCTAGGACAGGCCGCTGTCCCAGGTCATGTCACCCAACTTTTTCCCAATCCTGGGATTTGGGGTGTTACAACCCTCCCCTCCTTATAATAAATTTTGTCCCCGAAATTTGCACACAGGAAGGTAATCAACTACAATATGTTCTATTCTAGAATCATTTCATACAACTTGACACACACTGCATAACAGTTATTCAAAGAGCTCGGGAAATTCAGCTCGCATGGTCTGCTCTCGCTCCCATATTAGCTCTTCACGACCGCAATTGTCCCACCGGACTTTGACCATCCCGATCGTCTTGTTCTGCAACTTTTTATCGGCACAATCCTCGATCCGAATGGGCCTAACCTTCAGCGTTAGCCCATACCCCACCGACACACGATCAGACTCGATCACTTGAGCTGGATCTTTAAAGGTTTTCCGAAGCACCGAGATGTGAAACACATCATGTAATCCACCCAAGTCAGCCAAAAGAGCTAGCCAATATGCAGCTTCCCCAATTCGCTCCACCACTTCAAATGGACCATGATACCTCGGGTTCAACCTTTTCAGTCGTCGAATCCTGGACACGCCTTTGAAGGGTTTGATCTTTAAATAGACTCAGTCGCCCACCGCGAACTCCACGTTTTGGTGCTTGGCGTTGTAGTATTTTTCCTGTAGATCTGGGGCTATTAGCAGCCTTTCCCGAATAGTGTGTATCGTCGAGTTAGCTTCCTTGATTTCATTACACTTATACACTTTGGATTCGCCTACTTCTGCCCAAGCTAACGGTGTATGACACTTCCGACCATACAGAGCTTCAAACGGTGCCATACCGATGCTCTCTTGGTAGCTGTTATTGTAGGCAAACTCCACCAGATAAAGATGATCTTCCCATCTCTTTCCAAAGTCCAGGGGCACATTCGGAGCATATCCTCCATGGTCCTATTGGTCCTCTCAGTCTGGCCATCTGTTTGGGGATGAAAGGTTGTACTGAATGTCAATTTAGTGCCCAACAGCTAATGGACTAGCCTCCACTCATTTGAAGTAAAGCGCCTATCCCGATCGCTCACAATGCTACGAGGAACACCATGTAGCCGTACGATCTACTCCACATAGAGCTTTGCCAAACTCTCCATTGAATCGTCCCATTTGTTCGGAAGAAAGTGCGCCACTTTCGTCAACCGGTCCATAATCACCCAGATTGAATCATTCCAGTGCTGAGATCTCGGCAACCTGTGCATGAAATCCATTGAAATATCATCGAACTTCCATTCCGGAATTGGCAACGACTTCAAGAAACCACTAGGCTTCTGGCATTACGCCTTTACCAACGCACAAGTCTGACATTTGGCTACGTAATGAGCGATGTCATTCTTCAGTCCTGGCCACCAGAATAGCTTTTTCATATCTCTGAACATCGTTGTGCTCCCAGGGTGAATTGAGTACTTCGTATAGTGAGCTTCGTACATCAATTCTTCCCGCAATTTACCCATACTCGGGACGCACAATCGGCCCTCTTTCCGCAAAAGGTCATCATCCCAGGAGAATTTGCCCTCTGGCCCGTCCTTTGCATAGCGTTGGAGACTTTCATACAGCTCCGTTGCTCGTCGAATCCTGTTCGCAGGGTCATATTGCACCTCCCTCCAATTCAAACATGCATCGATCGTGGAATTCTTGTCAACACAAGAAATCTCTGATGCTTCCAACTCCTGGATTAGACGTTCATCGTGCCTCTGCAACTAATTGGCCCTCGACGGAGCCCTCCGACTCAAGGCATCAGCGACCACATTCCCCTTCTCGGGAGTATAATGAATCGCAAACGTGTAGTCCCCAAGGAACTCTAGCCACCTTCATTGTCGCATATTCAGGTCCTTCTATTCAAACAAATACTTTAGGCTCTTGTGGTCCGTATAGATATCCACTTTCACTCCATACAGATAATGTCGCCATACCTTTAGTCCAAAGATCACTGACGCCAACTCTAAGTCATGGACGGGATAATTTCGCTCGTGCACCTTCAACTGGCGTGAGCCATAAGCAATGACTTTTCCATTTTGCAGAAGAACGCAGCCTAAGCCGCTCCCTGAAGCATCACTATAGATCTCGTATCCTTCGGTACCACATGGCGATGTCAACACAGGTGTCGTGGTCAACCGACACTTCAGATCTTCAAAAGCTCGCGCTCACTACAGCGTCCAAACGAACTTCTGATCCTTTCTCGTCAGTGTCGTCAGAGGCAAAGCAATCCGCGAGAAGTATTCAACAAACCGTCGATAGTAGCCCGCCAGTCCAAGGAAGCTCCTGACTTCGGCCACCGAAGATAACAACGGCCACTCCTGTATGGCCCTTATTTTTGACGGATCCACTGTGATGCCCTCTCCACTTACCATATGGCCTAGGAAAGCCACCGACGATAGCTAAAACTTGCATTTCGAGAACTTGGCATAGAGCTTATTACTTCGCAACGTGGGCAACACCAACCGCAAGTGGTCTGCGTGATCAGCTTCAGATTTCGAGTACACCGGGTTGTCGTCAATGAACACAATCACGAGCAAGTCCAGGTACTCTCGGAACATCTGGTGCATCAGATCCATGAAAACCGTTGGCGCATTGCAGAGCCCAAATGGCATTGCCGTGAACTCATAATGACCATAACGTGTTCCAAATTCGTTCTTGGGAATGTCTCCTTTCCGTATCCTCAACTGCTAATACCCAGACTTCAAATCCAATTTCGAGTAGACGGTTGATCCCACCAGCTGATCGAACAACTCATCAATCTGTGGAATCGGATACTTATTATTCTCGTTTAGCTTATTCAGTTCACGGTAGTCAATACATAACCGCAAGCCGCCGTCTTTCTTTTTCACAAACAGAATAGGTGCGCTCCAAGGTGACATACTTGGGCATATATATCCCTGCTCCAACAACTCTTGCAATAGACCAGGGAGATCCTTGGGAAACACATCTATAAATTCTGATACAACCGGAACAACGCACACACTGGCCTTGGGCTTAACAGCCTGAATCAGCGTGAAGTATAACTTCGCGCCCTTCCGAACAGCCTTGACGACTTGGAGTGTAGACATCAACGTCCTTCCCACTCCTTGCATCCCTGCAAACTTAGTCTCCTGCTCGGTATTTTGGCCCAATGTGATCTCTTTGGCATTACAATCAATAAAGGCATGCTGCTCCGCGAGCCAGTATATACCAAAGATCACGTCGAATTCCGATATCGGTAATACAGATGCAGTTAAGCAAAACTCCCGACTTCAAATTTGCACCGCCACATCGCAAGCCCGATCCGCGAGCATCAAACAACCATTCGGTAACACCACCCTGATGCTCTCTGTCTTCGCATGACTTGGTACTCCAATTCGAGCTACAAAGTCTTGAGACAGAAATGACTGCGATTGATTGATATTTTTCGCATCAGGTCCGAAAACTTAATGCGGTTAAAAATCCAAAAATAGGTGAGGATGCGCGGCGCCCCGGGCGATTTTATTTAAGTAGAAAAGCGGATTTGGTTTTATTTAGAAAACGGGGTGCACGAATTTATTTATTTTGGATATAAAATAGTTTAGATCGAGTTTTAACGAAAGGAGGTAAGTGCACCTATCGTGAGTAGTACAGGATATTCCGGTGTGGAATATCGAGGTCGTATTGTTCTCGGGGTCGGTTCGATTATTTCTACTCTTCCCTGGAGGGGACTATTATTTTACCGATAATTATCTTGTCAGGATATTTATATATAATAAAAAGGCAGAAAATGGCAGAAAGAAAATTAAAGCATAAAAGGAAAGCATAAAGGTGGAGCCGATGAAGATCTTAGCGCAACTGCATCGAATCGCATCGAACTAAAAAAAACTTTTAATAAAAAGAGATCCTAAGTTTCAAATTAATTAAGGCGGAGACTTGGCCGTGGAGGTTCCACTAGAATGAGCTCACCTAGCTATGGGGCTATCGCTCACCTGAACGCTAAGACTATTCGACCAAACGTTAGTCTGACGAAGGATTCCTCTTAATGCCTGCATTACGCTAAGAACCCCACTATTGGGTGGGGAACCCAATCTGGTAGAGTTGGTGCGCCTCCTCTCTCGAGGGTTAGTGCGGAACTCCATTTACCAAGGGGTGATCGGTCCATACGCACGGCCTCTCGGCTAGCTAGCGTATGGACTACGGAAATAGAGCCCACACATTGATTATGTGGGTCTACGCGTCGTTAACCCCGAGCAAACCATAAGTACTTTAATTAAATAGAAAAATAAGACCTTTAATTATTTAAAGGAATTTTTTCTGTCCCAATGCTCTTCGATAATGAGGGCTAAGAACGGTTAGTCACTCATCGGAATGGGGATGGCAGCGAGAAAAAGTAGAAAACAAAGCAGAAAAGGAAAGCAGTAAATGAAAGAGGTAAAGGAAAGCTGTAAAAGAAAGCTGAAAATTGCAAGTCCTACTCAAACGAGTAGGACTGAAATGAAACCAGTAAAGTGCGAGTCCCGGCGCAAATGCGTGGGCTGGAGAAAATAAAGCGAGTCCTACTCAAACGAGTAGGACTAAATAAATGCTCACACGCACACACTCGATAGAAAGTAAAACTCAAACACACGCACACTCGACATAAAGTAAAACACACACACACAAATCCTACTCAAATGAGTAGGGAAAATAAAGACCTGCCATTTAACTCAAATGAGTAGGCGGAAAAAAAAATTAAAAACTCACGCACTCTACAGAAAGTAAAACATACGCACACTGCAGAAAGTAAACACACTCTACTGAATGAAATAAAGCAAAGCGTCATTTAACTCTTAACGAGTAGGAGGAAATAAATGCACAAGTACAAAAAATTAAGAAAAGCTAAGTTATCTAAAAATTAAAATAACTGCATTTCTACCGCTACAATGCGGTAGAAATGCATAAAAAGCAGAAATAAAAATAAAACGAGCAAAAAGGTTGCAAATAAACGCAAAAATGAAAATGATCGTAAAATTAAAACGAATACATTTTTACCGCTAGAATACGGTAGAAATGCATAAAAAGAGAAAAAAAAAGAGCAAAAAGTTTTGACAATAAAAGTGAAAATGCAAGTGTTCGAAAAAACAAAATAACAACTTATTCATTCTTATAATGCTATAAAAATGCCTAAAAAGTGGAAGAAAAGTTAAAAGCACGAAACGTTTTACAAAAATAACAAAAATGCTAAGTTAGAAAAATCAAAATTCATTTTTATAACCATTTTTATAGTTTTATAAGGATGGATATGAAAGTGCAGAAAAATCCTAACACTAAACTATGCTAAGTAAACAAAATAATGAAAACATAAAAGTAAAGAACTATACTCATACACACACACCCTTAAAAAATGAATGAAAAACAAATGAAAAGATAAGATTGCATAAAGAGAAGGCACATAGATGAAGTCCAAATCCATAGAAAGGGAAGAAAACTACAAATTTTATTAATCTAAAAAGGATATTACAAAGCTAAAACCAAAAAGGAGGGGGAGAAAATCCCTTACATAGGTCCTGGAATCATCTACGCAGCACTTCCCCTATACAAAATGGATCCAAAAGGGGAACAGGATTACATCCAGCAAGCTGGTTTATATAGGCAAAATTTCAGGTGACACGCCCCCTGACACGGGCGTGTAGGGGGGCGTGTCAGCACTGTACAAAATACGGTCGTCGATTTGACGGGAAAGTGGACTTCGGGCTGGACACGTGTCGGTCTCGCGTTGGTCACGCCCCAGGTCACGGGCATGACTCTGGGCGTATCGGGGAGGTAGATCTGGGCGCGGGTCTTTGAGCTGTCACCGGGTCTTCTCGAGTTTAAAAATCGTCGAGCGCGAATGTGGAGGAGTTCGATGATCGTCGAGCGGGAAGATCGTCAAGCAATACAAATCGTCAAGCAGGACAAATCATCGAGCAGAAAAATCGTCGAGTGGGAAGATCGAGTTCGACGATCGTCGAGCGGGAAGATCGTCGAGCGTGGGTCTTTATCAGCGAGGTGGAGGAGTCACGCCCTTGGTCACGGGCGTGATGCTGGGCGTGTCGGGTTGGTCGACAATCGTCGAGTTGAAAAATCATCGAGCGGGAAAATGGGTTCGACGATCGTCGAGCGGTATGGATACGGGCTTGGGTCACGCCCCGTGTCGGGTGACACGGGCGTGGCCCCGGGCGTGTCAAACTTTTCACTTCAGAAATTTGCTGCTTCACGGGATTTTGAGCTGTCACGCCCTGGTCACAGGCGTGACCAAAATTACACGGGCGTGTACTGCCCAATTTGGGCAGATTTTGGAATTTTTCTGAAAAACAAAATAAAATAAGTTAGTATAATATTTATAATAAAAGGAGCAATTTATTGAATAAAAATAAGTAAAAATAAAGGTAATACACTATAACGACTAAATTTATGTACATAAAAATTCTTATATTTACAATTCATCAAATACCCCCATACTTAAGCTTTTGCTATTCCAGAGCAAAAGTTTGAGGTGAATTATATGAACTCTAGCTTATAGGAGTGTTAAATATATGGGGTATAAGAGTTAAGTCCTAAAATTATGTAGATGATTTAAATAGCGCAAAAGCTTTGGCCAAAAGACTTCCTGATGTAATCAAATAGAAAGCAATAATTGTAATGGTTAGATTAACGAAAATAGTTTGGAATTATATGAACTCTAGCTTATATGAGTGTTACTTGAAATAATATAATTTACTAATTATCCTCTCAAATAGATTTTTGAATTAATTTTAGAATCGTGAAATTGGCTAAGGGGTTGATGTTGGTTTATGAAGAGGGTTTGGATTTTGAGGTGATGTAATTTTTTCTCAAACCTCCATTTTTTTCTTTATAGGATTATTAGGAAAATGAAATCTTATTTTCCTAATAAGATCTTTGTTTTTTTTCAACTTCATAATAAAATTAACCCAATGTATATGTGTAGAAGTAATGAATTTTATCCTCTTACTCCATAACATATAATCTTTTTAATCTTATTGGGTGCCTATGTTTACAGAATGAAATCTTATTCCCATTGACATAAGATCTTTTTAAGGATAAAATTTTTATCATGCCAAGTAGGTCATGATAGGTAAGGGGAGAAAAGAAAACTAGTTTTTTTTAATCCTAAAAATGTTTGAGAGCAATCTTAATAAATTGTACGTTTCAATTTTTCAGAAAGCTAAAAGTTAGTATAATTGAATTCTATAGTCGTTATTTCCTAACATAATACACGTGCTCCTATCAATGAAAAATTAGAAGTAGTGCCTAAAACGAGTTCGCTATCTTTAACAAAGTATAATAAATTCTTTAAAACTTAACCCCGGTTATTTAAATTTTTCAATCAATAATTAACAAATGAATAGCAAACAGAGAATTAATAAAATTCACAAATAAATAAACTCAAAAGAAAATTTTTGGATAGCAAGAAAATTAAGAATTGAGATATTCGATTTTATTCGTTACATAATTAACAAAATATTTTTGGGATTTTAGGGTTTTATCTCTTTTTTTTGTATTTTTGTGATTATCATCTTTTTTTGTGAATTTTTAAAATCATTGTCTTTTTTTATGAGTTTTTTTTTGTTTTGCTAAATTTTTTTTAGTTTTTTAGTGTATTTTCATAAGTTATTTACAAAAAGGAGGAAAGAAAGAGGTTATTTTACAAAGAAGATAGTGGGGAAAGAGAAATTTTTTTTGTTTTTTTTTTGTTTTCAAATAATATACAAAGGAAAAAAACTCGAGGGCGGCCCGCAAACAGACTCTTATTTGGGTGGTTGGTTCGATGAGTCGAACGCCGCGGGAAGGCAAAATGCGAGTGTTTATAAATAAGAAGAAGGGGGGAGATTTTTACAAAAACTATTTACAATAAAAAAGACAAAAAATAAATTTGAATTTTTTTGTTGTTTTATAACAGGATATTCCGGGTGGAATATCGAGGTCGTATTGTTCTCGGGGTCGGTTCGATTATTTATACTCTTCCCTGGAGGGGACTATTATTTTACCGATAATTACTTGTCTGGTATTATATATATATAAAGAAAATGAATGCATAAAAATAAAACATAAAAGGTGGAGCCGATGAAAATCTTAATGCAACGGCATCGAATCGATTTAGAACTAAAATATACTTTAAATAAAAAGAGATCCTAAATTTCTAATTAATTAAGGCGGAGACTTGGCCGTGGAGGTTCCACTGAATGAGCTTACCTAGCTATAGGGCTGTCGCTCACCTGAACGCTAAGACTATTCGACCGAACGTTAGTCCGACGAGGGATTCCTCTTAATGCCCGCATTATGCTAAGAACCCCGCTATTGGGTGGGGAACCCAGTCCGGTAGAGTTGGGGCGCCTCCTCTCTCGAGGGTTAGTGCGGAACTCCATTTACCAATGGGTGATCGGTCCATACGCACGGCCTCTCGGCTAGCTAGCGTATGGACTATGGAAATAGAGCCCACATATCGATTATGTGGGTCTACGCGTCGTTAACCCCGGGCAAACTATAAGTACTTTAATTAAATAGAAAAATAAGACCTTTAATTATTTAAAGGAATTTTTTCTGTCCCAATGCACTTCGATACTGAGGGCTAAGAATGGTTAGCCACTCATCGGAATGGTGATGGCATGGAGAAAAAGCAGAAAATAAAGCAGAAAAGGAAAGCAGTAAATGAAAGCGGTAAAGGAAAGCTATAAAGGAAAGCTGAAAATTACAAGTCCTACTGAAACGAGTAGGACTAAAATGAAAGCAGTAAAGTGCGAGTCCCGGCGCAAATGCGTGGGCAGGAGAAAATAAAGCGAGTCCTACTCAAACGAGTAGGACTAAAAAAATGCTCACACGCACAAACTCGACAAAAAGTAAAACTCTCACACACACACTCTCGACATAAAGTAAAACACACACACACACAAATCCTACTCAAATGAGTAGGGAAAATAAAGACCTGCCATTTAACTCAAATGAGTAGGCGGAAATAAAAAAAATGACAAACTCACGCACTCTACAGAAAGTAAAACACACGCACACTGTAGAAAGTAAACACACTCTACTGAATGAAATAAAGCAAAGCGACATTTAACTCTTAACGAGTAGGCGGAAATAAATGAACAAGTACAAAAAAATTAAGAAAAGCTAAGTTATCCAAAAATTAAAACAACTGCATTTCTACCACTAGAATGCGGTAGAAATGCATAAAAAGCAGAAATAAAAATAAAACGAGCAAAAAGGTTGCAAATAAACGCAAAAATGAAAATGATCGAAAAATTAAAACGAATATATTTCTACCGCTAGAATACGGTAGAAATGCATAAAAAGAGAACGAAAAAATAAAAGGAGCAAAAAGTATTGACAATAAAAGTGAAAATGCAAGTGTGCGAAAAAGCAAAATAACCACTTATCCATTCTTATAATGCTATAAAAATGCCTAAAAAGTGGAAGAAAAGTTAAAAGCACGAAAAGTTTTACAAAAATAACAAAAATCTAAGTAAGAAAAATCCTAACACTAAACTAAGCTAAGTAAACAAAATAATGAAAACATAAAATAAAGAACTATACTCATACACACACACACACCCATAAAAAGGAACAAAAAACAAATGAAAAGATAAGATTGCATAAAGAGAAGGCACATAGATGAAGTCCAAATCCATAGAAAGGGAAGAAAACTACGAATTTTATTAATCTAAAAAGGATATTACAAAGCTAAAACCAAAAAGGAGGGGGAGAAAATCTCTTACATAGGTCCTGGAATAATCTACGCAGCACTTCCCCTATACAAAATGGATCCAAAAGGTGAACAGGATTATATCCAGCAAGATGGTTTAAATAGGTAAAAATTTAAGGTTAGAAGCCCCCTGACACGGGCGTGTAGGGGGGCGTGTCAGCACTTTACAAAATGCGGCTGTCGATTTGACGGGAAGGTGGACTTCGAGCTGGACACGTGTCGGTCTCGCATTGGTCACGCCCTAGGTCACCGGCGTGACTCTGGGCGTGTCGGGGAGGTAGATCTGGGCGCGGGTCTTTGAGCTGTCACCGGGTCTTGTCGAGTTGAAAAATCATCGAGCGCGAATGTCGAGGAGTTCGACGATCGTCGAGCGGGAAGATCGTCAAGCAGGACAAATCGTCGAGCAAGACAAATCGTCGAGCAGAAAAATCATCAAGTGGGAAGATCGAGTTCGACGATCGTCGAGCGGGAAGATCGTCGAGCGCGGGTCTTTGTCAGCCAGGTGGAGGAGTCACACCCTTGGTCACGGGCGTGATGCTGGGAGTGTCGGGTTGGTCGACGATCGTCGAGCTGAAAAATCGTCGAGCGGGAAAATGGGTTCGACGATCGTCGAGCTAAAAAATCGTCGAGCGGGAAAATGGATTCGACGATCGTCGAGCGGTATGGACACGGGCTTGGGTCACGCCCCGTGTCGGGTGACACGGGCGTGACCCCGGGCGTGTCAAACTTTTCACTTCAGAAATTTACTGCTTCACGGGATTTTGAGCTGTCACGCCCTGGTCACGGGCGTGACCAAAATTACACGGGCGTGTACTGCCCAATTTGGGCAGATTTTGGAATTTTTCTGAAAAATAAAATAAAATAAGTTAGTGTAATATTTACAATAAAAGGAGCAATTTATTGAATAAAAACAAGTAAAAATAAAGATAATACACTATAACGATTAAATTTATGTACATAAAAATGCGTATATTTACAATTCATCAGCGATGCACCTGTATCAAACAGTGCTCGCGCCAGCGTGTTCTGAATCATAACAAATCATGTGGCAATCGTATCATACACAAGACACATACCAAGCATATAATAAACAAAGCATGCAATAACTTAACTCATATATGTGATGATGTCACTCCGCTTAATGGCCTCCTGCAGGCCAAGGTTGTAGACTCGGGGCTGCACCTGGGATGCAGAGGACTCCACCACTTCCATTCCCTTCTCAACATAGGATGCTCCCGCCTTCTTTTCTCCCTTCGGCGGAACAGCCCGACAGTCACGGGCTATATGCCCCACTCGTCCACAAGTAAAGTACGTATGAGTCTCTGGCCTTGATGTGGGCCCCGACGTTGCACCCGAGGCAACCGAAGAAGGAGCTTGTCCTGCCGATTTGGACCTCTTTCCCCATTTCTTCTTATAATATAATTTCCCAGGTCGGGGCGCCTTGAAATATGGCTTTGTCACAGCCAAGGCCCGCTTCCCTTGCACCCTCTTCATGTATTTTTCTAGCATGCACGCAGTGTAAACCAATGCGTGGAATCCTTGGTTCACTGAACTTGAAAGTAGGAATCGTAACTCCTCCCACAATCCTTCATAGAACTTGTTCGTTTTCTGCTGGTCATCGGCGAAGATTGAACCCACATACCATCCCAACCTCGTGAACTCATGCAGGTAGGTTTCAACACTGACTTCACCTTGCATCAGCCTTTGGAACTCATTTTCCATGGAAATGCGTTGTGCCGCCGGTAGGTGCTTTGCCAGGAACATTCGAGCGAACTCCTAAATCTACACTTGTGTTAACGGCCGACCTGCTAAGTGGTGTACTTCCATCTCGTCCCTCCATAAACGCGCCTCTCCTTCGAGTAAGAAGGTGGCTAAGGTGGTCTTCTGATCCTCCTCCATCCTGATCGCCGTCATTATCCGCTTGACGCGCGATAACCAATCCTCCTCCTGTATGGGAGATATCATGCCCGTAAATGTTGGCGGATTGAAACTCATGAACTGCTTTAGCTGTCTCTCAGCTGCTCGAGGATCCACATCTACAATAGGTTCTGGCCTCATCGTAACCTGTTCTGGCCTCAGTGCTAGCTGCGCCTGCCCTTGCGCCTTCCCAGTAGGCTGAGCTTAAATCATCGCAAATAGGGTCTCAGCAACTAATCGAATAGTTTTTGCAGAAAGGGTAGGTGGAGGCACCTCAGCTGGTGCCATACTCTCATCCGAATGCTGGGGCTCCGACTGCCCAACACCACTTCGAGTCACCTAACGATGGACAAGACACGCACATTAGAGACCTCACACAAATAATCACAACAAAATAGGAAAGCGCAAGTTCCTCAAACACATGCATTTGCATTCCTAAAGTGGACATTCAAGAGTTCATAATGTTAATGCGGTTCGCACGTACACGTGCTCGCCACACCACAAAAGAATTTGACCACAAATTCAAAAGGGAAAGACCGAGAGCTCTGATACCAAAAATGTAACGACTCTATCCACTCATATAGTATATACTAGAAGGTCCGGAGGGGGTCCCACAGCATATACCACAAAACAGGCGGCGAAGTCACGGAGTGATACGAGAGTTGCTCATCCTATCTCATTGCATTCTAGCGGAAGCCTATAACACGAAACAGAACTTTTAACATGTATGTCCACCACATAAATATCTACATTGATATATAAATAGGAATGTGCAGCAAATACAAAGTCAGTCGGCCTTATGGCCTTACAAGTCCTTTTACAAAAGTGGCTCCCAAACATTGGTATGCTGGTCGGCCACATATAAACAAAACATAATATTTTCAAATAGCCTTCGCGGTCTAGCAGTAGCAGCAGCAGTAGCAGCAACATGGACTTCATCCTTTATGTGTCCCACTTGGTTCACCAGCACCTACACAGGGATAGCTCACCCAACAGTGGCAAACAAGGCAACGGTCAGCATTCAGCTGACCAAATTATAATGACCCTACCTCTTTCCCGGGGTAGTGGTATTTCTTCCCTGCAGGCATAGCAATTCATATGCATATATATTCATCACATATTATGCACTCATGCACAAACATTTCATCACAATCGTCAGCTATACGGCCCGACAATCCATGCACTCAGGGCACATTCTTGGTGTACCGGCGAACCAGGGTCCCACCATCGTATCAGGGTCGAAACCCAATGGCAAAAGTTGAGCATTTACTCCATGGCGTGCAGCCGGAGATTTTAGTCTTAATGACCCGAGATTGGCCCATAGCCCCCCATGGTGTCATGGCGCGTAGGCCTAAGACTCTCGTTATGCACTCCAACAGACCATACCTTTAAGTCTCATGTCGGACGGACATAACGCAGGTTAGATCAGCCACCCCTCATTGCTCAAGTCGCCTTGCCATCACCGAGTACAGCGTACTCGTGGCTAAGAAAAAGGCGCAGGTCGGTTTCACCTTACCTGTTTGGTATCAAGTCGTAAGAGCTCTTCTAGCTCATACATAGTCATCATGTCCTCGCAGGACTGGATTCACAATCACAGGTTAGTTAGGTGTCATGCTCAGCGGTAGCGACAGAACTCATTTTCCATCCCTAGCTTGAACCAGCATTTGCGGGTATTTCTTGGGCGTTCACGCAGTACTTCTTACTACTACCCTTCACAGGCATAACCCAACAAGCATCACAGAGATCAAGGGTATTTTCCTGGATCTCTCATCCAGTACTTCCTGCTACTACCATTCACAGGCACGACCCATGAACATCACAATCAATACAAGGGTATTTTCCCGGACTACCACTCCAGTACTTCCTGCTACTGCCCTTCACAGGTTTACCCATCGACTTCTAAACTACACATTTCATCACAGAGTCTTCTCCGGTACGTATATGCAACACCACCAATCCAGACCAATCTGTCCAGATGGGCTTCACCCAGCATGCCTATTTTGTACTCCATTTCTGGATCTATATGCCAAATGATTGGGGATTCCATGAATCAACCCAAGGGAACCCTTCACAAGCCACCCTCTGGTGGGGGAATCCCATGCATATGCCAAAACAGAAGCCTTTACATGGCTAGGAAGAAAGATCGTTACCCTTGAAGACGCTTCGGAGCCATGGACATTTAGCCAGCTGGAAAGGATCGCAGCAGCTTTGCCTCCACAACGCTAGCCTCGGATCTCAAACCGGAACTCCGCAGCTCCACCACTGGCTAGCTCCTCTCCTCCTCCTCTTTCTTCCTTTCTCTAGGATTGTAGAAAGATGAAGGCCAAAATCAAATGAGAAGTCCAAGCTCATTTTTCAGCCTTAAGGAAGCAGAGAGGACTCTCAGCCATTGGATCCCAGCTAAGAAAATGGACGGCCATGATTTTTCCACAAAAGGCTGAATTTTGCATGACACAGCCTATGACACGCCCGTGTCACAGGCCGTGTGCCTTAAGAGGCACACAACTGACTTATCCAGACCAGTGCACAACCATGTGACACGCCTGTGTCACAGGCCGTGTCACCTAACACGCCTTCAGACACGCTTGTGTCTGTGGCCGTGTACTTCAGGCTGCACAAAACCAAATCAACCCGAGTGGGAAACGGCTAGTGACACACCTGTGTCACATGTCATGTACCCTAAGACACAACTGTGTCACACCCATGTTCACTAGGCCTTAAATGCCCTGCGCACATCCAGCAAAGGACGCGGCCAGTGACACTCTCGTGTCACAGGCCGTGTGCCCATATACGGTAGCAGACACGCCTCCAGCTTAACTTCATCGAACGAAGTTCGTCGAGTAGAGGAGGACACGGACTCTGACATGCCCGTGTCAGTGGGAGTGTGCCCTCATTTTTCGCAAAATGTATTTTCGTCGACCACTCACCAGCTGCTCACCCGAGCAGGACACGCCCTGGGACATGCCCGTGTCCTAGGCCGTGTCACCCAGCTTTTTCCCAATCCTGGGATTTGGGGTGTTACAGAATGCCACCATCATGGTGATGGCATTCAGGTTCAGTTGATCCTGGACTACCCCAAAGTACTTCAGGATTTGGTGAATCTCTGGCCATAAAGGGAGGCGCAACCCCACCTCGAAGTGCGAGATGTGGAAGGCGAGCTCATCTTAGTAAAATGAATTGATGGCCTCGCCCGCTATGGGTCGGCGGGTAGATAACCCCGTGGGGATGTAGTCGGTAACGTTGTCAAGATATTCTTGCTCGATGGTGTTTCCCTCATAGAAGTTATACTCGGCAAATTGTCGAGCACATTTGGACCTCTCGTTCGCATCGAGTCATGTCTTGCCCATTTATTCAAAGGTTATGGCACGAGTGGAAGTGGCAAGAATGGCAATAAGAAGGGGGTGTATGTCTGCAGTAAAGGCGATGGTCTGGGGGTAGGTGATAGGGCCTATTTATAGAAAACGAATTTAATGGCTGAGCCGACCAGTCAGTCCGGCTCGCTGACCCCAAATTGCCAACCCTTGCACCCTGTTCTATCCTATGGCGAGTTGAATCTAAAGAGTAGCGTATTATACAGAATCAATAGGTAGTAAGATCTAAAATTTTTTCAAGTTATTACAGATAGCAGTTCTCACAATCCAAGGAAAGAAAGTACAACAACAACAAGCAGAAGAATAGTTATTTCAACATGTGCGAGCTGGGGGTTGGGAGGCGAGTGCTGGTAGGCTCTACTAGGGAGCTATTTCCATCTACCTCGGCCTCGTGTCCCCATCCCTGGAGGTTGGCGCGGGTTTTTGAACTCGCGGACCAGCTCAAGATCCTAGTGGATGAATCGTATGTTCTCGCTGATCCTGTCCATGACTGGGGTGGGAGATGTCATCCACTTGTCGATATGCGCTTCACCTCATCTGCGAGCAACATATTATCCCGCTCCAGTGCATGCAGCCTCTGCTCGCTAAGAATGTTCTCCTCCTGGATCCTGAACAGCGCGAGTCCCTGCTTCTTCAAGACTTCAACGCCTCCCTCCTCATCTTAGCGGAGTCTAATGAGACATCCAGGAAGTTTTCAATCGCTTTGGGGGAAGGAGGTGGTGAATGGCGAATTGGCTCAGAAGATTCTTCTGCCTCTGATTGGCCAGGGAGTCCTGCAAGGACAATTAATCCCGGTGAATGTATGATAGGCGAGTACTTCAAAAGAACTACGCAAGATGGCCCTATGCAGGTAGAACTTACGAGATGAGCTCGGCTGCCCTAGAAGAGGTATGTGGGGGCAAGTTAAAGCTCTTCCCGCGACCCGAAAATTTAGATCCTGGGGAGATAAGCTCGAATCTTGGAATGGGATGAGCCAGGAATCTCCCCCTGCTAGTGTAAGAGTAGGTATGGGTTGACGAGAAGGTGCACGAGCCGTTGATTTCAGCCTCTATGAGTCCAATCCTGTGGTCCCAAAAGGGGGTGATGGGTCTCGCGGGCGAGTAGTGGGAGGAGTTTGAGGTCGCAAGTCATCATTGAGGGAGTCGACTCGCGACGTAGATGCTTCGCCGTCGGTTTGATGACTGTTCGGGTCAGCGCAAAACTCGATGATCTCCTTCCCCTTTTTCTCGGGAGATGTCCTAGAGGAAGAAGCAAGTCCAGGATTGGGGTTGGAGGCCAGTCGTGATAAACCAACTCGGCAGTTTTCGGAGCTGACTTGGCCTTCTTGTTAGGCTGAGGATTTAGAGACTTGCGTGGCAGAGCGTTGGGAGATACAGGCGACCAGACTGGCAGTGCGAGCGGTGTTGAGCCCGTGAGAACGGTCAAACCTCACTTGGAGCTCTTTCGATATAGGTATCTCGACAAGGTCATAGTAAGAGGAATGGCAAACGTTGCCTAGGTACTCGAGCGCATATATATAGCCATTGGTGGATCCGACCATAAGATTTTGTCCAGCTCCTGCCACACACGCCGCATTTTGCGGAGATGGATATTTCTTTCCGAGCTGGGGGCAACCTCGCAAAGAGTGGGTATTATGTACAACCCCATATCCGGCGAGTGGGATCGACAGGATCCAGACCAACTGATTTTCGGTTTCTTATCCCAAGCGAGTCGGGCCCCAGGCCTCAAGTCCAAACCTCTAGCGTCGAGTCCACTCGATGCCTTCCACGTCGGCGTCGAGTGAGGCTTGTTCCCCCGATACCTCCCGCTGTGGTATTGAGTAGGGTGAGGTCTTTCAACACCTCTCTTGGCATTGAGTGACATCTCATTAGATCTGACGGCTGGCCCAGGTGGGGTGGAGCGAAATAGGGGCGAGTGGCGCGGCAAGCTCGCACTTGCCCAAGGCTCTCGGCAGGAAGTTGGCGAGTGGTGCATTTCTGGAACGCACTCGCCCAGGGTTATAGGCAGGTGGCGAGTGATAGCACCATCAAGCACTCGCCACCCCATACGAATGGAGGTTTTCAGGGGTCACTCACCCAACGTTATGTGATGTATATTTACTATTTCATCCCCGTTGGCCTACCCATAGCCTCTCAAAATAGCGGAGTTACACTATTGGTAGGCCAATCTGGACTGCATATAGCAGTTTAGAACAGCGGAGGTTGGCTATTGGCAGACCATTTTTTTAGAAAACTATAAATAGACCCAAGGGGGTACCTCAGAAGGCATGTTTACTTGTGCCCGGATCTTCTGGTGCTTTTTAAGGTATCCTTAGCTCAGCACTTGGCTAAGGAGGGGAAGCACTCTAAGAACTTTCAGGTTTGTGGTGGGACCTCCGTGTTAGAGCCTTGGGTCTGTTTCTTGTTCTAAGTCTCTAGTTGTTTGAGTTTGCGAGGGAGAAGCTGATTTTCACTTTCAACAATGAATATGCCTACAGCTGCTTTGAGCTGATGGCAATGTCAAATGAAGAACCCAACAAGAATTAGCCTGGTCCAGAAAAGGTATATTCTCTATCAAGTTCTTATTTTGAGTATGTAAATGAGACTAGTCCAAATTCAAGTGCATCTTCATCCAGTGGTGATGAGTGCTCAAAATCTGAAGAAGAAGGCAATCAATTGATTGACAGGTATGGTGAACTTCTGGATACCTTTAAGAAAAGCAAGAAGTTGACTAAGAAGCAGGCTACCTTTAGCTATATGCTTCCCACTAGGCTGAGACAGCATCCTTGCTGGATCAGAAGGCTAGGGAAGTCAGGCAACTTAGGAACATTACTCTCATCCAGATTGGCACCATCAAGTACAAGGATAGTCTCATTAGAGACCTTGAATAGAAGATCTAGTGAGAGAAGAGAATTGTGGCTAATTACTCTAAGCCTAATACAGTGTTGCCCTTGATAGATTCCTTCTCCTCTCAGAAGGGTAAGAAGGGGTTGGGGTTCAAGGGAAACTGATGATTGCTTTGCTAACAAGTAGTAACACAATGCGATTTCATTCTACATTTTAATATAGCTATGTAGATGGGCATAAGCTAGATTGAATTAACATTCAGGCAAGTGCACCTATCAATCATAGTACAGGAGAAATCTACATCTCGTATCGTATTCCACAGGGCCATTTCAAGTATTCTTACTCATCCTCACTCTATTATCGTACCTATAAGTAAAATTGATTTCTAACCTAAATTAACCTAACTATGACTATTGGATAAATCGCATTAGAGAAGTAAAAATGATAAAAGGCATGAAGCTTTTAAGCAATTACATGAACGACTGATTTATTAGTTCAATTCTAAGTGATCATGAAATGAAAAGACTATTAAATTCGTTGTAATGTAAAGGTTAAATGTTCATCAAATTTTCTCTCGAGCAATTCCAAATCTAAACATAAGATAGTAAATTTTCTCTCAAACAATTTACAACACCCAAGTTCGCATTAAGTAAAGTACCCTTATTACTACATAAATTCATGAAACTTATCTCTAAATTACCATGAATCCTTTTACTCGTGTTCTAATTTTCCAAACAACATATCTCTCGATCATAGAGTTTGATTCACAAAGAGAGTTAACATCTCAATATGAACATACAAATATCATTACAAAGAACCAATTTCTCAATCTAACAATTTGCAAATTATGTAAAGCAAAGAAGCAATTCATAATGAAGATTAAACTCTTTGTTTGTAAGCCTAAACACGAATAAAATACCACAAATTTAACATAAACAAAACGATACATGATTACTAGAATGTTCAACTGTAAGTTCATAGAGAATAAAAGATAATTGAAGATGAATCACCAAGAGAAAGGAGAGATTAAAAAGAGATTAATGAAAGATTAGATGCATACAAAATACACTTCAAATCTTCCTTCTCTTGGATGCTCCACTTCGTGCTCCAGAAGTTCCTCAATGCCAAAATGATCCAAAAGTTCTTCACAAATTTTTCTTCAGGAAATATATAGTCCCTTTGCAAACAGGTCGGACACGGGTTCAAACACGACCATGTGTCAGGCTATGTGGATGGTTCCTAGGCGGTTCCCCATGAGCAGGCGTGCCTGGTAGTGGGTCGTGTCAGATGACACGGTTACGGACACGGACTTGTATTATGGTGTAGCTTTTTTGGCTTAGGATAGAAGATTAAAGGTGAGGTAATCAAAGATAAGTTCGATGAATTTTTTTTTCACACCTAAATCTTGATTGAGCCTTATGTTGGAAGATACCTTAACATACTTCAGTTTTATATAAACACCCCCAGACTTTGCAATTTGTATATTTCCCACAATTTGAAGGGCACTCTATTTTTTTATATATATTTTTTTCTTAACCAAGGGACCATAGTAGGGATCATTCCAAGTGGGTGTAAGTAAACACGCACTCAGGCCACATATCACTATGTCTTTTCTCTTTTTTTAAAGGGTTCAAAGTAGGGATCATTCCAAGAGGATGCAATTATACACGCACTCAGGCCACATATCATTATGAACAAATCATTCCAAGAAGGCATCAATGATAGGTGTGTTAATAGGTAAGGATTTGTCCTTGGTGAATTTTAGTAGTAGAGTGTCAAAAGAATATGGATTAGGTCCAAACTGGGTGTGCAATGGTATAATATTTATGATTTTGGGATTGCAAGGCTTAAACTATCCAAAAGGAGGCCTAAGTCATTTCCGCCCTTACTAATTAACCTATGTAATGTTTTGAGGAATGCTAGAGGGTAAGTCCTAGACATCAATAGAGAGTATTTTTCGTTTTAAACCCCTAATACCAAATTATAAAAATGTTACACTCATCGACTCACTTTATTATAGATAAGTATATTTTCTAAAATAGAGTGTTGGATAGTTACTAATATAGAGGAGTAATCTTAAAAATAAATTATAGAGAGAATTAGGCTAAAGAATTTCTATACAAAATTACGAATCGACAAAGTTAAACGCTCAATGAGGCTACATTAATTCATTTTAATCAGCGTGCGAAGTTAAATTAGATAGTTATAATCCCAACTGAATGAATAATGAGAGCTTAAAGTATCAAACTAAAATTTGTAGGGGGGTATAACAAACTTGAGTGTTATGATAGCAAAATTAGTATCAAGTGTAACCATGTCCATCACAACAATTATAAAATAGAAGAAAGAACGTCCACCCCCAGACTTAGAATTTGCAATGTCCTCATTGCAATGTAAAGTGCTGAAATAGTAATTTCATTAAAAATAATAAAAAGAAATTGTTATCATCAAAATAGTAGAGTACATGAAGGAACCAGGAGCGGACATGAAATCATATGTAATAACGGAAATACATCAATATAAATAAAGAAATACTACAATACACAGATACATGTCAAAAGTAAGGCGGCTGGTCGTCTGGGAAGTGTGGCTGGTCAGGAGCTGCCGGCTCTCTAGGGGCGATCCCTAGGTGGTCTCTGATCTGGATGAGGAGAGCCTCAGTCTACTGCTGCGACTCCTAAATATGCTGAAGGCGCGGCGAGAGCTCAGTGTCGAAGAACTGCCGGAACTCTCGCAAATAACGCGAACGAGGTGGAGGTGGTGCAGTAGAAGACTCGCCATGAGCGTAAGTGGAATGGGGCGGAGGTACCAACGACACATCGAGGTCAGGATCCAGCTCATCATCACTGTCATCCTGCACTTACGGCCCACGTCATGCAATAGAATATATGACGCCTCCCCGGCCCTGATAGGTGGTGACGAGGCGGAGGGAGCGAAGACTGGCCATCGTGATAAGCACGGTCTTCGTGACCACGGTCATCTGGGGGAGGGCTGAGAATATGCTCATGTTCTTCACTAGGCGAGTGATGTAGGGTGCTACACAAATAGACCCTACGCGGGGGTTGTCGGCCTGATGGAGAATAAACTGGGCCAGAAGGAAACCGAGGTGCAAAGGATAACGTGAAGACATGCTGTAGAGGTATAGTAGGTCCTGTCGACTGACAACACCGGAGCTTTGGCACCGCCAGCTCAATGTGTGGCTAAGGAGATGGTGAATGTAATGGAGGGCGGGTGAAACCAACTTAGAGGCCTTAGATCGCTTGGCCTCATAAGTTCTAGTGTCAAAATAAATCTGGCGCCAGATACCGCCGGCAATATCGCGATTGGGGAGGTCGAAGTGGATCTCGGGGTAGGCAGCACTAAAGAGGAATGAATCCTCATACATCCCTAAATACTGGGTGAATTGGAGCATGGTGAGTGTATAAAATGTGCCACCCACTCGAAATGAAATTATCCCCTCGGGTGCGTGCGGCGCATCAATGAAGTTAGGCCGAAAGTTGTAATAAAACGAGGACAGGAACTCTAACGTGAGTTCCCTAAATCCTAACTCCTCTATGGAGAAAAATTGCTCCCAACCCGTTACAGATATTAATGCCCTGACATATCCAGCTAAATTAATTTCTTCAAGCACGCTCCAATCAATCATGCAGATATCTTGAAATTTCTTGGATTGTTGGCGGTTGAAGCGGGTGGTGTGCGATGGGTCGGTAAATACTAGCGGAGCAGCGGCATCCCGCCTCTCCGTTGAAACTTGCAGCTCCGGTCGGCGACGGCGACTGCCTTGACTTCTTCCGGACGACATGATGTAGAAGGAGAAATGAAAGTAGAGGGCGAATCCGCGGAAGTTTGGAGACCAAGGCTGCTCAAAGTCGGGCTCAGACCGTGTATGAAGGCAAGGATGCTGGGAGGAAGTGAAGGAAAAAAAATGGCATGGCCCTATTTATAGAAGACGAACACAGGTCCGCACATGGCCGTGTGTGAACCCGTGTTGGTTGAACACGGGTACGCATACGGGCGTGTGCGTACCCGTGTTGCAGAATCTTCCCTCGTGAAACACGGGCTGTGGGAGGCCATGCGGTCAAACTGACAGGACCCTGACAGCATGTCAGGTGGACACGGGAAACGACACGGCCGTGTGTTGACTCGTGTCTGAGCTGGCATGGTGGATCAACATGGGTAGGTAGGCGACACGGCCGTGTGTCAGCCGACATGGGCGTGTCGGATGTTTCGACACAGCTGTCTCGACGATCGTCGAGTGAAAGACACGGCTAGCCACAAGGGTTGGTGTGAACCCGTGTTGTGCTCGGGAAGAAATCTCTTTTTTTTAGAATTTAATTCACACGGCTGGGGCTGAGCCTGTGTCGTGTACACGGCCACCCACATGGGCGTGTGGTGACCCGTGTGCCCCTCCAATATTGCATTCCTCCAAAAAATTTTTACATAAATTTTTTCATTAAAATTTTTTTCATTAAATTTTTCATTACAATTAACTAGATTTATACTAAAATAGAAATACTTAGAAACACAATAGTTTAACATGAAACTAATCTAGACGGAGGCAGGTCTCTAGACGAGCGAAGTCTATAGGAAGCTCACCATAATAAGGCTTAAGTCGGTGACCATTAATCTTAAAATCTCCCTTCTCAGGGTGAGTTAGCTCGACGGTACCGTAGGGAAAGACTTCGTTAACTTCAAATGGTCCGGACCACTTAGACCTTAACTTCCCTGGGAATAAACGTAATCTGGAATTATAAAGGAGGACTTGGTCACCTTTTTGGAATACCTTGGGTTTGCGAAGGTGACGGTCATGAAATAGCTTGGTTTTCTCCTTATAAATCCGGGAATTCTCATAGGCCATAGTTCTCCACTCATCTAATTCGTTAAGTTGAAGTTTACGCTTCTCTCCTATAGAACTAGAGTCAAACTTTAAAGAACGTATTGCCCAATAGGACTTGTGTTCTAATTCTATAGGCAGGTGACAAGATTTACCGTAGACCAATCTAAAATGGGTGGTCCCTATAGGTGTTTTGTAGGCGGTCCTATATGCCCACAAACAATCGTTAAGTTTCCTAGACCACTGCTTCCTATTCCCTTCTACAGATTTTTCTAGGTTCCTCTTAAGTTCTCTATTGGAAACTTCAACTTGACCACTAGTTTGCAGATGATAGGGAGTGGCTATCCTATTTGTAACTCCATATTTTTGTAATACTCTGTCTAGTTCTAGATTACAAAAGTGTGAACCCCTATCGCTAATAAGTGCACGTGGTGTGCCAAATCGTGCGAATAAGGATTTCAAAAATATGATTACAACCCTACTATCATTAGTAGGCAAAGCTTGCGCTTCAACCCACCTTGATACATAATCTATAGCTACCAAAATATATTTATTCCCAAAAGAAACTGGAAATGGTCCCATAAAATCTATACCCCACACATCGAATACTTCACATTCAAGGATAACTTTTTGCGGCATTTCATGTAATTTAGAAATATTACCTGCTTTCTGGCAAGAATCACATGAAAGCACATACCTTTGGGCATCCCTGAATAGAAGGGGCCAATAAAAACCGGAATCAAGAACCTTTTTAAAAGAGCGATTTGCTCCATATTGACCACCAGCATGACCTGAATGACACTGCTCCAAAATCTTCCAACCCTCCTCTGCTGATACACACCTTCGTATAACAGAATCAAGATGTACATTTGTAGATATGGAAAATAGTGATTCCTCAGGAAATGTATCAGAAATTTCAGATTCATCTAACATTGATCGTAGTGGATTTTCTAAACGTGAAAGATGGTCTGCCGCTAAGTTTTCCGCTCCTCGTTTATCCCTAATTTCTAAATCAAATTCTTGCAATAGAAGAACCCAACGGATTAAATGAGGATTTGTTTCCGCTTTGTCTAGCAAATATCTAAGGGCAGAGTGATCCGTGTAAACTACCACTTTGGACAATGTTAAATATGGTCTAAATTTATCAAAGGCGAATAACACTGCTAGGAGTTCTTTTTCGGTAGTTGTATAATTCTCCTGTGCATTATTAAGTGTTTTGCTAGCATAATATATTGGGTGAAAATGTTTGTTTCGGCGTTGTCCTAAAACAGCCCCTACCACAAAACTACTAGCGTCACACATGATCTCAAATGGTTGACTAAAATCAGGTGCGATCATAATAGGAGAATTAATTAATTTCTCTTTTAAGAACTCAAAGGCATGTAGACACTCTTGTTCAAAAATAAAATGTGTGTCTTTTTCTAAAAGCCTTGTAAGTGGTTTAGCTATTTTAAAGAAGTCTTTAATAAACCGGCGGTAAAATCTCGCGTGTCCTAAGAAACTTCTCACTTCCTTAACGGAGGTTGGTGGTGGTAATTTCTCTATGGTCTCTATTTTCGCTCGATCGACTTGAATTCCTTGGCTGGAGATCTTATGGCCAAGTACTAACCGTTCTTGTACCTTGAAATGGCACTTCTCCCAACTAAGCGCTAGGTTCGTCTCCTTACACCTCCTAAGAACTTTCTCTAAATTATTCAAACATATATCAAATGAGACGCCAAAAACAGAAAAATCATCCATGAACACTTCCATGATATCTTCAACATACTCGTTAAAGATGGCTAGCATGCACCTTTGAAATGTGGCGGGTGCATTACATAACTCGAAAGCCATACGACTATAGGCAAAAGTACCGAATGGTCAAGTAAATGTTGTTTTCTCTTGGTCTTCTAGTGCTATAGGAAGTTGGAAGTATCTAGAAAGTCCATCTAGAAAACAATAATAAGAATGTCCTGATAAGCGTTATAATATCTGGTCAATGAAAGGAAGAGGGAAATGATCTTTCCTAGTGGCATCGTTTAATTTCCTATCGTCTATACATACACGCTAACCTGTTACTATTCGCGTTGGAATTAATTCATTTCTATCATTTGCTACCACTGTCAGGCCACCCTTCTTAGGAACTACTTGGACAGGACTAACCCATGAACTATCTGAAATAGGATATATAATACCAGCATCTAATAACTTAACAATCTCAGGCTTAACTATCTCTTTCATATTAGGATTTAGCCTACGTTGCAGTTGAATAGAAGCCTTATAGTTTTCTTCCAAAAGGATTTTATGAGTGAAAAAACTAGGATTAATACCCTTTATATCAGATATTTGTCATGCTATTGCACCTTTACATTTCTTCACTACAATTATTAATTTATCTTTTTCAGTATTAGAAAGATTTGAAGATATGATAAATGGGTACGAAGAGTTAGTTCCTAAGAATGCATACTCAAGATGATCCGGTAATTTTTTAAGTTCTCCTATTGGTGGATTCTTAGTATTCTTCTTAAGAGCTTCATGATCTTCTTCAGTAATTAAACTATATTCAGTTGTTCTATTCATGGCAACACAATTATCTAGAAAAAATAAATGTTCAATAATGTCATCATTTTTATCATCTTCTAGATAGCTGTTAGTTATGCAAATTTCTAAAGGATCTTTATAATAAAAATTAGAATTTATAGAAGTCATAAAGTCATCAATGCCATGAGAAAAATAGCAATAATCATCGTTATCTAAAGATTGTTTCATAGTATTGCCAATTTAAAAAGTGACTTCATCTTCCCCTACTCGCAAGACTAATTTACCATCAAAAAAATCATAAGTGCTCTAGATGTTGCTAAAAATGGACGACCTAGTATGAGTGGTACTTCGATATTTTCATCCATATCTAGAATAACAAAATCAGCAGGAAATATAAACTTGTCTACCTTAACCAATACATCCTCTACTATTCCTCTAGGATACTTAACCGATCGATCTGCTAGTTGAATACTCATTCTAGTTGGGCTAAGTTCTCGTAGGCCTAGTTTCAGATATAGTTGATAAGGCATTAAATTTATACTTGCTCCTAAATCTGCTAAAGCTTTATTGACTTGTAAATCTCCGATTAAGCATGGAATTGAAAATGAACCGGGATACTTAAGTTTTTGTGGTAATTTATTTTGCAAAATAGCGGAACATTCTTCACTAAGTGTTACTAACAATAATTCCTCTATTTTCTTTTTATTAGAAATTAAATCCTTAAGAAATTTAGCATACTTAGGCATTTGAATAATTTCAGAAAAAGGTAAATTGACATGTAATTGCTTAAACATAGAAAAAAATTTAACATACTGCGCATCCATGCGCTCCTTGTTAAGCTTTGTTGGGTATGGTATTGCTGCTTGGTACTCCATTGGTTGCACATTCATCTCGCTTGATCCTTCGCCGCTAGACTCCATTTGGGGTGCTTCCATCGTAGGCCTTAGGTCTTGTAACTCCTTTCCGCTCCTCAATTGAACGGCTTTTGCATGCTCCCTTGGATTTATCTCAGTGTTCCCCGGAAGTGTTCCATGCTGCCTTTCAGAAACCATCCTTGCAAGCTGACCAATCTGATTCTTCAAATTTCGAATTGAACCCTCTTGATTCTGGAAGGCTACATCGGTAAGCACATCTTCCAATGTAGGCTTCCTTGGTTCCGGCTGTTGTTGTTGTCCAAACATGGGTTGCTTCCCTTAATTTCCTTGTCCTCCCCAAGAGAAATTGGGGTGGTTTCTCCATCCAGGATTATATGTAGAACTATATGGGTTGTTTGCTTGATTGAAAGGAGGTCTAATATTGTCGCCCATATAGTCAACATGCTCTTGAACTTGAGGTTCACAACCAGGCATTCCACTGCATGGAGGATCCCATTGTTGAGGTGCCATGGAGGGTGATGTTAAGGCAAGGTTGTCCATCTTTTGGTGAAGCTTCTCCACTTGAATAGCTAAGGCGATGATAGCATCTACTTCATAAATTCCTGCGGGCTTTCTAGGCTTTTGTCTTACGGTAGTCCATTGGTAATTATTCATAGCCATATCTTCAATCAACTGCTGAGCCGCTTCAGGTATCTTGTTATTCAAAGTACCTCCACTAGCTGCATCAATCATTTATTTAGTGTCCGGATTTAGACCATTGTAGAAGGTCTGAATCTGAATCCAAGAAGGTAGAGCATGGTGGGGACATCTCCTTAACAATTCCTTGAATCGTTCCCATGTGTCGTACAACGATTCAGACTCCAATTGAATGTACGTAGAGATGTCATTCCTTAACTTTGCAGTCTTCGCAGGTGGGAAATACTTCATCAGAAACTTCTCAACCATCATGTCTCAAGTAGTGATCGACCCTCTAGGTAGTGAGTTTAACCACTGCTTCGCCTTATGCCTTAAATAAAATGGAAACAATCTCAATCAAATGGCGTCGTTGGAAACACCATTGATCTTAAATGTGTCACATATCTCTAAGAATCCGGCCAAGTGGGTGTTAGGATCCACATCTTGCAAGCCATCATACTGGACATACTGTTGAACCATTTGTATCACACTAGGCTTCAATTCAAAGTTATTGGTAGTTATCGGTGGTCTAACGATGCTCGACCCGGTTCCTTGGATATTGGGTCTAGCAAAGTCAGACATGGTTTGCTCATTTTGATTGGCCATGGTATCTAGGTTTTCAGGATGATTCTTGCCTTGGTTCATTGTCTCCTCTTCTGATGGTCCGTTTGAAATATATGCGGTATTAATTCCTACGTCCCTTAGGTTAGTGTTATGGATAAGTCGTTTTTGGTTAGGATGAAATGGTGCTAGCCCAGAATTTCTGCCCCTGGTCATAGACTAACAGACTACAAAACAGATATTACGCGATATAATTATTCAAATACTAACTTACAACTATTTATTACTAAACAAAAACTGGTAGATTAATAAAATTTAGACTTTTGAAATATTGAAAACATCCCCAGCAACGGCGCCAAAAACTTGATGATTTCTTTTGCTAACAAGTAATAACTCAATGCGATTTCATTCTACATTTTAATATAGCTATGTAGATGGGCATAAGCTAGATTGAATTAACATTCAGGCAAGTGCACCTATCAATCATAGTACAGGAGAAATCTACATCTCGTATCGTATTCCACAGGGCCATTTCAAGTATTCTTACTCATCCTCACTCTATTATCGTACCTATAAGTAAAATTGATTTCTAACCTAAATTAACCTAACTATGATTATTGGATAAATCAGCATTAGAGAAGTAAAAATGATAAAAGGCATGAAGCTTTTAAGCGATTACATGAACGAACTCATTTATTAGTTCAATTCTAAGTGATCATGAAATGAAAAGACTATTAAATTCGTTGTAATGTAAAGGTTAAATGTTCATCAAATTCTCTCTCGAGCAATTCCAAATCTAAACCTAAGATAGTAAATTTTCTCTCGAACAATTTACAACACCCAAGTTCGCATTAAGTAAAGTACCCTTATTACTACATAAATTCATGAAATTTATCTCTAAATTACCATGAATCCTTTTACTCGTGTTCTAATTTTCCAAACAACATATCTCTCGATCATAGAGTTTGATTCACAAAGAGAGTTAACATCACAATATGAACATACAATTATCATTACAAAGAACCAATTTCTCAATCTAGCAATTTGCAAATTATGTAAAGCAAAGAAGCAATTCATAATGAAGATTAAACTCTTTGTTTGCAAGCCTAAACACGAATAAAATACCACAAATTTAACATAAACAAAACGATACATGATTACTAGAATGTTCAACTATAAGTTCATAGAGAATAAAAGATAATTGAAGATGAATCACCAAGAGAAAGGAGAGATTAAAAAGGGATTAATGAAAGATTAGATGCATACAAAATACCCTTCAAATTTTTCTTCTCTTGGATGCTCCACTTCATGCTCCAGAAGTTCTTCAATGCCAAAATGATCCAAAAGTTCTTCACAAATTTTTCTACAGGAAATATATAGTCCCTTTGCAAACAGGTCAGACACGGGTTCCAACACGGCCATGTGTCAGGCCGTGTGGACGGTTCCAAGGCGGTTCCCCAAGAGCATGCGTGTCTGGTAGTAGGCCGTATCAGATGACACGGGTACGGACACGGCCGTGTGTCCAGCCGTGTTCTTCATACACGGGTTGGTTGGCAGTCGTGTTCAAATATGACACGGGTAGGCACATGGGTGTGTGTCCTACCCGTGTGAGTCTCTGTCTCCTGCGTCCAATTTCTTCAGCTCCAGGGTGCATAGGACACGGGTAGGCACACGGCCGTGTGTCGACCCGTGTGCGCCAAATTTTCGTCCTGTCATCAGCCATGTTGACTCTGTGAACTCCTCTGTTTGCACCAAGACTTTTAGGTCCATTGGTTGGCATTACCTGCAATAGAAAAATGAAAGAATCAGTAAATAGTTTATTACAAGGAATGTCAAAGACTTCTAAATGTGCTATTCTATCTATGATACGACAATTTATTTACTATTATCGTGAAATCACCACAAAAGGGGACAGGAAATAGTAGACATGATTACAATTATGATAGTAAAAAGCCTATCATAATCGTACTCATCAGAAACCCTAGAGTTGGCCCTTCCAAAGGGAAAGGGAAAGCTCCAGTGCAGCCTCTGGCTTCTAAGCCTCTCATCCCTTTTAAGAAGGTTATTTTGCCTTCAAATAGGTATGACCAAGAAAGCATCTATGATCACTGGATGAATGGTAGATCCATTAGTGTGAACAAAGATGTTCACAACTATGGTGGAAGGTATAGTAGGGGAATGAGTGCCTTTAAGGCTCACCATGAGGAAATACAAATGGCCCATCATGAACCATATGTTTTTTGTACCCCAGCCCCCACTATCAAGAACAAGGCAGTAGCCTTCACTCAATCCCCTCCAGCAAAGGTCCACACCAAGGGTAAGTCTGTTAGCAGACCAAATCAAACTGTCTTAGATGCAATAAACAGCATGTCATCTACAAAGAAGACTACTGCAAATAGCAGTCAGAGCCAGCCAAGAAAGATTGTTGAAAGGCTTACCTTCAGTCAAATCCTTGCTAAAAGGAACTTGAAGAAAGCTGTTGCACCACTTCCTTCTATTCAATCAGTAGTTAACCATACTGTCGGACCTGCTCAAAAAAGAAGATACAACATTCATGAGTGCTGGTATTGTGGGAAAGTGGGGCATTTTGCTTTATATTGCTGGCACAATCCAACTGTGCCCAGAGCTAATGTTAGTCCTACTGTCAAAAAATCTGTAGGAAGACAGTTTCCTTTTCAGGATAATCAGAACCTAGGACCCAATAATTATTCGGGTTCTAAGGTAAGGTAAACTATGTATTGCAGGTTAGTCCAAGTGTCCATACACCTATATGGTACTTTGACAGTGATTGTTCCAGGCATATGACTGGGACAAGGAACAATTTGAAGGAATACACTCCAATGAAGGATGGACCAAAAGTTATCTTTGGTGGTTCAGATAGAGGAGTGACAAGAGGCTATGGTAAGTTTACCAATGACATAGTCACAATCTCAAAAGTAGCTTATGTTGAGGGTTTACAACACAACCTCATAAGCATAAGCCAACTATGTGATCTTGGTTATGTCATTTCCTTCCACAAGGATGACTGCCAGATTAAGAGGTCATGTGACCAAGAAGTCATCTTGACAAGCACTAGGAGTGGAAATGTTAATTGCTTAAATTTCCTTTGTCTTAAAAATAACTCTACTATTTGTCTAGTTGCAAATGAGAAAGTCTCATATTATGTACAATGACACAAGAGCCTAGCTCATTTGAATTATAAGACTATTGACAAGATCTTTAGTGAAGAGCTAGTTTGGAATGGCCCAAGATGAAATGCACCAAGGAAGGCATTTGTTCAGCTTGCCAATAGGGCAAGCAGACCAAAGATTCCTTCAAGGGAATTGGGACCAAAGAATCTGTGAGGTGCTTATACCTCTTGCATATGGACTTATTTGGTCCTATACAAGTTCACAGTCTAGGTAGGAAGGTCTACACCCTTTTGGTGGTTGATGAATATTCAAGGTTTGCTTGGGTTTCTTTCTTAAGAAAAAGTCTAAAAGCCTTTATACCTTCAAGACTTTCTTCAAGCAAATTTAGAATAAGCTGGATAGGACTGTGGTCAAAATCAAAAGTGACCATGAGACTGAATTCCAGACGGATAGCATGATAAGGTTCTGTGAAGAGAAAGGGATTCATCAAAAAATTTCTTCTCCGAGAACTCCCCAGCAAAATGGGATTGTTGAGAGGAAAATTAGAACTCTCATAGAGGCTGGAAGGACCTTGCTGAATGACACATCTATCGTAAAATATTTCTGGGCTAAGGTACTTAATATTGCATGTCAGGTCCTTAATAGGTCCTTTATTACCAAGAGCCAGATGAAGACTCCCTATGAGATTATGAAGGGCAGAAAACCAAACCTGACATATCTCAGGATCTTTGGTTGCAAGTGTTATGTGTTGAATAAGGGGAATTCCTATTTGAATAAGTTTGTTGTTAAGTCCTATGGTGGGATATTTGTTGGGTACAGCAATCATAGTATGGCCTATAGGATCTATAACTTGGAAAACCAAGTTGTAGAAGAGTCAGTTAATGTACTTTTTGATGAATCAACTATGATTAACAGTGAGCTACCAAGCTCCTGTTCTAGTATTGTAGGTATAGAGCTGCTGATGGACAAGCTACCATCAAAGATGCTACTATATTAGTCTAAGATGGAGTGGTTATTCCATAAGAAGGGCAAGGTGTAACGCCCTGAAACTTAAAAGAGCGACGGGGGACGTTTTCGGCCAGTTTTGGGTTCTGGCTGCAGGCACACGGCCTGGGACACGGGGGTGTCCCAGGGCGTGTCATGCTTGTGTCGACACTCAGCTGGGAAGTCGACATTTTGAGCTCGACATTGTGTCGAGACTGGGCACATGGCCTGCGATACGGGCGTATCGCAGGGCGTGTCGACCCGTGTCGACACTTAGCCTGCGAAGTCGACACTCTGCGTTTGACGAGGTGTCGAGACATGGCACACGGCCTGCGACACGGGCGTGTCACAGGGCGTGTCGACCTGTGTCGACACTCATCCCGGGAAGTTGATATTTTGCTCAACGATGTGTCGAGACAAGGCACACGGCCTAGGACACGGGCGTGTCCAAGGCCGTGTCGTCAGGTCGACGATCTTCGCTCGACGAAGTGTCGAGTGTCGAGACCGTGTACACGGCCTGGAGCTCAGGCGTGTTGAGGTGACACTGGCAAGGACACGGGCGTGTCCTAGAACCCGTGCAGTGCTCGGGTTGTTTTCAGGGAAAAACGATGGGGGTACACGGTCGGCCACACGGCCGTGTCAGGTGGAACACGGGCGTGTCAGGTCGAACACGGGCGTGTTCGATACCCATGTGTTGTTCCAGGCGCGCCGATTTTGACGGCGAATGAGGCACACAGCCCTGGACACGGGCGTGTGTCAGGTTGTGTGCAGTCCAGATTGGGCATTTTAGCCCCGAATCAAAACCGTTCATTTATTTAATTGATGATCCAACGACTGGGGGTTGTTCCTGAAGGGATATACCCGGGATTGGACTTAGAAACCCTCACTTTTCATGAGTGGATATCTTTCTAAAAGCTTAGAGAGAGAGGAGAGCCAAGGAAGGAAGAAGGAGCTAGATCCGGCCATTGGAGGAGTTTCGAAGCTCCAAATCGCGAGCCGACTGCGGATCCACGGAGGCAAAGCTAGTGCGGTGCTTTTCATCCGCTTATTTTTCCATGGCGCCAAAGAAGAACACAAGGGTAACGATTCTCTTCTTGAGCATGAGTAGCTCTCCTTCTTTGCATAGGAAGTCCGCTCTCGCGAGTTTGCGGAGAGTTGGAGGCGTTCCTTCGGGTAGATATGTGAAGTCCCCGTTGTATAGAGTCCGTAAGCGAGAACGGACATAGGCATGATGTGTGAAGCCTACCCGGACATTTTGGTCTGGATCGGTGATGTTGCATTGCATAAGGCCGGAGAAGACTCTGTGCTATTGGTTGTTTTTCGGGTTTTCTACACGGTAGATTGCAACAGGGAGCCTTGGGGATTAACCCAAAGGTGCACCCAGAAAACTGAGCGGATGCGTGATCTTGCCAACTTGGTGGACTGAGAGCCAACTTGAACATAACCGGGTTATGTGAATTGTGATGGAAACGGGACTCGGGGGAAGTTTGACCCGCACATATGGCTTAAATTGTCGTTGCAATGTGAGCACGAGTTAGATGGAACCGTACCCGTTCTATGTCGTTCGGTTAAAGAGACCTAAGGGTACGTGGCACTTGCCGTTGGCATAGATTAGGGTCTTCGGCGGTCAATGGCTTAAATTGTCGTGACCCAGGCCAAGAAGACAAAATGCTCATATGTTTGGTCGTCAAAGTGGCGGTGGTGAGTCCGGAATGTCTATGGATTTAATTGACGTGACATCGACCGGTTCACCGAGAATGTGCCATGAGAGCACGGGGCGTGTGGCCGTGCGAGCCAATGTCTGTGATGAAATGAATATTGTTTTATATTGCTCGCTTATGCTAATGAAATGCAGGGAAGGAGCATCGCCGCCCCGAGTTGGGGGCGGGATCGTTATAATTTGGTCAGAATTGCTGACCGTTGCCTTATTTTGCCACCGTGCAGTGGTTTGTTGCTTGCAGGTGCTGCTGGACTAAGCGGTCAATAGCGGGCTAAAGCCCAAATGCAAAGCCGGCCCTCGAAGGCCTAATTGGAAGTGTTTACTGTTTTATTCATGTATGACCGGCCTGCGTGTCGTGGTTTGTAAACCATGTAATATCAAGTGAAACATTTTGTAAGGCCTTAAGGCTTGTGTTGGTATTTGTATAACATTCCTATTTTGTATTAGTGGACATTCATGCTTTAGTGCTGGGTTCTTATTTACAACTTTTATAAACTGCTTCCGCTAGAATGCTCTGTGTAGGACGTTATGATTGGTTGGATGGTTTCCATGAGTAACCACCCGGTCTGTCTATGGCATACGGCGTCGGGCCCCGGCCGGACCTACTGCTATATGATATGCGACGGATAGGGGGTGTTATAATTTGGTATCAGACTACTGGTTTTGGTCGGGCTTAAAGTGAATTCGTGGGTGAATTCTTTTTAAGGGGTGGTGAGCACATTGTGTGCATCATCGTTATAACAGTAAAAGAACCCATGAATGTCCACTTAGTAATGAAAATGAACGTGTTTGAGGAACCTGCGTGTTCCTATAATTGCTGTTTGCAATTTTATTTGGTCGCTTAATGGTGTTTTGTACCACTATAGGTGACCAGAAGTGGTGCTGGGCCGTCGGAACGCCGAGTTTCTGAGGCTAGTAGTGCACCAGATGTTGCTCCTACAACACCTCTATCGGCTGAGAACTTACAATTGGTGGCCGAAGCAGTGTTGGCCATGATAAATGCGCAGCCTGCAAGGAAAACGCAGCAGCCCGCTCCTGCGATGGAGAAGGAACCTCTTCAAGAGGCTGAGCCGAGGAGAGTGGATCAAGTGGTTGTGGAACCGGTGGTGCCAAGGAGGGCAACCGAGAGACAGCTTAAGCATGTTATGAGCTTTAACCCTCCAGTATTCTCGGGGTTCGGAACCCCATCTCAAGCTGAAGACTGGCTCTCTAGGGTGAAGAGAGTCATGACAGCAACGGAGACGGAGGAGTGGCAAATGACCACCATCGCTACGTTCCTTCTGGACGGTGAAGCGAGAATGTGGTGGGAAGGATTGGAGCTGCACTTGTTGAGAGGTAGGCAACTTGTTGATGTCTCGATGGAGGAGTTCTCGAGATTGTTCTTGGCTAGATACCTCCCTTCGACGCAGAGGATAGCGTTGGAGAACGAATTTCTGAAGTTGGTTCAGGATGAGAGGAGCATGGATGAATATCTCCACGAGTTTACTCATCTGAGTCGTTATGCTAGCTCCACTATTGTGGATGAGGAGCGCAAGACTAATCGCTTCTATGAAGGGTTGAGAGATGAGTTGAGGTTACTACTCTCGGGGCCGATGATGCAGGGTTTCTTAACCTTGGCCAATACTGGCCGGTCCTTGGAGAAGGACATGAAGATTGTCCAAGCAAAGAAAAGCTTGGGTGATAGGAAATCTGAATTCAAATTGCCGACTACTTCAAAGTCCGGCTATCAGAGGTATTTCAAGAAGCATAGGACTTCGGGTCCAGCTCCTTCTGGTGCTTCTGGGGCGACTACGAGTCGGACCCCGGGCACGTGTTTTACTTGTGGAAAGACGGGGCATTTTGCCCGTGACTGTTGGAGCGGACGTCCTAAGTCCGAGAGAAGGCCGGGAGCGACCTATGAAGAGAAGGGCAAGGCGGTGGAGTCGACCGCGTCCCACTATGCTTCGGCCCAACCAAGGGTCTATAATCTTGGCCAACAGGAGGCCATCAAACAGGCCGATGTGGTGATAGGTACGGTTTAATTTATAGCAAGTCAATTTCTTTAAATACTTGTTATGCACATGTTACCTTACCACTGCTTGTTTAGGATTTGTATTGATTTGTGAAAATCCGGCATGAGCACTCTTTGATACGGGAGCTTCATACTCCTTCTTGTCCGAAGGATTTATATCACGCATAGGAGTCCCTTCTTCGATGGCGAAGGATAAGTTGGATGTGTTGTTGCCCAATGGGTGTTCGATGCGCGCGGATAGGATCTGCGATGTTAAGATTCGTATTAGGAATCAGGAGTTCGATCTGCAGGCGTCTTTACTTCCGTTGGTGGAGTTCGACGTCATATTTGGCATGGACTGGCTCTCGGAGCAGCATGCCCATATAGATTGCGGTAGCAAGGAAGTCAAGCTGGGAGCAAGTCGTGAAACGACTTTTACGGGCTTAAAGGGGTCGAGCAAGACGTTGATTTCTGCTCTTCAGGTGGTGAAGGTGGTTCGTGTCAGTGCAGAACTGTTCTTTACACTAGTGGAGGTTGTAAAGCCGAAGCCCGCGTTGGATTATATTTCAGTGGTATCGGAATACCCTGATGTGTGCCCCGCAGATCTTCCTGGAGCCCCGCCTCAACGGGAGATAGATTTCATGATTGAGCTAGTGTCAGGTGCAAAGCCTGTGTCACGATCTCCGTATCGGCTAGCGCCTAAAGAAATGGCGGAGCTGAAAGTTCAACTGCAAGAATTGTTGGAGCAAGGGTATGTGCGCCTGAGTTCTTCGCCTTGGAGCGCACCGGTCCTCTTTGTTAAGAAGAAGGACGGAAGCTTGAGGCTATGTATTGATTATCGAGAGCTCAACAAGTTGACGGAGAAAAACAAGTACCCGATCCCCTGGATTGATGATCTTTTTGATCAGTTAGTCGGGTCGATGGTGTACTCGAAGTTGGATCTCAAGGCTGGGTACTATCAGCTGCGAATAAGGGAGAGTGATATCCCGAAGACAGTATTTAGTATGAGATACGGGCATTATGAGTTTACGGTCATGCCGTTTGGGCTGACTAATGCGCCGTCAGTGTTCATGGATTTGATGAACAGGACTTTCAGGGAGTACTTGGACCATTTCGTGATCGTCTTAATCGACGATATTTTGGTGTACTCGCAAAGTGAGGAAGATCGCTTCAAGCATCTTCATTTGGTTTTGGAGACGCTAAGGAGAAATCAGTTGTATGCCAAGTTCTCGAAGTGCGAGTTTTGGCTATCCTCAGTGGCGTTCCTCAGGCATATAGTGAGTGGAGAGGGTATTGTTGTGGATCCGGTGAAGATTGTTGCGATACGGGAGTGGCCTGAGCTTGCTACGGTAGCGGAAGTCTGGAGCTTTTTGGGGCTTGCCGGCTATTATAGGCGCTTCGTAGAGAACTTCTCGCGGATAGCGTTACCTCTCACTACTCTGACGAGGAAGGAGCTTAAGTTCGTTTGGACGCCGGAGTGCGCGCGAGCTTTTGAGGAGTTGAAGTGTCGGTTGACCACGGTGCCTGTGCTGAGTTCGCCATGTGGGACCGAAGGCTATGAGATTTATAGTGATGCTTCGGGTAGCGGTTTGGGTTGCGTGCTACTGCAACACGGAAGTGTAATAGCTTATAGCTTGAGACAGCTAAAAGTGCATGAAAGGAACTATCCGGTCCATGACTTGGAGTTAGCGGCCGTGATTTTTGCCTTAAAGCTGTGGAGACACTATTTGTACGGTGTGAAGATTGATATCTACACCGATCATAAGAGCCTGAAGTATCTTATTGATCAGAAAGATTTGAATATGCGGCAGCGTAGATGGATGGAGTTCCTGGGGGACTATACATTCAAGATCCACTACGTGCCTGGTAAAGGGAATGCGGTTGCGGACGCGTTGAGTCGCCGAGCCCCAGCTCAAGCCAATTGGCTATCGGTGCATGATGAGCGGTTGGTGCGGGAGTTGGAGGCATTGGAGATTGTTTGTGTGGATAGGCAGTCAAGTGCTGAAGCAGTTTTGAATTGGACTGAAGTCCAATATGACCTGGCTGATCGGATTCGGCAGGCTTTGGATATGGATGCTCATATGAAGCAGTTCATGGTGGAGGCTCTAGATGGGTCAAATTCCCAATTCGTCGTGGAGGACGGATTACTTTGGAAAGACGGTCGTCTGTGCGTCCCAAGTGTGGGTAATTTGCGGGTGGAGTTGTTGTACGAGGCACACCATACCAAGTACTCGATTCACCCGGGGAGCACGAAGATGTACCGTGATGTGAAGAAACTATTTTGGTGGCCGGGTTTGAAGAAAGATGTGGCGCTCTACGTAGCGAAGTGCCAAACTTGCGCCTTGGTGAAGGCTGAGTGATAAAAGCCGGGAGGATTTCTTAAGTCCTTGCCTATTTCGGAGTGGAAATTTGACGACATCTCTATGGACTTTGTGCACAGTTTGCCAAGGTCGCAAAAGGGGAACGACGCCATTTGGGTGGTTGTTGATCGTTTAACGATGGTGTCGCATTTTATTCCACATAGGAAGGATGACCCGGTGGAGATGTTGGCAAAGCTTTATGTGGATAACATAGTGCGGCTTCATGGTGTGCCCCGCAGCATCGTGAGTGACCGAGATGGGCGGTTCACGTCCAATGATTGGAGGCTAGTGCAGCAAATGTTGGGAACAAAGTTGAAATTTAGCACAGCCTTCCATCCACAAACGGATGGGCAAACCGAGAGGGTCAATAGAACCATGGAAGACATGCTCCGCATGTGTGTCTTGGATTTCGGAAAGCAATGGGAAGACCACCTTTATTTGGTGGAGTTCGCATACAACAATAGATACCAAGCGAGTATTCAGATGGCGCCTTTTGAGGCCCTATATAGTAGAAAATGTCGCACGCCGTTGTCTTGGTTAGAAACGGGTGAGTCAAAGTTGTATAAGCGATTGGAAGTGGAGGATGCTACTTCTTTGGTGAGAACCATTAGGGAGAGGTTGCTTATCGCTCAGGACCGGCAAGCGAAGTACTATAATGCCAAGCACAGGAACGTGGAGTTCGCTGTGGGCGAATATGTGTACTTAAAGATCAAACCGTTCAAGGGTGTCTCACGGGTGCGGCGATTGAAAAAGCTAAGCCCGAGGTACCTTGGGCCGTTTGAGGTTCTGGAGCGAGTTGGTGAAGCGGCCTATCGGCTGAAGCTTTCAGTGGAGCTTAGTGGTTTACATGATGTATTCCATATTTCAGTGCTTCGGAAGGCGGTGCAAGAGCCTACGCAAGTGATCGCGGTTGATCAAGTGTCGGTGGATAGTGGGCTAACGACAAAGGTCAAGCCCGTGCGGATTGAGGACTCGGAGGTCAAGCGGCTACGCAATAAAGAGATCAGGATGGTCAAGGTCCGGTGGGACAATTGCGGTCGTAAGGAGCTCTCTTGGGAGCGAGAGCAGACTATGCTTGACGAGTATCCGGAGTTGTTCTGCTCAGGTACAAATTTTGGTTTTGTACATGTCTTTCCTTTATGTAATTTCGTGGACGAAATTCTTTTAAGAGGGGGAGAGTTGTAACGCCCCGAAACTCAAAAGAGCGACGGGGGGCGTTTTGGGCCAGTTTTGGGTTCTGGCTGCAGGCACACGGCCTGGGACACGGGCGTGTCCCAGGGCATGTCACGCTTGTGTCGACACTCAGCCGGGAAGTTGACATTTTGAGCTCGACATTGTGTCGAGACTGGGCACACGGCCTGCGACACGGGCGTGTCGCAGGGCGTGTCGACCTGTGTCGACACTTAGCCCGCGAAGTCGACACTCTGCGTTCGACGAGGTGTCTAGACATGGCACACGGCCTGCGACACGGGCGTGTCGCAGGGCGTATCGACCCGTGTCGACACTCGTCCCGGGAATTCGACGATGTGTCGAGACAAGGCACACGGCCTAGGACACGGGCGTGTCCAAGGCCGTGTCGTCAGGTCGATGATCTTCGCTCGACGAAGTGTCGAGACCGTGTACCCGGCCTGGAGCCCAGGCATGTTGAGGTGACACGGGCAAGGACACGAGCGTGTCCTAGAACCCGTGCAGTGCTCAGGTTATTTTCGGGGAAAAACGATGGGGGTATACGGCTGGCCACACGGGCGTGTCAGGTGGAACACGGGCGTGTCAGGTCGAACACGGGCGTGTTCGATACCCGTGTGTTGTTCCAGGCGCGCCGATTTTGACGGCGAATGAGGCACACGGCCCTGGACACGGGCGTGTGTCAGGCCGTGTGCGGTCCAGATTGGGCATTTCAGTCCTGAATCAAAGTCGTTCATTTATTTAATTGATGATCCAACGACTGGGGGTTGTTCCTGAAGGGATATACCCGAGATTGGACTTAGAAACCCTCACTTTTCATGAGTGGATATCTTTCTAAAAGCTTAGAGAGAGAGGAGAGCCAAGGAAGGAAGAAGGAGCTAGATCCGGCCATTGGAGGAGTTTCGAAGCTCCAAATCGCGAGCCGACTCCGAATCCACGGAGGCAAAGCTAGTGCGGTGCTTTTCATCTGCTTATTTTTCCATGGCGCCAAAGAAGAACGCAAGGGTAACGATTCTCTTCTTGAGCATGAGTAGCTCTCCTTCTTTGCATAGGAAGTCCGCTCTCGCGAGTTTGCGGAGAGTTGGAGGCGTTCCTTCGGGTAGATATGTGAAGTCCCCGTTGTATAGAGTCCGTAAGCGAGAGCGGACATAGGCATGATGTGTGAAGCCTACCCGGACATTTTGGTCTGGATCGGTGATGTTGCATTGCATAAGGCTGGAGAAGACTCCGTGTTATTGGTTTTTTTTCGGGTTTTCTATGCGGTAGATTGCAACAGGGAGCCTTGGGGATTAACCCAAAGGTGCACCCGAAAAACTGGGTGGATGTGTGATCTTGCCAACTTGGTGTCCTGAGAGTCAACTTGAACATAACAGGGTTATGTGAATTGTGATGGAAACGGGACTCGGGGGAAGTTTGACCCGCGCATATGGCTTAAATTGTCGTTGCGATGTGAGCACGGGTTAGATGGAACCGTACCCGTTCTATGTCGTTCGGTTAAAGAGACCTAAGGGTATGTGGCACTTGCCGTTGGCATAGATTAGGGTCTTCGGCGGTCAATGGCTTAAATTGTCGTGACCCAGGCCAAGAAGACAAAATGCTCATAGGTTTGGCCGTCAAAGTGGCGGTGGTGAGTCCAGAATATCTATGGCTTTAATTGACGTAACATTGATCGGTTCACCGAGAATGTGCCCTGAGAGCACGGGGCATGTGGCCGTGCGAGCCAACGTCTATGATGAAATGAATATTGTTTTATATTGCTCGCTTATGCTAATGAAATGCAGGGAAGGAGCATCGCCGCCCCGAGTTGGGGGCGGGATCGTTATAATTTGGTCAGCATTGCTGACCGTTGCGTTCTTTTGCCACCGTGTGATGGTTTGTTGCTTGCAGGTGCTGCTGGACCAAGCGGTCAATAGCGGGCTAAAGCCCAAGTACAAAGCCGGCCCTCGAAGTCCTAATTGGAAGTGTTTACTGTTTTATTCATGTATGACCGGCCTGCGTGCCGTGGTTTGTAAACCATGTAATATCAAGTAAAACATTTTGTAAGGCCTTAAGGCTTGTGTTGGTATTTGTATAACATTCCTATTTTGTATTAGTGGACATTCATGCTTTAGTGCTGGGTTCTTATTTGCAACTTTTATAAACTGCTTCTGCTAGAATGCTCTGTGTAGGATGTTATGATTGGTTGGATGGTTTCCATGAGTAACCACCCGGTCTGTCTATGGCATACGGCGTCGGGCCCCGGCCGGACCTATTGATATATGCTATGCGACGGATATGGGGTGTTACACAAGGCACATTTGAAGTGGAAGAAGATCTGCAAGATGCTGTTACTGAAGCTCATGCTGAAAGAATACTGCCACTAACTGTCAGGCATCTAAGAGATCATCTAAGTCACAAGGTCATTGGTGATTTCAACCATGGAGTGGTGACAAGAAGCAAGATCCTTAATACAGCAATATATTTAGGTTTCCTATCGCAGGTTGAGCACAAGAGATTTGAAGAGGCCAACATAGATCAGTTCTAGATTATAACTATGCAAGAGGAATTGAACCAATTTAAGAGATGTAAGGTCTGAAAACTAGTTCCCAGACCATAATGACATAATGGCATTTGTGTCAAGTGGATTTACATGAATAAACTTGATGAATATAGCATTATAATCAAAAATAATGCCAGATTGGTAGTTAAGGGGTACAAACAAGAAGAAGGTATTGACTTTGACCAAACCTTTGCCCATGTAGCAAGATTAGAAACCATCCGACTCTTCCTTGCATATGTTGCATTCAAAGGATTTAAAGTCTACCATATGGATATGAAGTCATCCTTCCTGAATGATGACTTAAAGGAAGAAGTCTATGTTGAATAGCCTCCAGGTTTTGTTGATTCTAACTCACCCAAATTTGTTTATAGACTTAGGAAAGCTCTATATGGGTTAAAGCATGCCCCTAGAGCATGGTATAAGATATTGTCTAGCTTCCTCATTGAGAATAAATTCTCAAAGGGGGAGATAGACAAGACCCTATTCCTAAGGGAATCTAAGGGCAAGATCATCCTAGTCTAAATTTTTGTATATGACATAATTTTTTGGTCTACTGATGATATCCTTTGCAAGAAGTTTGTCAAACTTTTGCAAGGGAAGTTTGACATGAGCAGTATGGGTGAGCTTAAGTACTTCTTGGGCCTCCAAGTAAGGCAGACTGAAGATGGATTGTTCATTTCATAGTCTAAGTTCACCAGGGAGTTGATCAAGAAGTTTGGTATGGAAAATGCCTCCACCATGAAAAATACCATGGGATCAAGTATGCATATAGACAAAGATGTGGTAGGGAAACCTTTTGATGAAACATTTTATAGGGGAGATAATTGGCTCCCTTCTATATCTTTCTGCTAGTTGGCCAAACATCATATATGCTACATGTGTTTGTGTTAGATATCATGCAAGCCCTAAAGAATCTCACTACTTTACTGTAAAGAGGATTTTGAGGTATCTTAAGGACACACCATATCTTGGCTTTTGGTACCTTAGAAATAGGGATTTTGAACTAAAAGGCTATTCAAATGTAGATTTTACAGGCTGCAAAGAGGATAGGAAAAGCACTTCAGGTACCTGTCAATTCTTAGGAGGAAGATTAGTGTCTTGGAGCAGCAAGAAGCAGACCAGTATTGTTATCTCAATAGCTGAGTCTGAGTATATCTCAGCAGTAGTTGCGGTGCACAATTATTGTGGATCCAACACCAGCTCCAGGACTATAACCTTTAGATAAGTAGAACCCCCATATTCTGTGATTCTACTAGTACAATCTCAATTACTAGGAATCATGTCTCTCATAGCAGGACTAAGCATATTGAGATTAGGTATCATTTTATTAGAGAGCATGTGGAAAAGGAAGATATTTGTCTTGAGTTTGTCCCCATAGACAAGCAAGTGGAAGACATCTTGACTAAGCCACTAGATGAAGTCAATTTCAACACCTTTAAGTTTGAATTGGGTATGTTTAACTTGGTATAGCTTCAGTTACTCCATGTAATTTTTCTATTGCAGAACTCACCCTTCTTGCAGGTAGACAAGTCTCCAAAATGTTATCAAGACTATCAAGTCTATCATTTGACATCAAGACTCTCAAGTGATATTAAGACTAAGATGGACACAAGTGTCTAGTAAAGAGAAGATGGTAGATGCTCCTGTTAAGGGGGAGCAAATTCAACAGGTTTCAAGAACATGTTCAGCATCCTGTTAAGAGGCAGCCAACAGTTGTATTAGATCAAAGATCATCACAGCTGATCAGCAGGTTATCAGGACTATGTACAGTTTGAGGGGGAGATCAACCCTATTGGATGGTTATTACTGTGCAGTCACTACTGCTGCTGTAAAGACATGCTACTGTAGGACAAGAGGAATAGCCAGCACCTCCCTTACTACAGCTACATTCTACAGAAGCTTTAAGTGGTATAGGAATGGCATTGAATCAAGTGAAATAATGTTAGCAGCTAGCTCAAGTGTCTGTTGTGATGTGTTGTATCAGTATATCAATACAAAAGGTATGACTCCTAGTCAAGTAGGTTGACCACTAGGATAATTTCTTAAGTGGCATCAACACAAGATGTTGGATAGGATCAAGAGTAAATTTGTCCCTTGATTCTGTCACCTCCCTCATTAAGAATTTTTTCTTTTTGAAGAAGTCATAAAGGGGGAGAGTTAGGCAATACATTAAACCCTAAAGGGGGAGTAGATCTGTTAAGATCCAACATGGAGATGGTGGACAATACATGCCCGTGGAGAGATGTAGAATACTGAGAAGTGCATGTTACTTGGAAACATTCAAGTAACATGGAGAGGGCAATGTTGAGCTATTGCATATTATGTTTCCACCCTCAAGTGGTTTGGGGATAGTCCTCTACTTGAATTTTAAGTGGTGAGGAGTGTTGTAAGCTACTTCAAATTTTCAAGTGGTATGAGAAGGCTTACAACTACTTTTGAATCTATACACTTTATGAGAAAATACTTCTTAGCATTGCTGGGTGTTCTGCCTTCTTCAAATTAGGGGAGTGAAACACCTCCGTCCGTCATATTCAATTAAACATAAGGTCCAGTCGGGGCCCCACGACATATTCCACATACAGTCGGGGACATTACTTATGAATATCAAAGCCAGTATACGCATCCTAACTCATAGCATTCTAGCGGAAGCATTAGAGGTTAAATTTGAACTCAGCTATCATGAATTTCCACTACATATAAATAACCACATTTATATATCTCCAAGGAATGTTTATAAAATACACAAAATGTTTGGCTTTAAAACCTTACACGTGTTCTTAATACATGTGGATTACATACATCGGCACGCAGGACGACCACATGTGACATCATAAACATTTATTTATTTAGCCATCGAGGGCCAGCATAATAGCAGCAGCAGCAAGGGCTTCAGCCCATTATTTTCTTCTTGGCTCTCAACACCTGCATGGGGACAATCCACCGTAATGGTGGCAAACAAAGCAACGGTCAGCATTCAGCTGACCAATTTATAACGACCCTACCCCTTACCCGAGGTAGTGGTATTCCTTTCCTGCAGGCATTGCATTTTCACAACAGATATATCACAAGAATATGCACTCATGCACAGTTCAACATATCACAAACGAATGCCTCAGCGGCCAAACGTTTCGTGCACTCAGGCCACATATTCGGTGTGCCAAAGTGCCAGGCCCCACCACCGTTTCCAACGGCAATCTTGAGCATTACGCTCCATGGCCTAGAGCCAGAGACTTTAGTCTTAATGGCACGCAGGCCTAAGACTCTCATTATGTGTTTCAACGAATGTCCAATAACCCGGCCAAATCAAGTTGACAACCATAACGCGGAGATAGGTCAGCCTTTACCCGTTGCTCAAATCTCCACAAATGACACGGGTCGGCTTCTCCCTTATCCGTTCGGCACGAAGCCTTTTCAGAGCTCATAGCTCATAATAACCACAATGTCCACCAAGGACTGGCTTCACAATCATAGGTTAGCTAGGAGCTATTACCAGTGACAACCACTATTGCCTGACGTTAGCGACAGCACTCTCTTTCTGCATCCAGTCTAAACCATATCTAGACCAACCATCCAGAAATCCCTACAGCCACCTGTAGTGCCAGAAACACTGGACTTTCATAGTATACAGCACATGCACTTTGAGGGAAGTTTCCTGGAATTCCACTATAGTACTTCATGTGACTCCACATCATAGGAACAACCCACCGACTCCACAATATACTCGTTTATACACGGAGTCTTCTCCGGTGCGCAAAATAAAACATCACCAATCCAGACCAACCTGTTCAGATGGGCTTCACACAGTATGCCTATTCCGTATTACACATTTTCAGATCTACATGTAAGACCTCTTGGGGATCTCAAGAATCAACCCAATGGAAATCCCTCAGTATTCCACCTTTTGGTGGGGGAAATCTATGCATATGCCAAATAAGAACTTCACATGTCCAAGGAAGAAGATTGTTTCCCTTGAAGATCTCTTTGGAGCCATGACCGTGATCTATGATCTGGATGGAATTGATTGCCACAACTTCCTCTCTGCTGATCTAGTCTCGACTCGTGATTCCAATTACAAGCAAACCTTGGATCAACCTTCACACATGCTAACCTTGGATCAACCTTCACACAAGCTCCTGGAGGTTCCTCCTCTTCACTTTCTAGAAGTACAGCAGAGAAAGGATTTGAGAAGATGAGAATAAAATCTCAAGTCCATCCTTATATAAAAGCTACCGCCTCGCGGTAACCACTACCGCCGCATGGTAACTTAGGCGGTAACTGCTTTGATCAGTAGGCGCTGCTATCAGAGCTAGAGCCTCGTGATAACACTTTAGAGCTTGGTCGTAAACCGTTCGACGTTCGTCAAGCGATTAGAGCGGCGCGGTAACTCCTACCGCCTGGTGTTAGCACGCTCGACGATTGTTCGACATTGTTGAGTGCTCGAAATTGTTGAGTGGTCAAAAGCGGTGAGTGGTTGAAGAGTTGAGTGGCTACCACGGCACGCTAGCTTCGGGGTACCCAACCCGAGCGCTATGTCTTTTAAATCTCTGAGCTACCACTAGCGATAAGACTATCGTGGTGCGTTAGCCCCTAATGACCACTACGGCTTTTTGGGGTGTTACACTCCCCCCCCCCTTACAAATATATCGTCTGGAAATTTGCATATGGCACCAGAACACAACAACTAGTAACAACTTTGTTATAATAAATAGTTTCTACTCAACAAAACCAAATGTTACACCCTTTTAGTTAAACAACTCAGGATATTCCGCACGCATGGTCAGCTCCCGCTCCCATGTCAGCTCTTCACAGCCATAGTTGTCCCAACGGACCTTGATCATCCTGATTGTCTTGTTCCGCAGCTGCTTAACTGCTTTATCCTCGATCTGAATGGTCCTAACCTTCGTCGTTAGCCCAGATTTGACCGGCATGTGATCATTCACAATCACTTGATTTGGATCCTTCACAGCTTTTCAAAGCACTGATATGTGGAACACATCATGCAATCCACTCAATTTCTCTGAAAGAGCTAGCCGATAGGCAGCTTCTCCAACTCGTTCCACTACTTCAAATGGTCCAAGATACCTTGGACTCAGCTTTTTCAAGCACCAAATCCTGGAAACGCCTTTAAATGGCTTAATTTTTAGATATACTCATTCGCCAACCGCAAACTCTACGTTTGGTGCTTGGAATTATAATACTTTGCCTGCCTGTCTTGGGCTATTAATAGCCTCTCCCAAATAGAGTGTATTGTCGAATTAGCTTCTTCGACTTCCTTACGCTTGTACAACTTAGATTCGCATGTTTCTTCCCAACTTAACGGTGTACGGCACTTCCTACCATACAAAGCTTCAAAAGGCGCCATATTTAAACTCGCTTGATAACTATTATTGTAGGCGAACTCTACCATATATAGGTTCTCTTCCCATCTCTTCTCGAAATACAAGGAGCACATTCTGAGCATATCTTCCATCATTTTGTTGGTCTGTTCAGTTTGGCCATCTGTTTGTGGATGAAAGGTCATACTGAATGTTAACTTTGTCCCCAACATCTGATGGACTAGTCTCCAATCATTCAAAGTGAAGCGTCCGTCTCGATCACTTACGATGCTACGGGGAACACCGTGCAATCGTAGTATTTGTTCAACCTAAAGCGTAGCCAAAACTTCCACTGAATCGTCCCTCTTATTCGGAATGAAGTGAGCCACTTTAGTCAACCAGTCTATGATCACCCAAACTGAATCATTACCGCGTTGAGACCTCGACAAACCATGCATGAAATCCATGGAAATATCATCAAACTTCCATTCCGGAATAGGTAGCGAATTCAGGAAACCTCCAGGCTTCTGGAATTCAGCTTTCACTAAGGAACAAGTCTGACATTTAACCACTTAAAGTGTTATGTCTTTCTTCATGCCCGGACACCAGAACAGTTTCTTCCTATCTTTATACATTTTTGTGCTCCCTGGGTGAATTGAATATTTAGTGAAGTGAGCTTCATACATCAACTCATCTCGTAACTTGGCCATCTTCGGGACGCACAAACGACCATCTTTTCGCAAAAGGCCATCATCCTAGGAGAATTAGCCATTTACTCCATCCACTGCATAGCATTGCAAACTTTCATCAAGTTTTGTTGCTTGTCGAACCCTGTCCGTAAGGTCATATTGTACCTCCATCTATGTCAAGCACGCATTTGTTGTGGAATTCTTATCAACAAAAGAAATCTTTAATGCTTCCAACTCCTGGATCAGACACTCATCATGCATCTATAACCAAGTTACCCTTGTCGGATTCCTACAACTCAAGGCATCTGCCACGACATTTCCCTTCCCAGGAGTATAGTGAATCTAGAAGGTGTAGCCCCCGAGGAACTCCATCCACCTTCGTTGTCGCATGTTAAGATCTTTCTGATCCAATAAATACTTTAGGATCCTATGATCCATGAATATATCCACCTTCACGCCATATAAATAATGAAGCCATAGTTTAAGTGCAAAAATCACTGCTGCCAACTCCAAGTCATGGACGGGATAATTCTTCTCCGTCAGCTTATTCAACTCGTGATAGTTGATGCACAACCGCAAGCTACCGTCCTTCTTTTTCACAAAGAGAATAGGTGCGCTCTAAAGTGACATACTTGGGCATACATATCCCTATTCCAATAACTCTGGTAGTTGCACTTTGAGTTCCGTCATTTCCTTTGGCGCTACTGGATATTGCGAGCGAGCCATGGGTTTTGCACGTGGAACCAACCTATCGTGAAATCAATCTCCCGCTATGGTGGTAACCCCGGAAGCTTCTTCGAAAACACATCAGCAAACTCCGAAACAATCGAAACATCACTCACACTGGCTTTTAGCTCAACAGCCTCAATAAGCATGAAGAACAACTCCGCACCTTTCCAAACAGCTTTGACCACTTGGATAGCAGACATCAATGTCCTGCTCGATCCTCGTATACTACCAAATTTCATCTCTTGCTCGGTTCTCTGCCCTAGTGTGACTTCCTTTGAATTGCAATCTATATAGGCACGCTGCTCCGATAGCCAGTCCATACCAAATAACACATCAAATTTCGATATCGGCAGCACAGATGCTTCCAATCCGAAATCTCGACTTCCTATCCGTACCTCCACAAAGCAAGACTAATCTACATGCATCGCACATCCATTTAGTAATAATACCTTCACACTATCTGCCACCAGATGAATCGGCACATCGATCCATGACATGAAATCCATAGATAGAAATGAATGTGAAGTACCCGTATCAAACAGTGCTCTCGCTGGATAGTCTCGAATCATGACAAAGCCTACGGAAAACACATCATACACAATCTAGACAATCTCCACAGCTGAGTCTGAGTATGTAGCTGTAGGGAGCTGCTGTGCACAGATGTTGTGGATACAACATCAGCTTAAAGATTATGGTATCCAGGTAAGTAGAACCCCATTATTCAGTGATTCTACAAGTGCTATTTCTATTGCTAATAATCCTGTTTCTCATAGTAGAACAAAGCATATAGAAATAAGATATCATTTTCTTAGGGATCATGTAGAAAAAGAGGATATATGTTTAGAATTTGTCAATACAAGTTTTCAAATTGCTGACATGTTCACTAAGCCATTGGATGAAACTAAATTCAATAATTTTAAAATTGAATTAGGTATGCTGAACATAGAATAGATTGACAAATTTGTCTAAGTAATTTTGTGTCGACACAAAAAGGGGTCTATGTCGACACAGAGAAGTTGTGTCGACACATCTAGAAAATTGGTGTCGACACTTCAGAGGAGTTGTGTCGACATATCCAGAAGTTGTGTCGACACTTAGAATTAGAGTCGACACAGAATTTCTGTTGAACTAATAAGTATGTCTGTGTCAACACATCATCAATTGGTGTCGACACATAGGAGTCAACACTTCTGTCGAGACATTAGAAGTCTGTGTTGACACCAACTCAATAGTGTCGACACCCTAAGTAAATTTTGATGCGTCTTTTGACCTTCTATGTTTAGACACATATAAATAGGTCAAGAACAAACCCTGTCAACACGCTCTCCAGATTTTTGAGACTAGATTCTTGTGTCGACAATCTCTCTCTTCTCCATTCAAGATTTCTCACCATCCCAATGGCGCCGAAACTTGACGAAAATGTGATCGAGGGATATGAACTGGTACGGAATGCCTTTGACGATGCTGAACCAGCGATTAAAGCTGTGATTGCCTTAATTGCAGAAAATGGCTTGGAATATTTAGCATCAGAACCTACAAAGATATGGAAGAAGGAAATCCTTGAGTTCTGTAGAGCTACAACTCAGGATTCAACTGGACTAAAGATTAGGTCTTCAGTCTAGGGTAATAAAATCAAACTCACCATGAAGAGCATACAAAAAACTCTTCATCTGCCAAAAACTCAAGAAGACGAAGAAGTTACCTCTTCCAAGACCAGGGAAGCACTCTAGTGGTGTGAATTAGATCCCACCATGAAAATTGGATCATCTATGAATAGAAAAGGAATGAATGTACAAGGAAAATTCCATTTTGAAGTAGTTGACAAAGTAATCTTATGCAAACTAGGTGGATATGATAGGGTCTCAGCCTACATATTCTGCCTCATGACCAAGATCATCTACAAAATCAACACCAATTGGTCTGCAGTTATATATGAGAAGATTAGAGAAAGCATCAAGAAACCGAATCTGGGAAGGATATTAAGTTTATACTTGGCTGGAGCAATTCCAGAAGTGATGGAATAGGCTGCTGTATCCAAGATCAATCACATGAGGAGAATGGATCTAAGGATAATCTCTAGATGGGATAGAGTGCTGATAAAAAACATGGCTGATGAAGAGAGGCCAAAGAATACTGAGAAATCACCTGCTCAAGACATTAGACATGATGATCAGATACAGGGGGAGCCTCATCTTGAGGAAGAGCCAACACACTTAGAAAGTGAAATGGCTAATCAAACTATTCTTGAGGTAATCCAAGAAGTTAACCAAACAATTTTCAATAATGAGTATGAAACACTAAATGTGCCCTTTATTGATGTTGACCAGACCACTCAACTCAACAATCAAGCACAGGATGTTATCTTGGAGGATACATCTACAGCTGCTGATGCTCTAGAGTTAGTGGTGCCTCCAGTCCAAACTCAATAAGAGTTTACTCTTGAAGAGTTGTTCCCTGATATAGAGCAAGCCAGTACTGAGGGGGAGCAAGCCAGGACTGATGGGGAGCAAGCCAGGACTGAGGGGGAGCAAGCTGGAATTGAGGGGGAGCAAACTAGGACTGAAAAGGAACTGCCTCCTAGTCCTTAGGAAAGAGTTGATATAACAAGTACCTCAGTTTCTGAAGATGAAGCAGAATCTCAAACAAAGAAGAGAAAGTTGATGGTTTTCAGAAGAAGAAGCCAAAACTATAAAAGGGCATTGCAAACTGCTCCACAACAGGTTCCTGCACATGATTATAGCTCCTTACTGGTATCTTTGCAAGTAAAATTAGATGAACAAAGAATAGCCATGGAGAAATATATGGATGAAACTCATAAAGATTTGCAATTCTCCTTGGCTCAAGATATAAAATCAATTAGATTTGAGGTAAACCAGAATAAAAAGAAGATGACAGATTGCTTCCATAAAGCTGGTAATGCTATAGTTTTTCTGGCAAAACAGCAACAAGAGACAAGGACACAAATTGATGATATAGTGGTCAAGCAAGACTATGTCCTAGAAAATCAACTAAGGATGAATGATAATCTTACTGAATCATATAATGTGATTGTTACAGAATTAAAGAATATTGCAACTGCACTGACTGAGGCAAGGGCTAAAGAGAAATCAGAGTTTGATAAGAAACTTCAAGAGGATTTAGCCACTTTCCAATCTACACTTCAAGCCTCTCAGAAGATTATATCTGCTCAACTTCAAAAGTTTAAAGCCTATTATACTGAGGGAATAAATTATCTCGATACTCAAATCAGGTTTCAAAAGAATGATCTCAGTGATCATATTGAAAGAGAAGTCATAAAGGGGGAGAGGTTGATAGTCAATGCTAGATCAGAGCATGCCAAATGGATAACAAATGCTGTTAGTGCATCTCTGGGATATCCACCCCTATGTGATGATGACAACACAGCTGAGTCAGGAATTCAAGCTGCAGGAATTGAAGGGGGATAGCAGGAAGTAGCTCAAATCATATATCCTCCTTATAACTTTGAGGAAATTCAACACCTAGTTCATCAGATGTACATCCCTCCAGAGGCTACTAAGAATGTTATCATTGAGAAAGTAGAAATGTTAGAGGCAGCTTTGCATAAAGAGCAAGAAGCTCAACTCTCAAAGAAAAGGTTTAGAGAACATGCAGAGTTGAAGCCTGATTTTGAGTAATGGAGTCCTACTTCCAGGGACATTATATTGACTGCCTGGAAAGCTGTGAAGGACAAGACCCATGAAAGGGGTAAATGGTACACTGAGCAAGAATGGAACAAACATGAAGCCAAGCAGGAAGCCATTCTTAAATACAGAAGGAAAGCAAAAGCTGGAAAGTTACCTGCTAATGCTCTGGAGCCTAGCAAGTACTTCCCAAAGCCTTTTCATTATTTTGAAAGGAAAAAGATAAGGGCTGGAGAACAGAAAAGGAAAGATCTGAAAGGAAAGAAAAATGTTGATGATGCTGAACCTACTGTGCAGGCTCAGATCAAACCAGGAAAAGGCATAGTCATTAAGGAGCAAGATCAGCCTTAGAATAGATTAACTAGATTTTACAACAATGTAATCTTTAGTTGTTAAAAAATCTATGTAAACTAATTGTTGACAAACTTTTGATAGTTTAAACGAAACAATGATTCATGCTCACTGTGTTTGCATCATTCTGTAATGACATATTATACATGTTTTGTTTATATGTTATCCTGTCATGTAATGTTTATATACATCATAATATGTGTTTATTATAAATGGTGTATATCATTGACTAAGGGTTATGATTTCTCCAAATAGGAGGAGATTGTTGGGTACATTGGAAAATGTGTACCAGATTTGGAGAAGGCTCACTTAGCTCAATGATATTCATCAAGGTGTATTTGATGTTGTTTTGAGTTTATATGTGCAAGTTAAGAATATGCAGGAAAAGTTTCTAAGTCCATGAGTCGACACCAGAAGAAGCTGTGTCGACACTTGTGAAGACTTATGTCGACACTTGAGAAAAGCTGTGTCGACACCTGGAGTCAATTGTGTCGACACTTGGAAAAGCTGTGTTGATACCAGAAGAAATTATGTCGACACACAGGACTTGTGTCGACACACAGAAAGTTCAGTCGACATCAACTGTGTCGACACACAGAAAGTTCAGTCGACATTGTTGGGTACATTGGTCAAATGTACCTGATTTGAAGAAGCCTCACCCAACTCAATGATATACATCATAATGTATTTGATGTATGTTTGAGTTACTTGTGCAGGTTAGGTATTCATTGGACTGAAGCTAAAAACTTTTTAAGTCCATGTGTCGACACCCAGAGGGAAAGTGTCGACACTTGAGAAAGCTTGTGTCGACACCCAGACAAGCAGTGTCGACACTTGGAGTCATTGTGTCGACACCTGGAATGAAGAGTCGACACCAGACACAAAGTGTCGACAAAAGGAGCTGTGTCGACACTCAGTGAAGAAGAATGCAGAGAAGCAGTGTCGACACTTAGCAGAAGTGTCGACACCTAGAAGAGCTGAGTCTACATCAGAAAGTGTCGACACTTGGAGTTGTGTCGACACTCAGCAAAATTCTGCAGAGACTAAGGACAAGTGTCGACACTCAACACAATGTGTCGACACTCAATCAGCAGAGTCAACATATGAAGAATGTGTCGACACTCAGCACAATGTGTCGACACACACTCAAAGGAGTCAACACTTGAAGTATGTGTCGACACTCAGCACAATGTGTCGACACACAACCAGAAGAGTCAACACTTGAAGAAAGTGTCGACACCCAGCACAATGTGTCGACACTTAGTTGAAGACTCTACACTTGAAGAAAGTGTCGACACAAGGAGCTGTGTCGACACTTAGCAAAGAACAGAAAAGTTTACAAAATATTCTAAGTACAAGTGTCGACACTAAGGGAATGTGTCGACACTCAGCTGAAGAAACAAAATTGAAGACTTGTGTCGACACCAAGAAGCAGTGTCGACACTTGACAGTTTCAACACATGAAGATGTGTCGACACAAAGGAGATGTGTCGACACTTAGAAGAATTCAACAAGTTACAGAAGATCAAGTACTTGTGTCGACACTTAATTTCAGTGTCGACACTTGAAGAAGAATCTGTGTCGAGACATACAAGGAGTTGTGTCGACACCTTGTAGACTTGTGTCGACACTTACACAACATGTGTCGACACTTGGTCTATAAGTGTCGACACTTAAGAACAGAAAATCTCGACACTATCTGACAGTTAGAAAATTTCAAGAATTGACTGGATGACATGACAGCTGCCGTTCCAGCCGGTTTACAGCACTTCTCAGAGATGTCAGAAGTCAGTTATGAACCGGACCAGCCGGTTACCATGAAGAAGGCCTATAAATAGGCACAGACTGTTTACAGAAAGGTTGTTGATAAGGTGTTAATAAGAAGTTGAAAAGAAGTATTGTTAAGAAGATTAAGTTCTGACCCAGTGCAGAACAATCTAAGAGATTTGTTCAAGGGGTTGCTGATCAAGTTATCCAAGTGATACAAATCAAGAAGATCTTGCTGTCCAACAGCAGATCTAAGAAGTTGGAGAGAGAGAGCTCCAATCAAGAATTCAGTCTTTGGAACTAAGGCTGAGAAGAAGGATTCAGAATCATCTGGATCTCAAGAAGCAGAGGTCAAGGATCAACTGCAGAGGATTCAGACTAATTCAGTTCTACTCAAGAAGCTTTGAAGGAAGCTAAGTCAGTTTGGATCTAGCTGAGTTCTTCCAAGAACTCTTCAAGAAACTCTCAACTCCTCTCTTATTTTCTGAGTTGTAGAGTTAGTTATTGTAATTCAATTTTAACTTGTAGGATCCATTGGATCTGAGTGAATTGTAAGCCTATATTATAAAGGCTGAGGGTAGGGCTTGGTTGCCTGAGTGTAGGAGTTGAAGAACTCTGAGTGTAGGCCTTAATTGGCTGAGTGTAGGCCTTGATTGGCTGAGTGTAGGCCTGGGTGGCTGAGTGTAGGCCTTGGTGGCTGAGTGTAAGGCTTTGGGCCTGAGGTGTAGGAACCTAGTTGGGTTCTGAGATAGTGGAGAAGTTTGGCCGAATCTAGTACACTGCTATATAGGCGAAGGGGGAAAGTGGATGTACCCAAAGATTGGGGAACCACTATAAATTTGTGTGTCTGCTGTGCTGTGCTGTACTGTGGATTAGCAGTTTATATTTTGTTATTGCTGTTAGCTGTAGAAATCTGTGAGATAACTGTTTTGCTGCCAACAAAGTTTCAAAAAGGTTTAGGTCACCTATTCACCCCCCCCCCCCCCTCTAGGTATTTAGGTACCATATCTTTCAAGTGGTATCAGAGGGAGGTTCCTCAAAAAGGACTAACTGTCTGAGGAGATCCAGTTTGGCAGATTCAGTGTAAGTCAGAACACAGTTTCAAGAAAATCAAGAAACATGGGTTCTTCAGAGAATCACAAGGAATTGGGTTCAATGAAACTGCCCATATGCAGAAAAGAGATCTTTGGGATCTGGAAAGAAAGGGTTAGGCTATTTATGGAGGCCTCTGACCCTAGAATCTACATCACAGTCAAAGAGGGGCCATATGTGCCCATGAAGGTTTCAGTTTTGGATGCTACACAGAGAACTCCAAAGGATTTATCTGAGATGACTAAGGATGAAATTGTCCTAGCCACTATGGACAAGAGGGCACAAAACATTATAGTAAGTGCCATTGATGATGCCACTTTTCAGAACTTAATTCACTGTAAAACAGCAAAAGAGATGTGGGATACTCTCATTGTCTATATGGAAGGTTCTGAAGAAGTTAGGCAAGATAGGAAGTCCTTGCTTAATCAAGAGTATGAGAGCTTTAGGCAAGGAAGAGGAGATAGCATCACTGAATGCTACAAGAAGTTCTATAGAATTGTTAATGAACTCATGTCCTATGGAAGAGAGTTCACTAACTATGAATTGAATGATAAGTTCTTAAGGTCCCTAACCAAAGATTGGGACACCAAGATCTGTGCCATCAGAGAAATGGCAAAGTTGGGAGAAATTCCTCCTCCCACACTGTTTGGCAAGTTGTTGTCTTATGAGATGCAGCTGTCAGTGAGAAAAGAGGAGGAAAAATCAACAAGGACTGAGCACAGGGAAAGGACTGTTGCCTTCAAGTCAGAAGTACCTAGAAAGGGCAGGACTAAGTCATCAACTCCTCCTCCAGAGGTAGTTGAATCAGAATCTGATGAGTCTGTTAGCACAAAGTCTACAAGCAGTGAAAGTGATGAAGACTTTGCTGCATTCACCAGACATTTTCAGAAATTCCTGAAGAAGAAACAGTGGAGGTCCAGACCTTCATTTTCCAAAGGGAAAGAAGTCCAGTATCAGGAGAAGAAGCCTTCAAAGAAGGACAAGAAAAAGACAAAGACTAGCAAGGCAACTGGGTCTAAGATAGTGTGTTACTGCTGCAATAGACAGGGTCATGTTATTGCAGATTGTCCTGAGAGAAGAAAAGAATCCAGTGACAAAAAGAAGACTCACTTCAAAGGAAAGAAGGAGAAGTCCTTTGTTGCAAAGAATGAGAAGACTCTTTCAGACATTTCTTCTTCAGACACTGAGACAGATGCTGAAGCCTACATAGGGCTATTTGCTGAAGAAGAAGAGTTTATGCAGATCATGGAATCAATATATGAACAAGAAGAGTGTCAGTGCCAAGGACTGATGGCATTGACTGAAAGTACCAAAATCCTGAAGCAGCCAGGACCTAGTCAGGTACAAAGTCCAACTCAAAGTTCAGATTCCAGTTCTAGTTCAGAGTCAGATTCATCTTCATCAAGTGATGGAAGTGTTTCTGAATCTGAGGGAGATATTCATCAGCTCTTAGATGAATATAAAGTACTGTTGCAAGCCTATAAGAAAAGCAAGACCCTAGCCAAAAGTCAAGCAAAGGAGATTGCTGATCTCAAGGCAGCTGCAACAGATTTTGAGAAGAAATTTGATCAAAAGCTCAATGAGGTAGCCAGGCTGAAACACATTACTGTGATTCAGATGGGAACTATCACTATAAAAATGATCAAATTAAGAGACTGGAGATCAATCTTCAGAAGGAAAGAGAGCTAGTTGCTAGGTTTTCAAAACCTAAATCAGTGCTACCCTTGATTGATGAATTTGTTCATCATAAAGGAAAGGCTGGATTGGGTTTTATTAAACCAGCTAGGACTGTTCAGGATCAGTCCAAGTCCAAGGGCAAAGCCCCAACATTCAATAAGCCTGCTGTAGTCAAGACAGCCAAGTCTGTACCTAAGCAAAGGTACAACAAGTTTGAATGCTGGTGCTGTGGCAAAGTTGGCCACTTTGCCTTGGACTGTTGGCACAATGCAAGTGCCAATGGGAGTAGCAAGCTACCTGGTGGAAAGCCAGTAGGTAGTTTTGTTAAGTTGCAAACTAACAGTTACCAAGGACCCAAGAAACTATTGGGTTCTAAGGTTAAGTAATTTGTCTTGCAGGTAAGTCCAAGTGGCCATACCCCTACATGGTACTTGGACAGTGGATGTTCCAGACACATGACTGGAACTAGGGGACTACTGAAGGATTTCATTCCAATCAAAAATGGTCCAAAGGTGACCTTTGGTGGTTCTGAAAAAGGAATCATCAAAGGGTTTGGTAACATTTCCTCAAACTTAGTTACCATTACTCATGTGGCTTATGTTAAAGGGTTGAAACACAACCTTATAAGTATAAGTCAATTAAGTGATGTAGGGTATGACATCTCATTTGTTAAAGATGGTTGTCATATCAAGAGGTCAAGTGATCAAGAGATCATTTTGACAGGTTATAGGAAGAGAAATGTCTATTGTCTAGACATTATGGTTGAGAACAATAGTTCTCCAGTTTGTCTTGTAGCTGATGAGACAGTCTCTCAATGTGTCAAATGGCACAAGAGGCTTGCCCATCTTAATTACAAGACTATTAGCAAACTCTTTAGCAAAGAGTTAGTGAGGAATGGTCCTCAAGTTAAGTGTGTTAAAGATGGCATTTGCTCAGCTTGTCAAAAGGGCAAGCAGACTAAATCCACCTTTAGGAGCATTGAAAACAAAGATGCTGTGAGGTGCTTATACCTCTTGCATATGGATCTCTTTGGTCCAATGCCAGTTCACAGCTTAGGAAGGAAGGTCTACACCTTTGTAGTTGTAGATGACTACTCAAGGTTTTCCTGGGTGTTCTTCTTAAGACAGAAATCTGAAACACCTAGTGTTTTCCATAACTTTGTCAAGCAAATACAGAATGAACTAAACAGTACAGTGGTCAAAATTAGAAGTGACCATGGCACTGAATTTCAGTCTGATAGCATGACAAGACTATGTGAAGACTTTGGGATATTTCAAGAATTTTCTTCACCTAGAACACCTCAGCAAAATGGCATTGCTGAAAGGAAGAATAGGACCTTGATAGAGGTAGGTAGGACCCTATTAAGTGATTCATCACTGCCAGAGTATTTCTGGGCTGAAGCAGTTAACACTGCATGCCATGTGATAAATAGGGCTACCATCACTAAAAGGTTAAACAAGACCCCCTATGAAGTTGTGAAAGGCAGGAAACCAAACCTATCCTATTTCAGGATTTTTGGTTGCAAATGCTTCATACTTAACAATGGAAAGTCTTACTTAACTAAGTTTGCTGCCAAGTCCCAAGAGGGAGTGTTTGTTGGGTACAGCAATAATAGTAAGGCTTATAGAGTCTACAACTTGACTACACAAGTTGTAGAGGAGTCTGTGCATGTAGTTTTTGATGAGACAAAACTTATTAACAATAAGTTGTCTAGTAGTGTGTGCAGCCCCACAGGTCTTACTAAGAAGATGGACAAGCTAACCATAGAAGATGTACCTGCTGCAAGACAGCAAGTACAAGAAGATGGCTTATGTTCAGGGGGAGGACTACATGTACCAGGAGCTGAAGAAGTACAAGGAACTCAGCTTGATGAAGATGCTGAAGAAGTTCAACCAGAAGTAAGGATGCCTCCAGCCAACAGGCATCTAAGAGATCATCCAGTAGAGCTGATTATTGGAGATCCAAGACAAGGTGTTCAGACAAGGAGCAGAAATCAGAATGCTGTAGTATATTCAAGTTTTCTGTCTCAAATAGAACCAAAGAAATTTGAAGAAGCTATACAAGATCCACAGTGGACTGAAGCAATGCAGGAAGAGCTTAATCAGTTCAAAAGGTGCAAGGTTTGGGACCTGGTTCCTAAACCTAAAGATCACAATGTGATAGGAACAAAGTGGATCTACAGGAATAAGTTAGATGAACAAGGAGTCATCATTAAGAATAAAGCAAGATTGGTTGCTAAAGGTTATAGGCAAGAAGAAGGTATTGATTTTGATCAAACCTTTGCTCCAGTAGCCAGACTGGATGCCATAAGGATGTTCTTGGCCTATGCAACCTATCAAGGATTCAAGGTATACCAAATGGATGTCAAGTCAGCATTCCTAAATGGTAATTTGAAAGAAGAAGTCTATGTGGAGCAGCCTTCAGGTTTTGTTGATCCAACTCAACCTCATTATGTCTATAGACTTAGAAAAGCATTATATGGGTTAAAACAAGCTCCTAGAGCTTGGTATGAAACCCTATCTAGTTTCCTCATTGAGAACAAGTTCACAAGGGGGAAAATAGATAAGACTCTATTCCTTAGGGAATCTAGAGGCAAAGTCATACTTGTCCAAATATATGTAGATGACATTATATTTGGGTCTACTGAAAGTAGCCTTTGCAAAAAGTTTGCAAAGCTTATGCAAAGTCAATTTGAGATGAGTAGTATGGGAGAGCTAAAGTTTTTCTTGGGTCTCCAAGTTAAACAGACTGAAAGTGGCTTGTCCATATGTCAGTCCAAGTTCACCCTAGAACTCATAAGGAAATATGGTATGGATTCATCCAGTACCATGAAGACTCCTATGGGGTCAAGTATGTCTCTTAGCAAGGATGATGCAGGAAAACCTGTAGATGAAACCTTGTATAGAGGGATAGTTGGCTCCCTACTATACTTGACTGCAAGTAGGCCTGACATTATGTATGCTACATGTGTTTGTGTCAGGTATCAAGCCTGCCCTAAAGAGTCTCACTTGACTGCTGTCAAAAGAATATTGAGATATCTAAAGGGCACTCCCTATCTAGGCCTCTGGTACCCTAGGAATGGAGATTTTGATCTAACAGGTTATACAGATGCAGACTTTGCAGGATGCAAAGAGGATAAAAAGAGCACAACTGGAACCTGTCAATTCCTAGGTGGAAGAATAATTTCATGGAGCAGCAAAAAGCAGACTAGTGTGGCTATCTCCACAGCTGAGTCAGAATATGTAGCTGCAGGAAGTTGCTGTGCTCAACTTCTATGGATTCAACATCAGCTAGTGGACTATGAATTTCAGGTAATTAGAACTCCACTTTACTGTGATTCTACAAGTGCTATTTCAATAGCTAACAACCCTGTATCTCATAGTAGAACAAAACATATTGAGATTAAATATCACTTTCTTAGGGAGCATGTAGAAAGAAATGATATTGCACTTGAATATGTTAAAACTGATAATCAGATAGCTGACATGTTTACTAAGCCCTTAGAAGAAGCTAAATTCAATAGATTTAAAATTGAACTAGGTATGATAAACTTAGACTAAGTTTACAGAATAGAAAATTGGCTAAGTAAAAAGGTGTCGACACATAGACAAGTCTATGTCGACACAGAAAAAAAGTGTCGACACTTCAGGAAAAAGGTGTCGACACATCTAGGATGTTGGTGTCGACACTTCAGAATATTAGTGTCGACACATGTCGAGTAGGTGTCGACACATCCAATGTGGTGTCGACACTTAAGTTTTACTCGGAATTTTCTAAGTAACGTCTCGACTACATGTCGAGTAGTGTGGTGTCGACACATAACCAAGTGTCGACACATAAAATCTGTTGACTAAACTTGTGTCGACACATGAGTGTCGAGACATTATAAGTCAGTGTCGACACTTATTGCCAGTGTCGACACATCTTTAGTAATCCATCCCGCCTGTTCGTCTTCAAACCAGAAAGGTATAAATAGGATTCTGTCTTTGTGTGTCGACACGCTTTCAGAGTTTCGAGACCAAACTACTGTGCCGACATTTCTCTTTTCTAAAGACTAATTCTACAAACCCTAATGGCTCCCAAGCTCGAGGAGAACGTCAATGAAGGCTATGAACTGGTTCGTGGCGCGTTCGACGATGGCGATCAAGAAATCAAATCGGTGGTAACCCTAGTCACCGATTCTGGATTGGAGTACTTGGTTTCAGAACCAACCAAAATATGGAAGAAGGAAGTTCTTGAATTCCTTACTGGAGCTTCTGTAGATGACTCAGGTTACAGAATCAAATCAAGAGTGCATGGAACCAAGGTCAAGATTTCACCCAAAACTCTGAGAAAGGTACTTCAGCTACCTAAAATTCAAGCAGAAGAGGAAGTGACTACATCTAAGACCAGGGAAGCACTTACCTGGTGTGGTCTAGATCCTAAGATGAAGATAGGATCTGTATTCAACAGGAAAGGAATGAATAACCAAGGAAAATTCCTGTCTGAAATTGTGGGGAAAGTTATACTCAGCAAGACTGGAGGGCATGACAGGGTGTCAGCCTCCATGTTCAGTGTTATGACCAGAATTATCTTCAACCTAAAAACAGACTGGTCCATGGTTGTGTATGAGAAAATTAAGGAGAGTCTGAAGAAGCCCAATCTAGGCAGAATACTAAGTCTCTACCTGGCTGGTACAATACCAGAGGTAATGAGCAATGCTGCTGGTACTAAAATCAATCACATGAGAAGGATGGATCAAAGGATATTTTCCAGGTGGGAAAGAGTACTATCTAAGGAAATACCTACCCCAGAGAAGCCAGTTACTAAGAAAGCTTCACCTCCAAAGAAGAAGAGGAAGATAGCTCCTGTGACACAGGAGTCCTCCAGCAGTTCAGGTAGTGAAGAACAAGTTGTTTTCACTCCTGATAGTCAAGAGGAAGTGGCTGCAGAGAAGTCTCCTGCTCCTCAAGAGACAGCTGAAATCCAGGGGGAGCTGCCTCCAGCTAGCCCCAAGTATAAGGATCCAAGCCAGGGGGAGCTTCCAGCAGTAGAAGAACCCTCTACTCTGGACAGTGAGCAAGCCACAATCATTATCCAAGAGGTACTTACTGACCTCAATACTTTAGATTTTTCTGTAATAGATTCTGATTTGTCAGATGTCCATCAGCAAACTCAGCAAGAAAATCAAGAACCAGATGTTATTCTCCAAGACACATCAGTTATCCTAGAAGTGGTTCCTGATAAAGTAGTTGATGAACCCAGTACTTCTCCTGCACAGTCACCAGTAGAATTTACCATGGAAGATCTATTTCTAAATCTAGATCAAGAGGACTTTGACATGGATAAAGTTGCTGCTGCTGAAGAGAAGGGTGCTGCTGCTGAGGGGGAGCAACTGCAAGTTCAGGAAGAGCCTGGAAGGCAAGCAAGTGAGAAAGCACTAGATGTGCAAGCTGACAAACCATCAAGCCCTAAGGACAGGGTTGATATCGCCAGTACTTCAGAGTCTGAGGAAGATGAGGCTGAACAAGCTAAAAAGAAGAAACTCTATGTCTTCAAGAGGAGAAGTCAGAGTTACAAGAAAGCCTTGCAATCCATTGCCCCACAGCCTATAGTTCAGCACGCTCCAACTGTTGACTATAGTGCTTTACTGATTGCATTGCAAATAAAGATGGATGAACAAAGGAAAGCAATAGAAGCTTATGTGGATGAAGGGCACAAGTCCCTACAGTCTGATTTAGCTCAAGATATAAAGTCAATAAGGTTTGAGATGAACCTGAATAAGAAGGAAATGAATGAATGCTTCCACAAGGGTGGAAATGCAGTGGTGTTTCTGGCAACACATCAAGAGAAGATAAAGGAAAAAAAAAGATGATATAGCATTGAAGCAGGGCTATGTGCTGGAAAATCAACTAAGGATGAATGACAATCTGACAGCTTCACACAATGCTATAATCACTGAATTGAAGAATAAGCCAGCTGAATCTTCAACATCTGCTGCTGCAAAGGCTGAATTTGATAAAGCTTTTCAAGATGAAATTGCTGCTGTCAAGACTGCAATCAAGGATTCACAGAAGGTCATTTCTGAACAGCTTACAAAGCTTAGACATTATTTTAAGGATGGAATCAGGTACTTGGACAACCAAATCAGGTTCCAGAAAGATGATGTAAGAGATCATGTTGCACAAGAAGTCATAAAGGGGGAGAGGGTGTTAGTCAAAGCAAGCTCAGACCATGCTAAGTGGATATCAAATTCCATCAGGGCTACCCTTGGATATCCTCCCATGTGTGATGATGATAATGTTGCTGAATCAGGGATTCAAAGTGCATATCTTGGAGGTGAGCCACAAGAAGTAGCTCAAGTCATTTATCCACCTCCAGATTTTGAAATGATTCATGCAGAGGTGAGCACTATGTATAGCCCATCTGGGGGCAAGGACAATGTTCATTTAGAAAAGGTTGTTCAACCTATAACAGCAGCTATGCAAGAGGCCTTGGACAAAGAAGAAGAGACAAGGCTGTCAAAGAAGAGGTTTAGGGAACTAGCAGAACAAAAGCCAGATTTTGAACAGTGGAGCCCTACCTCTAGAAATATCATTCTCACTGCCTGGAAAGCTGCTAAAGACAACACTACTGATAGAAACAAGTGGTTCTCAGAAGCTGAATGGAGGAAGCATGAGATCAGGCAGGAAGCCATTGTCCAGTATAAAAGGAAGGCTAAGTTAGGAAAGCTACCTCCTACAGCTGTGGAGCCTAGCAAGTACTTTCCTAAGCCCTATCATTACTTTGAGAGGCAAAAGATCAAGGCTGATAAGCTCGATCTCAAAGGAAAGAAGACTGCTGATACTGAGCCTGCTGCTGCTGCTGCTGTAAAGGCCAAAGTACAAGCTGTGAAAGGAATAGTTATAAAAGAACCTGATCAGAACTAGACTAAGATTAGACTAAGAAACATTGTTGTAATCTTTTACATATGAAATATTTTTGTAAAACAATGGAAATGTATTAAAACAATGTTAGAACAATTTTTGATAAATATATCTCATGATTGTTCAGAAGCATTTGTCTATTTCTTGTTTGTTCTGCAATGTTTAATGAGTATACATGTGTGCTTTATTACATGTTTAAGTTTACCCTGTTGGCATATACCTGCTTTACATCATTTTCTAATTTTTAATTATGAGTGGTGTATATCATTGACTAAGGGTTATGACTTCTCCAAATAGGGGGAGATTGTTGGGTACATTGGTCAAATGTACCTGATTTGAAGAAGCCTCACCCAACTCAATGATATATATCATAATGTATTTGATGTATGTTTGAGTTACTTGTGCAGGTTAGGTATTCATTGGACTGAAGCTAAAAACTTTCTAAGTCCATGTGTCGACACCCAGAGGGAAAGTGTCGACACTTGAGAAAGCTTGTGTCGATACCCAGACAAGCAGTGTCGATACTTGGAGTCATTGTGTCGACACCTGGAATGAAGAGTCGACACCAGACACAAAGTGTCGACACAAGGAGCTGTGTAGACAATCAGTGAAGAAGAATGCAGAGAAGCAGTGTCGACACTTAGCAGAAGTGTCGACACCTAGAAGAGCTGAGTCTACATCAGAAAGTGTCGACACTTGGAGTTGTGTCGACACTCAGCAAAATTCTGCAGAGACTAAGGACAAGTGTCGACACTCAACACAATGTGTCGACACTCAATCAGCAGAGTCAACATATGAAGAATGTGTCGACACTCAGCACAATGTGTCGACACACACTCAAAGGAGTCAACACTTGAAGTATGTGTCGACACTCAGCACAATGTGTCGACACACAACCAGAAGAGTCAACACTTGAAGAAAGTGTCGACACCCAGCACAATGTGTCGACACTTAGTTGAAGTCTCTACACTTGAAGAAAGTGTCGACACAAGAAGCTGTGTCGACACTTAGCAAAGAACAGAAAAGTTTACAAAATATTCTAAGTACAAGTGTCGACACTAAGGGAATGTGTCGACACTCAGCTGAAGAAACAAAATTGAAGACTTGTGTCGACACCAAGAAGCAGTGTCGACACTTGACAGTTTCAACACATGAAGATGTGTCGACACAAAGGAGATGTATCGACACTTAGAAGAATTCAACAAGTTACAGAAGATCAAGTACTTGTGTCGACACTTAATTTCAGTGTCGACACTTGAAGAAGAATCTGTGTCGAGACATACAAGGAGTTGTGTCGACACCTTGTAGACTTGTGTCGACACTTACACAACATGTGTCGACACTTGATCTATAAGTGTCGACACTTAAGAACAGAAAGTCTCGACACTATCTGACAGTTAGAAAATTTCAAGAATTGACTGGATGACATGACAGCTGCCGTTCCAGCCGGTTTACAGCACTTCTCAGAGATGTCAGAAGTCAGTTATGAACCGGACCAGCCGGTTACCATGAAGAAGGCCTATAAATAGGCACAGACTGTTTACAGAAAGGTTGTTGATAAGGTGTTAATAAGAAGTTGAAAAGAAGTATTGTTAAGAAGATTAAGTTCTGACCCAGTGCAGAACAATCTAAGAGATTTGTTCAAGGGGTTGCTGATCAAGTTATCCAAGTGATACAAATCAAGAAGATCTTGCTGTCCAACAGCAGATCTAAGAAGTTGGAGAGAGAGCTCCAATCAAGAATTCAGTCTTTGGAACTAAGGCTGAGAAGAAGGATTCAGAATCATCTGGATCTCAAGAAGCAGAGGTCAAGGATCAACTGCAGAGGATTCAGACTAATTCAGTTCTACTCAAGAAGCTTTGAAGGAAGCTAAGTCAGTTTGGATCTAGCTGAGTTCTTCCAAGAACTCTTCAAGAAACTCTCAACTCCTCTCTTATTTTCTGAGTTGTAGAGTTAGTTATTGTAATTCAATTTTAACTTGTAGGATCCGTTGGATCTGAGTGAATTGTAAGCCTATATTATAAAGGCTGAGGGTAGGGCTTGGTTGCCTGAGTGTAGGAGTTGAAGAACTCTGAGTGTAGGCCTTAATTGGCTGAGTGTAGGCCTTGATTGGCTGAGTGTAGGCCTGAGTGGCTGAGTGTAGGCCTTGGTGGCTGAGTGTAAGGCTTTGGGCCTGAGGTGTAGGAACCTAGTTGGGTTCTGAGATAGTGGAGAAGTTTGGCCGAATCTAGTACACTGCTAGATAGGCGAAGGGGGAAAGTGGATGTACCCAAAGATTGGGGAACCACTATAAATTTGTGTGTCTGCTGTGCTGTGCTGTACTGTGGATTAGCAGTTTATATTTTGTTATTGCTGTTAGCTGTAGAAATCTGTGAGATAACTGTTTTGCTGCCAACAAAGTTTCAAAAAGGTTTAAGTCACCTATTCACCCCCCCCCATCTAGGTGTTTAGGTACCATATCTTTCAGACATCAACTGTGTCGACACACAGGACTTGTGTCGACACATAGAAAGTTCAGTCGACATCAACTGTGTCGACACACAAGACTTTTGTCGACACACACACTAGAATTTCTTCTAAGTTAATTGTGTCAAGACAAGAAGTGACTGTGTCGACACATAAGACTTGTGTCGACACATTCTTACAGAAGCTATGCCAAGAAGCAGTGTCGACACCATGAGAGCTGTGTCGACACCACCAAGGATTGTGTCGACACTTAGTCTACTTGTGTCGACACATGTGAAGTTCAAACTTGACACTTTGCTGACAGAGACAAAGTTTCAAGAAATGACTGGAGACTTGACAGCTGCCATAACCAACAAGTCTACTGCAACTGTCAGATCTGTCAGAAGTTGGTTAGCAATCGGATCAGTCGGTAACCTTGGATGAAGTCTATATAAAGACAGATTCTATCAATTGAAGACGACGAAGTACACAAAAAACACAATTACAACAGAAGATCCAACATAAACAAGAAAATCCAGTCAGAGATTTCAAGTGGATCTAAGTGAAGATTTCAAAATATCTTCAGAAGAATTTGTAGAGAGAGAGAGCTCCAACAATTCAAGTGAAGAAAGAGACTATCATCAACTAGTATCTTAAGAGCAGATCCTGAACTAATCTGCAAAGAAGAATTCAGATTAATTTCTGGATTTTAAGAAGGAAGCTGATTGAAGATCAACTTCAAGAAATTCAACCTTACTGTGTTCAGATTCAAGATGCTTTGAATAAAGACAAAGACATGTTGATTTTTGTATAATCAAATTCTTCAAGAACTGATCAAGAAAACTTTCTACCCATTCTCTCTCAACTTGGGTGAAAGATAAAACTTATTTTATGTCATTTTTTCTATAAGATCATTATTGATCTGAGTTGTAAGCCTAATTTATAAAGGCTGAGGTAGGGCTGAGTGCCTGAGGTAGGAGATTTACATCTCTGAGTTGTAGGCCTTGGAAAGGCTGAGGTAGGGCTGTGTGCCTGAGGTAGGAGATTTAATTCTCTGAGTTGTAGGTCTGGGTGAAGGCTGAGGTAGGTCTTAATTGCCTGAGTTGTAGGAGTGTGGACTCATTCTGAGTTGTAAGAACCTTGACTGGGTTCTGAGCTGAAAGATCTGTGGATCTGAGAAGGAAGGAAGACGTTAGGCCGAATCTAGCACGCTGCTAGATAGGCGAAGGGGGAAAGTGGATGTAACCATTATTTGGGGAACCACTATAAATCTGTGTGCCATCTGTGATTGTGTGTGATATTGTGATTTCTGTGATGTGGTAGCTGTAGAACTGTTTGATTCTATTTGATTAACTTAATTAATATTCTGCCTTGGAGTAAAAAGGAATTGAACCTATTCACCCCCCCTCTAGGTGTTTAAGTTATCTTGAAACCAATTCTTTCAGTTCTTTTCTTCAAATCCATTTGAATTCTTTCTATATTTTATAACCTAAAGACAGTCCAATAAACTCTAAAATACCGATCCCCAGACTAGATAACGCGATGTTCCTCCCCGACTCCGATCGCGCATCTCCTTCCTGATCCAGGTCACCGCCACTGCATTCCCTCTCTAGGTCTCCGCCGCCAACGCCTTCCCGCTCCAAGTCACCACCGCCTTCCCGCTCCAGATTGCCGCCGAAGCCTTCCTGCTCCAGGCCGCCGTCGCTGCCCTCCTGCTCCAAGTCAACGCTGCTGGCTTCCCGCTCCCGGTCGCCGCCGCCGCCACATGCATGCTCCGCGGTACTTCCTTTTGGCGTTGAGGCCAACCAGTGGTGCTTGCCTTCACCGCTTCCGCCTTCCTCTATCCCAGGTTCGAAGCCCCTTTTCTCCATATGTAGGGATGGATTTTGTAGGGATTTTTTTGCTTTAGCTCGAATGAAACTAAATGTTGGATTCTTTAGGGTTTCCTATGCAGGAAGAGCCAATGACACTTAATGGATTCTATCAGATTTCAGTGGTTTCTTGTACACCTCAAAGCGGCTCTATGGACACGATGGATCCGTTCGGTAACTTAATATTTCAAAATAAAATTATACTCTACACTTTTTTGGTGTCGTTTGCATGTTGCACAATTGGTAAATACATTTTCCTTCTTGTTTTTTTTACTTTAGTAGATTCAAATGGCTCTATGGATAACACAACACATGCCACCTTAGAGGAGAATTTGACACACGAATATAGTTTTGATTTTGGTTATCATTTTACAGCTTTAATGAGATTTCCTACAAAAGAGGAATTGATTAGTTGGTCACGAAATGTTGCTAGAGGTCTTGGTTTTGTACTTACAATTCAAAGTGCAGACAAATTAACATCTAGAACAAGACCTAGAGTAATGCTTGTGTGTGATAGGGCAGGGTTTAAACGACACAATCAGAGCGCAAAGACTACTTGATGAAATATCATTGTTTGAGCATGTACTACTTGATGAGCAAAAAAAGAATGCAAGGTTGCAATTACTAAAAATGTTAAAAATAATACAACACTGCTTAAGAGGGTCAGAAAGAAAATGACGGTGTGTTGGTCAAAATAAATCATGAATGTGATTGACGTGTCGGGAGATGTGCACTGTGACTATCGTGTCATTTATGACAATTGAGATGGGGGATGATTGGAAAAAAGTTCGGCACGCTCTTTCATTTGAGTTACAAAGTTATGAAAAATTATATAAGTAGTTTTGTAAATCATAAGTCTTTAATTTCTACTTTTTTCTAATTTTCGTAGTTTTGGATGATTTTGTTTTTGAGGTTGAGAAGTACTACATAATTCTTGGAAAAATGAAGGTTCTTGAGGTGCTTAGGAAAACTATATATTTCTCAAAATTTTGAATGTTGATTGCTATCGTTTTATTGATATTTCAGAATTATGTTGCAGGTTATGCATGATTTTGAGGTTTTTGAGAAATGTGAGCTGGTTATGCAATTTTTTGGGCATTTAGATGATGGTGGAAGAAATGAGCTTCTGAATGGAGAAATATATGTAGCTCTTTTAATTCAAATTTTTTGACAAATTGATGTTTATGTACAACTATATATATGACATTTTATCATTATTTGCATAAGTTAGAAGTTTCAATTTATTATGAATATTATATAATATGACAAATTTTGATTTTATTTATTTTTATTTTTTTCTTGATCTGTCATTAACAAAATAATTTGAAATTAAATTTTTACAATCTGCAATTAATAATGAGGTGCAATTAATGTAAATCCATTTGCACTCTTTTAAAATTTGGGTTGAGTTTCTAATTTCATTTCGGATTTCGACAGCTCTTCCCAGTTCTCCCTCACATAAATTTCCAAAACTTTCACCAACCTCGGGGAGGACTGTAGTTGGGAACTTCCGCGCCGATGTCGCCTGTGAGAAGCCAGGAATTTATGGAGTCGCTATCTACCCCGGAATAAAATAATCGCACACTCTTTCCGCCTCTTTACTTTTGTATCCGAACATCCACCGGAAATACTGGATCTGCAAAGAAGGAGCGGATCCCTCCATTAGCATCAAGTAGAATCTAATATAATCCATCCTTTCCTCTCTTTCTCGTCCGCCTTTAATCTGAAAATCGCGCGATTCCGCCAGAGCCCAGCAGGGCATTGTATCCCTCCTGCTATTTTCCTTTCGCGCTAGACCTAATCCGCCGCTTCCGCCATTTTCTTGCTCGACCTAGACTGCCAGACGCCAGACGGCCGCTCGTGCTTCCTCGTCGTCGTCAACTGCGTCCTTCGTCCACTTCGTCAACTGCCCCTGTTTCCAGCCTTTCCTCTTCCTATCGTACACGGTCCACGATCCGAGCAGAAGCAGCCAGGAGGCAGCCCGCCGCAGCCAGCAGGTATGTCTTCCGTGTTCCGACCTTCTCCATTCTATATTTCGAATATAGCTCAGTCTCCGGGGATTCAAATATCTCATATGAATATTTAACCATAAACCTTCACAAATGTCTAGGCTATGAATCTAAACTCGGGCTCTGCACTAGAACAAGCAAATGACATTCTTTGTGACAAGCCTTCAGGTTATGCATGTGCTGACTAAGAATTCAACAATATATGTTATAGGTCTACTGTGAGATAGATAAATAAATTTCTTAATAAGATGTTGATAACTTGACACATCCTTAACAACACAAAATATCTTTACCAATATGATGATTCGTATCTATTGGTCACTCTGGGCTTGTATACTAGCATCTATGTTTCTTCCAAGTGATCCAAAATATTCTTTCTTTCGGGGTATCATCATATAAATATCCCCTTACATGTTCTTATTTACCTCTATGCTCATGAAATATCTCTGGGATCCAAATTTTTTTATATCTAAATTTTTAGGTGTATGTTTAATTGAGTGATCTTCTGTTTGTCATCCCAAGTGATGACATTGCCATTTATATAAAAAATCAGAGCAGTCAAGTCTTTCTTTGTGTTTAATAAAAATATGTGTGATTTGCTTCACTCTAAAAATACTCAAATGACTTCATTCTCCTTTGAAAGCATCCAAATCATAGTTAGGAAATTGTTTCAACTAAGAGAAACTGCTTCAATTTGCAGTTTTTTTCATTGAATTCTTACAGTAAAATCAGGAGGTATTCATGAAAATTTCTTCTAGATTGTCGTGAATGAATTTATTTGTTTTATGAGTTGTAGATCTCAATCTTGGATAAGTGCACAGTAGACTAAGAGTGGGATGATGTTCATATTTTTCGTAGGGGTATAGATCTGATAATCCACTCTTACCTGGGTGTACTATTTTGTCCTAATATGGCTTTGAAATGCTCAATAATTCCTTTAGGAGATTGCTTAACTGTAAATAATCATTTGCAGCTACTAAGTTCTTTCCTTTTGGAAGAATTAACATCTCCCTCTTTTGATTTTCTTAAGGGTGTGCCCGGGTTGCGCCAAAATCCTAGTTCCGCCACTGTTGAGACCCTCTTGTATTCGGGATTGAAATGATGGGAGAGTCGAAAAATTGGATTCTGATGGCAACGGCGAGAGCTCCGACGAACATTGCGGTGATAAAATACTGGGGAAAGCGCGATGAAGCCTTGATACTTCCCATAAATGATAGCATAAGTGTAACGCTCGATCCAGATCATCTTTCAGCTACGACGACTGTTGCTGTTAGTCCTAGCTTTGAGAAGGACCGGATGTGGCTCAATGGAAAAGTAGGATCCCTTTAAATTGCTTAATTGTAATGCGAATATCTGCTCATGATTTTTTTTTTGTCTTAGGAAGTTTCATTATCCGGAGGGAGGTATCAGAATTGTCTTAGAGAACTTCGGAACAGGGCAGGTGAATACACAGATGAGAATAAAGGCATTCATATTGAGAAATATGACTGGAATACGTTGCATGTCCACATTGCTTCCTACAATAATTTTCCCACTGCTGCTGGATTGGCTTCTTCAGCTGCAGGTTTTGCTTGTCTTGGTAAGCATTTGATCTTTGTTCTTTTCATCTTTATTTAAGTTCCTAATGGTTTTTTGGACTGAAAATTTTTAGGTGTTCTATATTTTTTGCGTGGTTAATTGAAGTAGAATTTGTGAAGGAAGATACGTTTATTTAATGGTTCAATTTCTGTACAATTTTGCTCCAAAGTAAATGAAGATTTAGGGTTCGTTTGGCGCGGTGTTTTCGCCGGCCGTTTGAGGCAAAATGCCGCCGGACGGCGGGTAAACAAACGCCCTCCGGCGGCGTTTGCCGCGTTTGAGCCTGCAACGCTGTTTCGAAAATGGCCCTTTTCGAACCGCGACCTCCCCCCTCCGTTTCGATCAACATCCCTTCTCCTCCCCCTTCTCCTCCCGCTGGCGACTCCAAACACCGAACCACCCTTACTCATTCATGAGTATCTTTTTTCAGAGAACCAAACAACCCTTAGAGTGTTTATTTTTCTTGTGAATTTGTAAGGTTTTACTCTTTTTACATATCCCTTCTGTTAGTATAACTATCCATATATGCAAAATTTTTGATGTCTAGCTCCAAGTCATCTTCAATGTATTTTCTCTTGCTGTTTCTTGATCTATTTTTCCTTTGGAGCTGGTAGATCTTTTTCTTGCATCTAAAATAGGAAGAAACCATGATTCTTTGGTTCGGTAATATTGTTTAGGGTATGTTCGGTTGGACGAAATTTGGACTTCAAAATTTAAACCAAGGTCCAATTCCAATAAATTTGACCTTCAATTCTACGTATAAGGCCCCAATTTTGTCCAAGTTAAATTGGGGCCCTAGAATTAGAATGGGTGGTTAATTTTCATTGGATAAGATCTCCAATTATTCCATCCAAACGTACGTGCTCTTTAGGGTATTTTGAAAGTAAAGAGTTGGTTCGAGGAGTCTTGAATCCACCGTATGAGGTTAGATGTGATCCATAAACATTGCAAGTATAAGATTTAGGTCTGCTATCTAAAACTGACTGATGGAATAATAGCTACTAAATAACATATTTGGGGTGGATTAGATTAGGTCGATGTTTCTCTGTTTCTTATTTATCAGAATAATAGCTGGGAGTGCAATGAATTTCTCACCTAGATTAGATTTCAGTTAATTGTATTTTTGATGTATTGAGATGCATTTAACCTTACAGAAATATTTAAGTTCCCAAGAATATTTGTACCTATTAATTATCCAAACCTTTCCTGGGAGTTAGTATAATTACAGGTTGCACCTCTCTATTTTTTTAAATTACAAAAATCTCCCATGTAAGTTTACATTTCATAACATGCATGCACATAAATACCCTATCAGGGCTCCCCTCGAGGAGCTATTTTTGTGCATGCAAGTGATGAATTGTAAACTTACATGGGAGGTTTTCGTAATTTCAAAAGATGGATAGGTGCAACCTGTAATTTGGCAAACTTACAAGAGTGATCATGTTAAACGACTCTTTTTTTGTATACTGAATAGTGAATAGTATTACTGCTTAGAATGCAAAACTTGTTTACTGGATGTTGATTGGATGGAGTGGACCAATAATCTTATGAAAGTTTTTTCTGCTCATGTTGCAATTATTCAAAATGTGAACCACTGGTTAATGGACTAGTGCTATTTTCATAGGAAATGCCTTTGCATTCCCATGTCCTCATCTGATTATTTGCATTATCAACAACATGCACATGCTACCTGGATGACATCTAATATTTCATTTTAATGATTTAATTTATAACCTTTCATTGCTATATCTGTATGTTCTTTTTTGATGCTTGCATTCACCTTCTGCTGCAGTTTTTTCGCTTGCAAAGCTAATGAATGTGAAGGAAGATCTTAGTCAACTTTCTACTATTGCAAGGTTTGTATTTGAAGTTATACCCCTCTTTTCTTCATTTTTTGGGTCCAATTAGAATAATCCTATATTGACTAAAACCTTTTTCCTTTTGTTAATGATAAATTTACCACAATATAGATGAATTTCCATTCTAGAGTTGCCAAAAAATTGTATATATTATAATAACACTTGATTTTGTTGCTTATGCCTTCTCTAATTTTGTGTTATTGAAATTCAAAAATCACAGGCAAGGTTCAGGAAGTGCATGTCGTAGTTTATATGGAGGATTTGTTAAGTGGACCATGGGAAATGTAAGGTTAAATATTATTTTCTTATATAGTGGATGAGATATGATATTTTTACGTGGGCCTTTTATGGAAAGCATTATCTGATTCAATAACGAATTGGATTTTCAATTTAATATTTGTGCTATTCAGGAAATGAGTGGGAGCGATAGCATAGCTGTTCAGCTTGCTAATGAAACACACTGGGATGATCTAGTTATTATTGTAGCCGTGGTATGTCCAATCTAGACAGTTTTATTATTTGTACTTAAGAAATGCTTTTGGTGTCAGTGACACAGTTTCCTTACATCTTCGGAATTTTTTATGGAACTAAGGTGGTTTGTTCTATGCTAATAACTCATTTCTACTTTTTTGGTGGTTTGTTTGACTCTCTTTAACTGCAATGTATGCAACATGATCATAATTAAATTAGATACTTATGGAATTTTATGCACAATTTTTTTCTTTATTATTTTATAATTTTAAATGATACATCATTTCTTGGAGGGTTTTAATCACTATATAATAGATATGCATGTTTTCAAACATGAATTTCAGGATATATGCAGTAACAACCTAATAATATATTCTGAATTAGATCATATCATTTTATGTTCTAGCATGCATCTGTCCGTAAGTTCTTACATGAACACTCTCCATAGTACTGATATTGTATGTGGTCTTAAAGCATGCATAATAAGAAATAATTAGCAATCAATTTGTGGCTACTTACTCTCATGGAACAACTAGGGCTGTAGCACCAATTTAAGATATTCACTTCAGTTTTAGTCAACCGAAGTACTGAATACCCATGGGAGCATTAGTTTTTCTAGAATTATTGTATAATTTATCTAGTGCAGCTACATTTCTTGAGTTGTTTCCAATGCTTATAGGATGGCACAACGAGGACATGCTAATTGTTGAGAATCAACAACCCACAAACACAAACTAAGTTGAAAATCTAGCCATCACTCACGAACATGCACACAATAAGAAAAAGATTCAAAGGTTCCTCTATTCACTGATATTTTTGGGTATTTGCAGTACATGGTGGCATACTTGAGAAAGGCATGCATTAATACGATCTACCAAATAAAGTAATTAGTAACTACATGGAGTTGTGCATGACGGTCTTATGTGATGGGAAAATAAATGAGTGAACTCCTACATGCACATGAATTCGACGATTCCAAAAATTGCACTAATAATTTTGTTTTATAGATAAAATATAAAATATTCACAGTAGTTAAAGCTTACGAACGAAGTGACATGTGAAGTTGATAAATGTAATAGTACTCGTAATCAAATAACTAAATAAATGAGAAAATACACTGACTCAAATAACTGAAATTAAAGCGTACAAACTAATATCTCTTCAAGTAGAGATCAAACACAAGACCCAACTGTAAAGAAATAACAAACACATCTTGAACTCACATAATATTTAAAGGGGGAGTGCTAGAGTGATGCCAAAGATACGTGGTATAGCAGGGAGACCCACCCTGGGGCTGATCTTTAGATTCCAATGAGATTACAACGACTATCTACAACTGGAGTGAGCTTGAATTCAATTTCCAGATGCTGGTACATGCTCTGTAGTGAGCAGGGAGACTGCCAAAGGTTTCCAGAATGCAGGTGTGTGCTGGGAATCAATTACTGATTCATGACAGTGATCATGAGGTGGTTGGTGGCTGTGGTTTGCTGTCCGGGGGGGGGGGGGGGGGTTGCCGGGAACCAATTCTAAATTCTGGACGACAATTATGGAGAGAATGGTGGCTGTGAATTGTTTTCCACGACTCCAACTGAAGTTGTGGATCGACTGGGTGGAGGATGGAGGGAGACGGGCTGGAAATTTTGAGAGGAGGGGGGGGGGTTAGAGGGGATGTGGTAGTTGATGTTGGGTTGTAGGGGGTGGTTGTGGCTCCACATGGGGTTAGTAGCTATTTTTTGGCTTATTGGGGACCACCTGAGCAGGGAGAGGGGGTTGTGGGAGTGGGTCTGGATTTGGGAAACTTGGTTATGGGATGGAGTGGGAGAGATGGAAACAAGGAGAAATGGGGCTCAGTTTGCCTGATAATTTGGCTCTGCATGAGAAAGATTAGGGGCTTAATGGGGGGAGTGGAGAGAATGAAAGGTGGGGAGGATTTTCAGAAAAGAGACCTATAATTAAGGGGAGTGGGGTAGTGGAGGGAGTTGGGAGGTATTATGGATTGGTGGAGGTGGTTGCCGGCTGGTGGAGGCCGCTGATGGTGGTGGAGGCCGCTGGTGGTGGTCGCCGAAGATGTTTTCCGGCAATCGCCAGATAATGCAAAATGATGGGAAATGGAAGGGAAGTGGTGGTAGACCATCAGAGGAGTCCAGAAACGTTCTCCGGTGATCGTCAGAGATGTACACAAGGGAATAAGGGGGCTGTTTTTGGGGAATTTGAGGAATGGAGAGGGAGGGAGGGGTTGTTGTAGCCGACTGCAGGGAGTTAGACTCCCGTGTGAGTATCCAACAATGGTTTTGGGAGGGGAGATGAAGGTCGACTGTTGGAGTGGGGGATGAAGGTGGTGGCCAACAACTTGGTGGAGGAGTGAGGGGGGGGGGGAGGTGGTGGGTGGCAAGGTGGTGGTGGGGATCCATGGCTTCGCACCCGGGCCGCGGTTCGACACTGAAATGACCAAATGATGGCTTCTATGCTCTAATTCTTCAATACCCAAAATGAGAGCCCCCACCCTCAATTTATAGAATCTTGGGGGGATTGGTCGATCGTCCCGAGTCCTGACTCAAATATAAATTAAAATACAACTTAAAACGAAAAATGAAAAGAACAAGCAATGCTACGATCGTCGATCCACATAAGATGAACGGTTCCGATTCCCTATCATGGACGCTCTTAGAGATATATTTAGGACCTGTTTGGGAGAGCGGTGGCATTAGGAAAAGGAGTGGTGGCAAAAGGAGAGTAGGAAAATGGGCTTTTGGAAAATGTCTATTGCAAATGAAGATATGTTTGGGTTACCTTTTGCAGAACTTTTCAGAAAGCAGAAGCACTTTATAAACTGTTTAACAAATCTCCGCTGCGGTGATTTTTATAGTAAAATGTTTAAATATTTGATGTAACTTAAAAACCTAAGAACAATAACTAAATTCAAATTTTTATAACATAAATACATACAAAACAAAAATATAACTGCATGAAAATGTTTTTGCTTGGGATCAAAAATGCATCTGGCAACTGGGAGAAACTATTTGAATCAAAACTAAACACAGTTGGTTTAAAAAGCAACCATTTTCACTATTTTTAGATTAAAAAAACTAATTATCTGGGATCAAAAACTAGTTAATCATAGTTTAACTATCTGAGATCAAAATTTAACTACAAGCTTATCAAATTTAAACACAAATGGAGAAACTATTTGGATCCGAGAGAAATAATCATCCCTTTTAAATGGATTCTGGAGCTAAGCTTAAAAAATATCTCAAAAAGAAGAAATGAAACCTAGATCAAAACAAAAAAGAGAGTCTGGAGCTCATTGGGCCATCACAAAAATGGGAATCTAGAGCTAATCGGGCTTGCAAATAGTCAAAAAAACCTCTGTCACAAAACACAACAACACTCAAGCCTTTATGACATCATATTGCGGTCTGCTATATGGAATCAAGCTAAGCAAAAAAAGCATGGATGAGAATTGGATCAAAAATTGGGATTAGGAGATGGGATGTGAGCTTTTTGGCATAATAAAAACAAACTGGAAATGAGGCTTTGACCACAAAAATTCATCTAGCAAGCAGGGATGGAGAGCCTAGCCGACAGGGATGGAGTCAAAACAAATGGGATTATGAAGAGAACAACTTGTAGACAAGGATGGAGAACCTCGGAATCGACGATCAATGCAGGCAGGGATGGAGTCAACAATGTCCCGGACGAGATCGACCGGCGATGGATTGGGAAGAAGATGTGGCGAGGGAGATGGGGGTCAGATCTGCAATGAAGAGAACCAGATCTCCGAGAAGGAGAGCCATATCTGCACAAGAACGAGGATCATACCTGTAGATACAAGATCACGATGGAGAACGAGATGCAATGTTGTGGGCAAAATCGGGAGCAAAGTATGGTTGAACAATCATGAATGAAGATCTAAGAGCCCATCGGATTGAACGAATATCGCAAGTGGCTTATCGAGCGCGGCAGGAAGGTGGTAAAATTATGCAACCCGTGTCACGTCGTTTTTATTAATTTATCGCACATGTCTTTTATTGTTGTAGCGCACGTTTTCGCGCAATTTTGGTTTGGCGCGTTGGTGTGACCGACCAACGTGACCCTAAATGCATAGCTCCTGTATATTAGGAGATAAGTTAATTAGGGCAAGCAAATTTTAATTAACTTAATTTTTTGGTAGCGTCACCTTTGCCTATAGCCGCCCGCCCGCCTTTGAAATTCCCCTTCACTATGCCTTTTATTAGCTGCCAATTAGAATCTCCTATGTTGATAACTGCCAATAGCCAAACCCCTCAAACCCTAATCCCTCCTATTAAATAACCCCCCCCCCCCCCCACTCATTCCTGCGGAGGACTGGAATTGAACTGACGAACCGATTTTTGGTTTCGTCGGTTCTCATCCAGCGCCGCCCCACCTTGCCTGAAGCCCGACTCCCCTTCTCCTGGCCTTTTCCTCCTCGTCGAGCTCCGGCGCCGCTCTTGGAGCCCCTCCACGGCTCCGTCGACTACTGCCCGACGCCACTCCTCTCGTTTTCCCTCCTGGTTCTCCTCCTCCGACGAAGCCACCTTCCAGAATCCTCTCCAGCCGCCGTCGAGCCCGCCTGAGTCTCTCCTGGGCACCGACGACCCCTTCTACACCGGCCGCCAGTCGTCCAGCCAGCCTTCAGGGTTTTTTCCCCTTCCCGTCGGCCTCTATCTTTGCTCCAGCATCCAGCCGACAGCCTCTTCCGGCTGTTCCAGCATGCTTCTTCCTCCTTCGTGCCTGACAGTGCATTCCAGTCGGCCTCCTACTTCCTTCCAGCACCGTATTCCTCCATTCCCGAGCTCCCAGAAGACCTCCAGCACCGGGCCAGCCCTTCAACATCTCCCCTTTGCTCCACAACCATTCCTTCTTGGAAATTGGATGCACAGCCACTACGACACCCTACTCTTGGTATACCTCCCTACCTCATTGCTCCTCCACAGTCTTTATTTTGTGTTTTAATATTTAAATGGAAAGTTAATTAATTAGAGCTTGTCTGATTAATCGCATTTCCTAATTATCGTTATTCTCCAACACGTGAATGCCGCCATACTATTTCGTGCTTGTGGAATTGTGACTCGTAGCGTTTCTACGCATGTGCGGTAGTCCTACGTTCGCGAGCGACGCTTAGGGTCGTTTTATCGGTTTAAAATAGCCCGCAAAAATCCTTCGCGCCACATTAATTTTAAATATGTCGCAATTATTATTTTCAAAACTCCAACCCTAGGTTTATGATCACATCAGTTTGGTGTGGCTGCTGGGATATCTCACTCTTATTGTGGGATAGCCGAGCGCCGGTCGTTTTCAAATTCTAGGTTTACATTTTGTTTTCGTTTTAAAATATATATATATATGATGAGTGATTTAGACGCGTGCATTAGATCTTTGGTGAAAGATGTTGAGTGCGTCACTGCTGACGTCCAACAAAATCCGCGTAGGTGGTGCACCTCTGTTCATAACCTGGAGGTGACAACGCGCACGTATTTTGCTGCTCCTGCATACCTTCCCACTTCTCACGTAGTGGAACCCGTGATTAGGTGTCTCGTTAGTCCTCCACATCTCCTCAGTTTTCCGACGAGCCCTTTAGCTCCACCCACCCCCACTGTGACGTTCACTTTAGTCGAGGAGATTCTTCTGGAGCCCCTGCTCCTGGAAGAGAAATTTCCTCCTATTTTTATCACCCCGACTGTTGTCGTGACTCCACATGTCTCCACTATAGCACTCCCTTCAGTCGAGGATGTTCTTCCTGAGCCCCTGCTACAGGAAGAAGAACTCTCTCCTATTTTATTCACTCCGGCTGAAGTCGTGTCTCCACCTCTCTCCGTTTTAGCACCCCCTTCGATCGAGGATGTTCTTCCCGAGCCCTTGCTCCAGGAAGATGAGGTCTTCCCTCCTCATTCCTTCCTCCCGATTGACTTGGTGTGTCCACTTTCCTCCACTGACTCACATCATTCAGTCGCCGAGTTGTTTCCTGAGGCCCCACTCCAGGGAGGACTTACTAGTGATGCGTCACTCGCCACGGATGACACATCGTTGCTTTCTCTTCTCCCAGAGGATTTGGTTAGTGATGAGGCCCTCATCTTGGGTGACACAGACCCGTGCGTCTTGTGTCTTGACTTTCTTTGCCCACCACTGCCACAGACCCTTGAGTCCACAGACATTGTGTTCGGTGGTCCTTCACCTGAGGCCCGCGAGGCACAACCTTTCATCGACTTCGTATTCGACGAGCACGGCTTTAGTCCACATCACTTCTCTTTAGTTGTAGACGAGCATGTTATACCACCACCTCACTATCGTTCGAGGTTTGAAACTTCTAGGTCTACTCATCTCGAGGGAGTCGAGACCATACTTAGATTTTTTACTCCCCATCGGGACACCCGCTTCAAAGGATTTTTATGGAAAGTTTTACACGCCAAATTTGGGATCTGTTTAAAATTTTATGACTCGAGCGCAAGTTCATCGGGTGAAATCATGACTATAGACGATCCTGGTCTAGCTGACGTTCGTAAGTGTCTATCGGACGAGAGTATGCTGCGTTATGAGTTACTGATTCCACGGGATGTTTCCACTTGCTTCATGTTCTCCCTACTGCCACATATTTTCCCCGCACACTGCCCCTGTCATCCTCTGAAAGCTCTAATAATTACTGTTTATTTAAATATTTGACATGAAATTTTGACTAATGGATTGCGAGCTTTTGGGTGAAAGGTTCCTTGCAGGTTTTGGGTCACAACCAGGACATCAACACGACAGTATGCAATATCCCTTCGATCGACGCGCGGTCTCTCTACTTGCAGGTTACATCGAGTCTCGTCGGGGTCGAGCTCTTTCAACCCCGGGAGAATTGATGCAACCCGTGTCACATTGTTTTTATTAATTTTATCGCACATGTCTTTTATTGTTGTAGTGCACGTTTTCGCGCAATTTTGGTTTGGCGCGTTGGTGTGACCGACCAACGTGACCCTAAATGCATAGGTCCGGTATATTAGGAGATAGGTTAATTAGGGCAAGCAAGTTTTAATTAACTATTTTTTGGTAGCATCACCTTTGCCTATAGCCGCCCGCCCGCCTTTGAAATTCCCCTTCACTATGCCTTTTATTAGCGGTCAATTAGAATCTCCTATGTTGATAGCTGCCAATAGCCAAACCCCTCTAACCCTAATCCGTCTTATTAAATAACCCCCCCCCCCCCCACTCATTCCTGCGGAGGACTGGAATTGAACTGACGAACCGATTTTTTGGTTTCGTCGGTTCTCATCCAGCGCCGCCCCACCTTGCCTGAAGCCCGACGCCCCGTCTCCTGGCCTTTTCCTCCTCGTCGAGCTCCGGCGCCGCTCTTGGAGCACCTCCACGGCTCCGTCGACTACTGCCCGACGCCACTCCGCTCGTTCTCCCTCCTGGTTCTCCTCCGACGACGAAGCCACCTTCCAGAATCCTCTCCAGCCGCCGTCGAGCCCGCCTGAGCCTCTCCTGGGCTCCGACGACCCCTTCTACACCGGCCGCCAGTCGTCCAGCCAGCCTTCAGGGTTTTTTCCCCTTCCCATCGGCCTCTCTCTTTGCTCCAGCATCCAGCCGATACCCTCTTCCGGCTGTTCCAGCAAGCTTCTTCCTCCTTCGTGCCTGACAGTGCATTCCAGTCGGCCTCCTACTTCCTTCCAGCACCGTATTCCTCCATTCACGATCTCCCAGAAGACCTCCAGCACCGGGCCAGCCCTTCAACATCTCCCCTTTGCTCCACAACCATTCCTTCTTGGAAATTGGATGCACAGCCACTACGACACCCTACTCTTGGTATACCTCCCTACCTCATTGCTCCTCCACAGTCTTTATTTTGTGTTTTAATATTTAAATGGAAAGTTAATTAATTAGAGCTTGCCTGATTAATCGCATTTCCTAATTATCGTTATTCTCCAACACGTGAATGCCGCCATTCTATTTCGTGCTTGTGGAATTGTGACTCGTAGCGTTTCTGCGCACGTGCGGTAGTCCTACGTTCGCGAGCGACGCTTAGGGTCGTTTTATCGGTTTAAAATAGCCCGCAGAAATCCTTCGCCCCACATTAATTTTAAATGTCGCAATTATTATTTTCAAAACTCCAACCCTAGGTTTAGGATCACATCATAAAAGGAGCGCAAGAATGTCTTTCTAAAAGGCAGTAAAATGCCTTTTCAAGCATCTCTTTTTTCCACTGATAGCAAAAACAAACAGATGAAATCCTGCGGTGGCGTTTTCCAGTAAACGGAAAGGAGGTAAAATGCCCTCCCAACGGGGCCTTAGAGAGAGTTCCTAAAATATAATATTTGTTTACTCATACTTCAAGTCCTTGGGAAGGTGGGAGGTATTTCTACAATAGGAATCCTTGTCGCAAATTGATCTCAACAAGACATCGTGACAGAACTACTCGACAAAGATTTCTCAATAGAAGTATTAAACCTCAATTTCCCAACAGAAGTATTCGATAGACATTTCCCGACATAATAGCTTAGTAGAGACTTCCATGATAGAGTTTTACTTTTTTGAGACTTTTTGAAGGGACTTCTAGTCAAGGACTACTCAACAGAAAGGATCTTAACAGGGATATTGAGCATGATTTATCAATAGTGCGTACTTTAATGAGATTGCTGCTTGAAAAAGTCAATCATGTTGAAGTTGATCGCGTCGTCGTCCATGTCAGACCTTCTCTTGGGAAGAACTCAACCTAAATTTTTGGTTACGATCATCATGCATGTGCTTATCGGTTTCAGTCCTCCTCGTGTGGGTAATTTGACATCAAGTTCTGATTGAAATCTTCAATCATATCGAGCACTGCTTCTCTAGAAGACCATGCCTGTGATTTTTTGTCATTGTTGTCTTCTTTATGGCTTTTGGTATCTCTTCACTTGTTTGTCAATTATGTTGTATAGCTGACGTGTATTTGGTTTGGGGTCTGGAGACTCGGTCTCTGCTATGGAATGCAACAATTTCTCTCTTGTTGAGTGTCACACCAATATATGCGAGTTTGATTGGAGTTATAATGAAGATCTCATTTTGTAGGTTTCTTTATTTGTACTCCTTGTTGACTCACTGTGGGTCTCTTAAGAATCTTCAATAAGGGATGTATAGAGGTTGTGGATGAGGTTTTGATTCTCGATAAGTGTGTTTTCGCCAAGACAAACTTTCCCTCTAGATCCACTTCATCATATTTATCTAGTTATCCTCCCTCTCTTTTTGAGTTTGCAAACATTAGACAAGAAGGAAAAGGAACTTTGACCCCATATAGGGGCATTGAGTTCTTGCTTGAGATGTGAACTTCAACCCCTCCTTCTAAAAGTGATTAGTATTAAGTCTCCCATCGTGTACACATGTTTCATTACTATGGTCGCTCAAGCAACTTGTCATAGACGTCCGCATTTGGCTTTGTCCATCCTTATGCGAGTTCCTTACTCAATTCACTTATGCAATACGGTTCAGTGTGTGTCTCTACTAACAACTCTCTAGCTTCAAACATCTTCCTACTTATTATGTTTGTTTGACTGTTATTGTCACTCGCAACATAGAACCCTTTTGCAGGTAGCTGCGGATCAGCTTCTGAAGAGCTTATTCCATTGCAAAGGTTCGTCGATCATAGTTGTCAACATAATCCTACACCACATCTAGAGTTACGTCCTCTTCCTAATAAACTTTTATAGTGGTTTGACTTTCTAACCTCTCAACCTATCCCTGTAGAGGCCTTTTAAGAAGTGTTAACACTGATTTTCATATCTATTATAAGGCCAATTCTCATTGCGGTGAAAATCGCTTTTCCCACGATCTTGTGTCGATCACTCTGTCACACTTTTGCCGAACTTGGTCTTGCATCCTGACAATGATGCAATTAGCACATTTTCACTTCTAGCAAACTGCAAAAGCATCCACATCTTCATTTGAATTAGAAGAGTTTAATTGAGACATTCGCAGTTGTTGTTCGAGTTTTGTTGTTGACCTTCTCTCGGCATGTCACTGACGAAGTCTGTCCATGACACCTTTTTTGGATGTAGAATTGAATTCTTCCTTGGTCTCTTAATATATCATGCATGCTTGAGTTGCACGATGTGGAGATTCAAACCCGCATATATGCGTCAATACGACAAACCGCCCCAATGACCCCAACAACTGTGTTGTTGGTTGCCTTTATTGTGTTGGTTCCCATCATGCTTCAAGCACATTGGATCTCTAATATCACATGAGGCAATGAAGAAATGCCAGTCACTGAAAATCACTAATCTAGTAACCCAGACTCATGAATTAGGTTAGTAATCATAGTCGTCACTCACAAACAAATACACCGAAGTTTGAGTTTCAAAAGATTCATTTATTCACTATTATATTTAGGCATTGATAAATACTCATATTAACTACTATAAAATAAATAATGTGGCGTGTAATTACTACCAAGTCTAATAAAGAGATATTCAGCGTGAGTTCCTAAAAATAGAATATTAATTGACATAATTTTGGATTCCCTGAAAATTAGGAAAGTATCTTGGCACCTGATACTCATAGGAATTCTTGTTGAGAGTTTGCAATATTACTGTTCAACGGAGAACTCCTGGCAGAATGTTTCAACAAAGATTTTTCTACAGACGTTTGTGATTTAGAAGAGACTTCACAACAAGAACTCCTTAGCATAAGGCATCTTGGAAGGATATTGGGCATTAATCCTCGACAACAGGCCCCAAAACAGGGTTGCTACATAATGACATATTTCATTCTGAAGTTTCATATATCTTCTCATGCGGTGAGGAAATGCCAAGTACTATGAAATAGCATCCCCTACACGAATTATGTTAGAAACTCTAACTGACACTCATAAAGAACCAAATTTTAAGTCTGAGATTCAAAAGGTTCTTTTATTGATGTGTTTGAGTGTTTATACTACATGATGAACTCAAAAAAGTAGCTTATTAATTCCAATCTAACAAATACAGTAATGAATAATTATAATTCTATTTGAGAGATTTAAAAATAAAATATCGATGGACACACATTTTGAATCCTTAGGAAGGGGGATTCAACAAGACTTTGAGGTAAAACTACTCGGTAGACGATAACTATCCGACACAAATTTCTCAGTAATTTATTTAGGAGAGTTTTTGATATGCATGTGCACTACAATAACCAATTAGTATGTTTGTCTACAATTAGTTTAATATTGTCCGCGACATATGATATCTTGTACCCCTAATATATAAAGAGGGATTGGGGATCCTTTCCATTTTGAACCAAATGTAAAGGATCAATTTCATGGTCAAGGTACATTTTTCAATCATCCTATGAGTCAAGTAATCTCATTTTTTATTTTTCAAATATATACAAAATTCTCTTACCATTAGTTAACTAAGGATTTTATTTTGACCATGAAATGGACCCCCTCAATTTGATCACGCATGGAGATGATCTTTATCCATAAAGAGAAGCAGGGCTAGTTATATGGTCATCTTTTGAGTTTGGTCAAGAATCTCTCTTTGGAGAGGACCATGAGAGAACTAGCCTTGGGAGCTTGGGCACGAGTATACCTCATGATTGTATGTATCATATTAATGCAGTACATTTTAGGTGCATGCCAACTTGGTCTGACCTGCTGCCTTCCACGCACCTAACCCTAGGTCGAGGAAATTCCATGATCAATCATTCTTCGGCACCTCATGTTCCCATCCGCCTATGATCGATCCATTCTCCTTCTGATTCCATCAATTGTTAGCTTCCTCCTTCGACTCGAGGAAATCATCATCAAGGCCTTAACATTTTTCCAACTTCCTCCCCGCACCCGCGTTTTCGTGGTCCTGCTTCCACATCGACACTTTTTGAATCATGTGACTGTGATTGCAGATGAAAACTCTGGTCGGACTTCCCCGGGGCCCTTTAAAGTGGACGATCCAAAGCACTGCCCAATCAATACTCACAAAAGATGAATACTGACATCATGTTGTAACATGTCAACGTAGTTTTGTAACAATTCAAAACTAAAGTACACAACGAAAATAAATTACTGAAACTAAGGTTAACTAAAACTTAAAATTAGTCTGTTGCATATGAGTTCATATATAATTGATACGTCAAACTAAAATGAAATACAACTAAAATATAGAAATTCTCGGAAGCTTATTCCAAACGAATCTTCCGATTTGTGACTCATGTAAAGAAATGTTCAAACAGGGTCAGTCCATCTGGTGCGTAAGAAAATCTCTTTCTCTTAGTGACACTAAAATAAGTTAAAGAGAATATGCATGCATGACTTGAAATAATATTTTATGATACAAAAAGTCCATTATAGTTCTATCATCTGTGCATGCTTTTCTATAGAAGTACTTTTCGAACATAAATGTCTTTTCTATGATTTGATCTTATACTAATTTTTTTCTAAATTTAGAATCATCAAAGTGTAGGGATTCAGGTTCCGACTTTGTATTTCCTTTCTTCTTATTCTTAGTGGTGTAAATTCTTAAACACATTCTAGATATTTGAGTCTCTAATGGTGAACGTAAGTGCTCTAGTGTGTCTCGGTGACAGACATGGACTCACTTCTAATAAACTTTCTGATGGGGGACCATCGGCCCGTAACAAGGCGGGGCCCACTTTCGTATATTCTCGCCGGAAGACTTGAGCGGAGGGACGATCCGACCCCGCGGATGCGTCCGGATGCGTGCCGCGAATCTTTTTGATATATAACTTTGTTATTTTTACTTTCATTTGCTTATGTTTGGCACGAGGACTCGTCGGCCAATCATAGCCGTCGAATCCGGGTTGCCCTAATGTTAGAATATTATAAATAGGAGTGTTAGAGGCTTGGAGAGACTCATTGCTGGTTTTGGAGAAGAGATTCCCGGACCTCCGCGATCACGCCACGGTGCCGACGCCGTGGAGCCCTAGGTGTTGACTCCTAGCGGTGGAACTTCATCCCCAAGGTACTACCCATCCATAACCTTCTTTTTCCCCCTCCGAAACCCTCATCCGCAACCCCTATAGCCCCCAAATCCCAACCCTACCGCTGTCCAGAAACCCAGGAATTACTGTTCACCCGTACTGTTCACCGCCGGAACTGTTCATGCGCACTGTTCATCGCTGGTACTGTTCATCCCGCCGTTACTGTTCACCCGCCCCCTCATTTCTTCTCCCCTTCGTGGATCCACTTCCAACCGCCCCGAAAACCCTAGATCTACTTTGATCTAGCGCTACCCTTCACCGATCTACCCTCCACTTACATATTTCCCCTCCGTAACCCGGATCCGTCATAATATTACCGGATCTACCCGTTTCCAACCCTCCGCACCCATCTTCCACCGTGGACAACCACCGTTTCGATTCACCAACCCGGATCTATTCCCGAAACCGCCGGATCTCTCCCGCCTCGGACATCCCTTATGTTTGTGAGTTGTTTGTTGTATGGATTTCTAGTTCTCAGTTTTGATTATTGTTTGAGATAGTTTGTGCTTGCATAAAATATTTTGTTGTGGAATTTTGCCCGTGAAAGTGTTGATTGCAGGAAGGAACTATTCGCAGCGCGCTTAATTTGGCCCTCCGCTTGGAGGAAAGCCTTGCTTAATTGCCCTAAAAGAATCATTGTTGCCTAATTTAATTATGTGTGGTTGTGAATCATTGTTTGAAATAATTGCCTAACGGGTTTTGTGCATCTCATCATAGCATCCACGTGTCCACTCACTAGAGTCAACCTAGGTTGCATAATAGATAGCCTACCCTACATCAATTGGTATCAGAGCCTAGGTTAGGCTATTTGCATGCTTTGTAGTGGTAGGTCATATAGAGTCTTTAGCTTCATCCATGACTAATTATCGTTGTCGTTCCTCTCCTCTCTTGAGACATTCTGAGTCTGCCTATACCCAATCTCATAGAGCGACTTCAGAGAAATCCTCACGTTATCATGATGATTATTATCGTCTGCGGCACACCACTTCTCGAGATCGTGTCGACCCACCGACACAACCTCACCACGCCAGAGACGATCAGTATGATGATTGTCGTCGTTCATATCCTTACACGCAAGCGGATCGTGTTGATCCTTCGACTCGACCCGATTACCTTGTGGATGACTATTATGAGGATCGTCACTTTGAGAGAAATCTTGAGAGTCAGTTTCGTATAGTTTCCCCTTCCTTTGACGGCTCATCGAGTCCCGAGTCTTTCAGTTATTGGCTTGTGGACATTGAGTATTATCTTGATTATTTTGAGTTATTCGGTGAGCGTCGCGTTAAGTTTGCGAAACTTAAACTTTTAGATCAGGCGAGAGCATATTGGGCTAGCGTTGAGAGGACCCGCGAGCGAAACCGTCTTTGTCGCATCACTAGTTGGGTGGACATGAAGCGTACATTGTGTCAGAGGTACCTGCCTTCATCATATCGGAGTCGCTTGCTCGACCAATTATTTTTCCTCCAGCAAGAATCTATGTCTGTCGCTAATTACAGGGATTGCTTTGATGAGTTAGTTGTGAGGAGCGATATCCGAGAGGATTCAGCCATGACCACTTGCAGATTTCGGTCTGGGCTTCGATCTGACATCCGTACTAAGGTGGGTTATCATAGCTCGAAGTCCCTGGAGCAGACGTATCAGCTTGCCCTTCACTACGAACAATCTTTGAGATCCGCCAGAGCTGGTCGGTTGGACCCTCACCTTGGCCTCCGCAGTACGAGTCCTCATATTGAGGTCACCATGACGTCTACCACTGTCATGTTACCCACGACGGAAGTGGTACCTGATACGGATTGCTCTCACCCCAGCGAGATGCTTATCCCAGTGAGTGACCTATCTCTTGTCTCTGACCCGTCTCCCGCGACCCCGAGTGAGAGTGAGCCTGAGCGATCTATTGAGTCTGCAGTATTGTGTGACTTGTGTCTCTCACCCACATCTCTTCTTTTGTCATGTACCGGGTTAGTTAACACCCTCACCGTAGACCCAATTCTTGACACTACACCCACAGACCCATTCTTGAGTGTAGGTCTATGTTGCTCTCCCGTTGTCATTGCCCCGAGTCACATCACGACCGAGAGCCCAGAGCTTGATGTTGATCTCACAGTGACTATGCCACTCATTCAAGGGAACACGACCCCTTACGATGGTACTCACATGGAGGACCTTGACCTTAGTGACGAGCCCCCTGTTGAGCCTCCTGATGATCCGCCACATCTTGGTAAGGTTGAGACTCAGGTGAGCCACTCAGGTATGACGCCTCTTTCATTATCATTTCTGACCTTGCCAATGAAAAGGGACCTTGAGTGGAGCATGACATATGTAGGGCCTACCTTGAGTCCACTTGAGTATACTCATATTGGGAGGACCTATCTTATGATGCCTCACACTCTGGATGAGTTTTGGGACACGCCACCCGCTGAGCCACCAGATGAGTTCTTTCTTGTCTGGGACGCTCACCATATTTTAGAGTCACGAGTTCTAGTCAGTGCACACGATTTTCACTCAGGTGGTCGTCTCCTTCATGATGACTTTTCTTACACACCTCCTGGGGACCCCCCTGATACGCTACGTTTCCCGAGACACATTTGGCTCTTTACGAGCACGTATTTGAGTATAGTTGTCTCTCACGGTCATCTGAGCGCTCGTCACACACAGGATGAGTTTGTCTATACTCCACCGAAAGAACCTCCTGATAGGCCACCACATTTGAGAGACATCTCAGGAATTATTGGATTTTCCTATAAGGAGTGTACTGTGTCTGTCATGTTGTCTTTGCATCATTTGCATTACCTGCATGAGTCTGCTGAGTCTTTTGCACGTCACTTGCATGAGTTACATGAGTCAGTCCGTCGGCAAATTATTTCAAGTAATGACAGCTATAAAACCCATGCAGATTTAAGCAGGCGAGAACAGGTTTTCCACGAAGGTGAGCAAGTAATGGTCCGAATCCGGGCGGAAAGGCTCCCACCAGGGCCTGCCAAAAAATTAAGCGCTAAGCGAATCGGTCCCTACTCGATCATTAGGCGGATCGGGACAAATGCCTACGAACTTAATATCCCCGCAAGTATGGGCATCCATCCGGTATTCAATATTGAGGACTTGACTCCGTATTATGAACCTCGTGAATATTCGGACCCGAGTCGGAATGATCACCACCCTTCCACCCCGCCACCAGCGACAGCTTCGGCCCACTCGCCTCCACCTCTGACCTTGTCTCCTCCTACCCGCACCCTTGGGAGTCCATCATCTATGGTGACACCGCATGCACCGCTGATCGTACCGGGATCCATTTCACGAGCGCAGTCTACTGAGAGTATTACAGATATCATCACCCATGAGTACGTCCCTTCCACCACGGGACTGTCATGCCGCTACTTGGTTCGTTGGCGAGGCCGCTCGGCCTCTGATGACACATGGATTCTACCTACAGAGTTGGACCGACTCGCCCCTGGGCTTCGACGACAGTATGATTCTCTCCATTCATCGGAGATGAATTCTTTTCAGTCGGGGGGAGTTGATGGGGGACCATCGGCCCGTAACAAGGCGGGGCCCACTTTCGTATATTCTCGCCGGAAGACTTGAGCGGAGGGACGATCCGACCCCGCGGATGCGTCCGGATGCGTGCCGCGAATCTTTTTGATATATAACTTTGTTATTTTTACTTTCATTTGCTTATGTTTGGCACGAGGACTCGTCGGCCAATCATAGCCGTCGAATCCGGGTTGCCCTAATGTTAGAATATTATAAATAGAGTGTTAGAGGCTTGGAGAGACTCATTGCTGGTTTTGGAGAAGAGATTCCCGGACCTCCGCGATCACGCCACGGTGCCGACGCCGTGGAGCCCTAGGTGTTGACTCCTAGCGGTGGAACTTCATCCCCAAGGTACTACCCATCCATAACCTTCTTTTTCCCCCTCCGAAACCCTCATCCGCAACCCCTATAGCCCCCAAATCCCAACCCTACCGCTGTCCAGAAACCCAGGAATTACTGTTCACCCGTACTGTTCACCGCCGGAACTGTTCATGCGCACTGTTCATCCGCTGGTACTGTTCATCCCGCCGTTACTGTTCACCCGCCCCCTCATTTCTTCTCCCCTTCGTGGATCCACTTCCAACCGCCCCGAAAACCCTAGATCTACTTTGATCTAGCGCTACCCTTCACCGATCTACCCTCCACTTACATATTTCCCCTCCGTAACCCGGATCCGTCATAATATTACCGGATCTACCCGTTTCCAACCCTCCGCACCCATCTTCCACCGTGGACAACCACCGTTTCGATTCACCAACCCGGATCTATTCCCGAAACCGCCGGATCTCTCCCGCCTCGGACATCCCTTATGTTTGTGAGTTGTTTGTTGTATGGATTTCTAGTTCTCAGTTTTGATTATTGTTTGAGATAGTTTGTGCTTGCATAAAATATTTTGTTGTGGAATTTTGCCCGTGAAAGTGTTGATTGCAGGAAGGAACTATTCGCAGCGCGCTTAATTTGGCCCTCCGCTTGGAGGAAAGCCTTGCTTAATTGCCCTAAAAGAATCATTGTTGCCTAATTTAATTATGTGTGGTTGTGAATCATTGTTTGAAATAATTGCCTAACGAGTTTTGTGCATCTCATCATAGCATCCACGTGTCCACTCACTAGAGTCAACCTAGGTTGCATAATAGATAGCCTACCCTACATCACTTTCATAAGGTATCAGCTTTCCCATTTGAGGCTCATTGGTCTACTACGCCCTATGAGTATGATAGCGTGCGTCTATCAATCACGAGTGTAAACACTCGATTGTGTCCTCTATTATTCTTCATATAGTAATCGACATGGTCAACATACATCCATGTAAGGTCATTATTCTTAAATTAAGTGTTCTCTTATCTTTTATCTTCAACATAAAGGAGCATCAACATACAACCATTATTCTTAAATTACTGTTGCAGTCGAAGCCAGGGGAAGGGAAACTCTCCTGCGTGCGCTCCCACTAAAGGAAGGAGCAACGACTGTGTTCTAATCGACGGAAGAAGAAGGCCCTAGTTTGCGGTTCCAAATCCCTTAAGTGAGAATCGCCAGTTACGGTAGAAATGATGGAAGGGTCGAAGGGAGGCGTGAAGGGAACTAAAGGCATGGTTTCTCTTTATATATAAGGTAAATAAAATTAAGTTACCTTATAATTACAAGTATGCCATTCATTATCCACTAGGATATTATTATATCATGAAAAAAAGTTTGCGTGAACTTCTTAACTCATGACGAAATAAGTTGTAAAATATCCTAATAATCAACTAGTTAAACTATGAAATTAAGGGGGACAAGGCATATAAACCTTGATCGGATGGCGACGCCGACAATATTAATCATGATTGGAATCCAAAATTAACATTATGAACTAATAAATTTTTGGATGTTACAGATGCGCGCTTTGTTAGCCTATAACAAGGCCCAACTCTACTCTGATCTTGCTCACCTTCGGCTGCTAGCTCATGCCCCAGCATCGCCATAACCAACACTACTTATGGTCGTCTGGGGTTCTGCCCTTCCGACACCAACGATTGCTTCTCATCACTATTTTTCAACGACTTCTACGCACATATTTCTGAAACTACTAATGTCCATTTTCCGAGTCATTTCTCGTGATGCGCTCTGCAACCCATGACCCTCCCATGGTAAATGCCCTTGATGTGCTACATGACTGAGCATATAGACGAGGTGGAGCGTTCTTTTGTTATTCTGCCCCCTACATGGATGTGGTGGAATCCTCCTTAATTGACATCCTCCAGATCTTTTGGCATGGACTCTAAGTTGCCAATAAAGCTCCCCCATCCACGACCACCAATTATGTGGTCATCAATCTAACAGACTTGGTAGCTCGTCTGATCCTTATGCGAGATCTCGCTCTCAGTTGATTCCCCTGTACATGGCATCCCAACGGATTAAGATGCCCCTTCGACGATTCTGACCTGCTCGGCTAGATCACATTCGTTGAGCAATCATTTGAGATATAGCTCACTCCGGAAGCCAACAAGGTTACCTTTGTGATGATTTACATGAGAGGTCCTACCCTTCATTGGACTTGTTGGTTTTGTCAGTCAACGTCGAACATGACGCGAGCCACACTCAAGGAGGAACGCATCATGCGCTATGATGTGTGTTACCCGGGAACACCTTCAAGCGTCTTTGCGTTGTTTAGCATGTCGACTCGGTAAAAGCTTATGTCGACGATTTTGTATAGCTGACACACCATGTTTTAGGCTTATGGATGACCCATTACCTCGAGCACTTCATGCATGACTTGCTGCCACACATTCACTCCCGCTTGCACACTCTGAACCCGCTCATGCTCACTGTGACCATCTAGTATGCCCTCTTTGTGAAAGAGAAATATTCCATGACAACAGGGGTCCCTAATCATTATAACATTTCGTCCTCCCCGTTGCGATCGCACGTTGACACATCCAAATAGGTAAATGCCGTTTCTCTACCACCATATGAGGCTACCCCTCCACCGGCCTAATTGGCACCTCCTCTCCAACATGCTCCTCCAGTTCCACCACCAAAACTGAATCCTCAAACACAGCGCATCTCCCATCACTATTACATGGACCTCCCCTGCCAAGGCCTTTGTTGCCGCTACAAACATCCATACTCCTCATTCTCAAATGTCCCCATAAAGAGTTGCACTTGATACTCATTACATAAGATGATGACATTACAATTGCTAACTTTGAAGCCCTGGAGCTCGAGGACATCATCGATGTTACTCATCAACCTTGAGGAAAATGTCGATTTTGAAGAGTGGAGTGTTGTTACGTATGTGCAATACAGTAACCAACTAATATAATGTTTATAATTGGTTAATTCATATGTGCGACACATGGTATTTTATACCCCTACAATATAAAAGGGGAGTAGGGCTAGTTATATGGTCATCTTTTCAGTTTTGGTCTATGATCTCTTTAGAAATGACTCATTGGGCGAACCAGCTCCCGGGAGTGATTATACCTTGCGATTGTATTTCTAAGCGTCCCGACATGGGTTATTAGAATTTTGACTTGGCCAATTAACAACAAAGAGTTAGGTCAGGTTTAGCAAGCCTACTAGTTCCACAATGAAATTAAGCACGACAAGCCTTATCACTTTTTATAACACCCAGGCCAAACAATATGAACTCCTTTTCGAAAGTTGCATAGCAATGAAAACGTAAAAGACTATCAGGAGAGAGAGATTTTAATCAGCCAATAAAGAACATTCGACATGCCCTAATATCATCTCTGCTTCTTTCTTAGCAATCGGTATATCACACGTAAGCACCCATGAATAGAATGGATTTACCTAGCTCATAGGTCTCCTGTTGGGTAGCTATGCTAAGAGCATAACATTGGCTTGGGCATCTAAAAAAAGTCAAGCCAAGCCCGAGTCCATGTCTTTGTATGGAAGCCCATATTGCTTGAAGCAAGAACAGTCTCAGTCTAGTCTTTTTCAAGACCTCAAACTTTACCGTTCTTGGACAGAATATCACTACTATAGTTAAAGAAAGAGGATACTGAGATTCCAACTACCTTTACTCTAAAGAGGAGAAAGAATTAAGAAAACTCATTGTCCTTGCGCAATACATTTTGGGTGCGTGCCAGTTTTACTTGGACAAAACTTCTCGAAGGGGCTTGTTAACAAGGAATCCTCGACAACAAGGATCTCGACGTGGATATTGGATCCAATCCTTAACAATGAGTTCTTCAACTGGGTTACTACGTGATGGCATCACTCATTCTTCACCTGCATTGTTACTTGCCGTAAGAATGGGTAGATGAGTATAGTCTATTAAAATAATAAAGCTATCTCCCTCTTGGTTTTTTCGTTTCTTTTTAAAGGTGTATTGTAATTTGTAAGATTATGGACAAGAGAACTTGGGCATACTTTTACCCTAGAGTCTCGAGGCATGATGGCATTAGAATTGAAATCAGGTCGTACCAATGCATGCAACTCCTACAGAAGTGAGTACACCACCTTCCCCCCTATGTTGCTGAGAAAATTTTTTCCCTTGACTATAGTAAATATCAATAACAAATAATGGATGTACTTCTCATGTAGAAAATAATATAGTTCTCACTAAAACTATTGAGTCGCTGATTGCAACTGTTCACTTTACTATTAGTACAAAATATTCCATATTTTATATTACAATTTTACTTTCACATGCTTTATTAAGAGCTTCTCATCTTCTTTTCATCGCCGGCGCACCTAATTTTGACATTCTTAATGCTAACTTAACTCTCTTCTTTGTTTTCTTGCAACTGATCTTTTAATTGTTCATTTTTTATTTCTTTGAGATGCTGTTTCTTGATTGTCTTCTTGCATCATAAAGCTTTTCTTTTGTTTGAAATGAGCATCAAGGTGCAATATTATATATATGATTCACTTGCCCATATTTTTGTCCAACAGGTAAGTTCGAGGCAGAAAGAGACAAGTAGTACATCGGGCATGCGTGAAAGTGTTGAGACCAGTTCTCTTATACAACATAGGGCTAAGGTTTGATTAGTTTTTTATTACAATCTATTTCTACATAAGGCTGTAAAAAATAGCAAAGCAAAGTTGACATTCAGTTGAAAATTTGATGTCAGAATTGATTCAAGGCTCTTCGTATAGTTTAATGTGTCTACAACATGCCTTAATAGTAGTTCCAAGTTTCGAACTTACTAGACTGAGATGTTTACACACATTTTTTTCTATCTGCATGCGTAGAAACATAAATATTTATGCTTTGGTCAGCTCAAACTCGAAGATTTGGTTTGATTTAGCTACAAACAGGATATTATTCTTTAGTCCGCTCAAACTCGTAGATTTGATTTTTATAGAGATCCTTAGTAACTTGAACTTTATTTACTACGCTACTGCTACGACATTAATTCATAATTATATATATTTATTTACAAATTAGTTGTCTCTGAGTTTACAACAACAACACTCAAGCCTTTTTCTGAGTTTAAAGCAATTAAAAGTTTGTGAAGAAGTTTCCTTGCATCTGGATATTTCTATTATGATGTTACATCATTTACATGTAAATATTTAAAGAGCAGTATAGAATAAGTATTCTTTAGCTTATTCTATCATGGTTCTTTGCCAGGTTGTTGTCCCAAGTAGAATATTGCAAATGGAACAAGCCATAAGGAACAAGGATTTTTCATCCTTTGCACGGTTGACATGCGCAGACAGTAATCAATTTCATGCTGTTTGTTTGGATACTAGCCCCCCCATACTATACATGAATGATACGTCTCACAGGCATGATTTATTTCATAATTACATATCTTTTCATTTTATTTTGATTATATATATCCTCAATCCTTCGCATAAGAATGATTACGTACCAGGATAATAAGCATAGTGGAAAGATGGAATCGGCATGAAGGGACGCCAACGGTATGCTTGCAATATTTATTTAGAGAAATTATTTGTTGGATGTATTGGATTGTGGAGCATTATATTGAACCTAGTTATGTTTCTATTTTGCACATAGTCTTGATGTAACTAATTTTATACTTTTCATTCTTCTTTGGTATTTACTGCATATGTTGAAACCTTTTTCCACTTAAAGGGGTTATGATTTTAGATCCTGAACCTTTTTTTAACACCGTTGTTTCTCTATTCATCTTCGTTTCTAGTACATGAGCTCATCATGCTATAGTAAAGGGAGGAAAAGTAATCTAGCATTATGCAGTTGTAAAAAAATGGGCGGGGGGGGGGGGGGGGTGTGTGTTGATTTAAACGTTAAAGGCTCGGAAATGTTATTCAAATTATCTCTATGATCGGAGGCTAGACCATCGAGGATCACTGTTTTGATTTTCTTAAACCCATGTGGTATATCTTATCGCCATAGCTAGACTTATATAATGAAGATTTTCTTTCCCAAAGAAGCTTTGAATGCAGTTTTATTATGAACATACGAACGAAGCATATTTTGGGTAGGTGAAATTTTATAACACCCCACTTGCAATAAACATATATTACGGTCCACCGAGCCCCACGCCATACAACCATTACAAGTTAGATATTAAAACAAGGTATAAAAGACCTAATTACCAACACCTAACTCGTGTCTAGCTACGAGGAGGAAGGGTGTTTACCTCTTTTGGGCCCTTCTTCCCCTTTCTTGAGTCAATTTTGCTACAGGAGACATCAACTCCTGAGTCAATATGCTAACCAAAGACATCCATTCCTAAGTTCGTATGCTACTGGAGATTTCGACTCCCGAGTCCACATGCTATATGAAAGGATGATCACCCTCTTTGGGCTTTTACAACTCATGAATCCATCACAATCACAATCAAAATACCCTATTGACTTAGGTATTTCTAACGCGTATTCATAATTACAATTTGGGGATATTACCACCCATTTTGGCCATAGGTTTCCCACATTATCTCCATGCTCAAACCTCCACATGGTCAACCCGCATGAAAATCGGGCATTATAACAACGCTATGGTTGTATTCGCACCTTCGAAAAAAACGTAATACAAACGTCAAATCATTCATCACTGAATCAGGCCACGGGCTACGATTAGGCTTCACCCACAATGTCTATCCTAGAATCGAACTTGGGCATCTAATGCAAGCATGTCAGGTCGCAATCCCACGCCCCAGTGGTTTACAATGAACCGTGGCCACCCCTAATTAGAGAGACCGAGTATCACATTCACAACAAAAGCTTCGAAGAAACTAAGTAAAGCATAATCCTAAAACCGGGAAGAGTGGTGTTGTTACTTTTCTTGATTTCCTTCCCGCCATGGAACCCTTGCACAAGTGGGAGGAAAATGAAGGTGGAGGTGTGATCTATCCGCTTCCAGAGTCGGATCTTCTATCGAGCGGTTGAATCTCTTATGTAGCCTTCTTCCTCCTTGCCCTAATTCCCCCCTTCGCCCTTTCACCCTAAGAGAGAGAGAGAGAAACAACACGTTGAAATGAAAGTATTTCGGCCCTCACGAGCTAAAAGATCCAATGAAGGAATCTGAGCCATTGGATTTAGATCCACATCTTGGATTAAATTTTAAAATTTGATTTTACGCTGAACGCACAGACGGTTGTGCGCCCGATCGCCCGATCATGCGCCCGACCCCATGGTCGTGTGGAAATTCTACTATCTACAACTTTCTTCACGTATGACCAAACTGCACTAGTCGCGCGCAAAATACACGATCATCTTCAAACTTTGGAAAAATCAACGCTCTGGGGTGTGCTCTGGATTCCGCATCATAGGAGGTGCGGGATCCCGACAGCGAATATCATGGGGTGTCGCTCAAGTGGGTCCTCTTGTCGTGTCGGCGTGTCTCAGGTTTTCTAAATGTTCTTGCCGATTATTTATTTCAGCAATTTCATGACGCAAGTCTTGAAACTGGGTGCCTACAATGTCAACACGGTCTAGGACAAGTCATTGGAATTCGACTAGATACGTGTCCAAATTTGAGCTAGTTGTTTGGTCATCAGTGATGTGTGGTTCAGACATTGAAGATCTAAAAACTAATTGATGTAGGGTAGGGTGTGTGGTGCGAAACTACAATGCAATCCCAGTGGGTGGTGGGATGTTGACTCGACGACCTTAACACTTGTGTGATGCGACCATGCAAGGAATGACGACCATAATCAAAAGCTAGCAATAAACATTAAACCCACACAATTATAAATAAAGAAAAAGCAATTTTCTTTCGACCTAGCAAACAATGACTTTCTTCTGCGGGGTGGGTCAAAGTCAAGTACACGGAGAATGATTTCTTCCTGCAGATGATAAGCAAATTTAGAACAAAATTCCGCAATACTATATATCCAAGCAAATGAAAATTCACAACACCATATTTTAGCTTAGAAAACAAAGAACCATACAACGAAATAAAATTCACAAAGTACGGGGCTGCCATAGACGGAGAGGTCCGGCGATGCGCGGCGAGTTGGTAGCCGTCCGGAGGGTAGAGGGGACGGAACGGGTGCTGGGTTCTGGATCTGCAGGTGTGGATGGATGGATCTAGGGCTAGCTAGTACAGTGGGGCTGGGTGTGGGGGTTTTAGGACAGGGAGTGATGGTGCCGGAAGGGCTGGATCGTGGATTCTAGGAGAAGAAAAGGTTCTGTTGTGCAGCAGGATGGATGTGGCTTTTAGAAAGGAGGTGGTAGGCGTTTAATGAGGGCTGGATTGTGGTTTCTGGGAATGAATATGGGGGTCAGAGGAACGTCATCTATTGGAGGGGCGGAGGAGTTTCTGGGTGGGGAGATATAGTCGCAACCTGGACACCCCGACATCGATAACTATGATTGGCCCAAGATGCTGCGAGGCCGATTACATGAAATAAACTAAAACATAGCGATACAATATATGAAAAATAGGTAAACGACGAGCCAGGCGCATCTGTGGAGTCAGATCGTCGATTCAATCAAGTCCTCCCGCGCGAGTGCACGAACGTGGGTCCCTCCTTGCGGTGAGTCAACTCTGATGGTTCCCATCGGCAGCACTCATCAGGAGTTCATGAAATCGAACCGTAATAGTCGGGAATGTAGAGTTTATTAAACTTACTATTTAATAAATTATATATAGCTCTCCGCTCGATTATAAAAAATGCTTCTAAGATGAGCATCGCTTATGCGTGGCAGGTAGCATACACTTTTGACGCGGGGCCAAATGCTGTTATTGTAGCACCAAATCAAAAAGTTGCTATGGATCTCCTTCAAAGGTTGTTGTTTTACTTCCCTCCAGCACGAGATAATGAATTGAGCAGGTCAGTATCTTTTTCAGTATGTATTTTTTCTATTCCATGCATTTCACATATAACATCAAAGGCCACATGCTAATCTTAATGCAATATCTTTTCTCTACAAATTATATGCCACCCCACAAACATTATACTTATTATGTTACCTTACGAACACCAAAGTGACAATGCTCCATGTTTTTTGTTCTAGTGGCTGTAAGTGATTGTATCTGTGTTTAAGTGTTTGTTTAGTTGAAAGTAGACAAAACTGAGTCCTCTTGAATCTCACACCGGAAACCTTTAGAAATGACTGGAAATTAGTTTCCAGTTGAGGGTTTGGAAGTCAGTTTTATTTTCACTTTTATTACCAATAATAGAATAACGGCTAGCAATTTGAAAAATAACTCCGGCCCAAAAAGTCTCTGGTCAAAGCCCGTTTAGGCTTGAGCCTGGGCAAGCCCTGTCCTGCCCTGAATCAGGCCTTGGGGTCCCATCAGACCCATATATTATTGTCAGGCCTGGCCTAGTGCCCGATTGGACCCTGCCAGGCTTAGCTGGAGGTGTCCAGCTTTTTTTTGTTGTATTAGGTCTGCCCTGGCATTGTCTGTTAGCCCCTTCTTTTGGTGTTATCACTTGCTCTGAAACAAACTCCTTCACCATTATCATGCGACTCGAGCAAAATTTACCTGACATAGCACACCATTTTCATGATGCACGTGTAGTAGAGTTGTTTGATCCTTCTACCGATGTGTAATCTTCACGTTTTCTTGTGTTCTCATGAATTTCTTTGCTTCCAGTTATGTTTTGGGGGACAAAAAAATACTACACGAATTTGGACTGGAATCACTGAGCAGTATTGAAGGCCTGCAACCACCTCCTGAAGCCAAGGATAAGGGTCTAGCTCAGAGATATGGAGGTGATGTTAGCTATTTTATATGCACTAGACCTGGAAAAGGCCCAGCAATACTTGTAGGGGAAGATCAAGCTCTTATTAGCATCCAGACCGGACTTCCGAAATGAGTGAGGTGCACGATGGGACCTGGAGGCGTGTAGTTGTTTTAATTCTCTCTTTATTCAACACAGAAATAAGTAAACAAGCGCAACACAATGCTGTTGGATTTTAATCTATTTTTTTTAAAAAAAAATTGGTGATGCTTTTCTGTGCATCTGATGCTTGGGTTGGAACCTCTCTATGTTTTTAGTCAGAACATTTTTGATGTTGTTCTAATTATTATTTTGCTAGTGGCTTTCGGGTTAAATTGCAGCTCGCACCTCTAAAATTTGTTTTAAACGAAGAATTATTTGGACTCCTTATAGTTTCCAATTTAAGTTTAGTATCAATTGAACAAACAACAGGTAAAAAATATATAATAAAATAATATTATTTGGTTAAAATCTAAAATTATTAGGGATCCAAATGTGTTTTAATGAGTTTTAGGGCGGCGGATGTAGTTTATTTTTTGTAATGAAACAAACTAGTAATGTTGGTGGTGTAACTTAGATCCGTACGGATTGTTTCCATATAAAACCAAGAACCGCGCTCCGTGTTGGTTTAATTATGACTTTTGGGATTTGGAATCGACTCATGTACCAGAGATATATGATCAGATTCGAACAAAGCTTCATGTTGATTTGGTTCTAACTTTTGGGGATCTGGAATAAATCCACGTACATATGATATAAGAGTACATGTGAAAAAGATTATAAAGTATGGGTGGAACCAAGAACCAAACTGACCAAAACAAACCTTAGGATGAAAGACACGAATGATCTATATTGAATGCTCATTTTATCAAACCTACCCCCAATATTTTTCAAATTTGATCATTATTTTTATTGTTATTATTTGGTGATCAATATTTGAATGTGCAACTTATCCATTCAATGCAAATTTTCTCAAAATATGCACTTAAGTTATATACGCTGAACCAGAGAATAAATTTCAAGTAATAATCGGCTCCGACAACACAAAATTCTAAGATCTAATTTCAATAATCGATTCCCGGTCGATTTTTGGGTACCTGAATCGATAGCACAATTGAACTAGTTGGTTCTTTTTTTTTATCCGGAAACAAACGGAGACCGTTATGGTTCAATTTTGTTTTGGTGTAATTTTCAGTTATTTGTTTTTTTTTGCACACCCATAAGTAGTATTGTCCATTGTGTTTATTTGGTTTAAGAAGATGGATATGATTCTAAGTGAATGATTAGACACGACAATTCATATAGATAAATGAAGAAAATAAAGTACAATAAATACATTTTTATTTAAAAATGAACAATCAGTAAACTCAAAGACCCAACGACTGCATCAGTTCTTCTCCTACACATAGTTTAGTTGGCGTCATTCCGGCTACAGCTACCCGCCGCCTGCTCTTGATAGCCGGTTGCCGACATTAGCCGACATTAGCCGACATTGAGGTCACCCTCATGGAGACCCACACAAGCCCATTTGCTCCCCACGGTGGCCAAGGAAGCTGATACAGTTGGTCGCTGGCCTCCAAACTCTCCGTTTATCGATTCTCCATCTGTTGACTTGTATTGAAATAGGAGAAGACCACAAAAATCACTTCAATTTTTAAACTTGTTGACTACAAAAACCACAAAAACATGTCAACTACAAAAAAACTACTCACAGATCAAACAAAGCTCGACCAAAGTTTAAATGAGTGGTTTTCAATCTTCCAATCCCATCAAAATACCACCAAAATTTGCAGTGAAAAAAGAATGATTAAGCAACCAGAAACATGGATGTGCATAAATACCACCGACTATTATAATCATACCACAATGTGATATCATTTGATACAATTATGTATTTGGATACACACAAAATCTGCACCGAAACCTGAATTCGAAAAATCCGCACAGAAAGCCAATTGCAGGCTTGTAGCTGGAGCAAGGGGGGATGCTGTACTGCACCGTGCAGTGCAGCATCCAGCAGCTGCGAGTGCATCAGCACTCGTGCACGCATCTCGGCGCGAGTGTTGATGCACAAAAAGCCAATTGCAGGCTTGTAACTGTCATTATTCTGCTCTACTGGGTATAAAGACTCTCAATTCTCATTTACAAGTCATACAAAGCTCATTCCCTGCCATAGCCTGCAAGAAAAGAACATGAATGATTGGACCGTTGGACAACCAAGCACCATTTGATTTGGACACAATCTGATCTTAGAATCATACACAGTATAATTATGTTGATTTTCAAAATACCATACAGAGGTAATCAACCACAGGAACCGAGACATCTAACTTGAGTTAAAAATAAAAAAAACTGCACAATGTATACACAGTACCTGAGCAAAATCAATCCCCTGAATTATTAAACTACTAACCATAACTTACATGCCTTGAGAAACTGCATGATCTGCATATCAACAAAGCAGTTCATCCCATATCAACTCAGCTTTCTCCCTAACTTCTCTCCCCACCCAGAAAATAACCAAAATAGAACACCATGCATTGCTATGTAGAAAGCACCCATCAACCACCATCCCATCCACAATCCTCATAGCCTTACGAGCTGTTAGTGCGCTCGAAGCATCACATGTGGCCGTCTAGTTTGGTACGAACCTCAACGTTACCCCCAGCAGGGGTATTTATAGGCGTAACCCTAAATTCCCGGCGACGGGTTATTGGATGTCATTCGGATCCTGAACCTAACCCGTTAAGCACCTATCACACCTATTCAATATACCTCAACACGAGCATCCCCCTCCTTGCAGCAAAAATTCACAAGAACACCATAAGTCACCGGTTCAACCGAGATCCCCCTATTCTGAGTGCTTCGAAAAACCTAAAAGGCACGAATTGTGACACATATTCTGCACAGCCCTCTTAGAAATGTATAGAAAATAGAAATGCTGCAGGCAACTCCAATCTAAACACTCCCATACTCATTTTATAGTTCTGATGGGCAGAGCTACAGATTGAAAAGCTGCATGAAGGCCAAATGGGGCTAAACACTCCCATACTCGGCCGAACACCATGGGCCGGCTGCCCCCTTAGCCGCCTGACGCTCAGGTGGCCGAAGCTCGAGCGGCCTTCAAGGGCCAGTCCCCCCTTGGCCGCCCGGTGCTCGGGAGGCCGAGGGTTCGGCCGACCTCCAAGGGACGCCCCCCTCCTTCAGCCACATGGTGTTGGGGAGGCTTAGGGCTTCACTGGCAAGGGCCAGCCGCCTCCCTTGGCCTCCTGGCGCACGGGCAGACGAGGGCTCAGATGGCGTCCAAGGGCCGACCGCCGCCCTTGGCCGCCCGACATGAGGTCGGTCGCGGCCTTGGCCATCAGCCTCGAATGGCCGTTGGGCTCATCAGGCCGCCCGTTTCCCCAGACGGGATTTTTCTCGGCTCGGGGTAGGGTTGACATTTCTCTAAAATTGGTGATCCGCGTGTACAAATCCGGACATTCCTATTTGTCCATCTGGTGGTTAACAGGTAAAATTACCGGGTCGTCCTTTCAAAAAACAATAAATAGACCCCAGACACTCTTCATTTTAATAGTTTTCCTCTCGGATTTCCTCCACGTCTTTGTTTTTCTCTCACCCATCCTTGCAGGTTCGCCGCCGAAACATCTCCTCAACATTCAACTCGCGTCGCAAGATTCATCAGCCTCATCATTCCAAACTCAAGGAGAGGCCCGTCAATGCTCACAAGTCTGTACTCTATACGCTCCCTCTCCCCGTGAAGGCGAAAAGCCGCAAATTCGAGAATAGAGCCTTGTCTCGCTCAGAACCTCTCCACTCTCTTACCTCTAAGTTATAACTGGGAGCGGTTTGTCTCCCTCGCTGTACAACCTCGTGTCCGGCGAATAAAGTCGCCAGGAAGCAGACCGATCGGGCTGAAACCAATAGGCGAGCTCAACAACAGGGAAGCCGAGCCCGAGCTCGACATTCGTCGAACGGGGTAGCGACATTTGTCAACCGCGAGCTCGGCATTCGCCGAGCTAGTTCAAGAATCGTCGAGCTAAGATCGACTGATGATGACCAACGGATGGGCGAGCTCAGCGCCCTAGCTCGCGGTCTCGCAAAGGAGCTCGACAACAGCAGACGAGCAGTATCCGCCGAGGTGGCCAGGCTCCCCAGCTCGCCCAGATCTATGAGGTACTTTTTACTGTTTTGCCCCCGCTGGTCTGCCCATAGCCCTTCAGAACATCGGAGTTTGGCTGTTGGCAGACCCAACCAAGGGTTTTTTTGGTAACTTCAGGTCAGTTTAGTTTGGTTATTGGCAGTTCAGATTCTGAAAACTATAAATAGGATCCAAGAGGTACCCCAGAAGATAGGCTTCCTGTGCTCTCCTGCTCCAGTTTTCAAGTGCTTTCTGAGGGTACCTTAGCTCAGCCTCTGGCTAAGGAGGGGAAGCGCTCTCAGATCTTCCAAGTGTGTGGTGGGTCCTCCCCGCCGAGCCCTTGGGTCGGTTCCCCTTGTTCCTTTTGTTGTTTTGCTTGTAGGAGCGAAGTAGGCGCGCGATCACCCCTTCCCCGAGGGTGAACTCCACAGGAGACCGTTTTTCGGTTTCAACATTTTGGTGCGGTGAGCGTGAAGCGTGGTCAGTGCAAAAAAGCTTCAGCGAGCCCGATGACAGGAGGACAAGGATCTGACAGGCCGGACTCGCCGCCCCCCCGCCTCTCGCCACAGTGAGGATGTTCGAGGATTTCAGGAGTGAGGTGTTGAACCTCGTCAAATTCGCACTCGGCACGCGGGCCGAGTGCTCGACTCCAGCATCCTAGATCGCGGCCGCACCCTCTCTGGGCGAAGACGCCCCCGACAGGCGAGCTGGGAAGGAGGTGGCCGAGGAAGGCCGGGGGTGCGAGCTCCCCGGGCGCGAGCTCTTCCCTGGCTCGGCAGGCCGAGGCCGGTTCGACGGGCTAGGCTCGCGAGACTCACCAGCTCGCCCAGTAGGGGGAGGAAGCCACTTCAGTGACTTGTTTCCTCTGCCCCAGTTCCAGATGGGTTCAGGGAACCTGAAATGTCCTACTACACTGGGAAGGGAGACCCCGTCCAGCACGTTCTATAGTTCGAGGATGTAGTTTCAATCCGACAGATGTCAGACGGGTTCAAGTGCCGACTCTTTGCTATCACCCTCAAGGAGAAGGCCAGGGAATGGTTCCACCAGCTACCGGCCAGCTCCATCTACTACTTCGAGGACCTGCGCTGGGGGTTCATGCTGAGGTTCACTACCTCGAAGAGGAGGAAGAAGGAGTCGGAATCCCTGTTCCATATCAAGCAGGGGGTGAATGAGACGCTGGGGAGCTACGTGGATCGGTTCCAGGAGGAGGTTACTCAGGTCTGTTGGGTATTGTATCCACAATTACCTGGATTTGAGGAAGCCACCTGTCAAGCTAAGATGAATTCACAATGTATTTGATAAAATATTTCAAGTTGTGCTTGCAGTTATTCCACACTAAGTACACACCAATGTCAGGGTGCAGTAGGTCAATATACACGGGTCTGCACGACGTAATCTCTCGTTGAGCAGATCAGTGTGTTGGCCTACGTGTACTCTCTCTATTGGAGTGTACTTACTTTCAAGTACAGAGCTGTGTTAAGGCAAGAGTAGACAAGGAGCAAGGATGGGTCAAGGAGCACCTCATGGGTGGAAAGATGAAAAATCGTCTAAGTGTAAATCGACGAGAATCACCAAGTGATTCTCGCCGAATCGTCGAGAATCATTGGCTGATTCTCGCCGACTCGATCCAGCTACTTCAAAGCGAGCAACTCTGATGCTAAGTAATAATCGACGAGAATCACCTTTGATTCTCGCCGATTCGACGAGAATCACCTTCGATTCTCGCCGATTTTGACTTGGGCAATTTTCTGGAAACAGCTGGACCGGATTCTGCCGCTGGCACTGTTTTGAACCGGAATTAGGGTTTCTTCTGGTGGGACCCATAACGGTCATAAAAGAGTATTTTACTGTATAAATACACGCGTATTTTTCAACAGTAAAGTAGCGAAGAAGATTTGAAAAAGACGAGCCGCGACATGACCTAGATCGCGATTTCCGCCGCCGCCGCCATCGCCGCTCGAGCAAGTTGATCGCCGGTCTTGATCGTGGTTTCTTCCAGATCTCCCGTCGACAGAAGCTTAGCCAAGCATATAGTCTCACGTTTCTAACCGGAGATCCTTTGTCTCTTGATTTGTTGATCGGGAAAACCTTCCCCGTCCGAATCGATTGAGACGATCGATCCTAGTGTGAGCGTTGGAAGACCTAGCTAGCTTTGCTACGAAGTTTGGATCTCCAAAGTACAGCAGCCGCACACCGTTGTCGCCGCCGATCCCGTGAACCAAGCCGCCGCCCATCTTACCGCCACCGGTTCCGGGGAGATTCTCTCCAAGAGAGATCTAGGGTTGTGGACTCTTCGTGGACTTCAAGAACACGTCGTCAACGAAGAGGGACATCTTAGCCTCCAAAAGTAGTTTGTATCTCTTGTACATTCTAGTTTATTTTTGTTGTAAAGGAACGTTGGTTCCTAGTTGTAAGGGTTGGGTGCAACCCGTGGTGTGGGAGTGTTGACTCCTACGTGTGGAAGGGTTCCTTCCGATAGTGCAAGGATTGGATTTCAATCCTGTTGGTGAAGAGACCGAGTCGTCCCTTGTTGGGAGATAGGTCGAAGGGGGAAAGTGGATGTACCCAAATCGGGGAACCACTATAAATAGCTTGTGTACTCTGTTTGCTGTGCTGGTTTATTTTCGTGTGCAGGTACAATTTTAATTCCGCAAAAACGCTGCACGTCACCTATTCCACCCCATAAGTGAAGCTAGTTGACAATAGGTGGACTTTCAAGTGGTATCAAAGCTAGGTTACTCATCAAAAAGGTTTATACCTTGAGTAGAATCCTGCCACCAGTGTCAGAAGCATGGAGCTGGATCATGAGATATCGCCACTAAGACTTCCCACATGCACAAAGGAGTATTATCCCGTCTGGAAGATGAGAGTGTCGTATCACTTGGAGGCTATCGATCCTCGAGCATCTTTCATCCTGGAAGAGGGTCCTTTTATTCCTATGAAGACCTCAGGCTCTGGAAAGAATATCCAAGTGCCCAAGTGTATTGCTGAGATGTCGGAGACGGAACTCTCACTATTTAATCTGGACAAGATGATTCGTCAGATTATCATGGATATCTGGTCTGGACCTTCTCGCTCTAAATTGGAAAAATGTGGGACGGCCAAATCTATGTGGGTGATGATCTCAGAGCTGATGGGGGGATCAAAGAAAGCTGGAATCTGCTGTCAACCAGAGGATGAAGCCTATGTGGGGGTCCTCGCCTCTGAAGATGAAGGCAAGGATCAATCGGACAGCATCAGAGCTCCAGTGTCCGTGTCAGAGACTGAAGAAGCCAGTGAGGAAAGCAGTTCTGATGAGGATGACACAACGGTCAATGGCGCTAGTGACAATAACACTGAAGAGCAGGTAACTTCTTCATCTTGCCCTGTCTCTCTTGAAGTTCCTGAAGACAGGAACTGTTTCCCTTCTGAAAATCCTGATTCCCTGAAGAGAGCCCTTCAGAAAAGCAACCTACTTGTTGAGGAGCAAGCTCAGGAGATTGCTCTGCTGAAGATCTTGTTGGTTCTCCAATTGACATCCAACAAGGTCAAGGACTCTAAAATCTCAGATCTAGAGAGTAGTCTAGAGAATGAGAAAAGGATAGTATCTAACTTTTCCAAGGTTGATGCTATGAAGAGAAAGGTAGAAAATGGGTGGATCTCCCGAATTATCAATTCGTGGAGAAATGGGGAAACGGTATTCCGACCCCCCACTCCAAGCAGGAAGGCTACTCATCATGCCTTCAGGTATGATCACAGGAATAATCGTGATCACTGCAAGTGTGATCTGTCCTCATGTGGAGACACCCATAGTGCAAGGGCCGTCATGGCCACCCATGAGAGAATACCTAAGGCTCCTTCTAAGCCCTTTGTATTCTCGGCCACTGCCCATACTCGGCATGAATCGGCTGGTATCAGCTCTCAGAACACTTCTCTCCACCCAAGGACACAGGAAAGGGGGGTTAGAAGTCATGCTGTAAGTTCTCATGGGGCCTCAGGAAGGGGGCTGTCTGAAAGGAAGGCACCACCTCCCAGGCCTCGTGACGCTCGCTGCATGCATTCATTCCACCCTTCCACGTGTCACGGTGGAAGAGGCAGTTCTGGGAGCAGATCCAGATCTATCCCATTTGGACCTAGGCTCATGACTACCTCAGTCACTAGATCAGGTCAGAAACGGAGATACAACATTCACGAGTGTTGGTGCTGTGGCAAGGTGGGACACTTTGCCATAGACTGTTGGCACAACCCCTCTGTGTCAAGGGCAAGGGCCTATCCACATCTCCTGGGCAGAGGTAGTCTTCCTGACAGGATTTCTGAAGGAAGGAAGTCGAGTGTTTATGCTAACAAGAACCTAGGACCCAATATGTATTGGGTTCCTAAGGTAAAGTAACTCTCTTTTGCAGGGTAGTCTAGGTTCCCGTAAATATAATGGGAACTAGACAGTAGATGTTTCAAGACTATATTGGAACAAATATATGGAATAACAGAAGTGATATCTACCTGGGCATACTCACATTGAGCACCTGATATGTTTTAACCAGAGGGGCTAAACGATAACTCTCATAATCCCATGTACTCTTAATCAGCTCCAAGACTTGAGTCATATTGTATCGACATTTCCATATATATATATATTTATATATTTATTTACACATATATGTGTGTACACCTAAGGATAGGTTAACACGGTAAACATAAACCTTAGACACATCAATGAAGATTTATCGGAAATTCCACTAGTAGATTCGAAAACTAACGAAGATACGTCATTGGAAATCTCGACAACGAAGATACGTCATTGGAAATCTTGACATCAAGAAATGTATGGAAAAGCCCGGTTCAAACCCTAAATATATTGGCTTTAAGAAATATATATATATATATATATTTAGAAATTTTTTTTTAATTATCTTGATATCAGAAGACCCGTTCAAATCCGTTAAAATCCCTTTAGACCCATCGATATCGCACAGTTCCCGCCGACCCTTCACATTCCGCAGGAAGCTCACCGAAGGACTCTCGCCGATTCGTGAAGCATTCCCGCAAGATTCCCGCAAGCTTCTTCCCGAAGGACTCTCACCGAAGGACCCGTGATTCTTCCCCTTCCGTCAACATCCCACAAGATTCCCGCAACCCGTGAAGAATTCCGTCGATCTTGACGTGCAAGAATCCCGCAACCTCGTCCAGGGATTTCTCCGCAGTTTCGATCAATCACAGTCGCGTGCACCTCCCGGGTGTCCGTCATCCTTGTCAAACTAACTCACCGTCTACGCACTTGGGTAACCACATCCTCATCCTTACAAGAACTTTATTACTAGTGTCGCTTCCCTTTTGACTTTTGATTAAGCGTAGAGTAGGGATTCTCCCCCTAGGTTTGCGATGGATCCAAGGACAACCGCTGGACTGATCACTGGATGTGAGCTGGTTCGAACAGGGTTCTCACATGCTTCTGACGAATTCAGAAACATCATTATCATGCTGGAAGAGGCTGAACTCTCATTCATACTGGAGCACCTGTGTAAAATCTTGGACAAGGAAGTGCTGGAGTTCTTCGCTACCGCCAAACTCCGAAATGAAGACTCTCTCATCAAGAGCGAGGTTACAGGGGCAACGATCAAGATGTCTGCAAGCAAGTTAACCCAATACTTGCAGCTCACTAGTTCGGAGCACGAGTATTATCTTGAGGAAGAGGACAAAACCAGGACTTTATTATTCTGTGGACTCGCTCGAGGAACTAAGTCGATAAAGCGAAAGGATATGAATGAGGAGGGGAAACTTCTGCCAGACATCATTGGAAAAGTACTCATATGCAAGCCGGGCTCTCATGACCACATCTCTGCGGACATGTTCAAGATCCTTGTGGCAATTGTTTGTAGAAAAAGATTCAACTGGGGGGCTTTGCTTTTTCAGAAGATAAAGGACACACTCAGATCTCCCAGCTTTTGCCGAATCATCAGTCTATATCTAAATCAGTTAAACGGAGATAAGTATAACATGAGTAAAGGCGTTCCACTACATTACTTGAAGAAAATGGACTCGAGCGTCTTTGACAGGTGGGAGAGACGCATTGGGCAGGCTGCCGTGGTAGAACAACAAGAAGCATCTCCAGCCGAGGACGGAACTGTGGCTGATTCCGTAGTAATCCCCAGTGAAATTCCTGATGCATTGACTGCAGGAATTGAGGGGGAGCCTCTACCCACTTATGCTAATATCGTATCTGACATCTCCTAGATAGCCAACGATGCAGTGGCGGTTATACAAGAAGAAAGTGAAGCTGTGCTGGAGAATGAGGAGGCCCTGAACCTGAACGATCTAGGAGTCGGAGGTGCTGTAGAGGAGACTGCTGACGAAGGGTTGGAAGACGATGCAGCTGAGAATGATTTCATGGACGATGAAGACGAGGAAGACGGAAACGTGGGACAGGAAGCATTGGAGCCTCAGGACATCACTGAAGTTCCATCTGACAAGCACGCTCCTGAGATTGTTCCTGAGACAATTGGTGCAACAGTGGAGGGGGAGTCCTCTCAGCAGAGACTGCCTAGTACTTTCGAGAAATCTACAGAGGCAGCAAGCATTCCCCCCTTAGAGACTGTGCTCGTGTCCAGCTCTACAGGTGCATCTGCTGAAGCGCAAGGCCGAGAAGTGCCTCAGGCTCATCCACTACGAGATGATCTAGCCAATCACACCGTGAATGTCATTCAGGGTATAGTGGATGAGCTCAAAGCATCTTTTGAGAAAGCTCAAAATAAAATGTTAAAAAGAATTAAGAAATCAGAGAATCTCATGCTCAAGTACATGGTGGAGATCAATCACAAACTGGACGTGATGGAAAAGAAGTTTGAAGATAAGTATACAGCGGCTGGCCAAGCTGTCACTCTTCTTATGGATGGATTAAAAATGAACACCGATACTCTCGCAATCGTAAATCAGAATGCTCATGTCGTAGCAAATAACATTCAAAAGTTTGATGACAATATGGTAACTCTTAACACCAATCAACAAGCCTTGGTCACTGAATTCTCCAGGACTACAAAGCACATTGATGAGTCACTGCATTCTTATGCAAACTCCATTGCAGTCGAAGCCAAAAAGGGGGAGAAAGAATATATAGCTAAGATGGCCGAGCTTCAAGAAATCATCATCAAAAACTTTGAGCAGTCAAACAAATATGTTTATGACAGTTGCTGGTGGATGCTCCAACAAGCGTTAGGCGTTAATATCCCTGAAAATCCTGAGGGTGCTCCTGCTCCTGAAGATAATACTGTGGCTGATGAGGGCGCCAGTGTTGAAGAAGTTCCTGTAAGTGAAGCTGATGTTCATAGGGCTGCTAGGGCCTCCTCCAAGGCAAAACTGATGGCAATGTTTGACCAAGGAGCCCTAGCAAAAGACAGGGACAAGAGGAAATCGCAAGAAGGGACATCTAAGGAAACACAAGCTGAAAAGAGAATCAGACTGAAGGAGGAGGAAGTAAGAAACGAAAAGTGGAGTCCGGTTTCAAAGAGTATCATCTTGGACACATTCTGGCTACAAGGAAAAGGAGAAATCAATCGAAACGACGTATACAGCCAGCATGAGTAGGAGCTGCACAAGACGTATGAAGCTAAACAGAACATCTTTTTCAGGACCAACACTGCGGCAGATAAAGCTCCTCCACCCAGATACTATCCAAAGCCCAAAGAGTATGTTGAAAGGCAAAGAAAGAAGTTTTTGGCTTAGAAGCATAAGGATGACCTAGCCAAAAATCCATAGACAGAAATTCATAGATTGTCATTGTCTCTTGAACACTTTTATCTTGTCTTATTGATATATGAACAATCCTGATTATATTTATATATATATATGTATATGAATTTATGATTGACTCAAGCCTAGATCTGTTTGCCTATATTTTCTTGTACCGCATCTTTATATTCTCTATGTTGTATATATTATCTGGTTAGTGGTATTCATCTTAGCTAGTAGGATTTCGGCTTCGTCAAATAGGGGGAGATTGTTGGGTATTGTATCCACAATTACCTGGATTTGAGGAAGCCACCTGTCAAGCTAAGATGAATTCACAGTGTATTTGATAAAATCTTTCAAGTTGTGCTTGCAGTTATTCCACACTAAGTACACACCAATGTCAGGGTGCAGTAGGTCAATATACACGGGTCTGCACGACGTAATCCCTCGTTGAGCAGATCAGTGTGTTGGCCTACGTGTACTCTCTCTATTGGAGTGTACTTACTTTCAAGTACAGAGCTGTGTTAAGGCAAGAGCAGACAAGGAGCAAGGATGGGTCAAGGAGCACCTCATGGGTGGAAAGACGAAAAATCGTCTAAGTTTAAATCGACGAAAATCACTAGTGATTCTCGCCGAATCGTCGAGAATCATTGGCTGATTCTTGCCGACTCGATCCAGCTACTTCAAAGCGAGCAAATCTGATGCTAAGTAATAATCGACGAGAATCACCAAGTGATTCTCGCCGATTCGGCGGGAATCACTAGTGATTCTCGCTGAATCGTCGAGAATCACTGGCTGATTCTCGCCAACTCGACCCGGCTAAATCAGAGTGTGCAATCAAGTCAACATTGACGAGAATCATCTTTGATTCTCGCCGAATCGACGAGAATCACCTTTGATTCTCGCCGATTCGACGAGAATCACCTTCGATTCTTGCCGATTTTGACTTGGGCAATTTTCTGGAAACAGCTGGACCGGATTCTACCGCTGGCACTGTTTTGAACCGGAATTAGGGTTTCTTCTGGTGGGACCCATGACGGTCATAAAAGAGTATTTTACTATATAAATACACGCGTATTTTTCAACAGTAAAGTAGCGAAGAAGATTTGAAAAAGACGAGCCGCGACGTGACCTAGATCGCGATTTCCGCAGCCGCCGCCATCGCCGCTCGAGCAAGTTGATCGCCGGTCTTGATCGTAATTTCTTCCAGATCTCCCGTCGACAGAAGCTTAGCCAAGCATAGCGTCTCACGTGTCTAATCGGAGATCCTTTGTCTCTTGATTTGTTGATCGGGAAAACCTTCCCCGTCCGAATCGATTGAGACGATCGATCCTAGTGTGACCGTTGGAAGACCTAGCTAGCTTTGCTAAGAAGTTTGGATCTCCAAAGTACAGCAGCCGCACACCGTTGTCGCCGCCGATCCCGTGAACCAAGCCACCTCCCATCTTGCCGCCGCCGGTTCCGGGGAGATTCTCTCCAAGAGAGATCTAGGGTTGTGGACTCTTCGTGGACTTCAAGAACACGTCGTCAACGAAGAGGGACACCTTAGCCTCCAAAAGTAGTTTGTATCTCTTGTACATTCTAGTTTATTTTTGTTGTAAAGGAACATTGGTTCCTAGTTGTAAGGGTTGGGTGCAACCCGTGGTGTGGGAGTGTTGACTCCTACGTGTGGAAGGGTTCCTTCCGATAGTGCAAGGATTGGATTTCAATCCTGTTGGTGAAGTGACCGAGTCGTCCCTTGTTGAGAGATAGGTCGAAGGGGGAAAGTGGATGTACCCAAATCGGGGAACCACTATAAATAGCTTGTGTACTCTGTTTGCTGTGCTGTTTTATTTTCGTGTGCAGGTACAATTTTAATTCCGCAAAAACGCTGCACGTCACCTATTCCCCCCCCCCCATAGGTGAAGCTAGTTGACACTAGGTGGACATTCAAGGTCCAGGAGATGCCGGGTCATTGTTTGATGATGGCCTTTACCCTGGGCCTGCAACAAGGATTCTTCAGGATGGAGCTGAAGAGAGTTTCCCCCTCTCCTACGAGGAGCTGATGGAAAGGGCGGCGAGAGAGGTTTACGGGGAGGCGTCAAACCCGGAGTTTGCGCGGAAGCTGGCCAGGTGGGCCACGGAGGAGGAGAAGGAGTCGAGAGGAAGGGGACAGGAGGAGAGGAGAGGAGAGCCCCGGCAGAGGGAGCAGAGACAGCTCCAGGGGCAGCAACAACCTAGGTGGGGGCGTCAGGAGCCCGACCGTCAGCTGGGCTGGAGGCCTGAGTGGCAAGGGCAGGGGCCACAAAGAGGGTATCAAGGAAGGGATCACCATCAAGGGGGGCAAGATCAATTCCACCCCCCGGGATGGAGGCAGGCCCAGAGGCCCCGACTCCCCGATCAAGAAGAGGATATGGCCATAGCCATGGGGGGAGAGGATGAGAGTAGCAAGGAGGAGCAGGAGAGAAGTTATGGTGGAGTTGCCATATTGCGACTTCGATGAGGAGGAGGGGCACGCCACATCCACGTGCCCGGAGTTCCTTGAAATGAGAGGGAACAGGGAACAGCAGCAGCAGCAAGGGCGCCAGGAAGTCAGGATCGAGGAAGTCCTGCCTCGGGCAGAGGAGGACCATTGCGAAGACAGGGAGGACGTTGGGACCCGAGGAGGGATCAGAGGGATCCACGGGGGGGGGGGGGGGGGGGGGGGGGTCGAGGCATCCCGGAAGGAGATCCTCCACACCATGTACCGTCAGAGCATTGCCTCCACATCCCAAACCCCACCTCCAGAAGAGAGGATCACCTTCTCCAGGAGCGACATTCCAGATCATAAGGATCCATTCCGTGATGCGCTGGTCATCAAGGCGACCATCAAAAATTTTTCCGTCTCTCGGATCCTCGTTGACAACGGAAGCTCCGTCAACATCGTCTTTAAGAAGGCGTTTGATGCGATGAAGGTGGAGGCAAAGAGGGTGCTGGCCTCAGACGGACCCTTGTTCGGGTTTTCAGGGGAGAGGAAAGAAGTGGAGGGAGGAGTCGGCCTCCATGTCACCCTGGGGGGGGGGGGCAGTCCAGAAACTGCAGGTTCGTCATCGTGGATGCCCCTAGCAGCTACAGCGCCATCTTCGGGAGGCCCCTTATCAACGCCTTCCGCTGCGTCCCCTCATCATTCCATCAGTGCTTGAAGTTCAATGCTGAGGGGATTCAGGTCAGGGTCAGGGGGGACCCCAAGGTGGCGCGGGAATGCTACGTCACCGTTGTGAACTCCATCTCTTGGAAGGAGGGAGCCGAGGAGATGGGGCGAAGGATGGAGGAGGCTGAGCAGGAAGCTGGCAGGGAGGAGCTGGTGGTGGAGAACTGCGCAGAGGAGGAGGCAGCAGGAAGAGACCAGGAGGAGATGGCCGAAGTGATGGCCGTGGAGGAAGAGGTGGAGGTGGAGGTCCCCGTCCCGGAGGAGAGGGATGCTGAAGTATGGGGGGAGCAGTCCAGGTTGGAGGCTGTGGAGGAAGTGGTGGAGTTAGAGGTCCTCACCCGTGGAGGCAGGGTGGAGAAGGTCCGCGTCAGCGGAGGGATGACCCCGAAAGACCAAGGCAGGATGCTGGAGTACATCCAGAAGAATGTGGACATCTTCGTATGGAATGCCGTGGAGATGCCGGGGGTTGACGCGGATGTGGCCTGCCACCGCATCAACATGGACCCGGGAACACGCCCCGTCTAGCAAAGGAAGAGGTCCACCACGGACAAGCTGGCAGAGCCAATCAGAGAGGAGGTGGCAAAGCTTCTCAAGGCCGGCTTCGTGTCTGAAATCCAATACCCCGGCTGGGTCTCCAATGTGGTCATGGTCAAAAATGAAGACGGCCGGTGGCGAATGTGTATCGATTTCTCTTTACTTAATAAAGCTTGTCCTAAGGACTGTTATCCCTTGCCTCAGATCGACGTACTGGTTGACTCAGCCGTTGGTTTTTTTTGTAATGAGTTTTATAGATGCTTTTTCAGGTTATCATCAAATCAGGATGCACCCCCCGGACGTCAAGGATGTCTCGTTCATCACGGGGGATGGATGCTACCGTTACAAGATGATTCCCTTCGGGCTAAAGAATGCAGAGGCGACCTATCAGAAGATGATGGATAGGATCTTCAAATAGTAAAAGGGGAGGAACCTGGAGGTGTACGTGGATGACCTCATGATCAAGAGTCAGGATGTGGACTCCCACCTCCAGGACCTAGAGGAGACCTTTGCCACCCTGCGTAAGTACAAGATGCGATTGAACCCCCTGAAATGTGTCTTCGGGGCTAGCAGGGGAAAGTTCTTGGGGCATCTCCTCACCCCTGCGGGGGTCGAGCCGAATCCTGACAAGGTCATGACTATCATGGAGCTAGGGTCGCCATGGAATACCAAGGAGGTGCAGCGCCTGACAGGAAAGCTGCAAGGGCTAAGTAGGTTCCTCTCCCGGGCTGGGGAAAAGTGCTCCCCCTTCTTCAAAATGCTAAGGGACGGTAAGAGGTTTGAATGGACCAAGAAGTGCGAGGAGGCATTCCAGGCCCTCAAGATGCAGTTGACCCAGGCTCCGCTGCTCCAAGGGCCTAAGGAGGGGGAGGACCTGTTTTTCTATCTCGGGGTCGGGGCAGAGTCCTTGAGCTCCATCCTAGTTCTGGAGGAGGGGAGGAAGCAGCTCCCTATTTACTACGTGAGTCGGGTCCTGAGGAAGGCCGAGCTCCGGTATCCAATTTTGGAGAAGCTGGCTTTCTCCCTGATCATCTCAGCCTGAAGGTTACGACATTATTTCCAGGCACACTCATTCCGAGTGGTGACTGACCATCCTCTCCGCAACATCTTCAAGGGGGTGGAGCATTATGGCAGGCTGACCAAGTGGTCAGTGGAGTTGAGTGAGTTTGACGTTTCCTTCATTCTACGCCTCTCGATCAAAGCTCAAGCAGTGGCCGACTTCTTGGCTGATTATGTGATTGAGGTGGCGGAGGAAGAGCTCACTCGTCCGACTCCTTGAAAGGTGAAGGTGGATGGCGCATCGGGGAGGCATTCCCTAGGAGTGGGGGTGATCTTGGAAAGCCCTCAGGGGACTAGAATTGAGCAGACGGTGGTGGTACACTTTCCCATCACCAACAATCAAGCTGAGTATGAGGTCGTGATAGCAGGGCTGCGCCTGGCCAGGGAGCTGGGGGTGCTGGACGTGGAGGTCCTTACCGACTCCTTGGTGGTAGCTTCCCAGATCAACGGGGAGTTTGAAGCAAGAGAGCCTACCCTGCGGTTATACTTAGCCAAGGTAAAGGGGGTCATCGGCACGTTCCAAACTTTTTCCATCCAACACGTCCCCCGGGAGGAAAATGAGTACGTCGATCAGCTCGCAAAGCACGGTCCTCGGGTGGGGGGGGGGGGGGGTACCATCACCGACCTATTCCGCCCTTCCATCGAAGAGGGGGAGCTCATGGAGATAGATCAACGACCTTCATGGATGGGCCCAGTTGTAACTTTCTTTTCCACGAGAGAGTATCCGGAGGGGGCAGATAAGAAGAAGCTCAGGCATAAGTCAGCGTACTACCTCCTCCAGGACGGGCAGCTGTGTTGAAACCGGAATCCGGCCTCTTGTGGAGTTCGACCCTTGGGGAAGGGGTGGTCTCGCGCCTACTTTGCTCCTGCAAGAAAAACAACGAAGAAGGCAAGAAGAAACAGACCCAAGGGCTCGGCAGGGAGGTCCCACCACAAACCCGGAAGATCTCTGAGCGCTTCCCCTCCTTAGCCAGAAGCCGAGCTAAGGTACCCTCAGAAAGCGCTTGAAAATGGGAGTAGGGAGGCACTCAAAGCGTGCCCTCTGAGGTACCCCTTGGGTCTTATTTATAGTTTTTTGAAAACTGAACTGCCAAAAATCAGGAGAACTGACCTGAAAATACCAAAAAGCCCTGGGTCGGGTCTGCCAACAGCCAAACTCCGCTGTCCTGAGCAGCTATGTGCAGTCCAACCTGGTCTGCCAACAGCATGGCTCCGCTATTTGGAGGAGCTATTCGCACCCATGTGGAGTCAGCTCGCCTTCAATTCCCCTCCGCGGGGGGCAGATGCGACCCGGCTCCAGCGGCCTGCCTATCCTTCCTGGGCGAACGCGAGCCGGGCCGTGGGAACCCGCCAGTTCTCTGCCGAGGCGGACCGGCGACCAGGTCGCGTGTAGGGGGCGGGCTGGTGGCCATCGTGACCCTCCGATCAGCTCGCAGGTTACGGGTTGCCGAGCCCATCCGCTAGTACTGGTGCGACGAAGGGCACACCAGGATCTGGCCGGCGATTCTCTTGAGCGAGCGAGAGAGTAGGGGAGCCATCTCGCCCGGCTCGCTCGCCTGAAACGAGCGGGTGCGGACCAACCCCCTGCCACATGTCTGCCCGCTGCTTGGGTGCGGGTCGCGGGGCTAGGTCCGCTCGATCTTCCTGGTGCGACCCGCTCGACGAACACGGGGTTGTACACAATCCCCGCTCTTTTTGAGCTTGATACAAGCTTGCAAAGAATCATCCAACCCACGTGTTTGGCGAGTACTATGCTGAGCTGGCAGGGAATCTTCTGGTGGGGCCCCACTATTCGACTATAAATATGCCGCTGGACCCAGGGGGCTCCCCAGTCCCTCTTATTTTTCTTGAACAGACTGCAGTTCCTTGATGCCGGTCAGCGAAGAAGTGCGAGCTCGCTTGGCGGCTGCTGGCCAGAAGACTCGGGAGGAGGCCCTCGAGGCCGCCCCTTGGTTAGCGCACGGGTCTCCCGACCCTCTCTTCAGGCCGGTGAAGGGGAAGATCGTGAGGCGGTCCCCGGCGAGCAACTTCCCGGGTTCCAGCTCAGCGGCTGGCGATGAGGTCGCTCCTGAGGTATACGACCTTCCTCCTTGGTTTGTTGCGACGTCTCTGACCCCTCGTCTTGCAGGCACCGCCTCGTGAGGACGAGGAGGACCGGGGGGAGGATCGCCCCCCTCCCTTGTCGTCTGAGAGGGTTGCTAGTCCCCCAGGTCTGGACCGCCCACCTCCGAAAACCTCTCGTTCGTCGGCTCCCCACGGACTGGGAAAATCTCTTGAGACCCTCGAGGGAGAAGCCTTTCAGGGTCGGCCGAGCTCCTCTCGTCCTTCCATCGGCGTAGACGACGTGCCAACCCCTGGTAAGCTTGTACTCAGTGTTTGCCTTGTTCTCGCTCGCTCCTTCTGAATCCCCCTTTTGTAGGCTACAACATGGTCTCCTCCGAAATTGAGATGAGCGAACGGTATTCGCCTCCGCCCGATGTGGAGGGTGTTTCTGATTACCTGGGTGACCCGACTAATGCGGTTGGGACGAAGAGGCAGGTGACGCGGCTGTTCTAGAAACACACGCTGCTGCTTCAGGAGCTCGTGAAGAGGGTCGATCAAGATAAGGCCGACACCGAGGCTCGGCTCGCGGCCTTAGAGGGAGCCCCGCGCGCAGTAGAAGGTGGCGATGTCACTTCGCCTGGCGTGCATATTACGCGAGCCGAGGAGCGCCTTAGGAATGCCTCGGAACAAGTCGGCCTGGCTCAGCAGGAGCTAGTGGCGGTGCGCGATTACCATTATCCTCGCGTGCCGCCGCGATTGGGAACGCAGCGGCGGGGCAGGTGGAAGTGGATACAGTACTGATCCGACCTTTCTTCCCGCCGCTCGCGGGATATCACAGAATTTCTACTATTTCAAAGCCTCATTCTGTATTCGCAACAATTAGTGACTCTCCTCGCCCGCCTATGGGCCTGATTTTTTGATCTCTGATGCACGCCAAAATTATCATGTTGTTGTTTTTATTTTCCTTGAGGTGGGCTCGAGGGTACTCGCGTCCGCCCCTCGTCCACTTCCTGGGGCGAGGGCAGGTCTGGGGACGAACTCGCTCAACCCGCCATTCCGATCGTAGCGGGAGCGAGCCGAGGAGCTCGCCAGCCATGAGTCTCACCGACTCGCTCGGGATCCTGGGAGGGCTCGGGCTGAGACTCGCCCGCTCATTCTTCGCGCGGATGCGGTCGACCGAGACCTGCTGCTAAACGGTCATGGCGCTGTGGCTGCGCGTTGGGGAGTCGAACCGTCGGGCTCGATTTTTGCTACTCGCACCTCTCCCGTTGGCGGGAAAATTCCCGCCCTTTCTTTCTCCCTATAAATAGGCTTGGCCGGTTCTTATCCCTCCATCGCTTCAAAGCACTCACCCGCCTCCTGCTCTCCGCAAAGCACGATTCTCGCTCACCCATTGGGTCTGTCTCGCTTGAATGGTGGAAATTCAGCGGAATGGGCGTCGGCGGCGGCGGCGAGGCGGACGGGCAAAGCAAATGTGCCTGGACCTTCTCGGAGCACGACTTTCCCTGCGCTATCATCTCAGAGCGCGAGTACTTAGAGGCCCTAGGCGACCACATCCCGGCTGGGTTGTCGGCGAGACGGCCCGGGGAGGGGGAGAAGATCAATGATCTGTCCGGGAATGAGCTCGCCATTCCCCTGGCCCACTTTGAGGTGGGTCTTCGCCTCCCCCTCTGGCCAGAGGTTCGTCAGGTACTAAAGTACTTCGGGGTCGTCATAGGTCAGATGACCCCGAACTCTGTAGCTGTTATGGTTGGGTTCGCCTGCTTCCTGCGGGAGGAGCGGATCGAGTTTAATCTCGCGGTTTTCCGCAAACTATTTTCCTTCCGTGCGAACCGGGATGCCACCGCCTACTTCTCCAGCGCCCACCTCAAGGTGCGGGAGATCGTCAACAAGAGCCACAACTGGCTCAAGAAATTTCTGTTCGCCAAGGGGGATTTCGGCAACGTTCCCTACTCGCCGGTGCAGCTCAACGAGGCAAGTTACCGCCCGCCAAGCCTGGGAGGCCATGAAGCCGACTTGTGCGAGTTCTTCTCCGGGAAGAACTTCGAGGTCGCGTACCTGCGCCGCAACCTCGACGACCTTGCTGCCGTCCCGCCTGGGGGAGGTTTGCCACTCGCCACTACTCTTGTCTCGCTCTTTGCTTCCTAGGTCTTACTTTCCTTTTTCGGCAGGCGAGCGAGACGTGCCCCTCCATCCCTCCTATGAGAGCGCTCGGGTCGCCTCCGGGATCCTCGCTCGTGCTCAGGCCGCCGACGCCGCTCAGCGCGAGGCCCCGTCGATCCCTGCCAAGAAGAGGCCGGGCCGCGAGCAGCCCTCTCCCCCGCCAAAGACGGCGAAGTCTACGGGTCAGCAACTAGCCGGGGGCCAGAGGAAAGGCAAGGCCCCAGCTGATCTACCGACTGAGGGCTCCCCCCATTGTTGCTTCGACCAGCGACATCCCCGCCGGGGAGGCAGGTACCTCCGGGCCGCCGGACGGGTCGCAAACCACCACGAGGCCGGTGCCGAGAGGGCATCGCAACTTCGGCTATGGCGAGAAATACCTGGACGAGCTCGGCGTCCCGCTTCTGTCATGGGATAAGGAGTCTAATCGCGCGGTGGTCTCGACTCTGTTGCCGAGTTGGCTGGAGCAGGACACCATCAGCGGGGAGGCGTACAATTTTTCGTTCGGCCTGTACTCGCGAGAGGACGCCGCCATCTATGACAAAGAGGCGACGCGAGTACTGGTTCACGAGAGCGCGCGGGCCCAGCTGCGCGGCCTGGAGCTAGCCCACATGGTTGGGAGGCGCTGCACCCAGGTGGAGCAGAACGCCACCTCCCTCAAGAAGTTGGCGTACGAGAGGGAGGAGGCCCGAAAGCTTGCTCAGGAGGACGCGGATCTTCAGAGGAGACATGCGGACGCGGCGGAGGGGACCCTCGCGCAGTACCTAGGCGGGGTGGTACGTGTTCACCTTTGATAACCGCCCCTTCTTGCGAGTTCACCTTATGACTTTATCTCCTTTCCTCAGGACGCGGCGACGACGAGCCGGATGGGTGCCGAGATCGCCATCCTGGGTCAGGACAAATCGGCGCTGGAGGCGCGGGTGCGCGAGCTGGAGGCTGCCGCTGCTGCCCCTCCGCCTGACAACAGGGGCTGCCTGCTTGAGCATCATTCCGACCACGAGTTGGAAGTGTTGATGCAGAAGAACGCCGCCAGCGCCGCGAAGTATATGATGCAGATGTTGCGGCGTGCGGATCTCCTCAAGAGGGAGGCCGCGGATCTCTCGGCGAGCGACATGGTGCCGGCACTGTTCCTCCCTGTGTCGGATCCCGGGGATAAGTCCTTCCAGCCCATATAGGACTTCCCGCCCCAGATCTCGCTTCGCCCCCGCTTTTCGACGTTTGTTTATTTGGTGTAAACATTATGCTCTTTTTGCTGTTTGAGATGTAAGCACGGGATGCGCCTATACTTTTGATTTTCGTCTGTTAATGCTTTTACAAATGCTCTCCATCCGTTACTTACGTCTGCCTGCGGTTATTGCGCGATGTAATTTTTCCGTTTTCACGCTCGCTGCCGCTCACCTCACGTTGCGTCAACGAGGTCGTATGCCTACGGATTCGGCTTAGGAGTTATAGGAGGCCCGGCGGGTCGTCCCGCTGTGGGCGACCTGTATCAGCGGCACGGCCTCCGCTGCCGAGGACACTCGCGGACCAGGCGAGGCGAGGCGGTTCGCTGTTTGCCCGAGTCATCAGATCCCAATCCTTTATTAACACATATTTGAGTAGTTTTCGGTCCTGCCGGCTAGGTGGGAGCCCGACATCGTGATTCGCTCTGGGTCGCAGACTGCTGTCATCGAGTGACTTCCGGCCCTGCCAGTTAGGTGAGAGCCTGGCAGCGAGATCTTCTCGAGGCCAAGGATGACACCGAGTGACTTCCGACCCTGCCAGCTAGGTGAGAGCCTGGCAGCGGGATCTTCTCGGGGTCCAAATGCATTCCATCGAGTGACTTCCGGCCCTGCCAGCTAGGTGAGAGCCTGGCAGCGAGATCTTCTCGAGGCCAAGGATGACACCGAGTGACTTCCGGCCCTGCCAGCTAGGTAAGAGCCTGACAGCGGGATCTTCTCGGGGTCCAAATACATTCCATCGAGCGACTTCTGGACCTGCCAGTTAGGTGAGAGCCTAGCTGCGGGATCTTCTCGAGGCCAAGGATGACACCGAGTGACTTCCGGCCCTGCCAGCTAGGTGAGAGCCTGGCAGCGGGATCTTCTCGGGGTCCAAATACATTCCATCGAGTGACTTCTGGCCCTGCCAGCTAGGTGAGAGCCTGGCAGCAGGATCTTCTCGAGGCCAAGGATAACACCGAGTGACTTCCGGCCCTGCCAGCTAGGTGAGAGCCTGGCAGCGGGATCTTCTCGGGGTCCAAATACATTCCATCGAGTGACTTCCGGCCCTGCCAGCTAGGTGAGAGCCTGGCAGCGGGATCTTCTCGGGGTCCAAATACATTCCATCGAGTGACTTCCGGCCCTGCCAGCTAGGTGAGAGCCTGACAGCGGGATCTTCTCGGGGTCCAAATACATTCCAATTCTCTACACAGGCTGGCTATGACCGTACTGGAGCGTTTGAAGAAATTCATTATAGTGAGAGTGTCACTTACATGCCTTAGGGGAAAAAACGCTTCAAGTCGTCACCACTCCAGGTGTGACTCAGGGTCTCACCCTCTACATTTTGGAGTCGGTAGCCCCCTGACTTTAGGGCTTTCTTTACAATAAATGGTCCCTCCCAGCTGGGATTGAGCTTCCCTACGGATGCCGACCTCCCTGCCGCATCCACCTTCTTCAGCACCAGGTCTCCTTCCGCGAACTTCTTGGCCCTGACATGCTTGTCAAAGTACTTGGCCATTCTTCTTTTCACCTCCTCCTGCCGGATGGCGGAAAGGTACCCCAGCTCCTCCACCATGTCTAGGGAGAGCATCAGCTCCTCCACCATGTCTAGGGAGAGCATCAGCTCCTCCTCGTTCCCGGCTTGCCATTCTTCTCGGCCCTCTTTGGCCGCCTCGACTCGCGGCATTTGGACTTCAAACTCTACGGGGAGCACCGCCTCGCACCCATGGGAGAGCTTGAAGGGGGTCTCCCCTGTAGCCGTGTTGGGGGTGGTTCTTAGGGCCCAAAGAACCGCGGGGAGCTGCTCTACCCAGCTCCCCCTCAAATTCTCCACCTTCTTCTTGAGGAGGTTGACGATGATCTTGTTCGCGGCCTTCACCTGCCCGTTACTCCTGGGGTGGTGGACCGAGGCGAACCTGAGGTCGATTCCGAGCTGCTCGCAGAAGCTGGTGAACTCGGCACTGGTGAACTGGGGCCCGTTGTCTGTGATGATGGCCTGGGGCAACCCATGGCGACACATGATCTCTCCCCAAACAAAGTTCCTGATCACTTGGGAGGTCACCTTGGCCAACGCCTTCACCTCCATCCACTTCGAGAAGTAGTCGATCATCACTAGGAGGAACCTTCTCTGACCGCTGGCCTGGGGAAACGGTCCAACCAAATCCATTCCCCAGATTGCGAAGGGCCAGGGGGCCGTGATACTCTTGAGTCGTTGGGCCGGCTGTAGTTGAAGAGGGGCAAACACCTGGCACTTATGACATCTTCTTGCGAACTCCGCGGCATCTCGGCCCAGGGTGGGCCAGAAATACCCTTGCCTGACTATCCTTCCCTCCAGGGTCTGACTCCCGGAGTGACTCCCGCATTCCCCGGAGTGGACTTCCTCCAAGATCCTCTGCGCCTCTCCCTCGGCCACGCAGCGAGCCAGCATCCCGGAGAGGGTCTTCCTGTATAGCTGCCCGTCCTTGAGGAGGTAGTAAGCTGACTTGTGCCTTAGCTTCTTCCTGTCTATCCCCTCCGGATATTCTCCCGTGGAGAGGAAAACTACTACTGGATCAATCCACGAAGCTTGTCGGTCGATTTCCATGAGCTCCCCTTCTTCGATGGAGGGGCGGAACAGGTCGATGATGGTGCCCCTCGCCCGGGGACCATGCTTTGCTAGCTGGTCGGCTTGTTCATTCTCTTCCCTTGGCATGTGTCGGATGGAGAAGGTCTAAAAGGTGCCTATGACCCTCTTCACTTTGGCCAAGTATGACTTCAGGGTGGGTTCCCTTGCTTCGAACTCCCCGTTGATTTGGGAAGTCACCACCATGGAGTCAGTAAGGACCTCCACATCCAGCACCCCCAGCTCCCTGTCCAGGCGCAGCCCTGCTATCACGGCCTCGTACTCGGTCTGGTTATTGGTAATGGGAAAGTGCACCACCACCGTCTGCTCTATTCGAGTCCCTTGAGGGCTTTCTAGGACCACCCCCACTCCAAGGGAATGCCTCCCTGAGGCTCCATCCACCCTCACTTTCCAAGGAGTCGGGCGGGTGAGCTCTTCCTCCGCTACTTCCACCACGTAGTCGGCCAGGAAGTCGGCCATCGCCTGAGATTTGATCGATAGCCGTAGAACGAAGGAGACATCGAACTCGCTCAGCTCCACCGACCATTTAGCCAGCCGACCTGAATGCTCCACCCCCTCGAAGATGTTGCAGAGGGGATGGTCGGTCACCACTCGGATTGAGTGTGCCTGAAAGTAAGGTCGCAGCCGACGAGCCGAGATGATCAGGGCGAATGCAAGCTTCTCTAAGATTGGATACCGGAGCTCGGCCTTCCTCAGGACCCGGCTGACGTAATAAATAGGGAGCTGTCTCTTTCCCTCTTCTCGAACCAAGACAGAGCTCAGAGCCTCTGCCCCGACACCGAGATATAAGAACATATCCTCCCCCTCCTTCGGCCCTTGGAGCAGCGGAGCCTGTGTCAACTGCACCTTGAGGGCCTGGAACGCCTCCTCGCATTCCTTGGTCCATTCAAACCTCTGACCACCCCTCAATGTATTGAAGAAGGGGGAGCACTTCTCCCCTGCCCGAGAAAGGAAGCGACTCAGCCCCGCTAGCTTCCCCGTCAGCCGTTTGACCTCCTTCACATTCCGCGGGGACCCCAGCTCTAAGATAGTCCTGACCTTATCTAGGTTGGGCTCGACCCCCGCGAGGGTGAGGAGGTGTCCCAAGAACTTTCCCCTACTGGCCCCAAAGACACATTTCAGGGGATTCAACCGCATCTTGTATCTGCGCAGGGTGGCGAAGGTCTCCTCCAGGTCCCGGAGGTGGGAGTCCACATCCCGACTTTTGATCATGAGGTCATCCACATACACCTCCAAGTTCCTCCCCCTCTGCTCCTTGAAGACCCTATCCATCATTTTTGGTAGGTGGCCCCAGCATTCTTCAGCCCGAATGGCATCATCTTGTAGCAGTAGCAGCCATCCCCTGTGATGAACGAGACATCCTTGATGTCCGGGGGGTGCATCCTGATCTGATGGTAACCTGAAAAGGCATCTAAAAAACTCATTACAGAAAAGCCGACGGCTGAGTCAACCAGCGCGTCGATCCGAGGCAAATGATAACAGTCCTTAGGACAAGCTTTATTAAGTAAGGAAAAATCGATACACATTCTCCATCGGCCGTCTCCTTTTTTAACCATCACGACGTTGGAGACCCAGCCGGGGTACTGAATCTCGGACACGAAGCCAGCCTTGAGAAGCTTTACCACCTCCTCCCTGATAGGCTCCACCAGCTTGTCTGCCGTGGACCTCTTTTTTCTGCTGAACGGGGCGTGTTCCCGGGTCCAGGTTGAGGCGGTGGCAAGCCACATCCGCGTCAACCCCCGACATCTCCGCGGCGTTCCAGGCAAAGATGTCCACGTTCTTCTGGATGCACTCCAGCATCCTGCCTTGGCCCTCCGGGGTCAGCCCTCCGCTGACGCGAATCTTCTCCATCCTTCCTCCCCGGGTGAGCACCTCCAGCTCCACCACTTCCTCTACCGCCTCCAGCCTGGATTGCTCCCCCCATCCTTCGACATCCCCTTCTTATGGAATGGGGACCTCTACCTCCATCTCTTCTCCCGCGCCCCTCACTTCGACCACCTCCTCCAGATCTACTCCTGCCGCCTCTCCTGCGTGGTCCTTCACTTCTGGATCCTCCCCTCCTGCCTCCTGCTCGACCTCCTCCATCCTCCGTCCCATCTCGTTGGCTCTCTCCTGCCAAGAGATGGTGTTCACCATAGTGACATAACACTCCCGCGCCACCTTTGGGTCCCCCCTAACCCTGACCTGGACCCCCTCAGCGTTGAACTTCAAACACTGATGGAAGGACGAGGGGACGCAGCGGAAGGCGCTAATAAGAGGCCTCCCGAAGATGGCGCTGTAGCTGCTGGGGGCGTCCACAATGACGAACTTGCAGTTTCAGGACTGCCCCCCAAGGTGACATGGAGGCCAACTCCTCCCTCTACTTCCTTCCTTTCTCCTGAGAACCCGAATAAGGGCCCGTCTGAGGCCAGCACCCTCTTGGCCTCCACCTTCATCGCGTCAAACGCCTTTTTGAAGACGACGTTGACAGAGCTCCCGTTGTCCACGAGGATCCGAGAGACAGTGAAATTCTCGATGACGGCTTTGATGACCAGCGCATCACAGAACGGATCCTCGTGGTCTGGCATATCACTCCTGGAGAAGGTGATCCTCTCCTCAGGTTGTGGGGTTTGGGATGTAGAGGCGACGCTCTGCCGGTACATGGTGTGGAGACTTGCCTTGCGGGAAGCCTCGATCCCTACTCCCCCGTGGATCACTCCGATCCCTCCTAGGGTCCCGACATCCACCCGGTCTTCGCAACGATCCTCCTCCGCCCGAGGCAGGACCTCCTCGATCCTCACTTCTTGCCGCGCCTCCTGCTGCTGCTGCTGCCACTCCCTATTCCCTCTCATCTACAAGAATTCCGGGCACGTGGCCGTTGCGTGCCCCTCTTCCTGATGGAAGTCGCAATAGGGCAGCTCTACCCTGACCTCCCTTCTCCTCCTCCTCATGATCCCCCTCCTTGCTCCCAAAGCTATGGCCATGACCTCCTCCTGATCGGGGAGCCGGGGCCTCTGGCCCTGCCTCCAGCCCGGAGGGTGGAACTGATCTTGCCTCCCCTGATGGTGACCCCTTCCGTAGTATCCTCTCGACGGCCCTTGCTCCTGCCATTCAGGTCTCCAGCCCAGCCGACGGTCGGGCTCCTGGTGCCCCCACCTCGGCTGCTGCTGCCACTGGAGCTGCCTCTGCTGCCTCTGCCTAGGTTCCCCTCTTCTCTCCTCCTGTGCCCTTCCTCCTCTCGACTCCTTCTCTTCCTCGGTGGCCCACCTGGCTAGCTTTCTTGCAAACTCCGGGTTCGACGGCTCCCCGTCGACATCTCTCGCCGCCCTCTCCATCAACTCCTCGTAGGAGAGAGGGGGAACTCTCTTCAGCTCCATTCGGAAGAACCCCTGCTGCAGGCCTAGGGTAAAGGCCATCATCAGACTATGACCCGACATCTCCTGGACCTGGGTAACTTCCTCCTGAAATCGGTCCACGTAGCTCCCCAACGTCTCGTTCGCTCCTTGCTTAATGTGGAATAAAGACTCAGACTCCTTCTTCCTCTTCTTCTAAGTAGTGAACCTCAGCATGAACCCTCGGCGCAAGTCCTCAAAGCAGTAGATGGAACTAGCCGGCAGCTAGTGGAACCACTCCCTTGCCTTCTCCTGGAGGGTGATGGCGAAGAGTTGGCATTTGAATCCATCCGACATCTGACGGATGGAAACCACATCCTCGAACCATTGGACGTGCTGGACCGGATCCCCCTTTCCGGTGTAGTAGGACATCTCGGGTTCCCTGAACCCATCTGGGACGGGAGCCGAGGAGACCAGCTCGCTGAAGGGACTGCCCCCCCCCCACTGGGCGAGCCGACGAGTCTCGCGAGCCCAACTCGCCGAACCTGCCTCGTCCTGCCGAGCCGCGGAAGAGCTCGCGCCCCGGGAGCTCGCACCCTCGGCCTTCCTCGGCCACTTCCTTCCCAGCTCGCCGGCCAGGAGCGTCCTTGCCCAAGGAGGGGGCGGCCGCGATCTGGGCTGCCGGAGTCGAGCACTCGGCCCGTGCACCGAGTGCGAACTTGACGAGGCCCAGCACCTCATTCCTGAAGTCTTCCAACATCCCCACCGTTGCGAGAGGCGGGGGTGGGGGGGGGTGAGTCCTGCCTGTTAGATCCTTGTCCTCCCGTCATTGAGCTCGCCGAAGCTTTTCTGCACTGACCACTTTCCACGCTCACCACACCAAAATGTTGAAACCGGAATCCGACCTCTTGTGGAGTTCGACCCTTGGGGAAGGGGTGGTCTCGCGCCTACTTTGCTCTTGCAAGAAAAACAACGAAGAAGGCAAGAAGAAACAGACCCAAGGGCTCGGCAGGGAGGTCCCACCACAAACCCGGAAGATCTCTGAGCGCTTCCCCTCCTTAGCCAGAAGCCGAGCTAAGGTACCCTCAGAAAGCGCTTGAAAACGGGAGTAGGGAGGCACTCAAAGCGTTCCCTCTGAGGTACCCCTTGGGTCTTAGCAAAATGTTGAAACCGTAATCCGGCCTCTTGTGGAGTTCGACCCTTGGGGAAGGGGTGGTCTCACGCCTACTTTCCTCCTGCAAGAAAAACAACAAAGAAGGTAAGAAGAAACAGACCCAAGGGCTCGACAGGGAGGTCCCACCACAAACCCGGAAGATCTCTGAGCGATTCCCCTCCTTAGCCAGAAGCCGAGCTAAGGTACCCTCAGAAAGCGCTTGAAAACGGGAGTAGGGAGGCACTCAAAGCGTGCCCTCTGAGATACCCCTTGGGTCTTATTTATAGTTTTTTGAAAACTGAACTGCCAATAACCAGGAGAACTGACCTGAAAATACCAAAAAGCCCTGGGTCGGGTCTGCCAACAGCCAAACTCCGCTGTCCTGAGCAGCTATGTGCAGTCCAACTTGGTCTGCCAACAGCGTGGCTCCGCTGTTTGGAGGAGCTATTCGTACCCATGGGGAGTCAGCTCGCCTCCAATTCCACTCCGCGGGGGGGGGGGGGGGGGGGGGGTGCGACCCGGCTCCAGCGGCCTGCCTATCCTTCTTGGGCGAACGCGAGCCGGGCCGTGGGAACCCGCCAGTTCTCTGCCGAGGCGGACCGGCGACCAGGTTGCGTGTAGGGGGCGAGCTGGTGGCCATCGTGACCCTCCGATCAGCTCGCAGGTTACGGGTTGCCGAGCCCATCCGCTAGTACTGGTGCGACGAAGGGCACACCTGGCTCTGGCCGGCGATTCTCTTGAGCGAGCGGGAGAGTAGGGGAGCCGTCTCGCCCGGCTCGCTCGCCTGAAACGAGCGGGAGCGGACCAGCCCCCTGCCGCATGTCTGCCCGCTGCTTGGGTGCGGGTCGCGGGCTAGGTCCGCTCGATCTTCCTGGTGCGACCCGCTCGACGAACATAGGGTTGTACAAGCTGTACATGAAGACACTCTCGGGGATGTTGGCTCGTTGCGTGGCCGAGGGGGAGGTACAAAGAATATTGGAGGTAGTCCACTCCGGAGAGTGTGGGAGTCACTCCAAGAGTCGGACCCTGGAAGGGAGGATTGTTAGGCAGGTGTACTTCTGACCCACCCTGGGCCATGATGCAACGAAGTTCACAAGAAGGTGCCACAAATGCCAGCTGTTTGCCCCCTCCAGCTACATCCGGCTCAGCGACTCAAAAGTATCACAGCCCCCTGGCCCTTCGCCATTTGGGGAATGGATTTGGTTGGACCGTTCCCCCAAGCCAGTGGGCAGAGGAGGTTCCTCCTAGTAATGATCGATTATTTATCCAAGTGGTTGGAAGTGAAGGAGCTGACCAAGGTGACCTCCCAGGTTATCAGAAACATTGTTTCGGGGGAGATCATCTGCCGCCATAGACTGCCCCAGGCCATTGTTACGGACAACGGACCCCAATTTGCCAGTGCTGAGTTCACTAGTTTCTGCGAGCAGCTTGGAATCGATCTCAGGCTTGTCTCAATCCATCACCCTAGGAGCAACGGACAGGTGGAGGCCTCGAACAAGATCATTGTCAACCTCCTGAAAAATAAAGTGGAAAATCTGAAGGGAAGCTGGGTGGAGCAGCTCCCCGCGGTTCTCTGGGCCCTGAGGACCACCCCCAACACAGCAACCTGAGAGACCCCCTTCAAAATCTCTCATGGGTGCGAGGAAGTGCTCCCCGTGGAATTTGAAGTTCAAACACCTCGAGTTGTTGCGGCCAAGGAAGGCAGGGCAGAATGGCAGGATGAGAACGAGGAAGAGCTGCGGCTCTCCCTTGATATGGTGGAAGAACTGCGGGATCTTTCCGCCCTCCGGCTGGAAGAGGTGAAGAGGTAGATGGCCAAGTACTTCGACAAGCACGGCAGAGTCAAACAATTTATGGAGGGGGACTTGATGCTGAAGAAGGTGGATGCAACAGGGAGATCAGCAACCGTGGGGAAGCTCAACCCCAGCTGAGAAGGTCCATTTATTGTAAAAGAAGCCTTGAGATCAGGGGGTATCGGATCCAAAATGTGGAGGGCGAGACCCTAAGTCTCACCTGGAGTGGTGACGACTTAAAATGCTTTTCCCTTGAAGCTTGTAAGTTGTACCTTGATTTTTAATGAAAGTTCTTTAATATGTCAAGGTTGTCGCAATGAGCTCGCATGAAGAAGTGAAGTGAAGTTGGACCCCGAGCAGATCCCGCTGTCAGGCTCCCACCTAGCTGGCAAGGCTGGAAGTCACTCGGTGTCATCCTTGGGCCTCGAGCAGATTCCGCTGTCAGGCTCTCACATAGCTGGCAGGGCTGAAAGTCACTTGATGTTGTTAGTAGTGGACCCCGAGTAGATCCCGCTGTCAGGCTCTCACCTAGCTGGCAGGGCTGGAAGCCACTCGGTGTCATCCTTGGGCCTCGAGCAGATCCCGCTGTCATACTCTCACCTAGCTGGCAGGGATGGAAGTCACTCGATGGTGTTAGTAATGAATTTGTACCCCGAGCATATCCCACTGTCAGGCTCTCACCTACCTGGCAGGGATGGAAGTCACTCGGTGTCATCCTTGGGCCTCGAGCAGATCCTGCTGTCAGGCTCTCACCTAGCTGGCAGGGCTGGAAGTCACTCGATGGTGTTAGTAATGAATTTGGACCCCGAGCAGATCCTGCTGTCAGGCTCCCATCTAGCTGGCAGGGATGGAAGTCACTCGGTGTCATCCTTGGGCCTCGAGCAGATCCCGCTGTCAAGCTCTCACCTAGCTGGCAGGGCTGGAAGTCACTTGATGGTGTTAGTAGTGGACCCCGAGCAGATCCCCCTGTCAGGCTCTCACCTAGCTGGCAGGGCTGGAAGTCACTCAGTGTCATCCTTGGGCCTCGAGCAGATCCCGCTGTCAGGATCTCACCTAGCTGACAGGGCTGGAAGTCACTCGATGGTGTTAATAATGAATTTGGACCCCGAGCAGATCCCGCTGTCAGGCTCCCACGTATCCGGCAGGGCTGGAAGTCACTCGGTGTCATCCTTGGGCCTCGAGCAGATCCCGCTGTCAGGCTCTGACCTAGCTGGCAGGGCTGGAAGTCACTCGATAGTGTTAGTAATGAATTTGGACCCCGAGCAGATCCCGCTGTCAGGCTCCCACCTAGCTGGCAGGAAGTCACTCTGTGTCATCCTTGGGCCTCGAGCAGATCCCGCTATCAGGCTCTCACCTAGCTGGCAGGGCTGGAAGTCACTCAATGGTGTTAGTAATGAATTTGGACCCCGAGCAGATCCCGCTGTCAAGCTCTCAACTAGCTGACAGGGCTGGAACTCACTCGGTGTCATCCTTAGACCTCGAGTAGATCCCGCTGTCAGGCTCTCACCTAGCTGGCAGGGCTGGAAATCACTCGATGGTGTTAGTAGTGGACCCCGAGTGGATCCCGCTGTTAGGCTCTCACCTAGCTGGTAGGGCCGAAAGTCACTTGGTGTCATCCTTGGGCCTCGAGCGGATCCCGCTGTCAGGCTCTCACCTAGCTTTTGGGCTGAAGGTCACTCACGGAAGTCCTTACCCCCCAGGTAGTGCCTAACAAACTTGGCCCTTCCAAGAGAGGAGAGCTCGACATGGTCGAGTTCGAGCTCGCTAATCCAGCTCGGACTCGGCAGAAGATCGGCAAGCTAGGGCCTTGGACCTCGCTAAGAGGAGGCGGGTCCCGCCGGGCCACCTCGTCCCCCCACTATGTTTTACTCGGGAAGATTTAGAGAATTTGGTCTCACATCGATAAGATGACGGACAGCTCGCGAGCAAGCTGGGGTGAATCCTGAGAATTGGCAAGCCAGACCCTTGGACCTCGCCAAGGGGAGGCGGATCCCGCCGAGAGTCCCCGCCCCCGCTTTATTTTACTTGGAAAAATTCAATGAGTTCAATTTTTTGATTAAGAAGGCCAAGGACAGCTCGCGAGCGAGCTACGGCGTAGCCCTAGGAATTGCCGAGCACTCAAGGTACTCTCTCACGGGCGCTTACTAATGATTATCCTACTCACAGTACCTGTCTATGGGAGGTCGCCTGGGGAAGGGCTCGCGGGCACACAAGACACAACAAAAAGTGATGGGAAAAATGGCTCGGATATGATCAAAAATCATTTTTCATTGAATAATGATATTTGCAGGTGGAGCTCGCCTCAACGAGGAAACAAAAGAAAAGCATACACATTTAGGCCTCGCCCCCCCTGCCGGACTGGTCCTCCCCTTCGCCCGATTGATACTGGAAGCCCTTCCCGAACATCGAGTCCAGGCTATCCTCCTTCTCGCTGGGCGGCGTCGCCAGGAACAAGCTCGACATCAGGTCCTTGGCAGAGATCACCTCGCACCCCTCCACCAGCACCCCAGTGTCCTTCATCATCTGGAGGGTGCACTCGGCGGCCTGGATGGAGTTGATCCGCAACCTCTCGGCGAGGTCTGCCTCTCCAAAGATCCTCGGCCTCTTATAGGGGAGGGTATGATCAGTGTCGCCGGCCGGGAAGAAAATCTCCGCCAGGCGACGACCTCGCGGCCGAGTTTCTGGTTCTCCTGCTTCAGCCCCGCATTCGCCCCCTCCAGCTCGGCAAGCCGAGCACGCAGCTGGACAATCTCCTCCTCCTGCTCGGCATTGCGAGCCCGCAGCTCCCCGCGGCCTTGGCGTCCTGACAAAACAAAAGTTCATTAGTGCCGGCGCAAAAGTTTTTCAAAATAAAAGAGAGGTGAAGCCCGATACTCACCAATCCGCCGGCGGCCTGGGCGAGGAGACCCTCGGCGATGCCGAGCCGCCTCTCTTGGTCGGTGACCTTGTCCTTGGATACATCGCGAGCCTGCTCGGCTTTTAGGAGTTGATTGCTGAGCGAGAAGCTACGACGTGTCAGCATGTGGTGGAGCTCCATGTCCCGCAGATGGGCCTGCAGACCCTCATGGCCGAGCTGCTGTAGGGTCATGTTCTTGTAGGCCTCGGCATCCTCGCGGCCATAGAGGCTGAAGACGAGGGCATAGGCGTGGCCGGTGGCAGGCTTGCGGTCATTCCAGGAAGGATGCAGGGTGGAGACAGAGACCCGATGGACCAGCTCATCCCACTGCACCATGGGCTCACCCGCCGAGTCCTTCCACCGCCCCCAAAGTTGAAGAGGGGATGTTGTTTCGGCGCCCCGCGCTCGCGAGCTGCCCTCTTTGCCGAAGGAGGTGGGGAGATCGCCGCCGCGGAAGCAGGAGCCTCGCTGCCCTCTTTGCCGAAGGAGGTGGGGAGATCGCCGCCGCGGAAGCAGGAGCCTCGCTGCCCTTCCGACCTTTGCTGGTGATCTCCTTCAGCGGGCTCTCCGGCGACGCGTCGGGGATGGTCTCGGGCGAGCTCATGTATTTGGGGCTGGATTGATGTTGTTGATGTTGTTTACCCCGCGGAGCGAGCACGACCTTCTTCATCTTTTTTGGTAATGGCTGGCGATGTGGCGGGTTCGATCCAGCATCCTCAGATCGTCTATTGCCGGAAAAGGGTTGGGAGAAGGCATCCTCATCCCAGCAGGCCGCTGCCGCCGCCTTCTTGCAGGCAAGGGGGTCCGGGTACAACCCCGAGTCCGCAAACGGCAGATTCACAGGGATTAGCCGCTCCCCTGCAAAAAAGAGCTTGGAAAAAGTTAGATCTTCAACAACAATGTGGCGAGCTCGGCAAAAGTGGGGGGGGGGGGAACAATACCTTCGCCGGGTAGGACAGAGAGAAGCGCGTCAAGGCCCCTTCGCAGGTAGGAGACCTCGAAGTCTTTGTGGAGCTCGACATCGTTGCCGGACACGGTTGGCGGGTGGTAGACCTCCTCGCCTTTCTACTGCGGCAAGTACGGGATGTTGCCGAGATCGCCCTTGATAAAGGCGATCCTGGTCATCCAGTTATGGTGTTTGTTCGCGATCTCACGAACTTTGATCAGCGAGCCGCCAAAGTAAGCGACCCCATCCGGCATCGCTGTTGGAACACCCTATTACTAATTTGGGTCAGGATCACTATGTCTCTAGGAATTTATGCTTTGACCTTCTGTATAGATAATAGGTCAATTAGAATTGAGTCTAAGGGATCAGGAGTCTAGGTTTGGAAGCTGCCCTGAAGACCCAAGTTTTTCTGGAAACCAAGTCCAAATCATCGAGCTCAGCACGACGTTTCGTCGAACTCCGGTCGACGATCGTCTAGCCCAACTATTGACAGATCGTCGAGCTCCATTCGACGATCGCTGAGCTCAATCCTCATAATATCGTCGAGCTCTGGTCGACGATCGCTGAGCTCAACTTCTCAACATCGTCGAGCTCTGTTCGACGATCGCTGAGCTCAGGTCGACGATTTTGACTCTGCACTGGATCCTTATCTCTGAGCTCAGTTCGACGATCTTTGAGCTCAGATCGACGATTTCTTTGCTGCTTGCTTTTTCCAATTCGCTGAGCTCAGCTCGACGATAACAGAGCTCAGTTCGACGATTTCAGTTATCTTTCTGAATTCAAATTCAAATCAGATAGAAGTTATTCTGCATTTAATTCAGAAGATCTGCCAGCCATTTTCATTTACTTCTGGAGCAAGTTTCAAGGGACTTTTCAAGGAATAATTCAGTGGACTTTCCTTCAGAACATTTTATGCAATTAAGGCTGTAATTAATTCAGACCAACGGCTATCTTTGACAGAGCAATTTTCTATTCAGACTCAGAGAATAAAAGACAGAATGTTTTTTGAATCAGACAAGAAGATAGACAAGAACAAGAGAATAGAGATAGACAAGTAGAGGACACCTCTCAATACACAGAGACTCTCTCAATCTTCTGTCAACAAGAATTCAGAAGAACACTCATCAAGAGATCAAGCTTTCAAACATTCTTCAGATCTCTTCAGCTCTCAAGTGTTCAAGGCCAACATCATCTCAAGACTCCAGACACTCAACATTTCAGCCTGCTGAAATCATCTTTTGCTGGAGATCTATCTTTGAAGGCCTATCACCCTCAGCAAAGCTCATCTTCCTAAAGATTTCAAGGACTCAGGGGGAGCTTTGACAACATCACTGAATCCACATAGTCTTCTCAGTTGCTTGAGAAAGAGAAGACTGCCATCACTCTCTCACCCCCATTCTGTAAAGGGTTTTTCAAACTCCCTTCAAAAGTTTGATTCTGGTTTTTGAGCACCTTGTCAAAAGCTCATTGGTGGCAAGACACCTGATCAAAAAATCTGATTTGGTTTTTGAGCACCTTATCAAAAGCTCATTGGTGCCCAGGACACCTGATCAACTCATCCTGCAGTGGATTCCTACCTAGGGTGGTAGAAGAGTGGATGTACCCAAGTTGGGGAACCACTATATTTCCTTGTGTCATCTGATTCTGCATGTTTTCTTTTTGTTTCTGGCCTAGATTTTCTTGTGCTTAATATCTGCATAGCTTAGTTTTATTTCTGCTTCCCTGCTTACACTCATTACAACAATTGTTGTAAAGCTTTGCAAAAAGTTTTCTTTGTGTTTTTAAAAAGCACCATATACTCTATTCACCCCCCCTTTAGAGTATATCAGATCTAGTTTCCCCTTTCAATTGGTATCAAAGGGAGGTTGGTTAAACATACCATATCTGTTTGGTTGTACAGGCTAACACCTGAACCCCAAAGATCCCAAACTAGATCCTTCTTTTATATTTCTTTATTAGATTTAGCTTGCACAAATCATGGCCCAGAACAAAGATTATGCTAGCACCAGACCTCCAGTGTGCAATCTATCAAAGTTTGCACTTTGGAAAGCAAGGATTATACTATACATGAATTCTATTGACGAAGATATTTTTAATTCTGTTTTGACAGTGTGTCCAAGACCTCCAGAGAGCACAAGCACAAATGCTGTTCCACCTCCATCAGGAACAGAGGGTGACATTAAAAAGTGGAAAGTAGCTGATGCCAAGGCAATGAACATTCTAGCTCAAACAATGTCAGATGACATTTTTCAGAAGGTAGCTGAATGTAATTCAGCCAAGGAGATCTGGGACAAGCTCTCAGAGATAGTTTCAGGATCAGCTGATGAGAGAAAAGACAGAAGATCCCATCTCATCTCCCAATATGAGAACTTCAAGAAGGGAGAAACTGAGTCAGTGGGAGACATGTACAACAGACTGAGTCTAATTGTCAGTGAACTGAGGACATTAGACAAAGAGATCTCATTAACAGAACTTAATGATAAGATCCTAATGTGCTTCCCTAGCACTTGGGATTCAAGAATCTGGCCAATTAAAGATGCCAGAAGTCTGAATGAGATCACGACTGAAGCCTTGTTGGGTAAGCTCAAATCTTATGAGCTACTCATCAAGAACAGAGAAGAAGAACAGAAGGCTGCTTCACCAGCCACAAGAAAAGAGAAGACTATAGCATTTAAGGCAGTTGAGGATTTGCCTGAAGAAAAAGGAACAGCCAATGATGAACTTCTCAGCTTGTTGGCCAAAAGATTCTATAAGATGGCCAGAAAGGACTTCAGAAGAAGATCATACAAGGAGCAAGATAAGCCAAGGTATGACAAGTCCATTGGCAATAGCAAAGACATTATTTGCTTTGGTTGCAGGAAACCAGGGCATATGGTTCCTGACTGTCCAGAAAACAAGAACAAGGACAGGAGGGACAGAAAAGAAAGAAGAAAGGAGAACGACTCCAAAAGGCATGGAAGTAGCAAACCTTCCACCAGCAAAAATAAGCACACAAGGAAAGGATTTGTTGCTGAATCCTGGAGTGAGACTGAAGAGGAGTCAGAGGCCTCTTCCAGCTCAAGTGATGATGAGGATGATGCAGAGGAAAAGGAGTTCTGCATGATGGCAATCAATGCCTCACAACACAACTCAGAGGAAGAGGAGTCAGAGTCAGACTCAGAGACACAACCTGAAGAAGATCAGGTAATCAGCTCTTTTGATTTCACTTCAGAAGATTTTAAACTTGAATTTAAAGCACTATGTTTATACCTGCTAAAGTCTGAGAAAGAGATCATCTCTCTCAGAAAGCAACTATCTGAACAAAGTGGTTTAAAATCAGAAAACCTCAAACTCTCTCAGGAGTTGGAGAACTATAGGGAACAGATAGCTTCACTGAAGAGTGAACTCTCTGAGGCCAAGAAGCTTGAAGAATCTCTCAATGGGAGAAGCATCAAGCTGATGGACATCACAAGCACAGTGAACTCAAGATTCAACAGTACACTGGGCTTGGGTGCCTCATCCAGCCAACCTATTGTTCTAACAACCCCTATTAAGTTCATTTCTGACAAGGGAAAGGGAGTTGTAGAGGTTGCCAGGAAAAATTCTGATCTGCCTCAGAAAACCAAAGTCCAGGACAAATCATCGAACGGAGATCGACGATCGCCGAATAGAGATCGACGATCGCCGAACGCTGCTCGACGATCTCAGGACAAATCGTCGAACGCTGATCGACGATCTCAGCCAAGATCGTCGAACGCTGCTCGACGATCCCATATATCTGACCTCAGCCATAGTCGACCGTCGAACGGAGCTCGACGATCTGACCCAAGATCGTCGAACTCAGCTCCAAGATCGTCGAACAGAGGTCAGAGCTCTGGAAAGTTTTTCAATGGCAAGTCAAAATTGAATCCTGAGGGTTCTTCATCCCAAACATCTAACCCTTATACTGAATGGATCTTACCTCCAAGGAGATATCATCCTGAAGGATATAAGAGTCAGCCAGGGATGTCTTTCATTTCTGAATTTAAAGGTTATCAACCTAGGCCCAAGGTAAACTGGGTCAAAAATAAGTGAATTGCTTAATGTGCAGGTGAAGACCTATCCAACATCTAACCAGCAATGGTATTTGGATAGTGGGTGCTCTAAGCACATGACAGGGAACAAGGACAACCTCAGTTCCTTTAGAGCCAAGCTTGGACCCAAAGTTATCTTTAGTGACTCCAACTTTGGACAGACTAAAGGATATGGAGAAGTCCAGATTGGTTCTGTAACCTTCAAGAAGGTAGCATATGTGGAAGGACTGAAGCACAATCTAATCAGCATCAGTCAGCTATGTGATGAAGGCTACCAGGTGACCTTCAGCAAAACCCTATGCAAGATCAAGTTAGAGGACAACACCACTGTGTTGACAGGTAAAAGGAAAGGTAACATCTACCTTGTAGATTTTCTTTCAACTTCTATAGATATCTGTTTATTCAACTCAGTTTGTAGACCAAATGTTTTATGGCATAAGAGACTAGGACACCTAAACCTTAGAACTATTGCTAGGCTATCCAAGGATAACCTTGTTAGAGGACTACCTTCTGGCCCCTACAAGAAGGAAGGACTCTGCAAGGCTTGTCAATTAGGCAAGCAAACTAAAAACAGTTTTAAGTCACTTAATAAGAGTGATTCACCTAGGATACTGTATCTGTTACACATGGATCTATTTGGACCCATCACAGTACAAAGCCTAGGAGGGAAATCCTACACTTTAGTTGTTGTAGATGACTTCTCTAGATTCACTTGGGTGTTCTTTCTAAGGAAGAAGTCTGATAACTTTAAGTGTCTGACAGAGTTTCTCAAATGTATAAAGATTGAGTTCAATACTCACATTGCCCTGATCAGAAGTGATCATGAGACAGAGTTTGATTCTCTTCTTATGCAAGAGTTCTGTCAGAGTGAAGGAATCAGACATACTTTCTCAGCTCCTAGAACTCCTCAACAAAATGGGGTAGCTGAAAGGAAAAATAGAACCCTTATTGAATCTGCTACTACATTGTTGTCAGATGCTCATCTACCTCTATCCTTCTGGGCAGAGGCAGTGAACACCTCCAACTATGTGCTGAACAGAAGCCTGATACATAAACTGAAGGGAAAGACTCCCTATGAATTACTCAAAGGGAAGAAACCTAAAGTTGACTATTTCAAAATTGTTGGTTGCATTTGTTATATTCACAATAATGATAAGAAACATCTAGCAAAATTTCAAGCCAAAGCTGATGAAGGAGTGTTTCTGGGATACTCCATGATCAGCAAGGCCTATAGGATTTATAATAAATCATCATTGAAAATTGAGGAATCTGTTCATGTTTCTTTTGATGAAACTAACATGTCTTTCAAGGAGAAGATCTCTTCTACCATAGAACCTGTGCAGGAACACTCTCTAGTTGAAGATATGAACAAGCTACAGGTTGCTCAAGAGGATGAAAGCAGTGAAGATGAAAGCAATGCTCAACATATTGAAGCACAACCTGAAGAGCCAGTTGTTGTACCACAAGAGGAAACAACAACACAGGTTGGTGAACAATCAACACCCCCTGTTGATTTAGTAACATCAAGAGACCATCCAATTACCCCAATAATTGGAGAAATCTCAGCTGGTGTGCAAACCAGAAATCAGGTCAACCAAAACCTGTTGCACACCTGCTTTCTTTCTCAAATTGAACCTCAGTCCATTCAAGATGCAGAGCAAGATCCACACTGGATCATTGCCATGCAAGAGGAGTTGCATCAATTTGAGAGGAACAAAGTATGGGAACTAGTGCCCAAGCCTAAGGATCATTCCATTGTTGGAACAAAATGGGTATTCAGAAACAAACTGGATGATCAAGGAATAATAATAAGGAACAAGGCAAGGCTAGTTGCCCAAGGATATTCTCAAGAAGAAGGAATTGACTACGACCAGACCTTTGCACCTGTTGCAAGATTGGAAGCCATCAGGATTTTTCTAGCTTATGCAGCTCACAAAGGCTTCAAGGTTTATCAGATGGATGTCAAGAGTGCCTTCTTAAATGGAGACATCAAAGAGGAAGTCTATGTCAGACAACCTCCAGGTTTTATCTCTCCAACTCATCCTGATTTTGTTTTTAGATTAAATAAAGCATTATATGGTCTCAAGCAAGCTCCTAGAGCATGGTATGAGACCCTAGCATGCTTTCTTTTGGAAAATGGTTTTATAAGGGGTAGAGTAGACCAAACTCTTTTCATTAGAACCCATAAGTCCCATACCCTACTAGTACAAATCTATGTAGACGATATCATTTTTGGTTCTACTGACTCAAAATTGTGCAGAAGGTTTTCTAACCTAATGCATTCTAAATTTGAGATGAGTAGCATGGTGAGCTATCTTTCTTCCTAGGATTGCAAGTCAAACAACATGCTGAAGGCATCTTTATTTCTCAAACCAAATATGCTAATGAGCTGGTTAAGAAATTTGGCATGTCTGAGGCATCTTGTATGAAAACACCCATGCCTACCAATGCTGTATTGGATGCTGATGAACATGGGAAACCTGTTGATCAGACAACATATAGAGCAATGATTGGCTCTTTACTGTATCTTACAGCTAGTAGACCAGATATAATGTTTGCTACATGCATATGTGCTAGATTCCAAGTTAGCCCTAGAGAGTCACAACTCACATTAGTAAAGAGGATTCTTAGGTATGTGAAAAGTTGTCCAAATCTAGGTCTCTGGTATCCAAAAGATTCAGCATTTGAGTTAACTGGAATCTCTGATGCTGATTATGCTGGATGCAGAATTGACAGGAAAAGCACCAGTGGAACTTGTCAGTTCCTTGGTGATAGACTTGTCTCTTGGTTTTGCAAGAAACAAACATCTGTGTCAACTTCAACTGCTGAAGCTGAATATATGGCTGCAGGCAGTTGTTGTTCACAAATACTGTGGATTCAAAATCAACTCCTAGACTATGGTTACAACTTAGAGAAGTCAAAAATCTTTTGTGACAATACAAGTGCTATCTCCATAGCTCAAAATCCAGTCCTCCATAGTAGGACAAAACATATAGAGATTAGGCATCATTTCTTAAGGGATAATGTTGAAAAGAACAAAATTGAATTGCAGTATATCCCAACTGATTTACAAAGGGGAGATATTTTCACCAAGCCTTTGGATGAAAAGAAACATACCTTCTTCCTAAATCAGTTAGGAATGTTAGATGGAGGAAGTCTTTAATAATCCCCAAGATTTTGAAAGCTAAAAAAGGACCAAGACTAGGCAAAATTCTGATTTTCCTTAGTGTCTAGGATTTCTCCGATCTCTGAACTGCGCTCGACGATTTCCCCACAGATCGTCGAACGGAGTTCGACGATTTCCAGAATCGTCGAACTGAGTTCAGCGCTCCTCAGATAGTATGAACTATCTCCTCTGGTCAACGATCGTCGAACGGCGCTCGACGATTTGTTCACTGAACGATCGTCGAACGGAGCTCGACGCCCTTCCAGATCGTCGAACGGAGATCAACGATTTTGGAGTCTCTTTAGATTCCTTTAGAAGCCTCGATCGTCGAACTGAGTTCAACGATCTTTCCTTTTCTGCGTCGAACCCTAATATAAAACTCTTTTTTCGCCGTCGTTCTCTCTTGCGCTTTCAATTTCTCTGCAAACTTTTCTTCCCTCCAAACAGTTCTACCTTGGTCGTTTTGTCTGTTGATTTTTGCAGGTACCATGGCCGTTTCAGTTGCTGTACTCTCTGCAATGAAATTTGATGCAGGCTTTGACATCGATCTTGACTCCTTCAACACAACCGATCAAATCTTCCAGGATATTCTCAGATTGTTCAAAGATCAGCAATTATCTGCCCTGATGACAACCAGAATCAAACTTGCATCTGATGAGATTAAAGAATGGGTATATACTGCCCACAACCTGGACAACAATACCATAGTCGGTTCTATTGGTGGCACCCAGGTACCTCTGACCCCAACAGTACTCACAGAGGTTTTTGGTTTAAGAAATGGTGAAGATTCTGCTGAACTCTCTGGAGATGAGTTCTCTGATATTCTTGCCAGGATGGGTCATCCTGAGGGGAACCCTAGCAAGCTGTTTAAGAGGAACCTGTCTGTGGAATACAGGTTTATGGCTGATGTAGTAGGCAAGGTTCTCTTGGCCAAGCATTCTGCTCATGACACAATCTCCAGATATCAGCTTTGCCTTATGGGAGCTCTGGTAGATAGAAAAAGCTTGAACTGGGGAGAAGTATTTTTTGATCTGCTGAAGAAAAAGATAAACAAGACATTTGTGAACTTTGGCAGAATACTGGGAATCTTCCTCCAGGCTAAGTGCCCTGCCCTGCTAGTCTCCTCTGGAGTGCACATCAATGCCTCCAAGAGACTCACCTGTGCCCTTTTTGGGAAATGGGACAGGCAAATCTCCAAGCCCAGCAGGCCCTCTTCTTCTGGCCCTTCAGGCACTAGGACTCTAAGAGTCACTCCACCCCAGGTCTCTGCCCCTGCAGAAGACCTGCCTGCTGCCAGTGCTGCTGCTTCTCCTCCTCCAAGCTCAACCCTACCTCCAGCTCCATCCACCTCTCCAGCCACCTCCACAATTACCATCTCCAGCCCATCTCCAACTTCTATTCCATCTCCAGCAACAATTTCCTCTCCTCCAGCAGACCACTTCCATCCCTTATTCTCTTATCCCCCTCCAGATGTCACCTCATCCCCATCCCTTCCATCCTTCACTCTCTTGGATGAATCCTACATGGATGATTCCCCCTCTTCTCCTCCAGACTTCCCATCCTCCTCCACATCTTTCCAAGACCTTCTCCACCAGATTATTGATCAACCCACCTTCACTCCCTCCATTTCCATCCCTCTATCCTCCATATCTACCATCCCCTCTCCTGAGCCATTCATTCCACCCTTCAGCCCTCCTCCTCCAGCTCCCTCAGCCATCCCTCAACCCTCTACCTCTGCTCCTCTCATTGAGCATGTAGATCTCCCAGCCCTTGCTGATCAGTTGTATGAGCTCCTTGCACCTAGGCTCTCTCTTCTCATGGAGGCCTCTTTAGCTCCTCTACAACAATCAGTGGCAGCTCTCTCTGCCAGGCTTTCCTCTTTCCTTACTCCTCTAGCAGCACCCCCAGCAGTATGCCTTGATGCACAGGTCTCTGCATCCAGGCAGGGGGAGATGCCTTATGAAGCTGTTGCTGCCCCTGCTGTTGTTTCTGCTGCTACTGCTGCTGTGTCTGTTTCTGCTGCTGCTGCTACACCAGTACTAGCAATAGACCTAAGGTCTCTGCTATCTACTTTTGATACTGCTTACTTCTGCTGCCTCCCAGAGCCATATCCTGTCCAGCCTCCAGAGGTTCTTGCTGCCCAGTCAGAAGATTTGTCCAAGGCTCTAGTGCCCTTCTCTTGCTGTGACCCCAGAATCATTTCTGATTTTATTCTGTCAGTGACTGCTGCTTCTGATGTTACTGCTGCTGCTGCTGCTGAAGACAATGCTGTGTCTACCTCTGAAGTTATATCTGCTGCTGAAGTCACTGTTTCTGCTGAGCCCTCATCTCAGGATGTTTTGATGACAGAGGCTGTTGATTTTGAGCCTGCTGTAGAAGTTGTTGTTTCTGAAGCTGCTGCTGCTGCCCTCATTCCTGAAGCAATATCTGTTGTAACTTCTGCTGCTCCAGTACCTATAGTTTCATCTGCTGCTGCTTCTGTTGCTCCTCCTGCTTCTGTATCTGTTTCTCCATCAGCTGCTGTTAAACTGAAAGAAGATTTGATGAAACAGCTTGATGCCTTGTATGATGCACGAAGTTCTGAATCTGAGGATTATAACACTGCTTCTGATGACTCATCTGCCACAATTGCTAAGAAAAGGAAAGCAAGAAGTAAGGCCTTGAAGAGAGTTCCTCCTGCCAAAGTTAGAGATGATAATGATGTTCCATACTATATTCTGCATAATTGCCCAATCACTGAGCATTGGATGCAATTCTCTAAGAACCAGTTGAAAGCTATGAAAAAGAAGAGGAAGTATGAAAAAGATTCCACTCAGTTCAAGCACCCTCATCCTCCCCCACCACCTCCACCTGATGCAGGTGCAGGTGGCAGCTCTGCAAGATCAGGCTCTGCTAGAAGCCAGGCTCCCTACCAACCTCATGCAAGAACTTATCAAAGGGAAAGCCAGTCTAGGGGGTCTTACTCTAGAAGGGGAGGATATAGGGGAAACCAAAGAGAGACTCAGGTTTACTCCAAAGGACACTCCAGGCAGCATCCTTACTCTAGGGGAGGACATGTTTCTGCTGATACATCTTCTGGTCCTTTCCCCTACAAGCTCAAAGATACTGTAACTGCCAGGACTCCTCAAGATACTACTTCCAACAGGTATGAGCCACCTGTTCCATTTGAGGACCCTGAGAAAAATCCTATGGCTTGGACTGCAAGAATGAAAGAGCTGGCTGTTTTAGATCAGATAAAGAAAGCAAAAGAACAAGGGCTAGACACTTCCAACATATCTACCATGTCAGAGCAAAGGCAAAAAGAGTTAGAAAGATATGCTTCAAGCAAATTTTTTGATGTAGACAGGTACATGGAGTTGCATCCAGCTGCAGTGGTTCCCAGAGCTTCAAAGCAAATTTATTTGGGTGCAGCTGATGATACCAGATCCAAACAACAAGCTTTAGATCCCAACAGAGAAATTAAAATGGTAAAAGGCAAAGAAAAGGAGTAACTCTGTAAGGTGACAACTTTTGGTTCTTCTAACTGCTATCTGGATAACACATATATATATATATCTGTGATGGTTCTGCTCTGTGTCTTGTTATTGTTGTTTTTATGTTTTTCTGACTGTATGATGTTGTTTGTTTTTCAAAGTCTGTAAATAGTTTTCCTAACCCAAATAGGGGGAGATTGTTGGAACACCCTATTACTAATTTGGGTCAGGATCACTATGTCTCTAGGAATTTATGCTTTGACCTTCTGTATAGATAATAGGTCAATTAGAATTGAGTCTAAGTGATCAGGAGTCTAGGTTTGGAAGCTGCCCTGAAGACCCAAGTTTTTCTGGAAACCAAGTCCAAATCGTCGAGCTCAGCACGACGTTTCGTCGAACTCCGGTCGACGATCGTCTAGCCCAACTATTGACAGATCGTCGAGCTCCATTCGACGATCGCTGAGCTCAATCCTCATAATATCGTCGAGCTCTGGTCGACGATCGCTGAGCTCAACTTCTCAACATCGTCGAGCTCTATTCGACGATCGCTGAGCTCAGGTCGACGATTTTGACTCTGCACTGGATCCTTATCTCTGAGCTCAGTTCGACGATCTTTGAGCTCAGATCGACGATTTCTTTGCTGCTTGCTTTTTCCAATTCGCTGAGCTCAGCTCGACGATGACAGAGCTCAGTTCGACGATTTCAGTTATCTTTCTGAATTCAAATTCAAATCAGATAGAAGTTATTCTGCATTTAATTCAGAAGATCTGCCAGCCATTTTCATTTACTTCTGGAGCAAGTTTCAAGGGACTTTTCAAGGAATAATTCAGTGGACTTTCCTTCAGAACATTTTATGCAATTAAGGCTGTAATTAATTCAGACCAACGGCTATCTTTGACAGAGCAATTTTCTATTCAGACTCAGAGAATAAAAGACAGAATGTTTTTTGAATCAGACAAGAAGATAGACAAGAACAAGAGAATAGAGATAGACAAGTAGAGGACACCTCTCAATACACAGAGACTCTCTCAATCTTCTGTCAACAAGAATTCAGAAGAACACTCATCAAGAGATCAAGCTTTCAAACATTCTTCAGATCTCTTCAGCTCTCAAGTGTTCAAGGCCAACATCATCTCAAGACTCCAGACACTCAACATTTCAGCTTGCTGAAATCATCTTTTGCTGGAGATCTATCTTTGAAGGCCTATCACCCTCAGCAAAGCTCATCTTCCTGAAGATTTCAAGGACTCAGGGGGAGCTTTGACAACATCACTGAATCCACATAGTCTTCTCAGTTGCTTGAGAAAGAGAAGACTGCCATCACTCTCTCACCCCCATTCTGTAAAGGGTTTTTCAAACTCCCTTCAAAAGTTTGAATCTGGTTTTTGAGCACCTTGTCAAAAGCTCATTGGTGGCAAGACACCTGATCAAAAAATCTGATTTGGTTTTTGAGCACCTTATCAAAAGCTCATTGGTGCCCAGGACACCTGATCAACTCATCCTGCAGTGGATTCCTACCTAGGGTGGTAGAAGAGTGAATGTACCCAAGTTGGGGAACCACTATATTTCCTTGTGTCATCTGGTTCTGCATGTTTTCTTTTTGTTTCTGGCCTAGATTTTCTTGTGCTTAATATCTGCATAGCTTAGTTTTATTTCTGCTTCCCTGCTTACACTCATTACAACAATTGTTGTAAAGCTTTGCAAAAAGTTTTCTTTGTGTTTTTAAAAAGCACCATATACTCTATTCACCCCCCTTTAGAGTATATCAGATCTAGTTTCCCCTTTCAGTCGCCTTGTAAGAGAAGAGCTTCCTGAACACTGTCAGGTTGAACTCTATCCTCTCTCGCCAGAGGTAGCTCGTGAATGCCACCATCATGACGATGTCGTTGGAGTTTAGCTGCGCGGGTACCGCGCCATAGTACTTCAAAATTTGCCGGACCTCCAGCCAGAGGGGGAGGCGCAACCCCACCTCAAAGTGAGAAATGGGGAAGGCGAGCTCATCGTCGTAGAAGGTATTGATGGCCTCCCCTTTCCTCGCCCGGCGCGCCTCGAAGCCCGGCGGCACATGCTCTGCCACGAACTCCGCGAGCTCCCCCTCGCTGGTATGCCCCTCAAAGAAGCAGTAATCGGTGAAGTGCTGGGCGCACTTACTGCGGCCATCAGCGTCGGGGTTGCTCTTGCCCATGCTCGCGAAAGAAGATGGAGCGCGAGTACAAAAGGAGCGAAGCGCAGAGAGAAAGAGAAAGCAATAAAAGCAGCAGTATGGGGGTTGGTGGGGGGGGGGGGGGGCTATTTATAGAAAAAGAAATCTGGGGTCAGGCTGTCCAATCGGCTCAGCTCGCCGCCTCAGCTCGCCACCCCCAAGTTGTCATCCTAGCTCGCCGACTTCCGGCGCGTCCCAACCAAGGCCAAGTCAAACAGAGCAATATATTATTTGAATACCGCATGACCAAGAATATTCTAATGTTACTTATTATAGAGATCAAGTGCAGGAATAAAAAAGCGGGGCGCGCGAGTCGGGGGAACACCAGGAGGCGAGTACCAGTCGGCTCGGCAAAGGAGCCGCCCTCTTATCTACCCCGGTCTCTCGGCTCCTGCTCCCCAGACTGCCGCACGCGGAGCAACTCGTGGATCCTCCCTGAATTCTTCTGCGCCACTAAGAGGCCATCATCTATCTCGTCCAGAAGCCGGGAAGGTGACATCAACTCGCCAGCCTGGCCGCTTCGCACCTCGTCAGCGAGACGCGCGTAGTCGCGTTGTAGCATCTCGTTGACCCCCTGCACCTCACGCAGCCCGCACACCAGCTTCTTGAGAAGCTTAACCTCCCTCCTCGTCAGCTCGCCTTGATCCACTTCGGGGCCCAGGTAAGAGTCCAGCGAGCTTGGGGAGGGGAGGGGAGAGTAGTGGGCTGGCCGCGAAGATTCCTCGGCAACAGATTGGCTGGGGGGAACTGTGGAGACAAACATCAGCAAAAAGAGGAATGCAGGAAAAGCACATGAGACAGGAATCCAAGCAAAGTTGACCTGCCGAGCTCGGCAGCTCGAAGGAGATGTGTGGAGGAATGAACCTCAGATCCTTCCCGCGACCAGGGCCGCGAGTCCCCGGTGAGAGAAATTTGAATCCCGGGGTAGGGATGGTTTCCAGACCCGCCCCCGCGGCCACGACAGTTTGCCGAGGAGAGGGGGCGCGCACCGACGAGCTCTCCCTCTGCGAGCTCAGCCCCAAGGTCCCAAAGGGAGGGTACGACTCCCAGTGGCGGTTTTCCGGAGTCATGAACCGCGAGTCCCCAAGAGTGGTCTTGGCTCGCGGGGTGGCGTCTCGCGGCGCGACGTCTTCTACACCATCAGGGAGGCTGTGTGGGCCGTCGCAGATCTCGACAACGTTCCTCCCACTTTCAGAGGCAGGCAGAGTGGAGGAGCCGGTCCCGTACTCCAAGGTGGCCCTCAGGTCGTCATAGATGGGCTCGGCTGCCTAAGGGAACAGTTTCATCTTCTTGGAGCTGGGCTCGGCAGAGCCACCCTGCGGCACAGTGGTAGGGACCGCCGTCAGGGCGGCTACGCGAGCTGCAGAGGACTGGCGAGCTCGATCAAGGCGCTCCTGGATCTCCTTGGGGATTGACATCTTGGCAAGGCCAGAGCAAAGGGAATGACAAGAGTTAGGCAGGTACGCATGTGCATATATATAGACGCAGGTGGACCCCACCCGAAGATTTCCTCCAGTCCACCCCGCGCTCGCCGAACACTTGGGGTTGGATGTTTCTTTTCGAGCTTTGCCGAGCTCAAAAAGAGCGGGGATTATGTACAACCCCGTGTCCGGCGAATAAGGTCACCGGGAACCAGACCGATCGGGCTGAAACCAATGGGCGAGCTCGGCAGCAGGGAAGCCGAGCCCGAGCTCGACATTCGTCGAACGGGGGAACGACATTCGTCGACCGCGAGCTCGGCATTCGCCGAGCTACTCCAAGAATCGTCGAGCTAAGGTCTACTGATGGTGACCAACGGATGGGCGAGCTCGCCGCCCTAGCTCGCGCTCTCGCAAAGGAGCTCGACAACAGCAGGCGAGCAGGATCCGCCGAGGTGGCCAGGCTCCTCAGCTCGCCCAGATCTATGAGGTACGTTTTACTATTTTGCCCCCGCTGGTCTGCCCATAGCCCTTCAGAACAGCGGAGTTTGGCTGTTGGCAGACCCAACCAAGGGTTTTTTGGTAACTTCAGGTCAGTTTAGTTTGGTTATTGGCAGTTCAGATTCTGAAAACTATAAATAGGACCCAAGGGGTACCGCAGAAGGTAGGTTTCCTGTGCTCCCCTGCTCTAGTTTTCAAGTGCTTTCTGAGGGTACCTTAGCTCGGTCTCTGGCTAAGGAGGGGAAGCGCTCTCAGATCTTCCGGGTGTGTGGTGGGTCCTCCCCGCCGAGCCCTTGGGTTGGTTCCCCTTGTTCCTTTTGTTGTTTTGCTTGCAGGAGCGAAGTAGGCGCGCGATCACCCCTTCCCCGAGGGTGAACTCCACAGGAGACCGTTTTTCGGTTTCAACACTCGCCTCCTTGTGAAAGCCCTGTAATATGGTGAAAACCAAGGGATGATCGGAGTCCAACCCGGAAAGTCACAACTAAAAATGTATGAAAACAATTGACAATTATACAGAATTTCAACAAGAGATTGGGCTCGGCCCCAGTGTGTCCAAAACTACAATACAAACATAAAAACACAACGGGGAGCACCATGTGCTTACCCCTAATAGAAAAGTGTGCAATTGCACACCACAATGGGCAAAATGTGTGCTTTGTGTGAGAATAGTGAACAAGTGAAATATAAGCAATAAAGACCTGATAGTGAAATGCAAGTGCGTGAAAATAATCCAAGAGGTGTCTGCAAAATTCTATATAAATCGGAGTCATCACACGCCCAGACTTGCCCGTTTGCTCATCCCGAGTAAACTATCTCTCATGCAGACGAGACAAATAAGAGCTGATAGTAATAATTGAAAAATGAAGTACCATGCGAAGTCGCATACTCACGCGCGTATAAATACAGTAGAAAGAGCTTTTAATTATACAAAATAGATTATAGTTTTCTAGATGCGTATCTAAATATTATTTCTATTCATAATTTGAATCACGGTGAATCATCGGGTCACGCGTAAGGAGAAAGTAGAACGATCGCTAAGAAACACATTGCCTAAGACCCGGGCTTGGCACAACCTCCAAAGAAATCCAACAATGACGATGACCAAAAGCATGCTCGTTCGCACTCACTCCATGACACTGGTTTGATTCAAAATGCGATTCAATATTATTTAACTGTTAAAGATGAGACATGAGTTTAGGTGGGGTATACAAAGATAAAATCGAAGGCTCGACACACCTAACCCAAATGAGCTAGCCAGTATGGAAACTATTCACGCACAAATATAAACGACTGCACCACACCCCTAGTCTTAAACTTGAAACTATGAGTGTGATGTGCCTACCCCCAAATATATTTCATCGCTTTTTTTTTACTTTCACAATAAAATTTCTCAATTTTCTTTTCTCATTTTTTTCCTAATTTTAACAACAAATTTTCAGCGAATTTTTTTCCTCATGTAGCACTTCCATACATTCACGAAACGAACACCACATCAACACCCCCCAAATGAAAATACAAATATAACTAAAACTCGGATTTTGGTGTGTGATTAGGAGAGGTAATTTGGCTTTGGTGATATGACGTTGAAGCTGAATCCACAAAAGGGACAGACACATGTTGGCTATGCAAGGATAGTGTTAGGATCGGTGCAAAGGCTCAATTGAGCTAAAACGATGGCCTACATCACGCGTGCACTATTGAACTAACCTATACTCATACTTAAAGAGTCTTTAGGGGTAAGTTCTTAGCCCTTCCAAGAAAGACTGTCCTTCTCGATTCAAGCAATACGATTCTAAAGTCTATCTACACACATCACTTGCGCTACCATCAGATTCTACCAGATTCACCAATTATGAGTAGAATAAATTGTATCTACGCAAATAAAAAACTATAAACTATAAGCATAAGAAAAAGCAAATTCTACTTGGAGTTTCGAGCGAGATGCGAGCACTCGACTAGGAGTACTGCATGAGTCAACATTTTTCTCCGTCTCCCAATCCTATGCCAGCAAAATTGAATTTCCCAATCACACACAAAAAATTTTTTACTCGCGGCACATCAACGAGCGAGTGCGCGCTCACGTGAATATTGTGGTGTGAAAAGAATGTGTAACTAATAAATAAATCAAACTAAAATCAGAATGCTTCTAGTAAGCATATGAAACGTGCACGTGAATGGGTAACATACGAAGTGGCTCTCCCCCAAACTTAGGCTAAGCAATATAACAAATGATATAACAATGAAAATTAAAAATAGAACTAAGGGTGAAGTCACCCAATGCTCAAAAATGAGCATACCAGCGGGCACAAAAAAATCAAAACCAATCCGGATCCACAACACAATATAGCAACGCCTGTAGAAAGAAGCTACAAGCACAACATATTTATATAACAAAACTATCACATCCACAGAACTAGACTACACAATCACTAAGGCCCCGTTTGGGAGGGATTTTTTTCCTCTTTTTTGTTTTCTAGAAAATACCATCATTCATAAGATAGTGTTTTGTTCTTTATTAGTGGAAAACACAACTCATCCAAAAGAAGTTATGTTGTCATTTTAGAAAGTCTCTCGTGCATAAAACAAACACTATATTATGGACAGTGTTATTTTTTAGAAAACAGAAAGGAGGAAAAAATCCTTCCAAACAGATCCTAAGCTAACAACACAAACAGCAAAATCACAACACAAAAATGAATAACAGATTAAAAAATAGCTACCACAAAATAATCATGTCCACACCATGAGATCAGAAGTCCCAACGAGATAATATCATAATACAATAAAAAAAAAAAACAAAAACATGAAACAAAAATAAACTAAACGATCCTTGGAAGAATGGAGTCAAGCAATCACTACAGAGACTGAGGTGGAGATTGCGGAGGAGGTGGTATACGAGTACGACGAGATTTCAAAGTAGAAGCGCGAGGCAGATCAATAGGCGGAACAACCCTCATATATTGGCCCATGTGCATTAATAACTCGTGCTGCTGAAAGACAGAGTTCTCCATCTAAACATAATGCTCATAAAAGAACGGGAACTGTTGATTAAAGCTCCTACATGAAGCAGACCACGGAGGAGGTGCAACAGCACTTATAGGAACTGATGAAATCGGCTCAGCAATAATGGGGACCGAAGTCCCCGAGGAAGAAGCCGCATCCGCTGCATTGGCTGGAGCCCGACCCTCGCATAGCGCCAATTCTCTCCATCAGGTACCTTTCAGATCAGTCAAAAATAAGTCATTATAGCAAGCGTGATCCCATTGCCCTGAGTAACCTTCATCAAGGGCGGCAGCGCATCCCACATCCCCGCACCCTTGATGATCTGAGTGTTGTACTAAGACCCTCCAATGGACTTCAGCAGGAGGTAAGTAACCTGGTGCAACATATAACGGGCTAGAACTTGCCCGAGATGTAGGGGAACCCATTGTTGCATACTGAACATGTATAACAGATCTTGCCACACGACCACATTCTGGCTCATCGCGCGTTGGAACCAGGATTCGGCCCAACGAGTAGTTCAGACCTAAAAGAAGGGCAACTCGCACCTACTCATCCCGAGAAAGGACGTTAAACTGAAGACTCAGAACTAGATATAGACCCTGACTGCAACACAGAGGGCCCACCACACACCTGAAAGATCTTTGAGCGCTTCCCCTCTTAAACCAAGAACTGAAGTTAGGGCAGGTTGGAGAGCTTTTGAAGCTAACAAAAAGAAACCTAAGGAAGAAGAAGCCAAAAGAAAACTCCATCCCTTCAAAGGTGCCCTTTAGGGTATATTTATAGTTTTCTAGCGGGGCTTGCTAATATCGCAATTCCACCTTTTAGTTTTACTAAACGTAACCCAAATTGGTCTATCAATAGCAAAACTCCGCTGTTTGGAGGGGCTATTAACAAACCAACAAGGACATTCTGATAAAAACACTGCTGGGCGAGTGGTTCATGTTGTTGGGTTTCTTAGTGGGATGCACATCACATGTGCGCAACAGAATAAATCATGAAAACACAAAGAGAAATGGATCTTGCGATAATCATTGATCAAGATGTAAAACAACTTTATAAAAGTATACCTTAGTGAGATTGAGACACTACTCAACCAAGATGCTCCAAGGAAGTCCGACGAAGACTTGCGGTTGTAGTTCCTGTAACATCCCTCAAACAACTAGACCCCTTGGATGGTTTTGTCATGACTGAGTCATGACAAAACCCTAGGAAGTACAAGGAACCAAGTGAGCTTAGGCATGAAGGAGAAAATTACATTGGTCTGCAAATAGTAAATTTCAAATACCAAACCTAGGGTTTGACTTTAGGGCTTCAGCTTGACCCTTTGATCCTACCATAACATCCCTAACCCATTAGGAGGTCTATTGGAGCCATTAAAGATCCATTGGGGTCAACCTAAGGGGTCAACTTAGTTAAGCTCAAACCTAGCCCTAGTTAGGTCTAATTGCCCTAGTTGGACCTAAGTTGTTTACACCAAGACACAAGGGACTTGGGTGGTGGAAAGGGACCCAAGACACTTGACCAGTCAACCCACTTAGTTGACCAAATCAACACCCCCAAGTCAAACTTGATCAAACCAAGCTCAAATGGGGAGAAAGGCTAAGCCAAACTCCAATCCAATTGGTCTAGTCTGAAAGAATTGGTTCCTAAACACCTAGAGGGGGGAGGGGGGTGAATAGGTGCAATTCTTTTTTCTTCTAAGGCAAAACTTTTAATTCAGTTAATTAACAAAGACAGATAGTTCTACAGCTATCATAGAACAGAAATAATAATACCACACACAATCACAGATTGCACACTGATTTATAGTGGTTCCCCAAGGTCTGGGTACATCCACTTTTCCCCTTCGCCTATCTAGCAGTGTGCTAGATTCGGCCTAACTTCTTTCCTTCTTCTCAGATCCTCAGATCTTACAGCTCAAAACCCAAACAAGGCTCCTACAACTCAGAGTGAGTTCACACTCCTACAACTCAGGTAATCTGTCCTACCTCAGCCTTCAACAAGGCCTACAACTCAGAGATGAAAATCTCCTACAACTCAGGCTCTCAGCCCTACCTCAGCCTTCAACAAGGCCTACCACTCAGAGAACTTATCTCCTACAACTCAGTCTTTGTAAATCAGGCTTACAACTCAGATTTTAAAAAGATCCTACAGAAAATAGATGTTAATTATAAATCTAACCACCACCCTGGTTGAGAGAGAAAGGATGGAAGGTTTCTTGATCAGTTCTTGAAAGAATCTGATGTTAGAGATCAACCTGTCTTAGCTTTATTCAAAGCTTCTTGAATTTGAACACAGTAGGGTTGATCTCCTTTGAAGTCGATCTTCAATCAGCTTCTTTCTTGAAATTCAGAAATTAATCTGAATTCTTCTTGACAGACTGGTTCAGAATCTGCACTTAAGAGACTTGTTAATGTAAGTCCCTTTCTTCACTTGAATAGATGAAGCTCTCTCTCTCCAAATTCTTCTGAAGATTCTTCTGAATTCTTCTTTGAATTCTCTTGACAAACTCTGAGTAGATCACCACTTGAGAATGTCTTCTTAGATCTTCTATTGAAAATCTTCTTATATATGTTATTGTATATATCTATGTATCATTTATTCATCTGTTGATAGAGAATGTCTTTATATAGACTTTCTCCATGGTAACCGGCTGATCCGGTTTCTAACAAACTTCTGACAGCTCTGACAGTTGTAGTAGACCGGTTGGTTATGGCAGCTGTCAAATCTTCCGGTCACTTCTTGAAACTCTATCTCTGTCAGTAAAGTGTTGAGACTGAACTTCATCATGTGTCGACACAAGTAGACTAAGTGTCGACACAAGCCTTGGTGGTGTCGACACCGCTCCCTTGGTGTTGACAGTGCTTCTTGATACAGCTTCTGTAGAATGTGTCGACACTAGTTCTGTGTGTCGACACAGTCACTTCTTCTCTTCACAAAAATCAACTTTGTTGAAACTCTGTTATGTGTCGACAATAGTCCTGTGTGTCGACACAGTTGATGTCGACAAAGTCTTCTGTGTGTCGACACTGCCTCTGTGTGTTGACACAGTCGATGTCAACTAAGCTTTTCTATGTGTCGACTCCGCCTTTGTGTGTCGACACAGTTTTTTCTGGTGTCGACACAGCCTTTCCAAGTGTCGACACAATTGACTCCAGGTGTCGACACAACCTTTCTCCAGTGTCGACACAAGCCTTCATAAGTGTCGTCACAACGTCTTCTGGTGTTGACTCATGAACTTAGAAACTTTTCCTGCATTCCTGTATTTTCTTAACCTGCACATATAAACTCAAAACAACATCAAATACACCTTGATGCATATAATTGAGTAAGGTGAGGCTTCTTCAAATCTGATACACATTTTCCAATGTACCCAATATAGACCCAATTAGGATGGCCCACTAGTTATAGCCAATAGAAACTAGCTGGAATGCCACTCAAATTCTGGAGGTGGTGATTAGGAGAGAGAAAATGGGAGTTTTCATTAAGGGAGGAAAGAGAAAGAGGGGAGAGTAATGGAGAATGCAAAGAGGCTCCACATTCCTCCCCCCTTAAGCCTCTATTCATCTCACCTGACCCTTGGGAGGAGATTGCCATCAATTCCAGCCAGGCCAACACATGAAATGGCACCAACCCACCATGGCCGAACACCCCCCTCCATGGCCATTAATGGCCATTCAGTGTGGCCTCTTCCAGTCCTCAATTCAACCTCACCATCAGCTTTAAAACCTCCAAAGCAATCAAAACCAATGTTCACTTCACTGGTTTAGGAGGAGAACAATGGATTTGGAAAGGAAAAAGCTTGGAGCGGTTGGCCATAACACATCACCACCAGACACGCCACCAAGCTCGCCTACAGGTCTAGTCCTTCTCCTTCTCTCCTGTGCTAGATCTTTAGATAATTAGGAGGAGAAATCAGGTTCAATTGAGCCCGATCACTGAGGAGAAAAACTCAAATTTTCCATGAAAACACAACCTATCGGGTTCACCGGAAACAACCCCTCCGGTGATTGTGCCGCCGCTAGCGATAGCCACCACCTCAACGGAGGTGCCGGTGGCGGTGGCCGGCCAGGGATGCGGCCGGGTGGTCGGGAATAAGCACTGGAATAACTACAGGATGGAGTAATCCCAGCCGCTGGCTCATTGGGGACGATGACGGAGGGCCATTGGATCAAGCTTGATCTGATAAGCGCAGGCCAATATAATGATTTATAATAATTAATATATTTTATTCTGTCATATATTTACAACCTTTTGTTTTAAATATTAAAAATAACTAGAGCCATTTCCTAGAAATATGTCCAACATAGAAAACCTAGCTCTTTGGGCCAAGTTTAATAAAAAAATTAAAATCAACTCATTTGGACAACTGGATCTCCCTCAACACATGTTTTGGTGCAAGGTGTCCAAAGGCTAATCAAAAATTCATATGGGTGCCCCCACCGCTCATTTTGTCCAATTGACCTGAAATTTGGGCCATGAGATTGTCTTGATAGGGACTAGGTCTTATCCAAAAATTGGAATTTTGGAGATAATTTTTGTAAGATTTTGATAGAAGTTAAATAAATCAAATGAGATTTATTTAATGTGGTGAATGACTTTAAAATTCACCAATTTTTTGGTGAGAGGCTTTTAGGGCCATGATAGGGCTCTGGTTAACATTTCAGCTCATTTGGGCTTGCTTTGAATAGTGGGTGTTGAAAACAAGATTTGGTCAAGTGGGCCATATTTGACCTAGGAATATCTTGGGGTGCCTTGAGGAAATTAAGTGGTTCCCCTCAACCCCTTGGGTTGAATCTTAGGTCGCACACTTAAAATGTCATAATACACCACTTCATGAAAATAGGAGGGTTCTAGTATGGTTTGGCCATGGGGCCTAGTGTAAACCCTAAAAGTGCACTTTTGGAGTTATTAAAGGACATAGAGTCAAACCTCCATAAAAGTCAGTGAAATTTGGTATTTGAGTTTTATCCGTGTTATTATCACTTGAGAAATTTTATGGGAATTTTTAGGAATATTTATACATTTATTTCAATTAATTTAAAAATGGGACTTTTACTTTACTGCTAAAATGAAGGATCAAATATTGTTGTAATTGCTTGAAATTTTTCTAGTGATGCGTTTATGATTCAATTATCCCCTATGAAGTTTGTTATGATTTTTGGATGGGTATTTTGGGTAGATTATTCACAAGATGCCCTAATTCAATTATGTGGTATAAATTAGGTGGCTGGTCAATATATTTTTGAAAAATATGAATCTTGGCCAGAGAGCTCCTAGGGATGACATAGTGCTCTGGAAATTTTATGGAAATATTTAGATGGATATTTAAAGTACCTCCTTCACACGCCTTTTGTTTATAATATTCTTGAATTTAATTATTTATGTGATTAATTGGTCCTAGAAAATTGTGAAATTTGGCTGGGGAACCTTTTATGTTTCTGTAAAGTCTTGTTAATTTTATTACAATTTTTTGGAGAGTATTCACAGTAGTTCCTTGACAAGTTGCCCAAGAGGCAAAATATTTTGAAATTTCAAATAAATAGTCAAATAGCAATAGAAAATTATAAAATTTGGGCAGGCGTATTTTCTGATCATTATAGTACCCTTTTAATTTTGCTATAATTTTTAGATGACAGAAACTTGGACTTGCTTTGTAAATGGTCTTTTCGATCAAAGATTTGAAATTTGGATTATGGTAAAATGCCTTTTTAGAAAATTATGAAATTTATATCCAGATGTTATTTAGTCAATAATCGGCTTTAGAAATATTTGTAGGGTCATTGCATGATAGAATATTATAGTTCATGTTCAAAGTCATAGGAGGAATGATTTTTGAAAAATTAAAATATGGGCTGATTTAATTATAAAAAATACTTAGTTCAGGTTTGAGGCTTAATATATCATGATAGACCCACAATAATAATTTTAAGGTTGTAGACAAGTATTCAGAGTGTTTACTATCGAACGATTGGATCGATCACATGGTCTACATATAGTGAACTCGAGGTTTCAGGGTAGAATAGTAAACCACACATGGGCGAAGCTATAGAGGGTGTACCAAGTTTGGGTGAAGTCATGATAAGGTCACCCTTAGGGCCAAGTCCGGAGTATACTAGGTAATTTGGAGATGGGGTTGTACTCGGGGTCGATAGTGTTTCGCCTTCTCCCAGGAAGTATATAAATTCACATAGGGCTAGTAAATAGGCAACTTGGGAAAGAAGTTTGGTAAACAATAGATACTCATAAAAGTAAGTGTCTTGCGAAAGGGAACTTTGAGCTTCAGATCATCATAGTTCCTAGTGCGCTCGAGAGCACTTCAAAGGGAATGCCCTGGCAGTCCAAGGATAACGTAAACTGTAAGAATAATAGATTAAAAGAGTAACCTTAATAATCACCGTCACATACACTCACCCCGTCGTTTCGAGAGGACAGTTGGTGTGGGTTCACGAGTGGCAGGCTCAGTGTTTGATAAGATGGTTTAAGTCTTAAGGGCCGATGGCTCGAAAGCTCTTATAACATGTGTGCATGTGCAGTAAGTGGTGGGTCCTCGATAATTGATGGTTGTTCACACCGACGTCGATACGTTGACTCGACGAGTTTAAGAATTCACTTAGCCAAGAAAAGACTGGTGGTTGCCAACATTTGTACAAGAGACTCCGTAGCACCTGGCTGTGGATATACCGAGTAGTACACAAGGTCTAGGTTAGGTAGTGTGAATGCCGACATAGGAGTGGGGAGGCCCAACCCACTGCCTCCATTTACTACTACGTGAGGTACCTAAGAGTTTAGCTAACTCCAATTGGGGTAAGTAAAGGTCTGTGCGCATAGAGTCATGTGCGTGTGTTGCACTTACATGAATCATGACATAATATATCACATCACACATACCTGCATACAACCTAACACCCCATCATATAAACTAGTATAAGATAACTTATACGATGGGAGCCTTGAAATCGACCCCTTAACTAGTCTTTATGGACATTCTTATTAGTTAAGGTTAATTTCATGTAATGATTTTAACCGCTCTACTTGTACTTTATATGTTGCTCTTACTACACTGCTGCCTTTATATGCTATTCATATCCTTACCATTTCTATGATAGATACTTTTAGCATATGATAGTTAGGGTAATTGTCACCTGCTTTTGTTACTCTCCACTTTTCGTACTACCCTTCCTTCCTTCCCGCAGGGTGCTTAGGTGTCACAGGGGAGGGGAGGGGGATCAAGACTTAGTTTAAACTAACAGTCTGATGGGCATAATACCAGGGACACCAGTTGGGAGACATGGTGCAGTTCTAGGGGACCCTGCCCAATAAGAGAACAATACAAGAGGAGGTGAACCAACCTAGTCAGGAGTGGCAGCAGCACCATCAGTCTGGGGATCGGTGAGTGATTAGTAGTTTTACTTCCACGAGTATTTTGTAGTGAGGACTATTTTACTGGGCAGGAGCCTCTTATTCTTCTTCAGTATTAGTTTATTTACTTGTATGGACTTATTTTCTACTACATAGTGATCGTGGACATATTTTCGTTTATATAAATGAATATGAATGTTTTACTTCTTTTCTTCTTGGAATATGGTTGAGAGATTGCCGGCGGGATCAATGATTTGTGGTGACGACCTCCTTAGGAGTTGGTATCCCCGCAAAGCGGCGATTCTGGGCATAAGACCCGGTAAAAAAAGGGGGTCTTACAACTGGTATCAGAGCGAACCTCAACCCGAAGAAAAGAAGTTCACGAACCCTAGGACACCCCCGCTAGAGTTTAGTTTGCGGATAAACTAAGCAGCGGAAGCTATGGTGTGCCCATAGAGGGAATCACATACAGTTGTCCATTCCTAACTAGATATAATTCAACCATTGTATAAGTGAGCCTTCCTCTTTGAGTTTTTAACGAATTATGGCATTGGAACAGGGAACACCAACAGCTCAGAATAATGTTCCACCCCTGGCAGTTACTACTCCATTCCAGCAAACAGAGATGGGACAGACATTGATAGCCATATTGGAGGCTTTTAAGACACATCAGGCTCCGACTCCTCCACCAAATCCCGGGGCAAATTGGCTGATTGTCTTCCGAGGCCTTTCCCCTCCATCATATCTGGGGACGGAGTCAGCTATATGGATAGAGGAATGTCTGGACATCATCTACGAGATGTTGGCTGGGATACCATGCCCGACAGATATGGCTGTATCCTTAGCAGTTTCATGTTTGGAGTCCCACACAAGGAGGTGGTGGAAGTCTTTTTTGGACACTGCTTATACAGGAATGGAGGACGCAACCATGTCATGGGATGAGTTCAAGATGGCATTCTTGGACCACTTTGTACTACAGACTGCGAGGGATGAGCTAGAGGACAGGTTCCTATAGCTGAGGTAGGACAACATGTCAGTTTTGGATTACTACCAGGAGTTTACTCATTTAGCTCGCTTCGTGGATGCATACCAGCTAGATGATGCCAGCTATGCGAAGAGATTCTATAAGGGCCTTCAGGACGACTTGAGACAGACACTTCTATTCATCTCTAACAGGAGCCTGACCCGGATCCTGGAGATGGCCAAGAGATTAGAGGCAGACCAGCTCACAGTTCGGGGTAGGGGAAAAAGATCGGCAGATGACACAGTTATTAGTGGCAGGAGGGAACAACAGAGGGACCGGAAAAATGGGGACCAATCCCTCTCGAGGCATAGACAAGAGCAGAGGGACCCAGGAATTTTGACCCCTCAGCCATTACAGATGCGGGAGATGCTGAGGCTAGAGGAGGGGGCACCTCCCCTGCCAGTGTGTTATCACTGCCATCAACCTGGACATATTTAGATCAATTGTCCCAGTAAACAGGCACCACTGCCAGCACCACAGACTTTCCCACCTGTGCATTAATTCAGGGGCCGGGAACGTGGTCAAGGATGTGGGTTTCAAGGCGGCAACTGTAGGCCGGACAGAGATCAGATGTACGCCCTGAACCTTGCTCAACCCCGGTACCCGGATAGGGTTATAACAGGTATGCTAGCAATTTCAATTTCTTGCCTTCTATTCCAAAAATAGTAGAACTGATAGTAAACTTGTAGTGCTAGGAAAGAAAACTTTAAGACTAGCCACCTAAGATCCTTTAATAAATTTAGGAACAGTAATGGTATGTGGCAAACCTGCCCATACTTTATTCGACATGGGGGCGACGCATAATTTTGTTGCGAAGAATTTTGTCAAGGACTTGGACCAGGTCTAACATTTTACGGGGGTCACTATGAGGGTGCGTCTTCCCAGTGAGATGGAGATCAAATTGTAAGTCCACCTAGTGTCAGCAATGTGCACCTATGGGGGGGGGATAGGTGACGTGTGGTTCTTTTGCGGAATTTACGGATGTACCTGCACAATAAAAACAACAAGCACAGCACACAGAATACACAGCAAATTTATAGTGGTTCCCCGACTTGGGTACATCCACTTTCCCCCTTCGACCTATCTCCCCAACAAGGGACGACTCGGTCACTTCTCCAACGGGATTGAAATCCAATCCCTTCACTAACGGAAGGAGCCCTTCCACACGTGAGAGTCAACACTCCCACAAAACGGGTTGCACCCAACCCTTACAACACGGAACAAAAGTTCCCTTACAACGAAATTAAATATAGAGTGTACACGTGATACAAACTTCTTTTGGAGACTACGGTGTTCCTCTTTGTTCGACGACGTGTTCTTGAAGTCGATGAAGAGTCTACGACCTTGGTCTCACTTGGAGAGGATCTCCCCGGAACCGGCGGCGGCACACGAGCGGCGGTTAGCTTCGGGATCGGCGGCTACGATGAAGAGCGGCTGCTGAACTTGGAGATCCAAACTTCGTAGCAAAGCAAACTAGGTCTACCAACGGTCACTCTAGGATCGGTCGTCTCGATCGATTCGGACGGGGGAGTTTTTCCCGGTCAACAAATCGAGAGACAAGAGATCTCTGGATAGACACGTGAGACTCAAGCTTTGCTAAGCTTTTGTCGCCGGAGATCACGAAGAAGAACGATCAGCGGCGGCGACGTACTTGCCCGAGCGCGACGGCGGCGGAGGAGAGGAGTCGCGGATTTAGGGTTTGGTTGCGGCTCAGTTTCTTTTTCTTTTCTCCGTACAACTACTGTTCAAAATACTGGAGTATATATACTGTAGATGCTTTCAAATATGACCGTTTGTGGGACCCACACTTGAAATCCCTAAGTCCGGTTCAAGCTAGTCTGAAGGCAGAATCCGGTTCAGGAAATTCCAGAGAAAACGCCAAGGAAAAATCGGCGAGAATCGCATACGATTCTCGACGAATCGGCGAGAATCACCAAGTGATTCTCGACGATTCGTCGAGAATCGTCAGTGATTCTCGCCGAATCACTTATTGATTCTCAACGAATTTTACTTGGTATACATGAGCTCCTTGGCCACAGGTTCGGCGAGAATCACTAGTGATTCTCGCCGAATCTTACTTGGCACCATTTTGAGGTGGCCAGAAGGAGTCGGCGAGAATCACTAATGATTCTCGTCGATTCGGCGAGAATCACTAGTGATTCTCGCCGAATCGGCGAGAATCACTTGGTGAGTCTCGTCGAATTTGCCTTGGACGAATTTTCGTCTTCCACCCAGGAGCTGCTCCTTGATCCTCCATGCTCCTTGTCTTCTCTTGCATATGAACGGCCCTGTACTTGAAAGTAAGTGCACTCCAATAGAGAGAGTACACATAGGCCAACACACTGATCTGCTCAACGAGGGATTACGTCGTGCAGACCCGTGTATATTGACCTACTGCACCCTGACATTGGTGTGCACTTAGCGTGGAGGAACTGCAAGCACAACTTGAGATGTTTCATCAAATACATTGTGAATTCATCTTAGCTTGACAGGTGGCTTCCTCAAATCTAGGTAATCGTGAGTACAATATCCAACAATCTCCCCCTATTTGACGAAGCCAAAACCCTACTAGCTAAGATGAATAACACTTATCAAATAATAAACATAGCATTCAGAAATTAAACATGCAGCACAAGAGAATATATGCAATCAGATCAGGACTTGAGTCATTCACAAATTCAAATATATATATCAAGATAAACATATTCACATATAATCCAGAATTGTTTATATGACAATAATAATCATTAAATGTTCTTAAGACACAGTGACAAGCTATAAAGTGTTGACTATTTGTCCTTAGCTACGTCACCCTTAAGATTTTGAGCCAAGTACTTCTTGCTTTGCCTCTCCATGTATTCTTTGGGCTTCGGGTAGTACCTAGGAGGAGCAACTTTATCTGGATCCTTGTTGTTTCTGAAAAAGATGTTGCGTTTCGCTTCAAATGCTTTGTGCGTTTCCCATTCATACTGGCTATATGCTTCATTTCGATTGATCTCTCCTCTTTCTTGCAGCCGGAAGGTGTCTAAGATGATGTTCCTTGAAACTGGACTCCACCTTTCATTTCGTACATCCTCCTCACTCATTCTGATTCTCTTCTCAGCTAGAGTCTCCTTGGAGGTCCCTTCTTGAACTTTTCTCTTTCCCCTTGCTTTTGCTAGGGCCTCTTGGTCAAACATGCTCCTCAGTTTAGCTTTGGAGAGAGCCCTAGCATCAGCTTCATGTGTGGGAATATCTGCGGCAGCACTTGCACTTATATCCTCAGCAACACTTACTTCCTCAGCAGCCTTAGATGTCTCAGGGACATGAATACCGGCAGGGTTGTCAGGCAGAACGACGCCTAATGTACCTAGCGCCTGTTGAAGCATCCACCAGCAGCTCTCATAGACATATTTGCTTGATTGTGCGAAGTTTGTGTCCATGCTTTCTTGAAGCTCGACCAACTTAGCTATATACTCTTTCTCCCCCTTTTTGGCTTCGTCAGCTATGCAGTTGACATATGAGTGCAGGGAGTCATCAATATGCTTCGTTGTCTTGGTGAATTCAGTGATCAGGGCCTGCTGATTGGCATTTAAAGTGACCATATTACCATCAAACAGCTGAATGTTGTTGGCTACAACGTGTGCGTTCTGATTTACGACAGCCAGGGTATCAGTATTCTTTTTCAAGCCAGCCATTAAGAGTGTGACAGCTTCGCCGGCCGCGGTATATTTCTCTTCAAATTTCTTCTCCATCACGTCCAGCTTATGGTTGATTTCCACCATATTCTTGAGCATCATATTTTCAGAAGTCTTAATCCTTTTCAGCAGAGTTTTCTGAGCTGTATCAAAAGAGTCTTTAAGCTCATTTACGATGCCCTGAATGATGTGTACAGTGTGAGTGGCTAGGTCATCGCGTAACGGAATAGCCGGAGGCACTTGTGGACCTTGCATTTCAGCAGACGTGTCGGTAGAACTGGATACAATCACTGGTTCTAAAGGAGGAATGCTGGCTGCCTCTGTAGATTTATCTAACTCCCCCTCCACTGGTGCAGACTTGTCAGATGGAGGTTCAACAGTATCCGGAGTCTCAAGTACTGCATGTCCCTCAGTTTCATCGTCCTCTCCGTCCTCATCCAAGAAGTCATCTATGTCAGCAGCTTCTTCCAATTCCCGATCAGTAGTTTCCAGTGCTTCAGCTTCGGTTCCTTGAGTGTTTCGGTTCAGGACCTCCTCATCCTCCAGCTCAGGTTCACTTACGTCATGAATTTCGGCCACCGCATCCCTGGCCACCTGGGCGATTTCAGAAACTACATCCGTATGAGGGGGTAGAGTCTCCCCCTCGATTCCTGCAGTCAGGGTATCAGGAATTTCACGGGGGGTGGCTGCTGGAGATATTTCCTCTTGCTCTTCCACAGCAGGCTGCCCGATACGCCGCTCCCATCGATCAAACACAGTAGCATCCATCTTTTTCAAGTAGTGGAGAGGGACTCCTTTGCTCATGTCGAACTTGTCTCCGTTCAGCAGGTTGAGATATAGACTTATGATGCGGCCGAAACTAGGAGTGCCCAGAGTGTCCTTGATCTTCTGGAACAGCAACTCCCCCCAGTTGTACCTCTTGCGGCAGACAACAGCTATGAGGATTTTGAACATATCTCCTGAGATATGATCATGCGAGCCTGGTTTGCAGATGAGCACTTTTCCAATGACGTCAGATAGGAGCTTCCCTTCTTCATTCATCTCTTTTCTCTTTATTGATCGAGTGCCTCTTGGAAGACCGCAGAACAAGAGAGTTCTGGCTTTGTCCGTGTCCTCCAGATAGTCCTCCTGCTCCGAACTAGAAAGCTGCAGGTAGCGACTCAGCTTGCTGGCAGACATCTTTACTTTTGTCCCAGCCACCTTGCTCTTGATTACGGAGTCTCTATCCCGGAGCCTGGCCGTAGAGAAGAATTCCAGCACCTCTTTGTCAAGAATTTTGCAAGGGTGCTCCAGGACGAAGGTTAGCCCAGCCTCTTCCAGCATTAGAATGATATTGCGGAATTTGTCCGAGGCATGAGAAAATCCAGTGCGAACCAGCTCGCAGCCAGAGACCAACCCTGCAGTCGTCCTTGGAGCCATTGTAGACCTAGAGAGAAGCCCTACTCAAAACGTTAATGAACTTTCAAAAAGAAAACTTCAGTAGTGGATGCTTCGGGTAAGGGGATACCTAGAGGTGAAGTCGGTGAGGTGGTTTGAGCGGAGAAAAATCGTGACTTGGGAAGATCGACGGTGCGAGCTTCGGCGTGAGTCGTCGGGAGTCTTTCGAGGAGAACTTTGCGAGACCCTTGCGGGAGCTAAGGAGGAGACTTCACGAGCTGCGGGTTTCGGCGAGTCGGAGGGGGAGCTCCTGCGGGTTGCGGCGAATCGGCGGAAGAGCTTGGGAGAGCGCTTGCGGGTCGTCGGGAGAACTCTTGCGGGTCGGCGGGAGATTTCTTGCGGGAGAAGTCTTGCGGGTGTCGTGAAGAAGGCGAATGGGCGGAGTGACTCGTTCGGCGGGATTTATCTAGATCGTCGGGATTCGGGGTGAATGCCAAGGGTCGGCGAGCTCTTTCGGCGGGATTCCTAGTATATACAGTGAAAGTGAGGTCTTTCTTTACCAATTGTAATTTAAGGGTTTTCTTTACTAGGAATTGTAACATTTTCAAATTCTTCGGATGTCAAATTAACATAAGAGTAATAAATACATGTTTATTGTAACGACAGTCTATTCGGATTTGAGCGGAACTTCTCCAGACACATCTTGATGTCAATTGTGATTTGTCGAAATTTACAATGACATATCTTTATTAACCTTTTATTGATGTGTAATGGTTTGCATGCATAGAGTTAATCTCTCCGTAAGGTGCACACATACATGATAAGCATAAGTATACGTATACACAAGGATAGAAATATATATATATATATATATATTTATTTTGAATGAGGGTGCATCACGACACAAGTCCTTGAACTGATCAAAATTACCTGGGATTTTGAGAGTTATCGTTTTAGTTCCACAGGTAGAACACATTAGAGGCTCAAGGTGAATATGCTCAAACAGGTAGCACATCCGTTATTGCAGACGCTTGTTCCACGTTAGCCTTGAGCCACCTACTGTCCAGTCCCCATCGTATTCACGGGGACCTGGACTGCCCTGCAAGACAGAATTACTTTACCTTAGGAACCCAAATCATATTGGGTCCTAGGTTTCTATTAGCATAAGCACGCAACTGCCTTCCTTCAGAAAACCTGTCTGGAAGACTACCTCTGTCCCTAGAATGTGGATAAGCCCTTGCTGTGGGCACAGAGGGGTTGTGCCAACAGTCAATGGCAAAGTGCCCCACTTTGCCGTAGCACCAACAAGGGTGAATGTTGTATCGCCGTTTTCGACCTGATCTAGTGACTGACGTAGTCACGATCCTAGGTCTAAACGGGATAGGGCATGTTCTTGTCACACAAATTCCTCTTCCATCGTGACACGTGGAAGGGTGGAACGAATACATGTTGTGAGCGTTATGAGTCCGAGAAGGTGGTGCCAATCTTTCAGGCATCTCCCTTGCTGAGGCCCCATGAAGCCTGACATCATGACCTCTATCCTCCCTATCCCGTGTCCTCGAATGGTGAGAAGTCTTCTGTGAGCTGGGACATGCAGATCCACACTGTGTTGTGGCAGTGGCCGTGAATACAAAGGGCTCAGAATGAGCCTTAGGTATTTCCTCATGGGTGGCCATGACGCCCCTTGCACTATGGACGTTTCCACATGGGGACAAATCACCCTTGCAGTGACCACGATTACTCCTGTGGTCATACCTGAAGGCATGATGAGTTGCCTTACTGCTTGGAGTGGGGGGTCGGAACACCGTTTCCCCATTTCTCCATCCCTGAATAATCCGGGAGATCCACCCGGTTTCTTGCTTTCTCTTTATAGCATCAACTTTGGAAAAGTTTGATACTATACGTTTCTCATTATCTAGACTATTCTCTAGAGCTGAGATCTTAGAGTCCTTGACCTTGTTGGACGCCAATTGGAGAACCAACAAGATCTTCAGTCGAGCAATCTCTCGAGCTTGCTCCTCAGCAAGTAGATTGCTTTCCTGAAGTGCTCTCTTCAGGGAATCAGTATTTTCTGGAGGAGAGCAGTTTCTGTCTTTAGAAAAGTCAAAAGATATGGAGCAGGGTAAAGATGTTACCTGCTCATCTGAGTTATTGTCATTAGAATCAGTGACCATTATTTCGTCCTTGTCAGAGCTGCTTTCCTCACTGGTCTCGTCAGTCTCTGACACGGACACAGGAGCTCTGATGCAATCCGAGGGATCCTTGCATTCATCTTCAGAAGTGATGACCCCCACATACGCTTCATCCTCTGATTGGCAGCATATTTCAGCTTTCTCTGACCCCCCATCAGCTCTGAGATCATCATCCATAGAGATTTAGCCGTTCGACATTTTTCCAATCTAGAGCGAGAGGCTCCAGACCAGACATCCATGATAATTTGTCGAATCCTCTCGTCCAAGTGAAATAGAGATAGTTCCGTCTCAGACATCTCAGCAACGTCCATGGGCACTAGGATCCCAGAGTCGGAGGTCTTCATGGGGATAAACGAACCCTCTTCCAGGATGAAGGATGTTCGAGGGTCGATAGCGTCAAGGTGAAAGGATACTCTCATTCTCCAGATGGGATAATAATCCTTTGTGCATGCAGGGAGTTTGAGTGGCGGAATCTCATAATCCAGATCCATGCTTCAGACACTGGTGGCAGGATTCTACTCAAGGTGTTAACCTCTTTGAAGAGTAACCTCGCTTTGATACCACTTGTAAGTCCACCTAGTGTCAGCAATGTGCACCTATGGGGGGGGGATAGGTGACGTGTGGTTCTTTTGCGGAATTTACGGATGTACCTGCACAATAAAAACAACAAGCACAGCACACAGAATACACAGCAAATTTATAGTGGTTCCCCGACTTGGGTACATCCACTTTCCCCCTTCGACCTATCTCCCCAACAAGGGACGACTCGGTCACTTCTCCAACGGGATTGAAATCCAATCCCTTCACTAACGGAAGGAGCCCTTCCACACGTGAGAGTCAACACTCCCACAAAACGGGTTGCACCCAACCCTTACAACACGGAACAAAAGTTCCCTTACAACGAAATTAAATATAGAGTGTACACGTGATACAAACTTCTTTTGGAGACTACGATGTTCCTCTTTGTTCGACGACGTGTTCTTGAAGTCGATGAAGAGTCTACGACCTTGGTCTCACTTGGAGAGGATCTCCCCGGAACCGGCGGTGGCACACGAGCGGCGGCTAGCTTCGGGATCGGCGGCTACGATGAAGAGAGGCTGCTGAACTTGGAGATCCAAACTTCGTAGCAAAGCAAACTAGGTCTACCAACGGTCACTCTAGGATCGGTCGTCTCGATCGATTCGGACGGGGGGGTTTTTCCCGGTCAACAAATCGAGAGACAAGAGATCTCTGGATAGACACGTGAGACTCAAGCTTTGCTAAGCTTCTGTCGCCAGAGATCACGAAGAAGAACGATCAGTGGCGGCGACGTACTTGCCCGAGCGCGACGGCGGCGGAGGAGAGGAGTCGCGGATTTAGGGTTTGGTTGCGGCTCGGTTTCTTTTTCTTTTCTCCGTACAACTACTGTTCAAAATACTAGAGTATATATACTGTAGATGCTTTCCAATATGACCGTTTGTGGGACCCACACTTGAAATCCCTAAGTCCGGTTCAAGCTAGTCTGAAGGCAGAATCCGGTTCAGGAAATTCCAGAGAAAACGCCAAGGAAAAATCGGCGAGAATCGCATACGATTTTCGACGAATCGGCGAGAATCACCAAGTGATTCTCGACGATTCGTCGAGAATCGTCAGTGATTCTCGCCGAATCACTTATTGATTCTCAACGAATTTCACTTGGTATACATGAGCTCCTTGGCCACAGGTTCGGCGAGAATCACTAGTGATTCTCGCCGAATCTTACTTGACACCATTTTGAGGTGGCCAGAAGGAGTCAGCGAGAATCACTAATGATTCTCGTCGATTCGGCGAGAATCACTAGTGATTCTCGCCGAATCGGCGAGAATCACTTGGTGATTCTCGTCGAATTTGCCTTGGACGAATTTTTGTCTTCCACCCAGGAGCTGCTCCTTGATCCTCCATGCTCCTTGTCTTCTCTTGCATATGAACGGCCCTGTACTTGAAAGTAAGTGCACTCCAATAGAGAGAGTACACAAAGGCCAACACACTGATCTGCTCAACGAGGGATTACGTCGTGCAGACCCGTGTATATTGACCTACTGCACCCTGACATTGGTGTGCACTTAGCGTGGAGGAACTGCAAGCACAACTTGAGATGTTTCATCAAATACATTGTGAATTCATCTTAGCTTGACAGGTGGCTTCCTCAAATCTAGGTAATCGTGAGTACAATACCCAACACAAATCCACTGCAAAATGCCACATAGAGGTGACCATCGACGGATTAACATTCGAGGCCTCGACGACGATCCTGGAATTGCCGAACTTTGATCTCGTCTTGGGAATGACATGGCTCACTAAGAACTATGCTCAGATTGACTGCCCAACAAGGAAGGTCGTGCTGAGATACGACGACTCTTACGCAACCTTCCAAGGTACTAACCCGGCCTCTCGATGCATATTTTCTTCTATCCAGGCCGTCAAGGCCCATCTGCAGGGGGATTAGGTTTATCGTGTGTTCTTCGGGATGATCGAGGAAAAGGATTCTATCTCCAACATTCCAGTGGAGTGGGATTTCATCGATGTCTTTCTAGAGAAGCTGCCCGGGCTGCCACCACATCGTGAGAGGGACTTTCAAACTAAGCTAGTGCCCGGGGGCTAAACTGGTGTCTAGAGTTCCTTATCAGATGGCCCCGAAGGAGTTAGTGGAGTTTAGAAGCCAGTTACATGAGCTGGTTGAAGCTAGGTTTGTCAGACAGAGTTCCTCGCCTTAGGGAGCTCCGATGTTATTTGTGAAGAAGAAGGACGTGACCCTCAGACTATGCATCGATTGCAGATCACTGAATCGGCTGACGGTCTGGAATACATACATGCTACCAAGGATCCATGAGCTGTTTGAGCAACTGGAGGGAGCCTACTGGTTTTAAAACCTGGACTTAAGGTCAGGGTATTATCAGCTGTGGATTCAGGAGAAGGATATCCTGAAGACAGCCTTCAGCAGCCGATATGGATTATACGAGTTCATTGTGATGCCCTTTGGGCTCACGAATGCCCTGTCAGCATTCATGAGTCAGATGAATCGGGTGTTCGAGCCATACCGCTACATCTTCATCATTGTGTTCATTGATGTTGTCCTCATCTACTCGAGGATGAATGAGGAGCATGCTTGGCACCTGACACTGACATTAGAGAAGCTCAGGGAGCATAGTCTGCATGCAAAGTTAAATAAGTGTCAGTTCTGGCTGAAGGAGGTAGCCTTCTTAGGCCACCTTATCAGCAGAGCAGGGTTGACAGTAGACCCAACGAAGATCCAAGCAGTACGAGATTGACCGCCATTGAAGACAACATCGAACATACAGAGCTTTCTAGGACTTGTTGGATATTACTAGAAGTTTGTGGAGGGATTTTCTAGGATTTCCCTCCCACTTACTTCGTTCACGAAGAAGGATACCCCCTTTGTGTGGACAGCGCAGTGCGAGGTGGCCTTCCAGGAGCTGAAGGGTCGGCTTACATCGACTACTATCCTTTCCCTTCCCTCTGGGAAGGAAGGGTTCCAAGTATTGTACCAGATTTGAAGAAGCCTCACCTTACTCAATGTATGCATCAAGGTGTATTTGATGTTGTTTTGAGTTTATATGTGCAGGTTAAGAAAATGCAAGAATGCAGGAAAAAGTTTTTAAGTCCATGAGTCGACACCAGAGAAGCTGTGTCGACACTTATGAAGGCTTCTATCGACACTGGAGAAAAGCTGTGTCGACACTTGGAGTCAACTATGTCGACACTTGGAAAGGTTGTGTCGACACCAGAAGAAACTGTGTCGACACACAGAGGCAGTGTCGACACACAGAGAAAGCTTAGTCGACATCAAATGTGTCGACACACTGAGGCAGTGTCGACACACAGAAGACTTTGTCGACATCAACTGTGTCGACACACAGGACTTGTGTCGACACATAGCAGAGTTTCAACAAAGTTGATTTTTGTGAAGAAAAGAAGTGAATGTGTTGACACAACAGAACTAGTGTCAACACATTCTATAGAAGCTGTGTCGAGAAGCAGTGTCAACACTAAGGGAGTTGTGTCGACACCACCAAGGCTTGTGTCAACACTTAGTCTACTTGTGTCGACACATGATGAAGTTCAGTCTCGACACTTTGCTGACAGAGACAAAGTTTCAAGAAGTGACTGGAAGACTTGACAGCTGCCATAACCAACCGGTCTACTGCAACTGTCAGTGCTGTCAGAAGTTTGTTAGAAACCGGATCAGCCGGTTACCATGGAGAAAGTCTATATAAGGACATTATCTATCAATAGAAGTAATTGATTGATAGAGATACATACAAACTGAAGAAGATTTTCAATAGAAGATCTAAGAAGACATTCTCAAGTGGTGATCTACTCAGAGTTTGTCAAGGAAATTAAGAGAAGAATTCAGAAGAATCTTCAGAAGAATTTGGAGAGAGAGAGCTCCATCTATTCAAGTGAAGAAAGGGACTTACATCAACAAGTCTCTTAAGTACAGATTCTGAACTTGTCTGCCAAGAAGGATTCATATTGATTTCAGAATTTTAAGAAAGAAGCTGATTGAAGATCAACTTCAAAGGAGATCAACCCTACTGTGTTCAGATTCAAGAAGCTTTGAAGAAAGCTAAGTCAAGTCGATCTCTATCATTAGATTCGTTCAAGAACTGATCAAGAAACCGTTCATACTTTCTCTCTCATTTAGGGTGGTGGTAGATTTATAATTAACATCTATTTTCTGTAGGATCTTTTAAGATCTGAGTTGTAAGCCTGATTCATAAAGGCTAAGTTGTAGGAGATTAAGTTCTCTGAGTGGTAGGCCTTGTTGAAGGCTGAGGTAGGGCTGTGAGCCTGAGTTATAGGAGATTGTCATCTCTGAGTTGTAGGCCCTGTGAGCCTGAGCTGTAGGAGATTGTCATCTCTGAGTTGTAGGCCTTGTTGAAGGCTGAGGTAGGGCAGATTGCCTGAGCTGTAGGAGTGTGGACTCACTCTGAGTTGTAGGAGCCTTGTTTGGGTTCTGAGCTATAAGATCTGAGGATCTGAGAAGAATAAAAGAAGTTAGGCCGAATCTAGCACACTGCTAGATAGGCGAAGGGGGAAAGTGGATGTACCCAGAGCTTGGGGAACCACTATAAATCAGTGTGCAATCTGTGAATGTGTGTGGTATTATTATTTCTGTGCTGTGATAGCTGTAGAACTATCTATTTTTGTTAATTAACTATATTAAAAGTTCTGCCTTAGAAGAAAAAGGAATTACACCTTGTTGGATCCATAGTAGATTTGGGCTAGGTTCACTGACTTAGGATGTGACCCATCATGTATAGTCTGGGTCAAGTTTTTGTCTTAGAGTCTAGGACAGTCCTCTATCTCAACTTCAGATGGACCAGCCTTCTTCAGGACCATCAGGAACTCCAGATCTATCAGTTGTTTTCAGACCAAGTGAAAAGAGTTCGACGTTCGTCGAACTCAACTCGACGAAGGAAGTTCTGTGCTCGACGATCGTGAGACAATTCGCAGTGCTGAGCTCGACGAACTGCGTTCTTTGCTCGACGAACACCGGGATTTTACCTCAGGCTTATCAGGACCACTTCAAAATTTCTCTAAGTCCAGCTTCATGCTTCAGTCGACGAATTATATTCTGAGCTCGATGAACTTGTACCTCAAGTTCACAGCTTCTCAGGTGGACGAATGCTAATCTCTACTCGACGATTTGTGTACTCAGAGAATCTGTGTCGACACTTAGGGCTTGTGTCTACACCAGGCGATTTGTGTCGACACCAGGATTTCAGTCGACACCAGCTTATGTCGACACCAGAGGATTTGTGTCGACACCAAGATCAATCTGTCGACACCAATTTGTGTCGACACAGCATTTCAGCAGGTGCAGAATATTTCGTCCAAGTCCAGAACTTTTCTCAGCTCGACGAATTTGGTTCTCTGCTCAACGAATAATGTTTGTCTGATATTGAAGATTGTCTATTCAACGAATGAAGACTGTTAGCTCGACAAACTCAGCTCAGCTCGACGAACTCAGCTCAGCTCGACGAACTCAGCTTAGCTCGACGAACTCTTAACTCAGCTCGACGAATTATGTTCTTCGGTCGACGATTCCAGACTAGGTCTTCTTCCGTTCCCGTCTCATTCCATGGCGCTGATTCCTGGACAATTAATGGCAGTTCTTCACAGTATACTACCGTTAGGATGCGCAGTTAATTCTGGATTATTACATGCCTTTTTCCCATTGAAACAGTTGGGGAAATAATTAATTGCTGCTTCCTTTCCAGGCCGTCTGTCATTACTGCTCGATATTAAAAATTTGAATGTTTTCTATGACAGACAGAGACATACAAAAATAGTCAGTAATATAGAGATTCACAACAGACAACAACAAGAAAAAGATAGACAGTGATTCAGACAACACAAGAAAAAGAATTCATTCTTGGCCCAGAGAGAAATTGATCTAGAAGAAGAAGAACATTACATCAATATCAAGAGTCTTCTTCATCTGCTTTTACTCAGGATAACTTCAAAAACAATACCTTCATATCAGTTATAAGAAGTTCCTGAAGACTTTCTCTGGACCTGGAATTCTAGGTCTTTGAAGACCTATCACCCTGAAGCAGTGCTCCAGCATTCTTCCTGATCCATTCTACATCTCAGGGGGAGCAAAGCTGCTAAACAACATTCCACAAGTCTTCTCATTTGACTTGAGAAAGAGAAGACCTCATCACCCTCTCACTCCACCTATGTACATGGTTTTAATTCCCTTCAAAATTATTCTGATTGCAAGTCTCCCACCAAAAGACTTGAGGGTTTGGTTTTTGGGAACCTGATCAAAACCCCATTGGTGCCAGGACACCTGATCAACCCCTTCCTGCAGTGGATTCCTACCAGGGTGGTAGAAGAGTGGACTACCCAGATTTGGGGAACCACTATAAAATTCTTGTGTCGTTTGGTTGCTTTCTTTTCCTTTTGTTTTCTGGCCTTGCTCTGTGAATGTGCTGTGATTAGTCCATTGCTGCTTTTTGGTTTATTGTATTTGCTTCCCCACACACACACACACACACACCTAAAATACAACAGCAGTTGTAAAAGTTTTAAAATCACCATATACTCTATTCACCCCCCCTCTAGAGTATATTAGATCTAGCTGCACTTTCAATTGGTATCAAAGCGAGGTTGGTTAATAATACCACATCTTCCAGGTTGGTTAAGTTACCATACTCGATTGGTTGTACAGGCTAACACCTGAACCCAAAGATCCATTAGTTAGATCTGTTTGTTTTTATTCTGTTATTGGACTTATCCTTATCACAGACATGGCCCAAAACAAGGATTATACAAGCATCAGACCTCCAGTGTGCAATCTTAATAAGTTTGCCATCTGGAAGGCAAGAATTAGATTATATATGAACTCCATTGATGAGGATATTTTTTATCATTTCAACAGGTGTTCCTCCAGCTCCTACAACTTTTGCCAGCACATCAACTAATCTGAGTGCAGTACCACCTCCAGACAATACTGAAGCCTATAAGAAAGCCAAGATGGCTGATGCAAAGGCTATGAATATTCTGGCCCAAACAATGTCAGATGACATATTTCAGAAGGTGGCTGAGTGCACCTCAGCCAAGGCCATTTGGGACTCTCTCAATCAAATGGTAGCAGACTCAGCTGATGAAAGAAAGGATAGGAGATCCAGTCTCATCTCTCTCTATGAGAATTTCAAAAAGGATGAGACAGAATCAGTGGCTGAGATGTACAATAGAGTAAGTTCAATCATCAGTGAACTCAAGACTCTTGACAAGGACATCACCTTAACTGAGGTGAATGACAAGATACTGATGTGTTTCCCCAGTTCATGGGACTCTAGAATCTGGCCAATCAAAGAAGCCAGAAGCCTCAATGAGATCTCAACAGAATCTCTGCTAGGCAAGCTGAAGTCATATGAGCAGCTTGTCAAATCAAGAGAGGCAGCAGAACAGAAGGCAACTACCCCAGTTAGGAAGGAGCACAGCTTGGCCCTCAAAGCTTCTGAAGACAATGAAACATCTACATCCAATGAGGAGTTAATGAGCCTTTTTGCCCAAAGATTCTACAAAATGGCAAGAAAGGACTTTAGAAGAAAATCATCCAGGCAGGATGATAAGCCCAAATATGACAAGACACCAACTAATGAGGTTGTGTGTTTTGGATGCAGAAAGCCAGGGCACTATATTTCAAAATGCCCAGAGAATCAAAAAAAGGACAAGGGCAGGGACAAGGATTCCAGAAGAAAACAAAGCAGCAGACCCTCCTCCAACAAGTATAAAAGGAAAGACAAAGGATTTGTTGCTGAGTTCTGGAGTGACACAGAAGAGGAAACATCCTCCTCCAGCTCCAGTGAAGAAGAGGAAGAAGCCAGATCCAAGGAGGTGTGCCTAATGACAATAGATGCCTCCAGAAGCAACTGTGGATCAGAAGAGGATTCTGAAGATGAAGGTGCCTCAGACTCAGAGGCTGATCAGGTGATTTCTAGTTTTGATTTCAATTCTGACTTGTTTAAAGTAGAGTTTAAAACTATGTGCATGGATCTAATAAACTCAGAGAAAGAGATAAAAACCCTGAGGACTAGACTAGAAAACCTTGAATCTGTCAGCACAGAAAATAGAAAACTGACTGACCAATTGACACTAGCTAATGAACAGATAATCAAGTTAAAATCTGAATTATGTGAGGCAAAACAACTTGAGAAATCTCTCAATGGGAGAAGCCTCAAGCTGATGGATATCATAAGCACAGTAAATGCAAGATTAAATGGCAGGCTGGGCTTGGGTGCTTCATCAAGTTTACCCCCCATAATAAAGAAGAATATACTTTCTACTCCCATAAAGTTTATCACTGCTAAGGGTAAAGAGAAACTAACTGAAAAACCTAGGTCAGAAAACAAGTCAAATCCCCTAGACAATAGAAATAAAAAACAGAAGAAAGCTGTTAAAAACCAAGTTCAGCAGAATTCGTCGAACTTAGATCGACGAAATCCTGCAAGATCGTCGAACCCCGATCGACGAACGCTGAACGCAAACTTCAGAAATAATTATTCGTCCTACTGCGATCGACCAACTGTGTATGGTTCGTCGAGCAGAGGTCGACGAATGAGGGACGTAGAAAATGACCATGGTCATTCACTGAGTGGAGGTCGATGATCTCATCCCCATTCGTCGAACTCTGGTTGACGAACGTACAATAATTCGTCGATCCCAGAATGACCAAATATAAATAATTTCTACTATAGAAATTTTAAAACAGCTAACAAGACATTTAATCCAGTAGCTGATTGGATAATCCCACCTAGGAGATATCACCCTCTAGGGTATAAGTCTCAACCTGCATTATCAGTCATTTCTAGTTTTACTTTTCAGCCAAACCAAGGACCCAAGGTAACCTGGGTCAAGAACAATTGAGCTTTATTGTTTAATGCAGGTACATGTGAAGAGCTGTCCAAGGCTAAGTCAGACATGGTACCTGGACAGTGGCTGCTCCAAGCACATGACTGGCAGCAAAGCAAATCTCTCCAACTATAAGTCCAAGCTAGGACCAAAGGTGATATTTGGAGACTCAAAGAGTGGTCAGTCAGAAGGGTATGGAAGAGTAAGCATTGTAGCAGTGACCTTCAAAAAGGTGACATATGTAAGTGGACTTAAACATAACCTTATATCCATAAGTCAATTATGTGATGAAGGTTATCAGGTACATTTCAACTCTACCTCTTGTTCTATTATAAATGATAAAAACCAAACTGTTTTAATTGGACTTAGATAAGGAAACATATATTTAGTAGATTTCATTTCTGCCACAACTGATATTTGTTTACTCAATATCACTAGTAACCAAAATGAGCTATGTCACAAAAGGCTAGGACATGTAAATCTTAAGAACATATCTAGGTTATCTAAAGACAACCTTGTTAGAGGTTTACCTTCTGGTCCCTACAAGAAGGAAAGCCTATGCAGGGCTTGTCAATTAGGCAAGCAAACTAAAACTAGCTTCAAATCCATTAATAAAAGTGATTTACCTAGGATATTGTATCTGCTTCATGTGGATCTTTTTGGACCCATTGCAGTACAAAGCCTAGGAGGGAAGTCTTACACCTTAGTTATTGTTGATGATTTCTCCAGATTCAGTTGGATAGCCTTCCTGAGAGCTAAGTCAGATACATTCAAAGTTCTTACATATTTTCTCAGGACCATACAGATTGAGTTCTCTACTCATGTTGCATTGATCAGAAGTGATCATGACACAGAGTTTGAGCCTCTTCTTATGCATGAGTTCTGTGAGAAGGAAGGTATCAGACAGTGCTTCTCAGCTCCTAGAACTCCCCAACAAAATGGGGTTGCTGAAAGGAAAAATAGGACACTCATTAAAGATGTAGGTACATTGTTATCAAATGCTTACATGCCTCTATCCTTTTGGGCAGAAGCTGTAAACACAGCTAACTATGTCCTGAACAGATGTCTTATACATAAACTAAGACATAAGACCCCCTATGAATTACTTAAAGAAAATAAACCTAAAATCACTTATTTTAAAGTTTTTGGTTGCATATGTTACATCCACACTAATGACAAAAGATACATTAGAATATTTGAGGCTAAGGCTGAAGAAGGGATTTTTCTAGGATATTCCCAAGTAAGCAAGGCCTATAGGGTTTTCAACAAATCATCCCTTAAAATTGAAGAATCTGTCCATGTGTCTTTTGATGAAGCTAACATGTCTTATAAGGAGAAAGACATTTCTACCAATAGTCTTTTGCAGGTTTCACCACTGTGTGAGTCTATGGATGGACTAAACCTTACCCAAGAGGTTCCAACTCATCCCACTCCACAGGCTGCTGAAGATAATGAAGAGGAAATCCAAGAGCAAGTAACTGAACTTCCATCAACATCCAGTACCATTCCTCAAGAGGAATTATTTACAGAAGCTGTTGCTTAACCAACTCCACAAACTGATCTTGTCACACTTAGAGATCACCCCAGATCTCAAGTGATTGGGGACATTTCAGTTGGTGTACAGACAAGACATCAGCTCAATCAAGACTTGATGCATGCCTGTTTTCTCTCTCAAATTGAACCTCTCACCATCCATGAAGCTGAGCAAGATCCCCACTGGATTCTTGCAATGCAAGAGGAACTAAATCAGTTTGAGAGATGTAGAGTTTGGGATTTGGTTCCAAGACCCCATAACTACCCAGTTATTGGAACCAAATGGGTCTATAGGAACAAATTAGATGCACAAGGGAACATAGTAAGGAACAAGGCTAGACTGGTTGCCCAAGGATATAGGCAAGAAGAAGGAATAGACTATGACCAAACCTTTGTCCCTGTTGCAAGGTTGGAGGCCATTAGAGTATTCCTAGCCTATGCAGCATACAAAAAGTTCAAGGTATTCCAGATGGATGTTAAGAGTGCCTTTCTGAATGGTGTACTTCAAGAAGAGGTTTATGTAGAACAACCTCCAGGTTTTATCTCTGTAACTCAACCCTCTTATGTTTACAAATTGCATAAAGCTCTCTATGGTTTAAAGCAAGCTCCAAAAGCTTGGTATGAGACCCTAGCTAGCTTTCTTTTAGAGCATAAATTTACAAGAGGAACCATAGATAAAACCCTTTTCACTAGACATCATAAGGACCAAATCTTATTGGTACAAATATATGTGGATGACATTATTTTTGGGTCTACTGATCCCAAATTGTGCCAGAGGTTTGCTGACCTCATGCATTCCAAATTTGAGATGAGTAGCATGAGTGAGCTTTCTTACTTCCTTGGTCTCCAAGTAAAGCAGCTCCCTGATGGTATCTTCCTATCCCAATCTAAGTATGCTAAAGAGCTTATTAAAAAGTTTGGGATGGGTGATGCCTCAGGAATGAAAACACCTATGGCTACCAATGCTGTTGTGGATTCTGATGCAGCAGGGAAACCTGTAGATCAGAAACATTATAGGGCAATTGTTGGATCCCTATTATACTTAACAGCTAGCAGGCCTGACATAATGTTTGCCACATGCTTTTGTGCTAGATTCCAAGTGAATCCTAAAGAATCTCATCTTATTTTTCTAAAAAGGATTTTGAGATATATAAAGAGTTGTCCTAGTTTAGGAATCTGGTATCCTGCAGAGTCAGAATTTGAGTTAACTAGATACTCAGATGCTGACTATGCTGGATGTAGAGTGGACAAGAAAAGTACCTCTAGAACTTGCCAGTTCCTGGGTATGAGAATTGTCTCTTGGTTTTGCAAAAAGCAGACATCTGTGTCTACATCAACTGCTGAGGCAGAGTATATGGCTGCTGGCAGCTGCTGTTCACAGATGCTATGGATACAAAACCAACTCCTAGATTATGGTATCAACTTAAATAATTCAACCTTATTTTATGATAATACAAGTGCTATTGCTATAGCTCAGAATCCAGTTCATCATTCTAGGACTAAACATATTGAAATAAGACATCATTTCATTAGAGATAATGTGGATAAAAAGAAAATTAACTTGATCCACATTCCTACTGATCTATAGAGAGCAGATATCTTCACCAAGCCTTTGGATGAGAAAACCCATCTGTTCTTTATAAATCAATTGGGAATGATTGATGGAGAAGAGTTAAATTAATTTCTGTCTGCATTCGACGAATTTTCCAGAGTTCGTCGAACGAAGTTCGACAAATTAGGGAAAGTTTGAGAGATTCTCATCGACCGAAGATCGACGAATTCTCTGTGTGGAAACAATTTTCGTTGACCGGAGATCGACGAACCTTGCTTCAGAAACCATTTCGTCGAACAGAGTTTGACGAACTGTTTTCAATTCTTCTGAATGGGTTCGACGAACTACTCACCTGTAACTTATTTTGTCGATCTCAGTTCGAAGATCTGTCTCTTTTCGTGGAACGGAGCTTGTCGATTCATATTCTGAAAAATCTTATATCTAGGTTTTCTTCAACCTCCGTCCCGCGCTTTCAGTTCCTTTGCTCTTGATCGTCGTTTTCTCTGTGATTATCTTTGCAGGTCATCAATGGCAATTCCTCCAGGAGCACTTGCGGCGATGAAGTTTGATGCAGCATTCTCCATGGACTTTGAGTCCTTCCAACATTCCGATCCAATTTTTTTGTATATCCTTGAATTACTTGAAGAATTGCATCTCAAGGATTTCATGACACACAGCATCAAGCTACACTCAACCGAGATAAGAGAATGGGTGTACACTGCCATAGTTTCTGAAGACGGAAATCTGACAGGAAATATTGGAAACACTGCCGTTTCCCTGTCCCCAGCAGTACTCTCTGAAATTTTTGGACTGATCAATGGGGAAGACAACTTGGAAATGGACGCTGAGGAATATGCTGATATGTTGAAAGTCATGGGTTTCTCCGGCAACAACCCTAATAAGCTTCTGAAGAAACAACTGTCAGCCGCCTATCAATTTTTGGCCGACATTATAGGGAAAATTCTGATGGGCAAGCACTCGGCACATGACTATATCACTCGCCATCAATTCCTGATCATGTGCGCAGTGCTCAACAAGAGTCAGGTCGATTGGGGCATGGTTTTCTTTGACCTAATCAAGAAGATAACTAGCAAGAAGGAAGTTTGCTACGGCAGAATCCTGGGGATTTTCCTCCAGGAAAAGGCCAGTGAATGTTTGGTCTCCCCGGCCACATTCATAAATGCCAGCAAGCGCCTCACCTGTGCCTTGTTTGGCCGATGGGAGAGGATAATCACCAAACCCTCCAAGGGTTCCTCCTCCTCCATCAATGCTTCTGAGAGCACCAGGACCGTCAAGGTCACTCCCTACCCTGACACTAAAGAGTCCATTCCACCTACCAAATCTCTTCCCACTCCTCCTGCACCTCAATTGACTCCACCTCAACATCAATCTCCACCGCCTGATCTTACACATATCCCTACACCTCCAATTTCCCCCACTGAAATACATATTCCCTCACCTCCTCAATCCCCTCTTCCACCACACCTATCCACTATTCCATCCTACACCATACCCACTGAACCACAACCTGTTCTCCCTCCCTTATCCCCTCCACATATTCTTCCTTCCTCCTCCACTACTCTTTCTCCACTTATGGATTCTTCCACCATTCCCTCCATCATCTCTCTTCTGACTCCTCTTATTAAATCACTCATCACAGAGGCCATTACACCTCTGGTGAATTCCATTGATTCTTTATCTGCCCAAATCTCAGCCCTCTCTGCTGCCCCTCTTCATTCAGGGGCCTGGCTCCAGGTTCTCCTGAACCCAGGCAGGGGGAGATGCTCCATGATGAAGCTGGTACAACAGCTGCAGAAGTGAATACAGTTAATACAGATACAGATACTGCAGATACAGTTTTTGACACTTCAGATACAGTTAATACAGTGCTTGATAATGCAGTTACAGATACATCAATTGATTTTACTCAATTCATGGACACTGACAGTAGCTCTGATGAGTCAGTAGATTCAATAACAACTGCTGGTGATTTCCTTATAAATCCCACAGTTAATTTATCTGAGATACTTCAGATCTTTAATCCTGTATATATGAAGCTTCCTTCAGTAGAGGTTGCTAAGCCATATTTGGCTATTGTCCAGTATACCTCTCCAACAAGTTCAGCAGTTGCCAGGCAACTTTGTGACACCTTTGCTGCTCCTACTGCTGTTCCAACTCTTGTGTCTATTCCAGAAATTTGCCCTGTCCCAGATTTTGTCATGGATGATTCTCCCATGCCTGATCTGGATGAGCTCATTCTGGCAGACATTGAAGAAGAGAACAAGGCAGCAGCTGCATGTTCTGTCTCTACTGATGTTGAACCCTCACCCTCTGAACCTTCTATCCCCCCTCAAGAAAAACCTCTTATCATTCCTGATGCCACTCTGAGGAAGTTGAATGCTTTGTATGACAACCCTCAGAGTTCTGATTCTGATGATGATGATGATGAATCAGATGAGGAGGCTGCTAAAAAGAAAAAGAAGTTGCTCTCTAAGAAAAGGAAGGCTCCTCCTCCTCCTGTGCCCAAGCCTAATCCCACTGCAGACACTCCATACTATATTCTACACAATGTTGCTCCTTACAAAGGGATGCCTGCATGGATGTGGCTATCAAAGAACCAGCAAAAAGAGAGGAAGAGGAGTAGGAGATACTCTCCTCCCCCAGTTCATAGATAAAAAAAGGATCCTCCTCCTCCTCCTCCAGCAGCAGGTTCCTCTAGCTCTAGCTCTCAGAGATCTGCTCCTATTCAAACTTATCAGAGACAAACAGGGAGATCCTCTGGTGGCAGTCAGCCAAGGCCACCATCTTCAGGCAGACAACAACACCCTCAACAACAGCAGCAGCACCAGGAATCTAAGGAACATGAAGCTGAAAAGACTTATTCCCCTCCTGAAGATCCAGAAACAGCCAACACAGCCAGAATGGCAAGGTTCCAAGAGATCATTGGCTTATCTCTAATCAACAAAGCTAAAGCTGAAGGCAAGGACACAACAGGCTTAACTACTATGTCTCAGTACAGGAGAGATGAACTAAAGAGATTTGGGAAAGCAAACAAGCTACTCAATGTTGATGAGTACATGCATCTTCACCCAGAAGCAGTTGTCCCCAGAGCCACTTCACTGAACATCATAGGGGCAGCTGACATGACTATGACCAAGGCTCAAGCTTCAGATCCCAATAGGGAAATCATTTTCAAGAAGCCAGGAGATAAAGCACCAGAAGTCAAGCCAAAATAGAAGAAATCAGAGAAGTTATTTTGTGTTTTCTTTTCATTTCTACTTCTGTTTCAGTCTATATCTTGCATTAAAATAAAGCCAGTATGTATATATATATCTATTGCATGTGTTGTAAATTCTCTGCAAGATATATCTCTTAATTTTGCTTTGTTTTTCTGTTTGTTTTTTGCTTTGAGTTTCTATTAGTGACCTCACCCAAATAGGGGGAGATTGTTGGATCCCTAGTAGATTTGGGCTAGGTTCACTGACTTAGGATGTGACCCATCATGTATAGTCTGGGTCAAGTTTTTGTCTTAGAGTCTAGGACAGTCCTCTATCTCAACTTCAGATGGACCAGCCTTCTTCAGGACCATCAGGAACTCCAAATCTATCAGTTTTTTTCAGACCAAGTGAAAAGAGTTCGACGTTCGTCGAACTCAGCTCGACAAAGGAAGTTCTGCGCTCGACGATCGTGAGACAATTCGCAGTGCTGAGCTCGACGAACTGCGTTCTTTGCTCGACGAACACCGGGATTTTACCTCAGGCTTATCAGGACCACTTCAAAATTTCTCTAAGTTCAGCTTCATGCTTCGGTCGACGAATTATATTCCGAGCTCGACGAACTTGGACCTCAAGTTCATAGCTTCTCAGGTCGACGAATGCTAATCTCTACTCGACGATTTGTGTACTCAGAGAATCTGTGTCGACACTTAGGGCTTGTGTCGATACCAGGCGATTTGTGTCGACACCAGGATTTCAGTTGACACCAGCTTATGTCGACATCAGAGGATTTGTGTCGACACAGCATTTCAGCAGGTGCAAAATATTTCGTCCAAGTCCAGAACTTTTCTCAGCTCGACGAATTTGGTTCTCTGCTCAACAAATAATGTTTGTCTGATATTGAAGATTGTCTATTCAACGAATGAAGACTGCCAGCTCGACGAACTCAGCTCAGCTCGACGAACTCAGCACAGCTCGACGAACTCAGCTTAGCTCGACGAACTCTTAACTCAGCTCGACAAATTATGTTCTTCGGTCGACGATTCCAGACTAGGTCTTCTTCCGTTCCCGTCTCATTCCATGGCGCTGATTCCTGGACAATTAATGGCAGTTCTTCACAGTATACTACCGTTAGGATGCGCAGTTAATTCTGGATTATTACATGCCTTTTTCCAATGGAAACAGTTGGGGAAATAATTAATTGCTGTTTCCTTTCCAGGCCGTCTGTCATTACTGCTCGATATTAAAAATTCGAATGTTTTCTATGACAGACAGAGACATACAGAAATAGTCAGTAATACAGAGATTCACAACAGACAACAACAAGAAAAAGATAGACTGTGATTCAGACAACACAAGAAAAAGAATCCATTCTTGGCCCAGAGAGAAATTGATCTAGAAGAAGAAGAACATTACATCAATATCAAGAGTCTTCTTCATCTGCTTTTACTCAGGATAACTTCAAAAACAATACCTTCATATCAGTTACAAGAAGTTCCTGAAGACTTTCTCTGGACCTAGAATTCTAGGTCTTTGAAGACCTATCACCCTGAAGCAGTGCTCCAGCATTCTTCCTGATCCATTCTACATCTCAGGGGGAGCAAAGCTGCTAAACAACATTCCACAAGTCTTCTCATTTGACTTGAGAAAGAGAAGACCTCATCACCCTCTCACTCCACCTCTGTACAGGGTTTTAATTCCCTTCAAAATTATTCTGGTTGCAAGTCTCCCACCAAAAGACTTGAGGGTTTGGTGTTTGGGAACCTGATCAAAAACCCATTGGTGTCAGGACACATGATCAACCCCTTCCTGCAGTGGATTCCTACCATGGTGGTAGAAGAGTGGACTACCCAGATTTGGGGAACCACTATAAAATTCTTGTGTCGTCTGGTTGCTTTCTTTTCCTTTTGTTTTCTGGCCTTGCTCTGTGAATGTGCTGTGATTAGTCCATTGCTGCTTTTTGGTTTATTGTATTTGCTTCCCCCCCCATACACACCTAAAATACAACAGCAGTTGTAAAAGTTTTAAAATCACCATATACTCTATTCATCCCCCCTCTAGAGTATATCAGATCTAGCTGCACTTTCACACCTATTCACCCCCCTCTAGGTGTTTAGGAACCAATTCCTTCTTATTCTGACCAAGAACCCGTGAAACTACGTGCATGGGCCGGATCTTCAGGAAAACCCGGTCTCCCACCTGAAACTCTACCTGACGGTGTTGGCCGTCGTAGTACTTAGCCTGTCGGCTCTGCGCTTCCAGCATTCTGTCCCGTATCAGTCTCACCTGAGCTTCGGCGTCTTCGACAAAATCCGATCCCAACGCCTTTAGATCCTCATCCTGAATCCATGAAAGTGGAGTCCTACATCTCCTTCCATACAAGGCTTCATAAGGATCCATCTGTTGGGTACATTAGAAAATATGTACCTGATTTGAAGAAGCCTCACCCTACTCAATGATATACATCAAGATGTATTTGATGTGTTTTGAGTTTATGTGTGCATGTTAAGTAATTGCAGGGAAAGCATAAAAGATTCTAAGTCCATGTGTCGACACCTAGAAGAAAAGTGTCGACACTTAAGAAGGCTTGTGTCGACACATAGAGGAGCTGTGTCGATACTTGGAGTAATTGTGTCGACACCAGGAAGGCAGAGTAGACACCAGAAGAAAAGTGTCGACACATACAGGTTGTGTCGACAAACAATGAAGAATTGTCTATATAATTAGTGTCGACACTAAGAAGCAGTGTCGACACTCAGAGAAACTTTGTCGACATCAGAATGTGTCGACACTAGCAGGCTGTGTCGACACTCAGCAAACTTCAAAAAGTTTAAGTACAAGTGTCGACACAAAGGAGATGTGTCGACACTCAGCAAAGTCTCAACATGTAACACCCTCATCTATCGCATGACATATAACAGAAGGTCCAGCTGGAACCCGACGCCATATACCACAGACAGTCGGAAGGGATACCAAATGAATAATCAAACCAACCAACTAAGACAACTCGTCCTAATCACAGAGCATTCTAGCGGAAGATTTTAAAGTTGAAAGAACCCAAAATTAAATCCATCAATATGAATGTCCACAGCTACAACAACAGGAATGAAACCCCAAATACACAGAAACGGGTACATGGCCTTATGGCCTTACAAATGTTCACTTAATAAAGAGTGTTTTACATACATCGGCTCGCAGGTCGGCCGCACATGATAAATATAAAAACAGCTAATCTACGCCCTTCTAGGGCCAACACAGCAACATGGGCTCCAGCCCGCTATTTTGCGCTCGGCTCCGCAGCACCTGCAAGCACATACCACCGCACGGTGGCAAATAAAGCAACGGTCAGCTAAAAGACGACCAAATTATAACGACCCCGCCCCTTACTCGGGACGGCGGTGCTCTTTCCCTGCATAACATTAGCCCAACAATATATATAGCGCAATTATATTTCGCCACAGGTGTAGGCTCGCACGGCCAAACACCCCGTGCACTCAGGGCACATTCATGGTGAACCCTGACCCATCAGTGCATTCACCACCACCCCCAGGATGGCAACAACATGTGAGCATTTAGCCTTTCTGACCACCGTCTAAGGCTCCGACTATGCCAACGACCAGTCCCCGTCTTCGGGTCTCTCGCATCGAACCACATAGCCTAGGTCCAATTCCACTTGCCCGTTGCTCACGCCGCATGTCCAATTTAAGTCCTTTGCGCGGGCCAAGCTTCTCTCGGATCCCAAATTTTTCAAAACAATCTCATAACCCAGTTATGATCAAGGCCGGTTCCCAGACCGCCAAGTTAGCAGAACACGTTTCCCCTCAGTTTTCCGGGTGCGCCTTGAAGCTAACCTCCAAGGATCCTTGCTGCAATCTACCACGTAGAAACCCGAAAAATCCAAAGCACGGAGTCTTCTCCGGCAAAACCACATCAAATGCAACATCACCGATCCAGACGGTACACGTCCGGGTAGGTTTCACACACAATGCCTATGCCCGTACTTACGATTCCGAACTCTATATGCAACACAAGGGGGACTAATCATATCAACCCCAAGGAACACCACGCACTCGCCACACACTCGCGGGAGCGGGGTTCCCTATGCAAAAGAAAGAGGTTCAAATGCTCAAGTTGAGAATCGTTACCCTTGTAGTCCGTTTTGGCGCCATGGAAAAACTACGCGGTTAGAACTCTTCGCAATGACCTTCCCTCCACGGATCCGCTCTCCGATTTCGAAACGGTGCTCCGATGCTCCGCCGGCGGCCGGAAACCTCCTTCTTCTTCCTCTTCTCTCTCACTTTGGAAGGGGAGAACTTTGGAGAGAAAATGGGGAATTAACCTCCTATTCCCGGCCTTAACAGAGCAGGATTTCATCTGGGCCGTCGGATCCTAATTAAAGAAAATGAACAGCTCAGATCTACACAAAATTCTCCAGACCTGGGCCGAACACGGCTTGGCACACGGCCGTGTCCCAGGCCGTGTGCCTCGATCCAGGCACGATCGTCAAACTGAGAAACGCACACGGGCCAAGATACGCCCGTGTCTGACCTGACACGCCCGTGTCGGGTTCCTCGACACACCCGTGTTCATGGGCGTGTCACGCATAACCGCCACGGCAATGGACACGACCCATCAGGACACGGGTAGGGACACGGGTTGGCACACGCCCGTGTCGGATGACACGCCCGTGTCATCCGGCCGTGTTTCTGGCCGTGTCCTTCTCGGGTTGAAAACGAACAAAAATCAGCAGCCAGACACGGCCTTGGACATGCCCGTGTCCTAGGCCGTGTACCCCTACATGCACCAAAAACCCTTTTTCTGCGACCGACTCGCACACAATATTCGGGGCGTTACAAATCTCCCCCACTTAAGGAATTTCGTCCCTAAATTAAGCAAAAGGTACACAAAAGCTAAATGATACCTGAGTGGAATAACTCGGGGTTTTCCTCCAACATAGCTTACTCTCACTCCCAAGAAAGCTCCTCACGTCCGCAATTATCCCAACGGACTTTTACCATTCGGATCTCCTTGTTGCGGAGTCGTTTGACTGCAACATCTTCAATTCGCACTGGCTTGACCCTTGTTGTTAACTCATAATCAACCGGTACCTGATTGTCTGCAACGATCTGCGAAGGCTCTTGCACTGCCTTACGCAACACCGATACGTGGAATACGTCATGCAGCCCACTCAGCTCCGTCGACAGCTTTAATCTATACGCCGCCTCGCCAACACGCTCCAGGATTTCAAATGGTCCAAGGTATCTCGGACTCAGCTTCTTCAAGCGTCGAACCCGCGACACACCCTTGAACTGCTTGATCTTTAAATATACCATGTCGCCAACGTTGAACTCCACATTTCTATGTTTGGCATTGCAATACTTTGACTGTCTATCCTGAGCAATCTTTAGCCTTTCCTGAATCGTCCGTATCATTGAAGTGGCATCTTCCACCGCTTGACGTTTATACAACTTTGATTCGCCTGCCTCCAACCAAGACAACGACGTGCGACACTTCCTCCCGTACAAGGCTTCTAAAGGCGCCATTCCAATACTTGCCTGACAGCTGTTGTTGTAAACAAACTCCACCATGTATAGGTGATCCTCCCAATGCTTCCCAAAATCTAGGACGCACATGTGAAGCATGTCCTCCATAGTCCCGTTGACTCTCTCGGTTTGGCCATCTGTCTGCGGGTGAAAGGCTGTGCTGAACTTTAGCTTAGTACCCAACAGACCATGCACCAACATCCAGTCATTTGACGTGAAGCGTCCATCTCGATCACTAACAATACTTCTAGGCACACCATGCAATCGTACAATATTATCCACGTAGAGTTTGGCTAACTTTTCCACTGGATCTTCCTTTCTGATTGGGATAAAGTGCGACACTTTTGTCAACCTATCTACGACCACCCAAATGGCGTCGTTTCCCTTATGCAACTTCGGCAAAACGTGCACAAAATCCATAGATATGTCGTCAAACTTCCATTATGGGATAGGAAGGGATTTCAAGAAACCTCCGGGCTTCTGGCATTCCGCCTTCACTAATGCACAAGTACGACACTTGGCCACATAAAGTGCCACATCCTTCTTCAAACCCGGCCACCAGAATAATTTCTTCATGTCCCTATACATCTTCGTGCTTCCCGTGTGGATTGAGTACTTGGTATGATGAGCCTCATACATCAACTCCTCCCAAATACTATCCGCACTAGGAACGCATAGTCGACCGTCCTTCCTTAGCAACCCATCTTCAACCACAAACTGGGAATTTGACCCATCCAAAGCTTCATCCAAGATCTGCTTCATGCTGCTATTCTGAACCAAAGCCCGCCGAACTCTATCCGCTAGGTCACACTGCACCTCTGTCCAAAACAGTTTTGCCTTGGCACTAGACTGCTTATTGACGCAAGATATCTCCAATGCCTCCAACTCTTGGACCAATCTCTCATCATGTACTGATAACCAATTGGCTTGTGCGGGAATCTTACGACTCAACGCATCCGCCACTGCATTTCCCTTCCCAGGCACATAATGTATCTTGAAGGTGTAGTCCCCTAAGAACTCCATCCACCTCCTCTGCCTCATGTTCAGATCCTTTTTGTCCAATAGGTACTTCAAACTCTTATGATCGGAGTAAATATCGACCTTCACACCGTATAGATAGTGCCTCCAAAGCTTAAGAGCAAATATCACGGCCGCTAACTCTAAGTCGTGGACCGGATAATTCCTCTCGTGAACCTTCAGTTGTCGTGAACCATAAGCTATCACTCTCCCATGCTGTAGCAGAACACATCCCAAACCACTGCCCGAAGCATCACTATAGATCTCGAACCCTTCGGTTCCACTTGGCGAACATAAAATGGGCGCCGTGGTCAACCGCCTCTTCAATTCTTCAAAAGCCTGTTCGCACTCCGGAGACCACACAAACTTCTAATCCTTTCTTGTCAACGTCGTGAGTGGTAGTGCTATCCGCGAGAAGTTCTCTACGAAGCGCCTGTAGTAGCCAGCAAGCCCCAGAAAACTCCGGACCTCTGCCACTGTAGTCAAAGTAGGCCACTCCCGTATCGCCACTATCTTCGCCGGATCCACAACTATTCCTTCTCCACTGACAACATGACCAAGGAACGCTATCGAGGATAACCAGAATTCACACTTGGAGAACTTTGCATACAACTGACTTTTCCTCAATGTCTCCAACACCATGTGTAAATGCTTGTAGTGATCCTCCTCGCACCGCGAATACACCAGGATATCATCGATAAATACTATCACAAACTGATGCAAGTATTCTCTGAACGTCCTATTCATCAGATCCATAAACACGGATGGCGCATTCGTCAACCCAAACGACATAACCGTGAACTCGTAATGCCCAAACCGCGTACTGAATGCTGTCTTTGGGATGTCGCTCTCCCTTATCCTCAATTGATAGTAACCGGACTTCAAATTCTAACTTCGAATATACAGTTGATCCAACCAGCTGATCAAATAGATCGTCAATCCTCGGGATTGGATATTTGTTCTTCTCAGTAAGTTTGTTCAATTCTCGATAATCGATACAAAGCCGCAAGCTCCCATCTTTCTTCTTAACAAAGAGAACTGGTGCGCTCCAAGGCGACGAACTTAGACGCACATAACCTTGCTCTAGCAACTCTTGCAGTTGCACCTTCAACTCTGCCATTTCTCTTGGGGCTATCCGATAGGGGGAGCGTGACACCGGTTTGGCACCCGATACCAGCTCTATAGTAAAGTCTATCTCCCGCTGAGGAGGGGATCCTGGGAGATCATCTGGAAACAAATCAGGATACTCGGACACAACTGGGATGTTGCCCAAACTAGGTTTAGGCATCGAAGTCTGCACTAGAGTGACATATAGTTCTGCCCCAGACCGAACTGCCTTGAACACCTGAAGGGCCAATATCAGAACTTTCCCTGACCCCTTCATGCCCGCAAAAGTAGTCTCCCGATCAGTGTCCAGACCCAACTTGACTTCTTTACGGCTCTACTAACTCAACTGCTGCGCGTTCCACCACTCTCGGCTCTGCCGCCCTAACCGGTTCTTGCTCATTCGCAGGAGGTGCGCGATGAATTTGCCCTGCAGGTTGGGCATTTATCATTGCGAACACTGCTTCAGCCACCATCCTGATGGTTTCCGCTGAAGGAGGTGTAGCAGGCACGTCCCTTGGTGCACTACTTTCCGCTGATTGCAGACGCTCTAACTGACCAGCACTGCTCCTAGCTGCCTAAATTAGCAAAGACACACGATTAGATAACATACAAATTACTAAAAGCAATCATTGGAACACTCAGGTTCCACCAAACAAGTGTATTTTCATTCCTAAGTGGACATTCATGGGTTCTTTTGATGTTATAATGATGAAGCACACATGTGCTCACCACACCTTAAAAGAATTCGCCCACGAATTCATCTAAGCTTGACCGTAACCAGAAGTCTGATACCAAATTGTAACACCCCCATCTGTCGCATGGCATATAACAGAAGGTCCAGCTGGAACCCGATGCCATATACCACAGACAGTCGGAAGGGATACTAAATGAATAATCAAACCAACCAACTAAGACTACTCGTCTTAATCACAGAGCATTTTAGCGGAAGATTTTAAAGTTGAAAGAACCCAAAATTAAATCCATTAATATGAATGTACACAGCTATAATAACAGGAATGAAACCCCAAATACACAGAAACGGGTACATGGCCTTATGGCCTTACAAATGTTCACTTAATAAAGAGTGTTTTACATACATCGGCTCGCAGGCCGGCCACACATGATAAATATAAAAACAGCTAATCTACAGCCTTCTAGGGCCAGCACAGCAACATGTGCTCCAGCCCGCTATTTGGCGCTCGGCTCCGCAGCACCTGCAAGCACATACCACCGCACGGTGGCAAATAAAGCAACGGTCAGCTAAAAGCCGACCAAATTATAACGACCCCGCCCCTTACTCGGGACGGCGGTGCTCTTTCCCTGCATAACATTAGCCCAACAATATATATAACGCAATTATATTTCGCCACAGGTGTAGGCTCGCACGGCCAAACACCCCGTGCACTCAGGGCACATTCATGGTGAACCCTGACCCATCAGTGCATTCACCACCACCCACAGGATGACAACAACATGTGAGCATTTAGCCTTTCAGACCACCGTCCAAGGCTCCGACTATGCCAACGGCCAGTCCCCGTCTTCGGGTCTCTCGCACCGAACCACATAGTCTAGGTCCAATTCCACTTGCCCGTTGCTCACGCCGCATGTCCAATTTAAGTCCTTTGCACGGGCCAAGCTTCTCTCGGATCCCAAATTTTTCAAAACAATCTCATAACCCAGTTATGATCAATGCCGGTTCCCAGACCGCCAAGTTAGCAGAACACGTTTCCGCTCAGTTTTCCGGGTGCGCCTTGAAGCTAACCTCCAAGGATCCCTGCTGCAATCTACCACGTAGAAACCCGAAAAATCCAAAGCACGGAGTCTTCTCCGGCAAAACCACATCAAATGCAACATTACCGATCCAGACGGTACACGTCCGGGTAGGCTTCACACACAATGCCTATGCCCGTACTTACGATTACGAACTCTATATGCAACACAAGGGGGACTAATCATATCAACCCCAAGGAACACCACGCACTCGCCGCCCACTCGCGGGAGCGGGGTTCCCTATGCAAAAGAAAGAGCTTCAAACGCTCAAGTTGAGAATCGTTACCCTTGTAGTCCGTTTTGGCACCATGGAAAAACTACGCGGTTAGAACTCTTCGCAATGACCTTCCCTCCACGGATCCGCTCTCCGATTTCGAAACGGTGCTCCGATGCTCCGTCGGCGGCTGGAAACCTCCTTCTTCTTCCTCTTCTCTCTCACTTTGGAAGGGGAGAACTTTGGAGAGAAAATGGGGAATTAACCTCCTATTCCCGGCCTTAACAGAGCAGGATTTCATCTGGGCCGTCGGATCCTAATTAAAGAAAACGAACGACTCAGATCTGCACAAAATTCTCCAGACCTGGGCCGAACACGGCTTGGCACACGGCCGTGTCCCAGTCCGTGTGCCTCGATCCAGGCACGATCGTCGAACTGAGAAACGCACACGGGCCAAGACACGCCCGTGTCTGACCTGACACGCCCGTATCGGCTTCCTCGACACGCCCGTGTTCGTGGGCGTGTCACGCATAACCGCCACGGCAACAGACACGACCCATCAGGACATGAGTAGGGACACGGGTTGGCACACGCCCGTGTCGGATGACACGCCCGTGTCATCCGGCCGTGTTTCTGGCCATGTCCTTCTCGGGTTGAAAACGGCCAAAAATCACCAGCCAGACACGGCCTTGGACACGCCCGTGTCCTAGGCCGTGTACCCATACAGGCACCAAAAACCCTTTTTCCGCGACCGACTCGCACACAATATTCGGGGCGTTACACAACACATGAAGAATGTGTCGACACAAAGGAGATGTGTCGACACTCAGCAAAGTCTCAACACATAAAGAATGTGTCGACACAAAGGAGATGTGTCGACACTCAGCAAAAGTTTCAACACAGAAGGCATGTGTCGACACAAAGGAGATGTGTCGACACTTAGCAAGTTTCAACACAAGAAGATGTGTCGACACAAAGGAGTTGTGTCGACACTTAGCAGAATTCAACTAAGTATTAAAGAAGAAGGCTTGTGTCGACACACAAAATCAGTGTCGACACATTCTGAAGAAGCAGTGTCGAGAAGCAGTTACAACAACACAAGGAGTTGTGTCGACACCATGAAGGCTAGTGTCGACACTTAGTCTACTTGTGTCGACACTTAGTCTATTTGTGTCGACCCATAAAGACTATATGTCTCGACACTTTCAGATAGTGACAGAGATTTTAAGAAGTGACTGGATGACTTGACAGTTGCCATTTCAACCGGTCAACTGCTACTGTCAGAGCTGTCAGAAGGTTGTTAGAAACCGAATCAGCCGGTCACCATGAAGAAAGCTTATATAAAGGCTTATTCCTTTAACAATAAATAATCAATCAATGAAGTGAAAAACAACATAATAAGAAGAAGACCTTCAAGTGAAGATCTAAGAAGTTGGAGAGAGAGAGAGCTCCTTCTAAGAAGTGCAGTTGCTGAACCGGTCTGCTAAGTTAGATTCAGATTGAGATCTGAATCTCAATAGAACAGTTGATTGAAGATCATCTGCATAGAGATACAACCCTACTGTGTTCTAATTCAAGAAGCTTTGAAGAAAGCCAAGGGAGGTTGATCTCTGCCAAGTTCTTCCAAGAACTCATCAAGAAACCAGTCAACTCATCTCTCTCTTTCAGAGTTGTGGTTAAACACTTTGTAAATCTTATTTTCTGTAGGATCCTTAGGGATCTGAGCTGTAAGCCTATTTTATAAAGGCGGAGTGTAGGAGACAGTGTGCTCTAAGTGTAGGTCTTGTTGAAGACTGAGGTAGGACCTAGGGCCTGAGTTGTAGGAGACCTTGTTCTCTGAGTGTAAGTCTTGGTGAAGACTGAGTGGTAGGTATTTTGTGCCTGAGTTATAGGAGTGAGATCACTCTGAGTTGTAGGAACCTGTTTGGGGTTCTGAGTTGTAAGATCTGAGGATCTGAGGAGAAGTGGAGAAGTTAGGCCGAATCTAGTACACTACTAGATAGGCGAAGGGGGAAAGTGGATGTACCCAGACCTTGGGGAGCCACTATAAAAGCTGTGTGTACTCTGTGTGTGATTTATTCTGTGATTGCTGTGTTATATGTGCTGAATTACTGTAGAGAATTGCATAAACAGGTCTAATAATTCAGTGTTTCTGCCTTTAAAGTTAAAAAGATTAGGTGCACCTATTCACCCCCCTCTAGGTGTTTAAGCACTAGTTCTTTCAAGTGGTATCAAAGCGAGATTACTCAAAAAGGACATAACAGTCTGAGTAAAGATCCTGTAGGCAGAATAAGAATACTAAAGAATCAAGAAAATGGGTTCAACTGAGAATCACAAAGAGCTAAGATCCATGAAATTGCCAATCCGCAGAAAGGAAATTTTTGGCATTTGGAAAGAGAGGGTTAGACTCTTTATGGAAGCATCTGACCCAAGAATATAAATCACAGTCAAAGAAGGGCCATATGTGCCAATGAAAGTATCTGTTCTGGATGCAAATCAGAGAACTCTCAAAGACTATTCAGAAATGACTAAGGATGAAATTATTCTGGCCCCTATGGACAAGAGGGCCCAGAATATTATTGTAAGTGCAATTGATGATGCCACATTTCAGAACCTAATACATTGTAAAACATCAAAAGAAATGTGGGACACACTGATAGTCTATATGGAGGGATCAGAAGAGGTAAGACAAGACAGGAAGTCTTTGTTAAACCAAGAGTATGAAAGCTTCAGACAAGGCAGGTCTGATAGCATAACTGAATGCTACAAGAAATTCTATAGGATAGTCAATGAATTGATGTCCTATGGAAGAGAGTTCAGCAATTATGAATTGAATGATAAGTTCTTGAGATCCCTGACAAAGGACTGGGACACCAAGATTTGTGCCATAAGGGAAATGGCCAAATTAGCTGACATACCTCCTCCAACCTTGTTTGGAAAACTGTTATCTTATGAGATGTAGTTAATGGTAAGGAAGGAGGAATAAAAGACTACAAGAGTGGAGCACAAGGAAAGAGATGTGACCTTCAAGACTGAAGCCACTAGGAAATATAAAATCAAGTCTCCATCTCCACCTCAAAAAGTTGCTGAGGCTGAGACAGATGAGTCAGATAGTAAGAATTCAGAAAGCTGTGAGAGTGATGAAGACTTTGCAGCTTTCACTAGACATTTTCAGAAGTTTCTGAAGAAGAAGCAGTGGAGGTCCAAGCCATCCACTTCACAGACAAAAGATGACTATTATCAGAACAGGAAGTCATCAAGGAATGACTGGAGAAAGTCCAAGTCTAGTAAAACTACATCCTCAAAAATAGTATGCTATTATTGCAATAGACAAGGATATGTAGTAACTGACTGTCCAGAAAAGAGGAAAGAGTCAACTGACAAGAAGAAGACTCAGTTTAAGGGTAAAAAGGAAAGGTCCTTTGTTGCAAAAAGAGACAAAAGTCTGACTGATATGTCATCTTCAGAAACAGATTCAGAAGCTGAAGCTTATATTGGATTGTTTGCTGAAGAGGAGGAAGATGAGTTCATACAGTTAATAAACTCAATATATGAGCATGAGGACAATCAGTGCAAGTGACTGATGTCCTTATCAGAAAGAGATAAAATCTAGGATCAGCCCGGACCAAGTCAGGTACAAAATTGTTCTTCTAGTTCAAGTTTGAGTGCTGGATCAGAATCAGATACATCAGCATCAAGTGATGTGAGTGAATCTGAATCTGAAGGAGACATTCATCAGTTAATTGATGAATATAAAGTATTGTTGCAGGCTTTGAAGAAAAGCAAACTCTTGGACAAAACTCAGGCTAAGGAGATTGATAGTCTTAAAATGGCTGCAACAGATTTTGACAAGTTATTAGATCAGAAATTAAATGAAATAGCCAGACTGAAGAATATTACAATTATTCAGATGGGGACTATTAAATTTAAAAATGATCAAATTAGAAATCTGGAGATTAGTCTTCAAAAAGAGAGAGAGATTGTTGCAAGTTTTTCTAAACCAAAATCTGTTTTACCTTTGATAGATGAATTTGTATATCAAAAGGGTAAAACTGGAATGGGGTTTACAAAACCTTCCTGGACAGTAAAGTCCAAATCTAAAGGCAAAGCCCTAGTACTCAACAAGAAGCCTGCTGTAGATAAAACAGCCAGGGTTGTACCTAAACAAAGGTACAACAGATTTGAGTGCTGGTGTTGTGGCAAGGTAGGCCACTTTGCCAAAGATTGTTGGCATAATTCAAGTGCCAAGGTGAGTAGCAAACTGCCTGCTAGAAAAGCTACATGTAGTTTTGTTAAGAGTCAGACTAACTTGCACCAAGGACCCAAGAATTATTTGGGTTCTAAGGTTAAGTAATCTGTTTTGCAAGTGAGTCCAAGTAGCCATGCCCCAATATGGTACTTGGACAGTGGATGTTTCAGGCACATAACTGGAACTAGGGGATTGCTGAAGGACTATACACCAATCAAGGATGGTCCTAAAGTTACCTTTGGTGGTTCAGAAAAAGGAATCATCAAAGGCTTTGGTAACATTTCTAGCAACCTAATTACAATTACTCAAGTGGCTTATGTAAAGGGTTTGAAACATAACCTCATTAGTATAAGTCAGCTGATTGATTTAGGATATGACATCTCATTTGTTAAGGATGGTTGTCATATCAGTAGGTCAAGTGATCAAAAGATCATTCTGACAGGATATAGGAAGAGAAATGTCTTTTGTCTAGACATTATGTGTGAGAACATTGTTTCTCCTATTTGTCTTGTAGCTGATGAGAAAGTCTCTCATTGTGTTAAGTGGCACAAGAGGCTGGCTCATCTTAACTATAAGACAATTGATCAACTCTTTAGCAAAGAGTTAGTGAGGAATGGTCATCAGGTTAAGTGTATAAAGGATGGGATATGCTCAGCTTGTCAAAAGGGCAAGCAGACCAAATTCACCTTTCATAGCCTTGAGAACAAAGATGCTGTGAGGTGTCTATACCTTTTACATATGGATCTTTTTGGTCCAATGCCGGTTCACAGCCTAGGTAGGAAGGTCTACACATTTGTGGTAGTTGATGACTACTCAAGGTATTCCTGGGTGTTCTTCCTAAGGCAAAAATCTGAAACTCCTAGTATCTTTTATAGTTTTGTCAAACAAATTCAGAATGAGTTAGACAGTACAGTGGTCAAACTAAGAAGTGACCATGGTACTAAATTCTAGTCTTATAGTATGACAAAGCTATGTAAAGAGTTTGGGATATTTCAGGAATTTTCCTCACCAAGAACACCTCAACAAAATGGTATTGCTGAAAGGAAAAATAGAACCTTGATAGAGGCTGGTAGAACCCTATTAAGTGACACTTCTCTCCCAGAATATTTCTGGGCTGAGGCAGTAAACACTGCATGTCATGTAATTAATAGGGCTACTATCACCAAGAGGCACAATAAGACCCCCTATGAGATTGTGAAGGGCAGAAAACCAAATCTATACTATTTCAGGATCTTTGGTTGTAAATGCTATATACTTAACAATGGTAAGTCTTACTTAACTAAGTTTGCTGCCAAATCCCAAGAGGGGATCTTTGTTGGGTACAGCAACAACAGTAAGGCTTATAGGGTCTACAATTTGACTACTCAAGTTGTAGAAGAGACTGTTCATGTAGTTTTTGATGAAGCTAGACTCATTAACAATGAATTGCCTAGAAGTGTTTGCAGCTCCACAGGTGTGACTGAGAAGATGGACACGCTTACTATTGAAGAAGGTCCTACTGCAAGTCAGCAAGTGGAAGATGGTGGCTGCTGTCCAGGGGGAGTACAAGATACTCCTATTGCTGAAGAAGACTAAGAGGTGCAGTTGAATGAAGAAGCTGAAAGTGTACAACCTGAAGACAGACTGCCTCCAGCAAATAGGCATTTAAAAGATCATCCAGCCAATCAAATTATTGGAGATCTCAGACAAGGGGTACAAATAAGGAGCAGGAATCTAAGTTCAGTTCTCTACTCCAGCTTTCTATCCCAAGTAGAGCCAAAGAAATTTGAAGAAGCAATCCTAGACCCTCATTGGATTCAGGCCATGCAAGAGGAGCTAAACCAGTTCAAAAGATGCAAAGTCTGGGAGCTAGTTCCTAAACCAAAAGACCACAACATTATTGGAACTAAGTGGATATTTAGGAACAAGTTGGATGAGAATGGAGTTATTTTAAAGAACAAAGCTAGACTGGTTGCAAAAGGATATATGCAGGAAGAAGGTATTGATTTTGATCAAACCTTTGCTCCAGTAGTAAGACTGGAAGCAATAAGGATGTTCCTTGCCTTTGCAACATATCAAGGATTTAAAGTATATCAAATTGATGTTAAGTCAGCTTTTCTGAATGGAAACCTGAAGGAAGAAGTCTATGTAGAGCAGCAATCAGGTTTTGTAGATTCTCTTAAACCTGATTATGTATATAGACTTAGGAAGGCTTTGTATGGGTTAAAACAAGCCCTTAGGGCTTGGTATGAAACCCTATCTAGTTTCCTCATTGAGAATAAATTCACAAGGGGGAAAATAGACAAGACTCTATTCCTTAGGGAATCCAGAGGCAAGATTATCTTAGTCCAAATATATGTAGATGACATCATATTTGGGTTTACAAAAAGTAGTCTTTGCAAAAAGTTTGCAAAACTAATGCAAGGACAATTTGAAATGAGCAGTATGGGGGAACTTAAGTTCTTCTTGGGTCTCCAAGTTAGACAGACTGAAGATGGATTATCTATATGCCAGTATAAGTTCACCCTAGAATTGATAAGGAAGTATGGTATAGAATCATCCACTACCATGAAAACTCCTATGGGGTCAAGCATGTCTCTAAGCAAAGATGATGCAGGGAAACCTGTAGATGAAACTTTGTATAGAGGGATAGTTGGCTCCCTACTATATTTGACTGCTAGTAGACCAGATATCATGAATGCTACATGTGTCTGTGCTAGGTACCAAGCTTGCCCTAAAGAATCTCATTTGACAGCAGTCAAAAGAATTTTGAGATATCTTAAGGGCACGCCTTATCTAGGCCTTTGGTACCCTAGGAATGAAGATTTTGAACTGACAGGTTATTCAGATGCAGATTTTGCAGGCTGCAAGGAAGATAGGAAAAGTACAACAGGAACCTGTCAATTTCTAGGTGGAAGGATGATATCATGGAGTAGCAAGAAGCAAACCAGTGTGGCTATCTCCACAGCTGAGTCAGAGTATGTTACTGCAGGAAGCTGCTGTGCACAACTACTATGGATGCAACACCAGCTAGAAGATTATGGTATTCAAGTAAGTAGAACACCTTTATTTTGTGATTCTACTAGTACCATTTCTATTGCAAATAATCCTGTCACCCATAGTAGGACTAAGCACATAGAAATAAAATACCATTTTCTAAGAGAATATGTAGAAAAAGGAGATATTTCTTTAGAGTATATAAATACAGATAATCAGTTAGCTGATATGTATACTAAGCCCTTAGATGAAACCAAATTCAATAAATTTAAAATTGAATTAGGGATGATAAACTTGGAATAGTTTACAAAAATTGGCTAAGTAAAATGGTGTCGACACACAGAGTTGTCTGTGTCGACACATAGAAGTGGTGTTGACATTTCAGAGAAATGGTGTCGATACATCTAGGAAGTCTGTGTCGACACTTCAGAGAATTAGTGTCGATACATGCAGTGTAGGTGTCGACACATCCAGGGTGGTGTCGACACTTAGGATTTACACAGAATTAGTCTAGTAGAGTCTCGACTAAGTGTCGAGCTGAGTGGTGTCGATACATATATAAGTGTCGACACATATATTCTGTCGACTATACTTGTGTCGACATATAGTTGTCGAGACATTAGCAGTAAGTGTCGACACTTTTCAACAGTGTCGACACAATTTAAGTATTTTGACGCGCCTTTTCACCTTCGATTCTAGAAAGGTATAAATAGGTTTTCCCTAGTGTTTGTCGACACGCTCACCTTAGTATCGAGAGCAAACTTGTGTGTCGACATCTCTCTTCTCTAAATTCAAAATTTCGTCAAACCCTAATGGCGCCCAAGCTAGAAGAGAACATTAATGAAGGATATGAGCTCGTGTGACACGCCTTTGATGACGCGGAACCCAAAATCAAAGGTGTGGTAATCCTAATTGCCGAGACTAGATTGGAATACCTTGTATCAGAATCAATCTAGATCTGGAAGAAGGAGGTCCTTGAATTTTTGAGTGCAGCTTCACTTGATGATACTGGACTCAAGATTAAGTCCAGAGTTCATGGGACCAAAGTCAAGGTCACACAGAAAAGTCTAAGGAAGGTACTTCAACTACCAAGAACAAAAGAGGAAGAAGATGTATCTGCTTCTAAGACTAGAGAGACATTGAGATGGTGTGGACTGGATTCAAACCTGAAAATTGGATCAGTTTTCAACAGAAAAGGGATGAACATTCAAGGAAAGTTTCTATCTGAAATAGTAGGAAAAGTAATACTGAGCAAGCCTGGTGGGCATGATAGAATATCTGCTCATATGTTCAGTCTGATGACAAGAATAATTTTCCAGCTTAAAACTAATTGGTCAGTAGTACCGTTTGATAAGATAAAAGAGAGTATGAAGAAGCCCAATCTAGGAAGAATTCTGAGTTTATACTTAGCTGGCAGTATACCTGAAGTGATGAACCAAGCTGCAGGTTCAAAGATAAACCACATGAGGAGAATGGATCTGAGGATTATCTCTAGGTGGGATAGAGTGTTGACAAAAGAAATGCCAACTTCAGAAAAGGACACACCTCAAAAGAAGAAGAAGAAAGCCATTGTGGCTCAAGAATCCTCCAGCAGCTCTGAAGAGCAAGTGGTCTTTACTCTTAGTGATGAAGAAACTGGAAATGCTGGACAGTCTCCAGCAAGACAAGAAGATGCACAGAGGCAAGGGGAGCTACCCTCAGCTAGCCCAATTCACCTGGATCCACTCCAGGGGGAGCCTCTACATGTGGAAGAGCCAACTCCACTAGAGAGTGAAAGGGCTACTCAAACCATACTAGAGGTAATCACTGAAATTAATCAATTAGATTTCACTATTGAGGATAAAGTTTTGACTGATTCATTACCTGATGTTCATCAGCAAACACAGATACAACCTCAACCACAAGATGTTGTCATGGAGGACACATCTGTTGCTGATAAAGTGGTTGATGAGATCAGAGATTCTCCAGTCCATTCTCAACAGGAATTTACCTTAGAGGAGCTGTTCCCTGATCTTCTACAAATTGATTTTGAGAGAGAGAAAGCCACGGCTGAGGGGGAGAAGGTCAATATTGAGGGGGAGCATGTGGAGATTGTAGAGGAAACTGCAAGCAAGGAAACTGAGGAGCCAAAAGATGCTGAAGGGCTACCAAGGACTGAGAAGGATTCACATCCTAGTCCTAAGGATAGAGTAGACATAGTCAGTACTTCTGCTTTAGATGATGAAGAGGCTGCTAGAGCCAAGAAGAGGAAGTTCCAGGTCTTCAAGAGAAGAGGCCAGAACTATAAGAAAGCCCTACAGACAATTGCTCCATAGCCTGCCCCCACTACTGATTATAGTTCACTGATGGTGGCATTGCAGATAAAGATGGATGAGCAAAGGAAAGCTATAGAAAAGTATATGGATGAAGGGCATAAATCCCTGCAATTTGATCTAGCACAAGACATCAAATCTATAATATTTGAAATGAATCAAAACAAAAAGGAAATGACTGAATGTTTCCATAAAGGAGGGAATGCAGTGGTCTATTTGGCTACTCATCAAGAAAAGATAAAAATCCAAGTGGATGACATAGCAGTGAAGAAAGACTATGTCCTGGAAAACCAGATAAGGATGAATGATAATCTCACTGCTTCACATAATGCCATTGTAACTGAAATGAAAAATATAAGTACTGCACAGCCTGTAGTAAGTGCCACTGCCAAAGCAGAATTTGATAAGAAATTACAGGAGAGCCTAACTGCTGTGACAACAGCCATTGAAGATTCTCAGAAGGCAATTACTGACAAGCTACAAAGGTTAAAACCTTTTTATAAGGATGGAGTAAATTATTTGAATGCTCAAATAAGATTCCAGAAAGATGATCTTAGGGATCACATAGAGAGAGAAGTCATAAAGGGGGAGAGGGTACTAGTCAAAGTAGGATCTGGTCATGCGAAATGGATTTCAAATTCTATCAGAGCCACCCTTGGATATCCACCTTTATGTGATGATGACAATGTGGCAGAGTCTGGAACAAATCCTGCATACTTTGGAGGAGAGCAAGCTAAAGTGGCTCAAGTGATATATCCTCCTGCAGATTTTGATATGATACATCAAGAGGTACAGTCTATGTATAGTCCTCCTGAGGGTAATCAAAATATCATTCTTGAGAAAGTTGTCCAGCCTGTGCCAGAGACAGTTCTAAAAGAACAAGAGGTCCAATTATCTAAGAAAAGGTTCAGAGAGCAAGATGAACTAAGGCCAAATTTTGAACAATGGAGCCCCACATCCAGGAATATCATCTTGACTGCTTGGAAGGCTGCTAAGGACAATGTCCTGGATAGAGGCAAGTGGTATTCTGACCTGCAGTGAAGAAAACATGAGAATAGGCAAGAGGCCATAGTACAGTATAGAAGAAAGGCTAAACTGGGAAAGCTACCTCCTAATGCACAGGAGCCTAGCAAGTATTTCCCTAAGCCTTATCACTATTTTGAAAGGTAGAAGATAAAGGCTGAAGAGCTGAAAAAGAAAGATCTCAAAGGGAAGAAGCCTACTGCTACTGATGATAATGAAGCTCCAGTTTAAGCAAAGATTCTATCTGGAAAGGGCATTGTAATCAAGGAGCCAGAGCAGCCATATGATAGCATTTTCTTAAGTTTACAATTTGTAATCATTTGTTTTTAACTCTATGTAAACTTTTGATTAATGAAAATGTTTGGAGTTGTAAGAACAATGTTATATGTTCAATCTATTACATTAATTGTTCTGAGATAATTGTCTATACATGTTCTGTTCATACATGTTTAAGTATTTTCCCTGTCATTTAATATTGTTATACATCATATTGAGTATTTGTTATGTATGGTGTATATCATTGACTAAGGGTTATGACTTCTCCAAATAGGGGAGATTGTTGGGTACATTGGAAAATATGTACCTGATTTGAAGAAGCCTCACCCTACTCAATGATATACATCAAGATGTATTTGATGTGTTTTGAGTTTATGTGTGCAGGTTAAGTAATTGCAGGGAAAGCATAAAAGATTCTAAGTCCATGTGTCGACACCTAGAAGAAAAGTGTCGCACTTAAGAAGGCTTGTGTCGACACCTAGAGGATATGTGTCGACACTTGGAGTAATTGTGTCGACACCAGGAAGGCAGAGTCGACACCGGAAGAAAAGTGTTGACACATACAGGTTGTGTCGACACACAATGAAGAATTGTCTACATAATCAGTGTCGACACTAAGAAGCAGTGTCGACACTCAGAGAAACTTTGTCGACAGTAGAATGTGTCGACACTAGGAGGCTATGTCGACACTCAGCAAACTTCAACAAAGTTTAAGTACAAGTGTCGACGCAAAGGAGATGTGTTGACACTCAGCAAAGTCTCAACACATGAAGAATGTGTCGACACAAAGGAGATGTGTCGACACTCAGTAAAGTCTCAACACATGAAGAATGTGTCGACACAAAGGAGATGTGTCGACACTCAGCAAAAGTTTCAACACAGAAGGCATGTGTCGACACAAAGAAGATGTGTCGACACTTAGCAAGTTTCAACACAAGAAGATGTATCGACACAAAGGAGTTGTGTCGACACTTAGCAGAATTCAACTAAGTATTAAAGAAGAAGGCTTGTGTCGATACACAGAATCAGTGTCGACACATTCTGAAGAAGCAGTGCCGAGAAGCAGTTACAACAACACAAGGAGTTGTGTCGACACCATGAAGGCTAGTGTTGACACTTAGTCTACTTGTGTCGACACTTAGTCTATTTGTGTCGACACATAAAGACTATCTGTCTCGACACTTTAAGACAGTGACAGAGATTTCAAGAAGTGACTGGATGACTTGACAGCTGCCATTTCAACCGGTCAACTGCTACTGTCAGAGCTGTCAGAAGGTTGTTAGAAACCGGATCAGCCGGTCACCATGAAGAAAGCTTATATAAAGGCTTATTCCTTCAACAATAAATAATCAATCAATGAAGTGAAAAACAACACAATAAGAAGAAGACCTTCAAGTGAAGATCTAAGAAGTTGGAGAGAGAGAGCTCCTTCTAAAAAGTGCAGTTGCTGAACCGGGCTGCTAAGTTAGATTCAGATTGAGATCTGAATCTCAAGACAGCAGTTGATTGAAGATCATCTGCATAGAGATACAACCCTACTGTGTTCTAATTCAAGAAGCTTTGAAGAAAGCCAAGGGAGGTTGATCTCTGCCAAGTTCTTCCAAGAACTCATCAAGAAACCAGTCACCTCATCTCTCTCTTTCAGAGTTATGGTTAAACACTTTGTAAATCTTATTTTCTGTAGGATCCTTAGGGATCTGAGCTGCAAGCCTATTTTATAAAGGCTGAGTGTAGGAGACAGTGTGCTCTGAGTGTAGGTCTTGTTGAAGACTGAGGTAGGGCCTAGGGCCTGAGTTGTATGAGACCTTGTTCTCTGAGTGTAAGTCTTGGTGAAGACTGAGTGGTAGGGCTTTTGTGCCTGAGTTGTAGGAGTGGGATCACTCTGAGTTATAGGAACCTGTTTGGGGTTCTAAGTTGTAAGATCTGAGGATCTGAGGAGAAGTGGAGAAGTTAGGCCGAATCTAGTACACTACTAGATAGGCGAAGGGGGAAAGTGGATGTACCTAGACCTTGGGGAACCACTATAAAAGCTGTGTGTACTCTGTGTGTGATTTATTCTGTGATTGCTGTGTTATATGTGCTGAATTGCTGTAGAGAATTGCATAAACAGGTCTAATAATTCAGTGTTTCCGCCTTTAAAGTTAAAAAGATTAAGTGCACCTATTCACCCCCCTCTAGGTGTTTAGGCACTAGTTCTTTCACCATCCCTATGCTGGACTGGTAGCTGTTGTTATAGGAGAACTCGACCAGTGGTAAAAGCTTCTCCCAAGGTTCGTTTCGATCCAGAATACATAGCCTTAGGAGGTCCTCCAATGTCCTTGAAAGTGCATGTTAGATCTGATATACTCTAGAGGGGGGGGGGGGTGAATAGAGTATGTTGCTTGCTAAAAACTTTTTACAACTCTTGTTGTATTCCTAAGTGAACAGGGAAGCAAATGAAATACAGCAAACACAGCAACTATCTAATTACAAAGCAATCACAGAACAATCACAAACCACAGCCAGAAAACAAAAGAAATGAGCAACCAAATGACACAAGGAGCTATAGTGGTTCCCCAATCAATCTGGGTACATCCACTCTTCTACCACCCTAGGTAGGAATCCACTGCAGGATGAGTTGATCAGGTGTCCTGGGCACCAATGAGCTTTTGATAAGATACTCAAAAACCAAACCAAATTTTTTGATCAGGTGTCTTGCCACCACTGAGTTTTAACAAGGTCTCAGAAACCAACACAAACTTTTGAAGGGAGTTTGATAAACCCTTTACAGTAGAGAGAGAGAGAGAGAGAGAGAGAGAGAGAGAGGAAGGTGAGATGATCTTCTCTGTCAACAATCAGACATAAGATAGTGGAGTCCCCATGAGTTCTTGAGTTGTTCAGGAAGTGAAGCTTTGCAATAGGGTGATAGGCCTTCAAAAGATTTGATCTCCAACAAAAGATGATTCCAGCAGTAGCTGAAATGTGTGGTGTCTGGAGTCTTGAATGATAAGGCCTTTGAACACTTAAGTCAAAAGGGATCTGAAAATTTCAGTATATTGATCTCCTTTAGTGATGTGTGTTCTTGTCAGAATTCTTTCTGTGAATATCTGCAACTTTTTTTTCTCGTTCTTATTGTTGTGGGTATTGTTATGATTAACTAGTAGAATGAATAAACTTTTATTCCTTAGTTCTGAATAGAAAAATTCTCTGCCCAAGATAGTCGTTAGCCTGTGATAAATGACTTCCTTAACTGCATTTTGTCTTCTAGAGGAAAGTCCAATAAAACATTCCTTTAAAATTCCCTTGAAACTTGCTCCAGATTAATTGAAACGACTACAAGATCCTTGAAATAAATGCTGAGAATAATTCCATAACTGTCTGAATTTGAATCTTGAAAAATGTCGATCTCTCCAGAAAAACGTCGACCTGAGCTCAACTATCGTTGAACTGAGCTCAGAGACTGGACTTAGACTGAAACAGAAATCATCGATCTGAGCTCAACTATCGTCGAACTGAGCTCAGAGATAGCGAAATAAACTAGAGACAGGAACGTCGATCTGAGCTCGAAGATCGTCGAATGGAGTTCGATGACTCGTTGAAGTGAGCTCAGAGATCGTCGAATGGAGTTCGACGATTCGTCGAAGTGAGCTCAAAGATCGTCGAATGGAGTTCGACGATTCGTCGACCTGAGCTCGACGAAATGACTTAGTCTCCTGAACTGAAATATCTGGTCTTGAGGGTCTTGAGGGCAGCTTTTAAACCTAAATACTAACCCTTAGACTCAATCTAATTGACCTTTAGATCTATACAAGGAGGTCAAAACAAATTTCCTAAAGGACATAGTGATCCTTTCCCAAATCAGTAATAGGGTGTTCTAACAATCTCCCCCTATTTGGGTTAGGATTACTATTTACAGACATTGGAAAAATAAAAACATACAATGCAGAAATATAACAAAAAAAAACATTGCAGAAGCACAGATATAATCACAGATAGTCAGAAATAAGTATTACTGTCAGCTTACAAAATCATTCCTTTTCCTTGCTCTTTATGAGAACTATTTCTCTGTTAGGATTAAGAGATTCTTTCTTGGATCTTCTGTCATCAGCTGCACCTAGAGAAGTTTGATGTTTTGGCCTGGGGACTACAACTTCTGGGTGCAGCTTCATATAACTTTCTGAATCAAAGAATTTGTTGGAAGAGTATCTCTCAGGTTCTTTCTTTATCTGATCTGATAGAGTAGTGAAACTAGATGTATCTTTTCCTTATTCTCTAGCCTTCATCATTTGGTCTAATGCAGCCAACTCTTTCATTCTGGCAGTCCATGAAGTGGGATTATTTTCTGGGTCTTCAAATGGAACAGGAGGTTCATATCTGTTTGAAGAATTATCAGGAGAAGCTCTGGAAGAGACTAGATCTTTTAGCTTGTAAGGGAAAGGACCAGAAGTAGTGTCAGAGGGACCTTGTACTTCCCTTTGATAAGGATGTTGCCTGGAATATCCTTTGGAATACACTTTGAGTTCTCTTTGATTTCCTCTGTACTGTCCTCTTCTGGACTAGTAACCTCTAGACTGATTTCTTCTGTACTGAGATCTTCCTTGAAATTGATATGAACTTTGGCTTCTAGCAGTAGATTGAAAGGCAGAACTTCCACCTGTACTTGCATCAGGTGAAGGAGGAGGATTGAAATGAGATGATCCTTTGTCATACTTCCTTTTCTTCTTCATGGCTTTCAACTAATTTCTGGAGTACTGCATCCATGGTTCTGTAATAGGGCAATCATGCAATATATAATATGGAATATCATTTGTATCTTTAACCTTCTCTGGGGGAACCCTCCTCATGGCCTTGCTTCTTGCTTTCCTTTTCCTTGCAATTGTTGCAGAGGAGTCATCAGAGTCAGTTCTAAACTGATCACCGTCTGAACTTTGTGGATTATCATACACTGCATCAATCCTTTTGATATATTCTTTCTATTGTTGAGACTGAGCAGAAGAAATGGCAGAAGGAACAGCAACAGGAGCAACAACAATAGTAGGAATTGGAGAAGAAACAACACTGGCAGAAGGAACTACAACAGTAGGTTCAGATACAAAAATTTCAGAACCAATAGGCTCAGATACAGCAGGCTCAAAATCAATTGCCTCTGTCATATGCATATCTTCAGAAACTGAAACAACAAAATCAGAACTAACTGAAACATCAGCAGCAGCAGTAGGAGCAACAGAAATAGAAGGAGCACTGTCCACAGCATTGAAGGAATTTATATAAGAACTTATTAAGCTGGGGTCACAGCTGGAAATAGGCACAATGGCCTTAGTAAGATCTTCAGTATGCTGGTCTGGAAGGCAGCTGAAGTATACATAATCAAATATTGAAAGCAGTGACCTACGGTCCACTGTAATGACTGCAACTGGAGCAACTGGAGCTTGGACTGAAGTTACTGCAGCAGGCAATCTCTCAGCTTCATAAGACATCTCCCCCTGCCTAGATTCAGTGATTACTGGATCAAGGCACCAAGTAGAGGGGATTGCCTGAGGAGGAAGAATAGAGGATAGCCTGGCAGACAACTCCTGAACAGTTTGCAGAAGTGGAGCCAAAGAGGTCTCCACCAGTAGTGATAGCCTTGGAGCTATCAGCTCATATAGCTTGTCTGCAATAGCTGGAAGGTCTACTTGCTCAAGAAGGACTTGAGTATAGGTAGGGATGGATGAGGTAGGGATGAAAGTTGGAGCAGCAGGAGATGTTGTTGGAGAAACTGTGAATGGTGGAAGTGATGGTTGAGATATTGGAATTGTGGAGATGGAAGATAATGGAGTGGAGATGGATGGTATGAATGATGGTTGAGCAATGATGTCCTGAAGTAATTATTGATAAGAAGTGGATGATGATGGTGGCTCAAGAGGGGATGAAGGAGAATCATCCATATAGGAATCATCTAGAAGAGTGAATGATGGAATATGATATGATGTATCAATGTCCATGAGTGGGTAGTGATGTAGTGGATGGAAGATTTCTTCAGTTGATGTTGGAGTTGGAGAAGGGATTGAAGTTGGAGATGGGATGGAAATGGGGGATGAAGTTGCGATAGAGGATGTGACTGTTGTTGATGAAACAATATGTGGAGAAGGAGGAGATGAAGCAGGCAAATCTTCTGCAGGGGCAGAAACCTGAGGGGAAGAGACTGAAATAGTCCTTGTGTCTGAAGAAGAGATTGCAGAGGCTCTGCTGGGCTTTACAATCTGCCTGTCCCATTTCCCAAATAGGGCACATGTAAGCCTCTTGGAGGCATTGATGTGTATCCCATTGGAAACAAGCAGGTTAGGGCATCTATTGTGAAAAAACAGCCCTAAAATCCTCCCAAAATTAACAAAGTTCTTGTTAATTTTCTTCTTGATTAAATCAAAAAATACTTCTCCCCAGTTCAACTGCTTCTTGTCCACCAAGGCACCCATCAAACAGAGCTAATACCTAGAGATGGTATCATGAGCTGAGTGTTTTGCCAACAACACTTTCCCAATTACATCAGCAGGAAATCTGTACTCAACTAACAAATTCTTCTTAAGCAATTTACTAGGGTTAGCCTCTGAATGGCCCATCCTTTCAAGCATAATTGAAAATTCCTCTCCAGAAAGCTCTATAGAATCTTCACCAGAATTTAATTTAAATACTTCTGTTAAAACAGCAGGTGTTAAAGGTACCTGAGTTCTTGAGATTGTTCCAATCACAGTGTTCTGATCCAGATTATGGGCAGTATACACCCATTCCTTTATTTCATTTGCGTCCAATTTGATCCTTGTAGACATTATATTAACTAACTGTTGGTCCTTGAAGATTTCAAGAATGTCCTTGAATATTTGATCGCTGTTATCGAAAGAATCCATGCCTATATCAAAGCCTGTATCAAATTTCATGGCTGCCAAGATTGCGACTGAAACTGCCATTGATTCCTGCAAAAAAGATGAACAAACACAAGAGCAAGTGCAGAAAAGTTTGGAGGAAAAAAGAAGTTTTGCAGAGAGTATGTAAGCGCAAAGGCAGAACGACGGCCGAAAAATGAATTTTATATTAGGGTTCGACGCAGAAAAGGAAAGATCGTTGAACTCTGTTCGATGATCTGGGCTTCTAAAGGAAACTGAAAGGTCATCAACATCGTCGATCTTCGTTCTATGATATTGAAGAGCGTCGAGCTCCGTTCGACGATTGCTCACCGAAAGAAGATAGTTTAGCACTATCTGAGAAGCGCTGAACTCTGGTCGACGATTTCTGAAATCGTCGATCTCCATTCGACGATCTTGGGGAAAATCGTCGAGCGCAGTTCAGAGACCAGAAACATACTCTATACAAAAAAAATATCAAAATTTTTGCCTAGTCTTGGTCAATTTTAGAGTTTTAAAATCTTGGATCTTATTTTAAACTTCCTCCATCTAACATTCCTAACTGATTCAGGAAGAATGTATGTTTCTTTTAATCTAAGGGTTTGGTGAAAATATCTCCCCTTTGCAAATCAGTAGGGATATATTGAAGTTCAATTTTGTTTTTCTCAACATTATCTCTTAGAAAGTGATGCCTAATTTCTATATGTTTTGTCCTACTATGGTGGACTGGATTTTTTGCAATGGAAATAACACTGGTATTATCACAAAATATTTTAGACTTTTCTAAGTTGTAGCCATAGTCTAGGAGCTGGTTTTGAATCTACAAGATTTGTGAACAACAACTACCTGCAGCCATATATTCAGCTTCAGCAGTTGAAGTTGACACAGATGTTTGTTTCTTGCAAAACCAGGAGACAAGTCTGTCACCAAGAAACTGACAAGTTCCACTAGTGTTTTTCCTATCTATTGTGGATCTAGCATAATCAGCATCTAAAAATCCAGTTAAGTCAAATGCTGAGTCTTTTGGATACCAGAGACCTAGATTTGGACAACTTTTCACATACCTAAGAATCCTTTTTACTAAGGTTAAGTGTGACTCTCTAGGGCTCACTTGGAATCTAGCACATATGCATGTAGCAAACATTATGTCAGGTCTACTAGCTGTAAGGTACAATAAAGAGCCAATCATTGCTCTATATGTTGTCTGATCAACAGATTTCCCATGTTCATCAGCATCTAATACAACATTAGTAGGCATAGGTGTTTTCATACATGATGCTTTAGACATACCAAATTTCTTGACCAATTCTTTTGCATACTTGGTTTGAGAAATAAATATGCCTTCAGCATGTTGTTTGATTTGCAATCCTAGAAAGAAGGATAACTCACCCATTCTACTCATTTCAAATTTAGAATGCATTAGGTTGGAAAACCTTCTGCACAAATTTGAATCAGTAGAACCAAATATAATATCATCTACATAGATTTGTACTAATAGGGTATGAGACTTATGAGTTCTAATAAAAAGAGTTTGGTCTACTCTACCCCTTATAAAATCATTTTTCAGAAGAAAGCATGCTAGGGTCTCATACCATGCTCTAGGAGCTTGCTATAGACCATATAATGCTTTATGGAATTTGAAAACATAATCAGGATGAGTTAAAGAGATAAAACTTGGGGGTTGTCTGACATAGACTTTTTCTTTGATATCTCCATTGAGAAAAACACTCTTTACATCCATCTGGTATACTTTGAATGCTTTGTGTGCTGCATATGCTAAGAAGATTCTTATGGCCTCTAACCTTGCAACTGGTGCAAAGGTCTGGTCATAATCTATCCCTTCTTCTTGAGAGTACCCTTGAGCAACTAGCCTTGCGTTGTTCCTTACAATGACTCCTTGTTCATCCAATTTATTTCTGAACACCCACTTTGTTCCAACAATGGAGTGATCCTTTGGCCTTGGTACTAGTTCCCAAACTTTGTTCCTTTCAAATTGATGCAACTCCTCTTGCATTGCAATGATTCAGTGTGGATATTGCTCTGCATCTTGAATGGATTGAGGTTCAATTTGAGAAAGAAAGCAAGTGTGCATCAGGTTTTGGTTGACCTGATTTTTGGCTTGCACACCAGCTGAGATATCTCCAATCACTTGGGAGATTGGATGGTCTCTTGATGTTACTAAATCAACAGGAGATGTTGATTGTTCACCAACCTGTGTTGTTGTTTCCTCTTGTGGTACAACAACTGGCTCTTCAAGAAGATTCTCTTCAAGATGTTGAATGTCTTCTTCATCTTCACTGCTTTCATCTTTTTGAATAATTTGTAACTGAAAGAAATAGTGCCTAACCACCTAGAGGGGGGGGGGGTGAATAGGTGTAATTTTTCTTTTGCTTTAAAGGCAGACAATCAGTTCTGAATTTTTAACAGCAATTGCAAATTCTACAGCTATCAGCACAGCAATCACAGAATCAATCATTCACAGAGTGCACACAGTATTTATAGGGTTGAATCTCTTGAGAAATTGATTCTTCAATCAGCTTCTGACTTAAGATCCAGATATCAATCTGAATCTTTATTTGCAGCCTGGTTCAGCAACTGCTCTTCTTAGATGGAGCTCTCTCTCTCCAACTTCTTCTAGATCTTCTATCGAAAATCTTCTGTGAAATTACTTCTCTCTTAGTTGTTGTTAGTTGGTTGTGATTAATCTTCAATCTTAATTGTGATCTTCTCTTTCTGTTGAAGGAGGAAGCCTTTATATAATCTTTCTCCATGGTAACCGGCTGATCCGGTTCCTAACAACCTTCTGACAGCTTTGACAGTTGTGGTAGACTGGTTGAAATGGCAGTTGTCAAGTCATCCGGTCACTTCTTGAAAATACTGTCTCTGTCTGAAAGTGTAGAGACTGATCTTCATTATGTGTCGACACAAATAGACTAAGTATCGACACAAGTGAACTAAGTCTCGACACTAGCCTTGATGGTGTCGACAAAACTCCTTGTGTTGTTGTAACAGCTTCTCGACACTGCTTCTGTTGAATGTGTCGACACTGATTGAGTGTGTCGACACAAGTACTTCTTCTTTAAAACTTAGTTGAATTCTGCTGTGTGTCGACACATCTCCTTTGTGTTAACACAACTTCTTTTATTGTTGATACTTGCTGAGTGTCGACACATCTCCTTTGTGTTGACACAAATACTTCTTCTTTAAAACTCAGTTGAAGCTTTGCTGTGTGTCGACACAAGTCCCGTGTGTCGACACAGTTGATGTTGACAAACACTTCTGTGTGTTGACACTACCTCTTGGTGTCGACACATTTGATGTCGACTAAGCTTCTCTGGATGTCGACACTGCCTGTAAGCGTCGACACAATTTATGTTGACAATTCTTCACAGTGTGTCTACACTGCCTGTATGTGTCGACATATTTCTTCTGGTGTCGACTCTGCCTTTCTTGGTGTCGACATAATTTACTCCAAGTGTCGACACAGCGTTTCTTCAGTGTCGACACAAACCTTCATATGTGTCGATACTGTTTCTCTAGGTGTCGACACATGGACTTAGAAATTTTCTGCATTTCCTGCAATTTACTTAACCTGCACATATAAACTCAAAACACATCAAATACACCTTGATGTATATCATTGAGTAGGGTGATGCTTCTTCAAATCAGGTACAAATTTTCCAATGTACCCAACAATCTCCCCCTATTTGGAGAAGTCATAACCCTTAGTCAATGATATACACCATACATAACAAATACACAATATGATGTATAACAACATTATATGATAGGGTAATTACTGAAACAAAGCATATAAAATATTTTATCACAAACTTATAATGCTAACACAATGAGCATTCATAAAAGATTTGTTTCAACTATCAAAAGTTTTTTTAATCAAAAGTTTACATGGATTTCAACACAAATGATTACAAAGTTGTAAACTTAAGAAAATTCTATTCTAAGGCTGCTCTGGCTCCTTGATGATAATGCACTTGCCAGACTGAATCTTGGCTTGAACTGGAGCATCAATGTCATCAGCAGGCTTCTTTCCCTTAAGATCTTTCTTCTCTAGTTCTTCAGCCATTATCTTTTGTCTCTCAAAATAATGATAAGGCTTAGGGAAATACTTGCTAGACTCCTGTGCATTAGGAGGTAGCTTCCCTAGTTTAGCCTTTCTTCTGTACTATATAATAGCCTCTTGCCTGGCTTCATGCTTTCTCCACTCTTGTTCAGAATACAATTTACCCCTTTCTAGAGTATTGTCCTTAGTAGCTTTCCAAGCAGTTGGAATGATATATCTAGAAGTAGGGCTCCATTGCTCAAAATCTGGCCTTAATTCAGTCTGTTCTCTGAACCTTTTCTTAGACAATAAAGCCTCTTGCTCTTTCAAAGATGCCTCTGACATAGGCTTGTCTACTTTCTCAATGATTACATTGTGAGCACCTTCAGTAGGGCTATACATAAACTGTATCTCTTAATGTATCATCTCAAAATCAGCAGGAGGATAGATGACTTGAGCAACTTCAGCTTGTTCACCTCCAAAATCAGCAGGATGCACTCCAGATTCAGCAACATTATCATCATCACACAGGGGGGGATATCCAAGTGTGGCTCTAATTCTATTGGAAATCCATTTAGCATGGTCAGATCCAGCTTTGACTAAAACCCTCTCCCCCTTTATGACTTCTCTAGCCACTTGATCTCTGAGATCATCCTTTTGGAATCTGACTTGTTCATCCATAAAATTGACTCCATCTTTGTAGAGTGCTTTTAATTTCAGTAGCTGTCCAGAAATTGTCTTTTGGGAATCAGTAATAGTAGTTTTTACAGCAGCTATTCCTTCTTGTAATTGCTTGTCAAACTCAGCCTTGGCAGCAGTCCTTGCTTCAGTCTGAGCAGCTGCAATAGTCTTTATTTTAGTTACTATCACATTATGTGATTCAGTGAGATTTTAATTCATTCTGATCTGATTCTCAAGAACATATCCTTGTTTGACAGCCATATCATCCACTTGTGTTTTGATCTTTTCTTGGTGAGTGGCAAGGTAAACAACAACATTTCTACCTTTGTGAAAGCAGTCAGTCATATCCTTCTTATTTTGATTGACTTCAAATCTTATAGATTTTATATCTGTTGCTAAAGAGAATTGGAGATCTTTATGAGTTTCATCTATATACTTCTCCATTGCTACTCTTTGTTCATCCAACTTAACTTGCAAGTCCACCAACAATGAGCTATAGTCAGCTGTAGGGGCAGGTTGTGGAGCCACAGTTTGCAATGCTTTCTTGTAACTCTGGCTTCTTCTCTTGAAGACCATGAGCTTCCTTTTCTTTGCTTGAACCTCAGTAGCATCTTCAGATTTTGAGGTACTAGCTATGTCAACTCTATCCTTTGGAATAGGAGGCAATTCCTTCTCAGTCCTTGGCAGCTTCTCATCAGTCATTTTAGTCTCCTCATGAGATCTCACATGCTCCCCCTCAAGATCTACCTTCTATCCCTCAAAAACTGCTTTCTCTCCCTCAAAATCAGTTTGTAACAAATCAGGGAACAACTCTTCTAGTGTATACTCCTGTTGAGAAGGAACTGGAGAGTGTCTTATCTCTAGAGCATTATCAGCAACTGATGTATCTTTCATGACAACATCTTCTGGTTGACTATTTAACTGAGTCTGCTGATCAACGTCAATTAAAAACTCAGTTAATACTTCATCCTCAATATGGAAAATAGATTGATTAACTTCATGTATTACCTCTAGGATTGTTTGAGTTGCCAGTTCACTATCCAAGTGAGTTGACTCTTCCACATGTTGAGGCTCCCCCTGGATTGAATCCAGGTGAATGGGGATAGCAGATGGTTGCTCCCCCTGCCTTAGTGCATCTTCCTTCCTTACTGGTGACCTTCCAATATTTCCAGCCTCTCCATCATCAGAACTAAAAACTACTTGCTCCTCTGAGCTACTGGATGATTCAGGAGCCACTATGGCTTTCTTCTTCTTCTGTGGAGGTACTTCCTTCTTTGGAGTAGGCATGTCCTTTGTTAACACCCTATACCACCTTGAGATAATCCTAACATCCATTCTCCTCATGTGATTTATCTTAGAACCTGCAGCTTGGTTCATCACTTCTGGAATAGTTCCAGCTAAGTACAAACTCATAATCCTACCCAGATTGGGCTTCTTCAGACTTTCCTTAATCTTTTCAGTCATCACTGCTGACCAATCAGTTTTTAGGTTGAAAATGATCCTTGTCATTAAACTGAACATGTGAGCTGATATCCTATCATGCCTACCTGGCTTGCTCAGAATCACTTTTCCTACTACCTCAGACAAGAACTTGCCTTGCATGTTCATGACTTTCCTGTTAAAAACTGAACCAATCTTCATGTTTGAATCTAGTCCACACCATTGCAGTGCCTCCCTTGTCTTAGATGTAGGTACATCTTCTTCCTCCTTAGTTCTTGGTAGATGTAGAACTTTTCTTAGACTCTTCTGGGTGAGTTTTACTTTTACTCCATGGACTATGGATTTAATCTTGAGTCCAGTCTCATCAAGTGTAGCTGCACCAAAGAATTCGAGTACTTCCTTCTTCCAAATCTTGGTTTGCTCAGAAACTAGATACTCCAACCCATTCTCTATAATTAGAGTTACTACCTCCTTAATTTCTGATTCCGCATCGTCAAAGGCATGTCGTACTAGCTCATAACCTTCATTGACGTTCTCCTCGAGCTTAGGCGCCATTAGGCTTTAGAGAAATCTTGAATTTAGAGGAGAGAGATGTCGACACAAAGTTTTGGTCTCGAAACTATTGAGAGCGTGTCGACAAACAATGGTGAAGACCTATTTATACCTTTCTAAAAATGAAGGTGAAAGGGCGTGTCATAATACTCTTAATGTGTCGACACTATTGAAAAGTGTCGACACTTACTTCTAATGTCTCGACATAAGTGTTGACTTCTATGTGTCGACACTAATATAGTCGACAGAATATATGTGTCGACACTTAAATATCTGCGCTCCATGATTAGTCGATACTTCACTCGACGAATTCTGTGTTAATCCTAAGTGTCGACAACACTTCTGGATGTGTCGACACTTACTCTGGATGTGTCGACACTATTTCTCTGAAGTGTCGACACAGAATTTCTAGATGTGTCGACACCATTTCTCTGAAATGTCGACACCACTTCTATGTGTCGACACAGACAACTCCTTGTGTCGACACTATTTTACTTAGCCAAATTTTTTAGTAAACTATTCAGTTCAACATTCCTAATTCAATTTTAAATTTATTGAATTTAGTTTCATCAAGAGGCTTATTAAACATATCAGCTATCTGATTATCTGTTTTAACATATTCTAGGGAAATGTCCTCTTTTTCTACATGTTCTCTAAGAAAATGGTATCTAATTTCAATGTGCTTAGTCCTACTATGTGAGACAGGATTATTAGCTATAGAAATTGCACTTGTAGAATCACAAAGTAAAGGTGTTCTACTTACTTAAATACCATAGTCTTCTAGCTGGTGTTGAATCCATAAAAGTTGTGCACAGCAGCTTCCTGCAGCAACATATTCTGACTCAGCTATGGAGATGGCCACGCTGGTCTGCTTCTTACTGCTCCAAGACACCAGTCTTCCACCTAGAAATTGACAGGTTCCTGTAGTACTCTTCCTATCTTCCTTGCAGCCTACAAAATCTGCATCTGAATAACCTGTCAGTACAAAATCTCCATTCCTAGGGTACCAAAGGCCTAGATAAGGTGTGCCCTTAAGATATCTCAAAATCCTTTTGACTGCAGTCAGATAAGATTATTTAGGGCATGTTTAGTACCTAGCACAGACACATGTAGCATACATGATATCTGGTCTACTAGCAGTCAAATATAAAAGGGAGCCAACTATCCCTCTATACAAAGTTTCATCTACAGGTTTCCCTGCATCATCTTTGCTTAGAGACATACTTGATCCCATAGGAGTTCTCATGGTAGTGGATGATTCCATACCATACTTCTTTATTAACTCTAGGGTGAACTTAGACTGACATATGGACAGACCATCTTCAGTCTGTCTTACTTGGAGACCCAAGAAGAACTTAAGTTCCCCCATACTGCTCATTTCAAATTTTTCTTGCATAAGTTTTGCAAACTTTCTACAAAGATTACTTTCAGTAGACCCAAATATTATGTCATCTACATATATTTGGACTAGGATAATCTTGCCTTTAGATTCCCTAAGAAATAGAGTCTTGTTTATTTTCTCCCTTAAGAATTTGTTCTCAATGAGGAAACTAGACAGGGTTCATACCAAGCCCTTGGGGCTTGTTTTAACCCATACAATGCTTTCCTAAGTCTATTAACATATTCAGGTTTAAGAGGATCAACTAAACCTGAGGGCTGCTCTACATAAACTTCTTCCTTTAGATTTCCATTCAGGAAAGCTGACTTTACATCCATTTAAAATACCTTGAAACCTTGATATGTTGCATAAGTAAGGAACATCCTGATTGCATCCAGTCTTGATACTGGGGCAAAGGTTTGATCAAAATCAATACCTTCTTCCTGCCTATATCCTTTTGCAACAAGTCTAGCTTTATTCTTTATAATGATTCCATTCTCATCCAACTTGTTCCTAAAGATCCACTTAGTTCTAATGATATTGTGCTCTTTTGGTTTAGGAAATAGCTCCCAGACCTTGCATCTTTTGAACTGATTCAGCTCCTCTTATATGGCATCAATCCAATGAGGGTCTAAAACTGCTTCTTCAAATTTCTTTGGTTCTACTTATGATAGGAAACTAGAGTAAAGAACTGTACTCAGATTCCTGCTTCTTGTTTGCACTCCTTATCTGGGATCACCAATTATTTGATTGGATGGAAGATCCTTTAAGTGTCTATTTGCTGGAGGTAGTCTGTCTTCAGGTTGTACACCTCCAGCCTCTTCATTTAGCTGCACCTCTTGGTCTTCTTCTGCATCTAGAGAGTCTTGTACTCCCCCTGGACAGCAACCACCATCTTCCACTTACTGAGTTGCAGTAGAACCTTCTGTAATGGTAAGCTTGTCAATCCTCTCAGTTATACCTGTAGAGCTGCAAACACTACTTGGCAATTCACAGTTAATGAGTCTTGTTTCATCAAAGACTACATGTACAGACTCTTCTATAACTTTCATAACCAAGTTGTAGACCCTATAAGCCTTACTATTGTTGCTATACCCAACAAAGATCCCCTCTTGGGATTTGGCAGCAAACTTGGTCAGATAAGACTTGCCATTGTTAAGTATATAACACTTGCAACCAAAGATCCTGAAATAGGATAAATTTGGTTTTCTGCCCTTTACAATCTCATAGGGAGTCTTTTTGTGGCACTTGGTGATAGTAGCCCTATTGATCACATGACATGCAGTATTTACTGCCTCAGCCCAGAAATATTCTGGGAGAGAAGTGTCACTCAATAGGCTTCTACCAGCATCTATCAATGTTCTATTCTTCCTTTTAGTAATACCATTTTGCTGAGGTGTTCTTGGTGAGGAAAATTCCTGAAAAATCCCAAATTCTTCACACAGTTTTGTCATACTTTCAGACTGAAATTCTGTGCCATGGTCACTTCTGATTTTGACCACTGTACTGTCCAACTCATTCTGAATTTGTTTAACAAAACTATATAAGATACTTGGGGTTTCAGATTTTTGTCTTAGGAAGAATACCCAGGAATATCTAGAATAGTCATCTACTACCACAAATGTGTAGAACTTCCTACCTAGACTGTGAACTGGCATAAGACCAAATAGATCCATATACAAGAGGTATAGACACCTCACTGAATCCTTGTTTTCAAGGCTATGAAAGGTGGATTTGGTCTGCTTGCCTTTTTGACAAGCTGAGCATATCCCATCCTTTATACACTTAACTTGAGAACCATTCCTCACTAACTCTTTGCTAAAGAGTTGGCCAATAGTCTTATAGTTAGGATGAGCCAGCCTCTTGTGCCATTTAACACAATGTGAGACTCTCTCATCAGCTACAAGACAAATAGGAGAAACATTGTTCTCACATACAAAGTCAAGATAATAAACATTCCTCTTCCTATATCCTGTCAGAATGATCTTTTGATCACTTAACCTTTTGATATGACAACCATTCTTGACAAATGAGATGTCATATCCTAAATCACTCAGCTGATTTATGCTAATAAGGTTGTGTTTCAAACCTTTCACATAAGCCACTTGAGTGATAGTAATCTGATTACTAGAAATGTTACCAAAGTCTTTGATGATTCCTTTTTCTGAACCACCAAAGGTAACTTTAGGGCCATCCATGATAGTTGTGTAGTCCTTCAGCAACCCCCTTGTTCCAGTCATGTGCCTGGAACATCCACTGTCCAAGTGCCATATTGGGGCATGGCCACTTGGAATCACCTGCAATAAAGACTAGTTAACCTTAGAACCCAAATGAGTTTTGGGTCCTTGGTTCATGTTAGCCTGAAATCTAACAAATCTGCCTGTAGGTCTTCTCACAGGCAGACTGTTATTATCCTTGAGACTAGAATTATGCCAACAATCTATGGCAAAGTGGCCTACCTTGCCACAACACCAGCACTCAAACCTGTTGTACCTTTATTTAGGTACATCCCTAGCTGAATTATTTACAACAAGCTTCTTGTTTTGTGCTGAGGCTTTTCCCTTAGATTTGGACCTAACAGTCCAGGCAGGTTTTTAAACCCTAATCCAACCTTACCCTTTTGAGGTACAAACTCATCTATCAAGGGTAAAACAGATTTAGGTTTAGAAAAGCTAGCCACAATCTCTTTCTCCTTCTGAAATCTAACCTCCAGATTTCTAATCTGATCATTCTTGAAATTGATTGTGCCCATTTGAATAACAGTTATGTTTTTCAATCTGGCAATCTCATTCAGTTTTTGATCTAACAACTTCTCTGAATCTACTGCAGCCAACTTAAGACTAGCAATATCCTTTGCCTGAGTTTTGGACAAGGTTTTGCTTTTCTTCAAGGCCTGCAACAAGTCCCTATATTCATTAATTAACTGATGAATATCTCCTTCAGATTCAGACCCACCCACATCACTTGATGCAGATGTATCTGACTCTGACTCAGTACTATAAATTGAACTAGAAGAACAACTTTGTACCTTACTTGGTCCAGGCTGATCCTGGATCTTGTCTCCTTCATATATAGCCATAAGTCCCTTGCACTGATGGTATTCATGCTCATAAATTGAGTTCATTAGCTGCATGAACTCATCTTCTTCCTCTTCAGCAAATAATCCAATGTAGGCTTTAGCTTCTGATTCTGTTTCTGAAGATGACTGGTCTGTCAAACTCTTGTCTTTCTTAGCAATAAAGGACTTTTCCTTTTTGCTCTTAACCCGAGTCTTCTTTTTGTCAGCTAACTTCTTCCTTTTTTCAGGACAGTCAACCACTACATTTCCCTATCTATTACAGCAATAACACACTATCTTTGAAGATGTAGCTTTGATTGGCTTGGACCTGCTTTTGTCATTCCTGGATGACTTCCTCTTTTGATAGTAGTCATCTTTTGGCTGAGAAATGGAAGGCTTAGACTTCCACTGCCTTTTCTTTATAAATCTTTGAAAGTGCCTAGTAAAAGCAGCAAAGTCTTCATCACTTTCACTGCTATCAGAACTCTTGCTATCTGAATTATCTGTGACAGCCTCAGCAATTATTTTAGGTGGAGATGGAGACTTGCTTCTATACTTCTTAGTGGCTTCAGTCTTGAAGGCCATAGTCTTTTCCTTGTGCTCTACTCTAGTATTCTTCTCTTCCTCCTTTCTAGCCATTAACTGCATCTCATAAGATAGCAGTTTTCCAAACAAAGTTGGAGGAGGTATATCAGTAAGTTTGGCCACTTCCCTAATGACACAAATCTTGGAGTCCCAGTCCTTAGTCAGGGATCTTAAGAACTTGTCATTCAACTCATAGTTACTAAAGTCTCTTCCATAGGACATCAACTCATTAACTATCCTATAAAACTTCTTTTAATATTCTGTAATGCTATCATACTTTCCTTGTCTGAAGCTTTCATATTCCTGATTTAACATTAACTTCCTATCTTGTCTTACTTCCTCTGATCCCTCCATATAGACTATTAATGTGTCCGACATTTATTTAGAGGTTTTATAATGAATCAAGTTCTGAAATGTTGAATCATTAATGGCACTAACAATTATATTCTGGGCTCTCTTGTCCATATTAGCCAGGATGATTTCATCTTTAGTCATTTCAGAAAAGTCCTTGGGAGTTTTCTGATTTGCATCCAGAATGGATATCTTCATTGGCACATATAGGCCTTCTTTGACTGTAATATATATCCTTGGGTCAGAAGCTTCCATAAAGAGTCTGACCCTCTCTTTCCATATGCCAAATTTCTCTTTGCTACATATTGGCAATTTCATTGACCCCAGCTCTTTGTGATTCTCACTAGAACCCATTTTCTTGATTCTTTCTTGATTCTTAAATCTGTCTTAAGGATCTTACTCTGACTGTTAAGTCCTTCTTTGAGTAACCTCCCTCTGATACCACTTGAAAGAAATAGTGCCTAACCACCTAGAGGGGGGTGAATATGTGTAATTTTTCTTTTGCTTTAAAGGCAGACAATCAGTTCTGAATTTTAAACATCAATTGCAAATTCTACAGCTATCAGTACAACAATCACAGAATCAATCATTCACGGATTGCACACAGTATTTATAGTGGTTCCCCAAGGTCTGGGTACATCCACTTTCCCACTTCACCTATCTAACTATGTACTAGATTCGGCCTAACTTCTGCACTTCTCCTCAGATCCTCAGATCTTACAGCTCAGAACCCCAAATAGGTTCCTACAACTCAGAGTGTCCCCACTCCTACAACTCAGGCAAACTGCCCTACCTCAGCCTTCACCAAGGCCTACACTCAGAGAACACTGTCTCCTACAATTCAGGCACAAAGCCCTACCACTCAGTCTTCAACAAGACCTACACTCAGAGATCTAAATCTCCTACACTCAGCCTTTATAAAATAGGCTTACAGCTCAGATCTATACAAGATCCTACAGAAAATAAAGTTTACAAAGTACTTAACCACAACCCAGATAGAGAGAGAAGGGTTGGCTGGCTTCTTGATGAGTTCTTGGAAGAACTTTGCAGAGATCAACCTCTCTTAGCTTTCTTCAAAGCTTCTTGAATCTGAACTCAGTAGGGTTGAATCTCTTGAGAAATTGATTCTTCAATCAGCTTCTGACTTAAGGTCCAGATATCAATCTGAATCTTTCTTTACAACCTGGTTCAGCAACTGCTCTTCTTAGATGGAGCTCTCTCTCTCCAACTTCTTCTAGATCTTCTATCGAAAATCTTCTGTGAAATTACTTCTCTCTTAGTTGTTGTTAGTTGGTTGTGATTAATCTTCAATCTTAATTGTGATCTTCTCTTTCTGTTGAAGGAGGAAGTCTTTATGTAATCTTTCTCCATGGTAACTGCCTGATCCGGTTCCTAACAACCTTCTGACAGCTTTGACAGTTGTGGTAGACCGGTTGAAATGGTAGTTGTCAAGTCATCCAGTCACTTCTTGAAAATACTGTCTCTGTCTGAAAGTGTAGAGACTGATCTTCATTATGTGTCGACACAAATAGACTAAGTATCGACACAAGTGAACTAAGTGTCGACACTAGCCTTGATGGTGTCGACACAACTCCTTGTGTTGTTGTAACAGCTTCTCGACACTGCTTCTATTGAATGTGTCGACACTGATTAAGTGTGTCGACACAAGTACTTCTTCTTTAAAACTTAGTTGAATTCTGTTGTGTGTCGACACATCTCCTTTGTGTCGACACAACTTCTTTTATTGTTGATACTTACTGAGTGTCGACACATCTCCTTTGTGTCGACACAAATACTTCTTCTTTAAAACTTAGTTGAAGCTTTGCTGTGTGTCGACACAAGTCTTGTGTGTCGACACAGTTGATGTTGACAAACACTTCTGTGTGTTGACACTGCCTCTTGGTGTCGACACATTTGATGTCGACTAAGCTTCTCTGGATGTAGACACTGCCTCTAAGTGTCGACACAATTTATGTTGACAATTCTTCACAGTGTGTCGACACTGCCTGTATTTGTCGACACATTTCTTCTAGTGTCGACTCTGCCTTTTCTGGTGTCGACACAATTTACTCCAAGTGTCTACACATCTTTTCTTCAGTGTCGACACAAACCTTCATAAGTGTCGACACTGCTTCTCTAGGTGTCGACACATGGAATTAGAAATTTTCTGCATTTCCTGCAATTTACTTAACCTGCACATATAAGCTCAAAACACATCAAATACACCTTGATGTATATCATTGAGTAGGGTGAGGCTTTTTCAAATCAGGTACACATTTTCCAATGTACCCAACAGTAACCTATCCAAGTCTTCAGCAAGAGAGTGTACCTGCAAAGGTTCTATGATAGAAGTATTCTTCTCTTTGAAAGACATGTTAGATTCATCAAAAGATATATGAGCAGATTCTTCAATTTTGAAAGTAGATTTATTATATACCCTATAAGCTTTACTGATCATGGAGTATCCCAGAAACACTCCTTCATCAGATTTAGCTTGAAATTTTGCTAAGTATTTCTTGTCATTATTATGAATGTAGCAAATACAACCAAAGATTTTGAAATAATCTACTTTAGGTTTCTTCCCTTTGAGTAATTCATAGGGAGTCTTGCCCTTCAGCTTATGCATCAAACTTCTATTCAACACATAGTTGGAGGTGTTCACTGCCTCTGCCCAAAAGGATAGAGGAAGATGAGCATCTGACAACAATGTAGTAGCAGATTCAATAAGGGTTCTATTTTTCCTTTTAGCTACCACATTTTGTTGAGGAGTTCTAGGAGCTGAGAAAGTGTGCCTGATCCCTTCACTCTGACAGAACTCTTGCATAAGAAGAGAGTCAAACTCTGTCCCATGATCACTTCTGATCAGGGCAATGTGAGTATTGAACTCACTCTGTATGCATTTGAGAAACTCTGTCAGACACTTAAAGTTATCAGACTTCTTCCTCAGAAAGAACACCCATGTGAATCTAGAGAAGTTATCTACAACTACTAAAGTATAAGATTTCCCTCCTAAGCTTTCTACTGTAATTGGTCCAAAGAGATCCATGTGTAACAGATACAAAATCTTAGGTGAATCACTCTTATTAAGTGACTTGAAGCTATTTTTGGTTTGCTTGCCTAATTGACAAGCCCTGCAAAGTACTTCCTTCTTGAAGGGGCCAAAAGGTAGTCCTCTAACAAGGTTATCCTTGGATAGCCTAGCAATGGTGCTAAGGTTTATATGCCCTAGTCTTTTATGCCATAATTCATTAGGTCTACAAATAGAGTTGAACAAACATATATCTACATTAGTTGAAAGAAAATCAACAAGATAGATGTTACCTTTCCTTTTACCTGTCAACATAGTTGTGTTGTCCTCTGATTTGATTTTGCATAAGGATTTATTGAAAGTCACTTGATAGCCTTCATCACATAGTTGACTGATACAGATTAAGTTGTGCTTCAGTCCTTCCACATAGGCTACTTTCTTGAATGTGACTGTGCCAATCTGGACTGCACCATATCCTTTTGTTAGTCCAAAGTTTGAATCACCAAATATTACTTTGGGTCCAAGCTTGGCTTTGAAGGATGTGAGATTCTCCTTGTTTCTTGTCATGTGCTTTGAGCACCCACTATCCAGATACTATTGTTGGTTTGATGTTGGATAGGTCTTCACCTGCACATAAAACAATTTATTTGTTTTTGACCCAGTTTACCTTGGGCCTAGGTTGATAACCTTTGAATTCAGAAATAAAAGACATCCCAGGTTGACTCTTATAGCCTTCAGGATGATATCTCCTAGGAGGTATTATCCATTCAGTATAAGGGTTAAATCTTGGGGATGAAGGACCCCTAGGTTTGAAATTTGATTTACCTTTGAAAATGTTTTCAAAACTCTGATCTCTGTTCGACGATCTCTGAGCTGAGTTCGACGATCTTGGGTCAGATCGTCGAGCTCTGTTCGAAGATCGAATATGCCAGAGTTCAGGGTTCAGAAATCGTCGACCTGAGTTCGACGATTCATTCTGAGATCGTTGAGCTCCATTCGGCGATCGTCGAGCTCCGTTCGATGTTTTCTGTTGAACTTTTGTTTTCTTAGGCAAATCAAAATTTTTCCTAGCTACCTCCACAATTCCCTTACCTTTATCAGAGATAAATTTGATTGGGGTTGTTAATACTATAGGTTGGCTAGATGAGGCACCCAAGCCCAGTGTACTATTGAATCTTGAGTTCACTGTGCATGTGATGTCCATTAGCTTGATACTTCTCCCATTGAGGTATTATTCAAACTTTTTGGCCTCTGATAGCTCACTTTTTAGTGAAGCTATCTGCTCCCTATAAGCATTCCAACTCCTTAGAGAGTTTGAGGTTTTCTGATTTTAAAGTACTGTGTTCAGATAGCTGATTTCTGAGAGAAATGATTTCCTTCTCAGATTTTAATAAATCTAGACACAGTGCTTTAAACTCACACTTGAAGTCCTCAGAATTAAAATCAAAAGAACTTATTACCTGGTACTCTTCAGATTGAGTCTCTGATTCTGACTCTGACTCTTCTGCATCAGAATTTTATTGTGAGGCATTGATAGCCATCATACAGAATTCTTTTTCATCAGCATCATCTTCATCATCACTAGAGATGGATGAAGCTTCAGATTCTTCTTCTGTCTCACTCCAAGTTTCAGCAACAAACCCCTTCCTTGTATTTTTGTTCTTGCTGGAGGAGGGTTTGTCATTGCTGCTCTTCTTGAAGTCCTTTTCTTTTCTCCTTTCTTTCCTATCCTTCTTGTCATTGTTTTTATTTTCTGGACAGTCAGGCACAATGTGGCCTGGTTTCCTGCATCCAAAACAAATAATCTCTTTGTTATTTGATTTGTCATACCTTGGCTTGTCATGCTCTCTGTATGATCTTTTCCTGAAATCCTTCCTGGCCATTTTGTAATACATTTTGGCCAGTAGGCTTATCAGCTCTTCATTGCCTGTGACCTTGTCTTCAAGCTAATCTTCAATGGCTTTGAAAGCTATTGATTTTTCCTTTCTTATAGCTGGTGAGGCAGCCTTCTACTCTTCTTCTCTATTCTTGATGAGCAGCTCATAAAACTTGAGCTTGCCCAAGAAAGCTTCAGTTGTGATCTCATTTAGGCTTCTGGCATCCTTTATTGGCCAGATCCTTGAGTCCCAAGTGCTTGGGAAGCACATTAGGATTTTATCATTGAGCTCAGTCAATGAGATCTCTTTGTCCAATGTTTTCAGCTCATTGACTAAGAGACTGAGTCTATTATACATGTATGCTATTGACTCAGCTTCTCCTTTCTTGAAGTTCTCATATTGGGTTATGAGATGAGATCTTCTATCTTTTCTCTCATCAGCAGATCCTGAGACTATCTCAGATAACTTATCCCAGATGTCCTTTGCTGAGTTGTAGTCAGCTACGTTTTTGGAATATTTCATCAGACATAGTCTGGGCTAAAATATTCATTGCCTTAGCATCTGCCACTTTCCATTTCTTGATTTCTACATCTGTTCTTGAAGGAGGTGGAACATCACTTGTACATGTATTTTCTGGAGGTCTTGGACACACTGTCAAAATAGAATTGAAAATATCTTCATCAATAGAGTTCATGTACAATCTAATCCTTGCCTTCCACAGTGCAAACTTATATAGATTGCACATTGGATGTCTGGTGCTAGCATAATCTTTGTTTTGGGCCATGTTCTGTGAAGGAATAAAACTAGTAACAAACTTAAAACAAGCAGATCTAACTAGAGGGATCTTTGGGTTCAGGTGTTAGCCTGTGCAACCACTAAGGTGTGGTATTTTAACCAACCTCCCTCTGATACCAATTGAAAGTGCAGGTTAGATCTGTTATACTCTAGAGGGGGGGGGGGGTGAATAGAGTATGTTGCTTGCTAAAAACTTTTTACAACTCGTGTTGTATTCCTAAGTGAACAGGGAAGCAAATGAAATACAGCAACCACAACAACTATCTAATTACAAGCAATCATAGAACAATCACAAACCACAACCAGAAAACAAAAGAAATGAGCAACCAGATGACACAAGGAGCTATAGTGGTTCCCCAATCAATCTAGGTACATCCACTCTTCTACAACCCTAGGTAAGAATCCACTGCAGGATGAGTTGATCAGGTGTCCTGGGCACCAATGAGCTTTTGATAAGGTACTCAAAAACCAAACCAGATTTTTTGATCAGGTGTCTTGCCACCACTGAGTTTTGACAAGGTCTCAGAAACCAACACAAACTTTTGAAGGGAGTTTGATAAACCCTTTACAGCAGAGAGAGAGAGAGAGAGGGGGAGGTGAGATGATCTTCTCTGTCAACAATCAGAGAGAAGATAGTGGATGTTGTCAAAGCTCCCCCTGAGTTCTTGAGTTGTTCAGGAAGTGAAGCTTTGAAATAGGGTGATAGGCCTTCAAAAGATTTGATCTCCAGCAAAAGATGATTCCAGCAGCAACTGAAATGTGTGGTGTCTGGAGTCTTGAATGATAAGGCCTTTGAACACTTGAGTCAAAAGGGATCTGGAAATTTCAGTATATTGATCTCCTTCAGTGATGTGTGTTCTTGTAAGAATTCTGTCTTTGAATATCTGCAACTTTTTTTCTCTTTCTTGTTGTTGTGAGTATTGTTATGATTAACCAGCAGAATGAATATACTTTTATTCCTTAGATCTGAATAGAAAAATTCTCTGCCCAAGATAGCCGTTAGCCTGTCATAAATGACTTCCTTAACTGCATTTTGTCTTCTGGAGGAAAGTCCAATAAAACATTCCTTTAAAATTCTCTTGAAACTTGCTCCAGATTAATTGAAACGGCTATAAGATTCTTGAAATAAATGCCGGGAATAATTCCACAATTGTCTGAATTTGAATCTTGAAAAACGTCGATCTCTCCAGAAAAATGTCGACCTGAGCTCAACTATTGTTTAACTGAGCTCAGAGACTGGACTTAGACTGAAACAGAAATCGTCGATCTGAGCTCAACTATCGTCGAACTGAGTTCAGGGATAGGGAAACAAACTAGAGACAAGAACGTCGATCTGCTCTCGAAGATCGTCGAATGGAGTTCGACGACTTGTTGAAGTGAGCTTAGAGATCGTCGAATGGAGTTCGACGATTCGTCAAAGTGAGCTCAGAGATCGTCAAATGGAGTTCGACGACTCGTCGACCTGAGCTCGACGAAATGACTTAGTCTCCTGAACTGAAATATCTGGTCTTGAGGGCCTTGAGGGCAGCTTTCAAACCTAAATACTAACCCTTAGAATCAATCAAATTGACCTTTAGATCTATACAAGGAGGTCAAAATAAATTTCTTAAAGGACATAGTGATCCTTGCCCAAATCAGTAATAGGGTGTTCCAACAGTCCGGTTGGTGCGCTCTATCTGCCCATCTGTCTGGGGATGAAATGTTGTGCTGAAGGTAAGCTGCGTGCCTAAGTAAGCCTGCACGGATCTCCACTCCCTGGATGTGAAGCGACCATCCCGATCTGACACGATCGTCCTGGGCACCCCGTGGTAACAAATGAGCTGCTCCACGAATCTCCGCACTAGTACCCAACCGGGTCATCCTTTCTGATCGGAATGAATTTGGCCACCTTCGTCAGCCGATCGACGATGACCCAAATCGAATCATATCCCGTCCGTGATCGGGGATGGCCATGAATGAAATCCATCGCGATGTCCTCAAATTTCCACCCCGACACCAGAAGTGGCTGTAGTAATCCTGCGGGGTTTCTGCACTCCGCCTTCACTAGCTGGCAAGCCTCGCAATGAGTCACAAAGTATGTAATGTCCTTCTTCATCACCAGCCAGGACATCGTCTTCTTCAAGTCTGCCGTCATCTTGGTGATCCCCGGGTGTATAGAATATCAGCTACTATGTGCTTCCGCCATGATGTCCTCCCGAATCTGACCTCCTGCGGGTATATAGACCATGCCTCTGAAGTATAACAATTCATCTCTCAGTGAATAATCTCCCATCAAACCCTCCTTCAAGGCTTGGAATATCGGCTCTTCCCATGCATCTGTCTCCTGCCCTTCCCGAATGCGGTCCCGAATATCATCTACGGAAACCATCGATGCTAGATACTCCATGTACAGCTCTGGATCATTCTCGGATACTAGGGATATCTGCATATCTCTGAAATACCGTACTAGCTCCATGGACATCAGTTATGGTCCCTTTCCTGAGGTATCTCCTCTCCGGCTCAGAGCATCTGCCACCATGTTCGCCTTCCCGGGACGGTAGTACACGGTGTACTGGTAATCTGATAGGAACTCCACCCAACATCTCTGTCTGATGTTGAGTTCCTTCTGTGTGTCCATATATCTCAAATTCTTGTGATCGGAGAAGATGTCAAAGTGAACCCCGTAGAGGTAGTGTCGCCAAATCTTCAGAGCAAAGATCACTGCACCCATCTCCAGATCATGCACCAAATAGTTCTTCTCATGTATCTTCAGCTGTCGGGAGGCGTAGGCTATTACGTGCCCATTCTTCATCAGAATGACACCCATACCCTGGTAGGAGGCGTCCGTGTACACCTGGAATCTCTCCCTTCCCGACAGAAGAGTGAGAATGGGAGCTGAGGTAAGCCGACCTTTCAACTCCACAAAGGTCTCCTCGCACTGTGGCATCCAAATGAACGGAGATTACTTCTTTGTCAGGGATGTAAGAGGGAGTGCAATTCAGGAGAATCCTTCGACGAACTTCCGGTAATCTCTGGAAAGTCCCAGGAAGCTACGTACATCCATGGCTGTCTTCAACGGTGGCCAATCCTGAACTGCCCGAATCTTGGCCGGGTCTACTGCCAACCCTGCACCGCTGATGATATGACCTAAGAAGGCCACCTCCTTTAGCCAAAACTAGCATTTGCTGAACTTCGTGTACAGCTGGTGTTCCCGTAGCCTCTCTAGAGTCAAAGTCAGGTGTCGTGTATGCTCCTCCTCCGTCCTTGAGTAGATGAGGATGTCATCAATAAATACGATGACGAATACATCTAAATACTCCTCGAATACCCTGTTCATGAGGCTTGTAAATGCTGATGGCGCGTTTGTGAGCCCGAATGGAATCACCGTAAACTCAAATAGTCCGTACCTACTACTGAAGGCGGTCTTCAGAATGTCCTCCTCTCGAATCCGTAGCTGGTAATAACCTGACCTCAAGTCAAGTTTTGAGAAGAAATGCGCTCCTTCCAGTTGATCGAACAACTCGTCAATCCGTGGCAGCGGGTATGTATTCCGGACCGTCAGTCTGTTCAGCGATCGATAATGAATACACAAGCGGAGGCTTCCGTCCTTCTTCTTGACAAATAGCACCGGGGCTCCCCACAGCGAAGAGCTTGGCCGGACAAACCCTGCCTCTACTAGTTCCTGCAACTGACTTCGGAACTCTGTCAACTCTTTCGGGGCCATCCGGTAAGGGGCTCTAGATGCCGGCTTGGCCCCTAGCACAAGCTGTATCTGGAATTCCTGCTCTCGCTGCGGAGGTAGTCCTGGCAGTTTCTCTTGAAAGACGTCAGCAAAATCTCGCACCACCGGGATGTTTGCCACAGACTCCTTGGCCTCCGCCATCTCAAATAGAATCTGATAAACCTCCTCTCCCTGCAGATGGGCCTTAATGAGAGGAAGGTCTTATACCTTCGATGATAATGACAGAGTCCCCGTGCCTCACAGTGATCCTCTTTGCTTGGCAATCAATCTGGGCAAGGTTCCAGTGCAACCATATCATGCCCAAGATCATCTCGAAGACTGGCATCCGTAGAATCGTTGCCGATACTTCGAATTACTTTCCGCCAATCTCTGCCTCCATGTTACAGTGGGCAGAGGTGAATAGCTCCGATCCGTCGGGTAGACGCACCCTTCTCATCAGGCCTGCGAACCGTTCTGCTCCTTCCAGCCCTTCCACGAAGGCCTCCGACACGAACGAGTGCGAAGCACCCGTGTCGAACAGCGTATAGGCGGGCTTGCCACTGATGAAGACTATACTTGGGGCGGTTAAATGTCTTAGTATTCTATAATGAGTTATCTTTCCTATTTATTCTACCTAGTGCAGTTCTACAAATTTGACAACTGAGAAAGGGGATTCTATTTAAACAATTAAACATCTTGGCATACCTGTTATGACCTGCTCTGGGTTCCGAGGCTGTGCCATGTCCAAAGCATACACCTGCTCCCTTTCTTATCTACGATCCCCACCCTGGTATCCATGTCCTCGGCCACCACCTCGGCCTCCAAGATACTGCATTGGCTGGGCAGCCGATGGTGCTGGTGGGGGTGCCCCCCTCATGGGGCAGTTCCTCCTGATGTGACCCACCTGATGGCAATTGAAGCATTCTGGCGGTGGATATGCCATTCCACTGGATCTCTGTCCCTCCCGTGTCTGAAGAGGTGGTGGAGCCACCACCACTGGCTCCTTTGTCTCCTATCTTGCCTCCTGACGAGGCTGGTCCTCGACCCTCCTCCCGTCCGTGATACGAGCTCATCTCTGATCGTTCCTTGCTCCTCGACCCTGATCCTCCATTGGCCGTTTTCGGCCCCGAGTAGCTTGCCAATCAGCCTCTATCCTTTTTTCCATCTCTAGTATCCGGGAAATGGGCCCATCAGATAGAAACAGTAGAGTCTCCCTCAGCTCCTCTCGTAGGTGATAATACGGTTTGCAGTCAATTTTATTAGGATATTTTCGGGGTTTAAAGTAAATCATGTCTTGTAAAGTACTTATTTTGATTCCCCTTTGTATATATTTTTGTCGCTAATGCATTTTTTCTGCTTTTTGCAGGTTTTCACGGTTTTCAGCCGAATTTTGCTGTGACACGCCCCAAGGTCACGCCCTACCCGTGCGTGTACCTAGGGCATGTCACCCAGAGGAATGAAGCAATTGGTCCGAAACTGCATTCTGTGGAAACTTAGTGAACACGCCCTCTGTCACGCCCGTGTCACATCCGACACGGGCGTGTTCTAGAGGCGTGTCCCCAAGTTCCGAGGAATCGCCGCAACGCGCTCATTTTTACCGCTCCACCGTCGCACCGAACGTGTCACGCCCCAGGGTCACGCCTGACCCGGGCGTGACATATGGGCGTCTACTTCAGCAATTCCGCCCGTCACCTCCAGCATTCAATTTCAGCTCAACAAAGTCACGCCGCAAAGAATACGCCCCAGGTACACGCCCTACCAGGGCGTGACTTGTGTGCGTGTGCATCAACTATTTCGTCAGAATTCAATTCCAGCCCGAAAAAGTCGCACCGAATTTGTCACGCCCCAGGGTCACGCCCTACCCGGGCGTGACAGGGGGGCGTGACCCGACCCAAAAAATTCTATAAATAGAGCCCAACTCCAAGGGTTCTGGGACACCTTTTGCATTGAGAGGGGAGGTTCTGTCCTTTGTATTTTTGAACTTTTTTAAGCATGTCTCTTCATTTTTAGTTCTTAGCTCTAGCTTTATGCTTTACCTGTATTAGCTCCAAGCTTCGTGCTGTAGTATAATGATAATGATAGTGTAGCTTACTTTCCATGCACTTGTAATCTCTGGTTTTCAAGTTGTAAGATCCCTGTTTCTATTAATAAAGAAGTGTTGTTTTCTTTTTCGTTTCTACTCTGTTTTCACTATTTTCTTCTACTCATCCCCCCTTTTCCACCTCACCATGATTAACTAATCCTCTATGTACTCGATCTTGATGATCCGAGGTTCGAGTGATTAGGTTATGATGCTTTGAATCTTACCTTTTCTTTTTTAGGGTTTAGCCTTGAATTACTCTTGATTTATCACGGGTTGGAGGTATATCATCGATATATACTCTCCACCTTTGCTTTCATTCTGGGCTAGCCGAGAGGCCGAAAGTTTGAAATGAGCACTCAAGAGTAAAGGGAGTTGTTCGCACCCCTCGAGAGAGGCAGACGTTCAAATCTCCCGGATTGGAGTAAAATCCAATAGCGGGGTTCACCGCGTAAAGCGAGTTTTAGGCCTCCGATTTAGGCGAGAGTCGGTCGGACCTTCCTAAACTCAGTTAGGCACGGCCTTCGAGAGAAGCGTGTCAATATTCATGGAACCTCCACGGTCAAGGACCTTTACCCTAATTAGCTTAGGTTTATTTATCGTATTTTTCTAACCACTCTTGCCGAGGTGATTTCTGATCGAGTGCATTTTCCCCTCATCGTTACTAAGCTTAAGTTTAATCGCTCTCTTAGCTCTCTTTATCTTTTCATGCAAGTAGCTCTCTTTCATTGCAAGTAGTTCTCTTCCTTTAGTACGTTTAGCTGTCTTCTAAAAAACCTAATTTTTCCGTCGATAAAATAATAGATTTTGTGTGAGTAAGCTTACTCAACTGTTCCCGGATTTTAATACGACACTTGTGTCCCCTAGCTGCATTTCGATAGGTATACTTGCCTTGTTGGATTGTTAGTTTGGTTATTTTCTCCTTGCAGATATCTAAGAGACAATCAAGTTTTTGGCGCCGTTGCCGGGGAGGCAACGCTCGTTGATAAATTGAAAACACGAATATATTAATTTTATCACTTCTCTTTCTCACCCTCCTTCTTAAAATTTTTTCCGCCTACTCACTTGAGTTAAATGGCTGGATTTTCTTCGAGCAAGTGTGCGTATTTTTAATTTTTCCGCCTACTCACTTGAGTTAATTGGCTGGATTTTATTCAAGTAAGTGTGAGTATTTTTATTTTTCTGCCGACTCACTTGAGTTAATTGGCAGGATTTTATTTCAATAGAGTGTGTTTACTTTCTGTAGAGTGGGTGTGTTTTAATTTTCTGTCGAGTGCGTGAGTGTAGCTTTTATTTTCCGCCTACTCGCTCGGAGTTAAATGGCTGGATTTTAATTACCACATACTTAATAGAAACCCACATCACAAAATTTTTCTACACCACCTAACTCTCTCGAAAAGGGCAAAGTGGCTCTAAATGCCACTATCTTGTCTAGTACCTTGCGAACCCTTCACCGGGTAGCCCTTGGGAAGTTCGGGAGTTAAAACATAAAAAAATCTATTTCAAAAAAAATTTTTTCGAACTTCATTAGCTCATTTATTTTCTAGTCTTTCTTCTCCTCTCTTCTTCTAGTGTATGACCCGCGGAAGTCCGTCGGTTACTTTGGACCTGGACCACGAAATTGAGCGTACTCTTCGGAGAAGATCGCGATTTCAAGGACCTATTACCCAAGTGCCGGTTGAGGATTCCGAGTCATTTTCTACCTTAAGAATGGCAGAACCCAATGTGGAGGAAGTCGTGCAAAGGCCTATGTCCTATTATGCACGACCGAATCTCGAGGGTACAGAATCTAGTATAGTTTGACCTGTAATAGAAAATAATAATTTCGAACTGAATCCTAGCATAATTCAAATGGTGCAGCAGTATGTGCAATTTGACGGGCTTCAAGATGAAGATCCGAACGCACACATAGCCAGCTTTCTTGAGATTTGTGACACCTTAAAGATAAATGGTGTCACAAATGATGCTATTAGGCTAAGATTATTTGCTTTCTCTCTTAGAATTAAGGCTAAGCAGTGGCTGAACACTCTTCCTAAAGATAGCATAACTACTTGGACGCAATTAACTGAAACATTTTTGGCCAAGTATTTTCCGCCTGCTAAAACTGCAAAACTTAGGAATGACATTTCTGCCTTTGGACAAATAGACTCTGAGACCCTTTACGAAACCTGGGAAAGATTTAAAGAATTATTAAGATGATGCCCACATCACGCTCTGCCTGTATGGTTGCAGGTGCAGACGTTCTATAATGGGATAAATCAAAGCACAAAGCAAATGATAGACGCAGCTTCTGGCGGTACTTTAAACCATAAGACCCCGGAAGCAGCTCTTGAGCTGTTTGAGGACATGGCCATGAACACTTACCAGTGGAATGTGCCTAGGTCCCGCCCAAACAAACCTGCAGGTCTCTTTGAAGTGGACAACGTCTCCCAACTCGCACTGCAAGTTGAAATATTAAGCAAAAAAATTACGGAGATGACTGCTGCCTCCACCCCTCAGGTATGGGAATCTGCAACTCCTCCCGCCGAACATTTGGATTATGTAAATAATATGCCTAGAACTGCTTTTAATAATTTTTCTGCTGCGAATTATCATCCTCCTGGTTTTAATTTTCCGAATAGTTATAATCCTGCGTTAAGAAATCATCCGAATTTTTCGTGGAGCAATCCATCGAATGCTGTGCGCCCGCCACCGTAAAGTGATTTTTCTGCACCACCGCCACCTCCTCAAAGTTTTCCAAAACCTCTAAATTTGGAGGAAATGTTTTCAAAATACATGAACGCTAATGACGCTACGATTAGAACCTTAACTGGAAGTGTTAAAAATTTAGAAAATCAGGTAGGACAGCTCGCTAAAATGATTTCTGAGCGACCCGTAGGGTCTCTTCCTTCCAATACCGAGCCCAACCCAAGAGAGCAAGCGAAAGATATAACTCTTCGGAGTGGGAAGAAATTTCCCGGTACGATAAGTGAAGAGCCCGAGGCAATTTCTGCTTCCGCTTTAAAAAAATCAAAGCTCCGTTCCCGTTTTAAAAATTCCACCCTCTGCCGAAGAAATTATCACTCCTATTTTAGAAAAACAACTCACTCCACCACCCACCTTTAAAAATAATCCATCCCCGCCATACCCTTCCGAACTTAATAAACAACGACAGGATGATCAATACACCTGTTTTTTAGAAATGTTTAAACAAATCCACATAAATCTGCCTTTCCACGAAGCCATATCCCAGATGTCGAAGTACGCAAAATACCTTAAGGACCTCCTAACCAACAAGAAGAAGTTATAAAACCTTTCTCATGTCACGTTAAATGCCGAGTGCTCGGCGGTTTTGACAAACGGATTACCGAAGAAAATCAGTGACCCGGGTAGTTTCTCTATCCCGTGTGTCTTTGGTGATCTCTTTGTCAAACACGCTTTAGCTGACTTAGGTGCGAGTATTAATCTTATGCCCCTCTCGTTGTTTAAAAAGTTAGGAATTGGTAGTCTCAACCCCACACACATGAGTATCTAGCTCGCCGACAGATCAGTCAAATACCCATTAGGAATAGTAGAGGACGTCCTAGTCAAAGTTGACAAGTTCATCTTCCCGGTGGACTTTGTCATTTTGGACATCGAAGAAGACGTCGAGGTTCCCCTGATCCTTGGGCCTACCCTTCCTTGCCACCTCCCGAGCTATCATTGACGTAAGCAATTGTAAGCTTTTCCTTCGAGTGGGCGACGATGCGGTAACTTTCTCTATCGCCCCCTCGATGAAGAACACACTAGCTAATGATGACTCCTGTTTTTTCATGGATACCGTAAGTGAAGAATCCTTTTCTCGCACCTCTGATTTTGAAGAAGAATTTTCCAATATTTGTTCCTCTCCTACTCCTCCAACTGAATCTCTACACCTAAGTGAAGAATCCTCCACCCGCCTTTCTGATTTTGAAAAAGAATTTTTTGATTTCTGTTCCTCTTCTACTTTTCCAACTGAATCGCTGCACGAAGCCACCATGGCCGCTAGCAACACCCCTTTTAATTTTACATATAAAAAAGTGTACGAGGACATAGTTTTTGAAAAAGAACAAATTTCTAAAACCTCGTATGATGACCCCCCTACCTTGGAACTGAAAGAACTACCAGAGCACCTTCGATACGCTTTCTTAGAAAAGGACTCCAAGCTGCCTGTCATAATTTCGGCCTACCTCACGGATGCACAAAAGGATAAACTTCTTTCAATTTTACAAAAGCATCGCCAAGCTATTGCTTGGCAGATATCTGATATCAAGGGCATAAGCCCATCTTTCTGCACTCATAAAATCTTAATGAAAGATAATTCACGTAACTCTATACAACCTCAGCGCCGTATAAACCCAAACATGAAAGACGTAGTTAAGGGCGAGGTTATGAAATTGTTAGACGCAAGAATTATCTATCCTATATCCGACAGTAAGTGGGTTAGCCCAGTACAGGTAGTACCAAAGAAGGGAGGGATAACGGTAGTAAGTAATGAAAATAATGAATTAATCCCGACTCGGACGGTAACCGAATGGTGAATGTGTATAGATTACCGTAAGTTGAATGACACCACCCACAAGGATCACTTCCCCTTACCGTTCATTGATCTGATTTTAGAACGACTTTCCAGACATAACTTTTATTGTTTTCTCGATGGCCTCTCGGGGTATCTTCAAATCCCCATCTCCCCCGAGGACCAGGAGAAAACTACGTTTACTTGTCCCTTCGGCACCTTCGCCTACCGAAGAATGCCGTTTGGATTGTGCAATGCGCCAGCTACATTCCAACGATGTATGCTCGCCATCTTTGACAAAGACGTAGAAAGCATTATGGAAGTTTTCATGGATGATTTCTCCGTGTTCGGGAATTCCTTCGATAGTTGCTTAGAGAACCTTGAAAAAGTCTTAGAGCGATGCGAAGAAACTAAACTCGCCTTAAATTGGGGAAAATGTCATTTTATGGTGAGGGAAGGGTTAGTTTTGGGACATAAAATTTCTGAAAGGGGTATTGAAGTAGACGTTGCGAAAATAGAAGTTATCGAGAAGCTGTCGCCACCTACGAACATAAAAGCTATAAGAAGTTTCCTGGGTCATGCGGGTTTCTATCGCCGCTTCATAAAGGACTTTTCCAAAATCACCAAGCCCCTTACCCATCTCTTAGAAAAAGATGCCCCATTCATCTTTGATGACCTCTGTCTAGCTGCCTTCAATTTAATAAAAGAAAAATTAGTTAATGGCCCAATCATGATAGCTCCGGTGTGGGATCTTCCATTTGAGATAATGTGTGATGCGAGTAGTTATGCAGTGGGAGCCGTACTAGGTCAACGTATTTCCAAAAACTTCCACCCCATTTATTACGCTAGTAAAACACTCACATCTGCACAGGAAAATTACACCACAACTGAGAAGGAGCTCTTAGCTGTAGTATTCGCTTTTGACAAATTTCGCCCTTATATTACTCTTTCGAAAATTATTATTTTTACGGACCACTCGGCCCTCAAATATCTTCTCTCTAAAACAGATGCCAAGCCTCGCTTGATTTGCTGGGTCTTACTCCTCCAGGAGTTTGACTTAGAGATCCGTGATAAGCGAGGTGCCGAGAACTTGGCCGCCGACCACCTTTCGTGCCTAGACAACCCGTTTATAGAACAATTAGACAAAAATTCTTTTCATTACTATTTCCCTGATGAGAAGCTGTTCATAATTAACACATCTACTTCTCCTTGGTTTGCCCGCATCGCCAACTATCTAGTGGCCCGTGTGCTCCCAAAAGAGTTTTCATCTCAGCAAAAGAAGAAATTCTTTTCTGAGCTGAAAAACTATTTTTAGGAGGACCCGCATCTTTTCAGAATTTGTGCCGACCAAGTGATCAGGAGGTGTGTTTCTTTTGATGAAGGATTAGATATTATTAAACATTTGCATGAAGGACCGACAGGTGGGCACTATCAAGCTGCTCGCACCGCTCACAAAGTGTTAAGCACGGGTTTTTACTGGCCCACCCTGTTTAAAGACGCGCATGCCTTTGTGAGTAGGTGTGATAGTTGCCAACGGTCGGGGAATATTTCGAATAAAAATGAAATCCCACAAAATTATTTCCTAGAGTGCGAAGTTTTCGACCTCTGGGGGATTGATTTTGTCGGGCCTTTTCCTTCTAGCTTTGGGAATAGGTACATTTTAGTTGCCGTTGATTATGTTTCGCGTTGGGCCGAAGCCCAAGCTCTTCCTACGAATGACGCCCGAGTCGTAGTTAATTTCCTAAAAAAATTATTTTCTCGATTCGGTACGCCGCGCGCTATCGTTAGTGATAGGGTTCCCATTTCTGTAACACACAATTTTCAAAAATCCTAACTAAATATGGCGTTACTCATAAGCTTTCCACTGCCTACCACCCCCAAACTAACGGACAAGTCGAAGTAGTGAATAGAGAAATAAAAAGAATTTTAGAAAAGACTGTTTCAACATCTAGAAAAGACTGGTCAGCCAAATTAGACGATGCTCTATGGGCCTACCGAACATCGTACAAAACCGCCCTCGGATGTACGCCATATCGGTTGGTTTATGGAAAATCGTGTCATTTACCCGTAGAGTTAGAACACCGCGCCTTTTGGGCCTTACAATTTTTAAACTTCGATCCCCACTCTGTCGGCGATTTTAGAAAATTTCAACTTAACGAACTCGACGAGTGGCGCTCTTACGCATATGAAAATAACAGACTTTATAAAGAGCGGACGAAGCGTTTACACGATCGACATCTTAGGCACCCAAAAATCTTTAAGCCGGGCGACCAAGTTCTTCTTTATAATTCTCGTTTACGTTTATTCCAGGGTAAATTAAAATCACGTTGGTCGGGGCCTTTTACTGTTTTAGAAGTCTTTTCTTATGGTACTGTTTTAATTTCCCACCCTGATAAGGGTACTTTCAAAGTGAATGGTCAGCGTCTTAAACTGTATTTCTGTGATGATGTCAGTCTCAACCCTGTTAACTCTATCTTTCCGGTCCTGACATTTGATTAATCTGAACTTTATTTTTCTCATAAACTTTGAACTTTATTCGAACTTTATTTTTAAACAATATTTGGGACAATCTTATTTTGATGCGTCGAGCTCAAACGATGCTTTAAACAAAAGGCGCTCTTGGGAGGCAACCCAAGTTATCTTTTTCTGTTTTCTTTATTTTCCAATTTTTGCCCTGAATGGATCCGACAAGCTGAAACTTCTGCGATCACCTGCTCCAACGGTTCTGATTCCATGACAATGTCCACCGGACGACGTTTCATGAAGATCCACAGCACAAGCATGGAGGAGCGGCATCACTTAGCTTTCCCTGCAACATAAAACCGGGGAAGTACCTGTTTTTCAATTCTGTCTTTCATTTCTGTACTTTACTTTTCTCTCGTTCTCCGACCTCCTTCTCCATTGAGGACAATGTAGATTTTAAGCTTGTGGGATGAGTTCCTCCTTTTTGCTTTTTGTAATAAATATCCAAAAAATCCAAAATATATATATATATATATATAGCTGCATTTTAGTATTTCAATAAGTACCCCATGTTTATGTTTTGTTTTTTCTCAAACTTCTTTATAAACAACGTAGTTAATTATAATTTTTCTAATCATTTTTTTTAAATCATATTTCACAAGTAAAATGTTGGCAATGCTGTTTTTCTAATTCACGGTAGCATGTTAATGTGAAATATTTCTCTAAAACGTGCATTTCTATTATGGTTTTCCGTTCTTTATTTTCTTTACTTTCTCTAAAATTTATCATCCACTATTTTCCTTTTCATCTTTAGATAATTTTTGTAAGAACAAATTTTGAATAACGTAGTAGATATGAACGATCCAAGTCACATATTATTTTTATTTTCAAGATAATTTCATCAATCTTCTTTTATTATCTCGAACTTGCTTTTTGAAATTTATCAACTCTATGTTTTAAATAAATTTAAAAAAGCGTGAAAATGATTTAGGCCATTTTTGTTTACGTTTGAGCTTTCCTGCCACCTAAAATCTTTTATCACTAGTTAGCCTCTTTTGAGCCTTTTTTCCAAATTCATTTGATAACTCCACATAGCATTTCATTTTCATCAAAGCCCAAATTCCTACCTATCTAATCACGCTATTTTTTTTTGAGTTTCATTCTAAAATTTTCATGATAGGAAATTTTGTGTTATCTTTGGAAAATTTGTTGAAAAAAGTGTACTCAAAAGCAATGTTTTGAAAAAAGAAAAAAAATGATGAATGATAAAAAAAATAATAATAAAGAAAAAATAAATTTATTTTTTGAAACTTGTTGTTTTGGTTTAGTGTGATTTTTAAGCCTCCATGTTTATATTTGAATTCCACTCCTATTCATAATCCTAAACCAAACGTTTCGGTCCTATTAAGTCCTTTTGATTCACGTCTTTTTAAATTTTATTTAACAGCTAAGAAAAGAGGAAAAGTAAATCAGTTTTAGTTTTGGATTTAAACTTAGATTTTTGTTATTTAATTGATATAATCATAATGCGTTGCTTGGATCTAGTAATAACTCAATACGTTCTTTTCATTTTCATTGCCTTGCTCAAATCTATTTAAAGAATTTCGTCAAAATTCTGGATGATTTATTTTTATTAAGTAAAGTTTATAAAAGTTAAACCATACCAAAATAATTGTTTTAGATTTACGTTTTACATTCTCCCTACCTAGAATTTCGCATAGTACTTGTGTAAGTATGATTAAAACTTTTTGAATTAGTCACTTTTATGATTAGCTAGTCTTTATATCTTTGCTTGGGGACAAGCAAAACTTAAGCTTGGGGGAGTTTGATAATACGGTTTGCAGTCAATTTTATTAGGATATTTTCGGGGTTTAAAGCAAATCATGTCTTGTAAAGTACTTATTTTGATTCCCCTTTGTATATATTTTTGTCGCTAATGCATTTTTTCTGCTTTTTGCAGGTTTTCATGGCTTTCAGCCGAATTTTGCTGTGACACGCCCCAAGGTCACGACCTACCCGGGCGTGTACCTAGGGCGTGTCACCCAGAGGAATGAAGTAATTGGTCCGAAACTGCATTCCGTGGAAACTTAGTGAACACGCCCTCTGTCACGCCCGTGTCACATCCGACACGGGCGTGTTCCAGAGGCGTGTCCCCAGGTTCCGAGGAATCGCCGCAACGCGCTCGTTTTTACCGCTCCACCGTCGCACCGAACGTGTCACGCCCCAGGGTCATGCCTGACCCGGGCGTGACATATGGGCGTGTACTTCAACAATTCCGCCCGTCACCTCCAGCATTCAATTTCAGCTCAACAAAGTCACGCCGCAAAGAACACGCCCCAGGTACACGCCCTACCAGGGCGTGACTTGTGGGCGTGTACATCAACTACTTCGTCAGAATTCAATTCCAGCCCGAAAAAGTCGCACCGAATTTGTCACGCCCCAGGGTCACGCCCTACCCGGGCGTGACAGGGGGGCGTTACCCGACCCGAAAAATTCTATAAATAGAGCCCAACTCCAAGGGTTTTGGGACACCTTTTGCATTTAGAGGGGAGGTTCCGTCCTTTGTATTTTTGAACTTTTTTAAGCATGTCTCTTCATTTTTAGTTCTTAGCTCTAGCTTTATGCTTTACCTGTATTAGCTCCTAGCTTCGTGCTGTAGTATAATGATAATGATAGTGTAGCTTACTTTCCATGCACTTGTAATCTCTGGTTTTCAAGTTGTAAGATCGCTGTTTCTATTAATAAAGAAGTGTTGTTTTCTTTTTCGTTTCTACTCTGTTTTCACTATTTTCTTCTACTCATCCCCCCTTTTCCACCTCACCATGATTAACTAATCCTCTATGTACTCGATCTTGATGATCCGAGGTTCGAGTGATTAGGTTATGATGCTTTGAATCTTACCTTTTCTTTTTAGGGTTTAGCCTTGAATTACTCTTGATTTATCACGGGTTGGAGGTATATCATCGATATATACTCTCCACCTTTGCTTTCATTCTGGGCTAGCCGAGAGGCCGAAAGTTTGAAATGAGCACTCAAGAGTAAAGGGAGTTGTTCGCACCCCTCGAGAGAGGCAGACGTTCAAATCTCCCGGATTGGAGTAAAATCCAATAGCGGGGTTCACCGCGTAAAGCGAGTTTTAGGCCTCCGATTTAGGCGAGAGTCGGTCGGACCTTCCTAAACTCAGTTAGGCACGACCTTCGAGAGAAGCGTGTCAATATTAATGGAACCTCCACGGTCAAGGACCTTTACCCTAATTAGCTTATGTTTATTTATCGTATTTTTCTAACCACTCTTGCCGAGGTGATTTCTGATCGAGTGTATTTTCCCCTCATCGTTACTAAGCTTAAGTTTAATCGCTCTCTTAGCTCTCTTTATCTTTTCATGCAAGTAGCTCTCTTTCATTGCAAGTAGTTCTCTTCCTTTAGTACGTTTAGCTGTCTTCTAAAAAACCTAATTTTTCCGTCGATAAAATAATAGATTTCGTGTGAGTAAGCTTACTCAACTGTTCCCGGATTTTAATACGACACTTGTGTCCCCTAGCTGCATTTCGATAGGTATACTTGCCTTGTTGGATTGTTAGTTTGGTTATTTTCTCCTTGCAGATATCTAAGATACAATCAGCAGGCCCTTGTAGAACCTTTTTGTATAGCCCGCCTCATCCAACTGGTAAGAATCTGCAAATCGGGCTAGATGGTTGAACTCTCGGTGGTACTCCACCGCCGTCTTGTTCCCTTTCCTCAACTGCAAAAATCTATCCTCCAGCTCGTCCCTGGCCGACTGTGGAACAAAGTGTTCCAACAGCGCGCCCCTGAAATCCTCCCAAGAAATCTCTGATACTTCCCTGTCCGCAAATGTCGTGTCCAGCAAGGTCTTCCACCATCTCTTTGCATGCGACTCCATGCAGGAGATCACCAAGGGCACCCTCTCCTCCCAAGGGCACCGTATCCCGGTCAGCATCTCGTACATAATATCCAGCCACTCCTCTGTCTGAACGGCCGACTCAGTCCCCAAGTAGGATGGGGGACCAAGTCCTCGGAAAATGCTCAGCCAGTTGGCCCCCGGGTTTGGCTGCGGAGCCGGAACCTGTTGGGCCCTAAAAGCTTCCAAGATGGCTGTCAGAGTCTGTCCCATCTCTGACTGTAGGAATAGAGTGGGGACCGGGGGAGGTGGTGCAACGTCCGGAGTCTGCTGGGCTCCGCCTTGTGGAGTGGGCTGAGATGGGGGCTGCAAAACAAACTTCATTAGTAGGCAATCGACTCAGACCTAACTAAAGTGGACAATTTACATGTGATCCCTCATATGGGCACACCACTGCTTAGTTTGTCCCCAAAGTAAACTCGCGCGGGGGTGACCTAGGGGTTGTGGACTGTTACTTTTCGATCGAGGTTTCCTTTGATACCACTAGTAAGACCCCCCCCCCCCCCCCGTTTTTTTTCTTTTTGACACCGGGGTCCTAGGCCCAGAACCGCCGCTTAGCAGTGACACCTTCACGCCCTGAATGGTCATCCCCGCGAAATGCCGATTCTGCCGGCCGATTCGATCACAGAAAAACAACAAAAGTAGAGTAAGCACAAGAGTGGAAAAACACTAACCAAAAGTCCACAAAATACAATCACATCAGAGTGAAATAATCTCCACGAAGGGAGAGTCCACAAAATATAATGTACTGAAAATAAGGGCTTAAGCCCGCTACATCAAATCCTCACTACATAGTCACTCAAGCGGAAGCAAAATAAAACACTACTAAGGTCATGGCTCACAGTCCCCGTCGTCTGTACTCCAGTGCTAGACTGCCCCATCTCCAAGCGTGCCAACCTACGGGGCTGCTCCTCCATGCTGGGCTCCACGATCCCCTAAATGATGTGGTTCGAAAACCGTTGGTCTAAAAGACTAAGTCCTATCATCCCCCACCCCTTCCCCCATGGCCCCTAGGCACCGAGCAGAGAGGAAGAAAGGGGAGGACTTGAAGGTGGAGAGTAATCAAGAAACAGATGGCAGCGGACCTATACTAGCAATTTTCATGGTACATGTGGCAGTAAAGTAAAGTATGAAAAGTAACCTTAACTTATACGGAAACATATAAGCAAGGGATCTTTTACAGGGCTGCCATCGTATAAAAAGTCCCATAACAATTTATACGTTGGGGTGTCGGTTATTAACAACAATATATATATAATAGGTACTTAACCTTAATTTATAAACTTGCCCACACAAGCTTATAGACCAAGGGGTCGTTTTGCAAGGCCTATTGTATAAGCGTTCCATACCACTTATACAATAGGTGACATGGGTTTTATGCTATGATTATGCTATGACATGTAAGTGGGTTATGATGTGATCATGCAAGTGCAACTCACCCACCTGACTCTGTGCACACAAACCTTTAGTTCCCTCTTTCTGGAGCCGAACCTCCCAGGATACCTTCGTAGTGGCAGATGGAAGTGGTGGGTTGGGTCTCGCCCACCTCTAAACCAGTAAAGCACTACTAGTCAGACCTATCGTACACCTCAACGGTGGTGCACTAAGCGGAGCTCCTGCGTACTCTTGGCGGCTGGCGCACCATACTTCTGTTGGCGAAGTGCTAGCCACACTTGCCGAGTCAACATATTGGCGTCGGTGCATCGACACTCCAATACCGAAGACCCACCACCTTTACTTTATGCACATGCAACCTTATGTATCAGCACCGAGCCAAGGCTCCCCGGACCATCCCGTCCGTCACAAACATCAACCGAGCCAAAGCTCGCCGGGCCATCCTGCCCCTCACAAATATCAACAAAGTCAAACCAACTTCACGAGACACCGGGGTGTATGAAAGTGAACCCCTAATTATTCTAGTTACTCTTTAAGATTTATCACTCCTACAGTTTACGTTAGCTCAGGACTGCCCAAGGTATACCTCGTGAAGGGCTCTCGAAGGCACTAGGAACTACGATGGGATTACGCCCAAAGCTCCCTTTCGCAAGACACTTACTATTATTGGTTGCTACCCGATTTCCCGACCATTAATTAATCTTTCTGAATCTAGCCCTAGTGCATTAAACACTTCCTCCCTACGGGAAGGACGATCTTTCGCCGATCCCGAGCACCACCTAACACTAGTCAACCTCTCACTCTACTAATCCTTTATTCCAATGATGAATTCCTTTATTTACCCAAACCAGCAACCTACTGAGGATTTAACTCTTCAAAATTCATTTCCCACTCTAGTTCAGTTTCCGCAGTTACTATATGCAGACCACCCTATACTATATGAGATGTTTAAAGGAGGTTCTCCGGATTGTCTTCCAAATCTCCTATAAAATTTATCAGAGCTCCATCATAACAAATTTAGTCTAAAATCAGAGATTCATAATTTTTCTAATTAATTTGATATTTATTGAAGTTTCCCAAATGTTTGGCCATAGGCAATTTTGAACATGAACTATATGATCTACTCAAGTAATGGCCATCGAAAAATTTTGATCACTAAATTAACATAGATATATGACTAGATACAAATTAGCATAATTTTTCAGAAAATATTTGACCTCTAATTAATTTATCCAAAATATTTCCCTTAATCATGTGCAAAGAAAGAAGTACCACAATTATTCTTCAGAAAATTATATAAAAATTACAGAATCTTAATATGGTTCAGAAAAGATCATTTTACAAAAATCATAATTTTAGAGGCTTGCTAGACTCCAAAATAAGATAAATTAAGTTTACATGGGAAGCCATACTTAATGAAGCAACCCTTACAAATAATCATCCAAAAATTCTATAAAAATTCACAGAGCTGTAAATCATAATAAAAAGTCCTCTGGAGAAATTTCATCAATTTCCAGCACGTAGTTTCTTCCTAATAAATTTCTAAGTAAGTAATATAAATTAGCAATTTGTTAATGAAATATCCAAAATAATATTCCTAAATTCATAATAAAATCTCCAGAGCTTGTACTAACCTCAAAAACTACTCAACCCAAATCTCATCACTTTTCAAAGAGTTTTTGTGACATTTTCTATCCCTACATGGTTTGTTCCCTAAGCTAGGGTTAGGGTTTTGATGGGGTTTAAGGCTTCCAAATTCGCTAAAATTTTAACCAGAGAACTATTCTAATCCTATGGTCCTCTCCACAAAGTTTCAAGTCAATCCAAGGTCATTGACCCTATGATCTTCAAACCCTAAAAATCCCCATTAAGGAACCTACCCTAGGGTTCTAGGGCTACCATACTCTTAACCACTACAAATTCCATTGAAGGGTGAGTCATACTATAAAAAGTCAGTGGCCAAAATATCAACCTCTGTTGAGGTGATTTGACCACTCAAAAACCAAAGGGGATGCTTGACCTATTTAACCCTAAAAGGGGTCAACCTAGGTTGGTTCAATACCTAACCAAAACATCTCCAAATGAGATGAAAATTTTACCAGAGCACTAACATGCCCTCTAAGACCTCCCACCCAAATTTGGGGGGATTTTGAGGTGGACGAATCTTGGCGCAAGGTGGACGTGATCCGTTCATCTTCTACCTTGAGCCGACGGCCAGAATTTATTCTTCCTGGGCCAGCTTCAAGCGGCTGCCGCCGGCCATCCAGCCGCCTCCCCGGCCGGCCACCGCCACCATCACCTTCGTTGAGGTGGTGGCTGTCGCCAGGTGGCGTCACAGCTGCCGGAGAGCCCTATTTCGGCGATCCCGATGGTTGCGTTTTTGCAGAAAAACTAGGAAAATTTCACTTTGGATCGGGCTCAATTGAGCCCGAACCTTGGCCCTAAAGATTCCTAAGATCTACCCATGAAAGAAGGAGTGGAGGAGGACCTCGCCGGCGGCCTGAAGTCGAGAAGATTGCCGGGAAGCCATCTTTGAAGGTGGCGCCGCTCGGTTTCTGCAACTACACAGTGGGGAGGCTCGGTTTCTTCAGGTAAGGATTGGGAAATCCTCCCCTCGGCCCACTGAAGGTGCTTGAAGCCTCATATGGGGAGGGGAGAGGTTGGATCATCAATGGCCATTAAGGCCATTAATGGATACATTCGGCCATGGTAGAGGGGGCTGAACCAGGCCCTTGGTGGCCAGGGAAGTGGCTGGAAACGTTTCCCCTTCCCTAGGGGAGTTGAATTCAGCCATTAAAGGTAGCATTTGACCTTCCCTTGGCCGAGCCCCTTCCTTCCCCCTTCTTTCATTTTTCTCTCTCCTCCATAACTATGGAAATGAAGCTCACTCTCTCTCCTAGTCACCAAGTTGACTTGGTCAATATGGAGGTCTATTGGCAGCCCATCCATACACATCATCTCCTAAAGAATCCACATGAGGAGGCTTGAACTTGGGCTAGCCTATTTGGGCTAGGTTGACCCAAGGTAGGCTTGGGTTGACCTTGGTCTTTTTGACCTTTTTGGTTGCCCCTAAAGAGTCCCTGGTGACCCATTAATCTCCCCTAAGGCTAGGTAGGGTTGGATATGGTTGATTTGGCCTCTTGGAGGTCACTTGTCCCTTGGTAAGTGTACTTTGACCAGATTAGGTGCTAGAGTTGACTTGGGTCAACTTGGCCTCTAGAACTAAAACCAATGTATCCTTAGTGACCCATTGACCTCACTTTAGGTCTACGAAGACCTGGGCAAGGTTGGTAGGGCACATTAGAGGCCAACTGCCCTTTGTTAGGGCACCTTGCCCAATTTAGGCCTATGGTGGTCCTAGGTCAAATTGGTCACTTTGGGTTGACTCCAATGGACCCTTAAGGCTCTAGTGGACCCTCTGATAGGTTAGTGATGTTGTGGTGGGGTCATGGAGTCATTGTGAAGCCCTAAGGTCAAACCCTAGGTTTTGTGATGAGGATGCGCCATAGGCAGACCAAGGTGATTCTCACCTTGGCCTTCTATCACTTGGCCCTTTTTAGCTTCCTAGGGTTTTGTCATTACCTAGTCATGGCAAAAACCACTCTTAGGGGTCTAGTTGGAAATGGAATGTTACAATCGTAAACTTTCGCCTTCTTCTTAACAAAGAGGATCAGCGCGCTCCAAGGCGACGAGCTCGGACGCACATAACCCTGCTCCAACAACTCTTGAAGTTACACCTTCAGTTCTGCCATCTCCTTAGGCACTAACCGATAAGGAGAGCGTGACACAGGTTTGACACCTTGCACTAGCTCGAAGGTGAAGTCGATCTCTCGCTGAGGCGGGGCTCCAGGGAGATCGTCAGGCAACATGTCAGGATACTCAAATATAACTAGGATACTGTCCAAACTAGGCTTATGCTTCGAAGCCTCCACTAAAGTGAAAAATAGCTCTACACCAGCACGAACTGCATTAACCACCTGGAGAGCAAACATCAAAGTCATGCTCGAACCTTTCATGCCCTCAAATGTCATCTCAAAACCGGTTCCCAATTTTTCCTCCTTGCGATTGCAATTGATGTATGCTCGCTGCTCTGAGAGCCAGTCCATCCCAAAGATCACGTCGAACTCCACTAACGTCTGTAACGATGCTTACAAGTCAAACTCTTGACTCCCGATCCGAATCTTTACCTAACATACTCTATCTGTGCATCGAGCACTGATTAGGCAACAACTGTAACATCTCCATCAGTTCAAATAGCATATAATAGAAGGTACGGCCGGGGCCCCACACCATATGACACAAAATAGGTGATGGAGTCACGGGATGATATCAGAGTTGAGCATCCTAACTCAGAGCATTCTAGCTGAAGCTGTAAACAGAAATACAGAACTCCAACCATGAATGTCCACTGATATAAATTCCCATATTTATATAGGAATGTGCATAAAATACAATATCATTTGGCCTTATGGCCTTACAGTTGCTCTTTACAAAAGTGGCTTCTAAACATCGGCGCGCAGGCCGGCCACACACGAACAAAACACAACATTTTTCAGCTTAGCCTTCAAGGGCTAGCAGTAGAAGTAGTAGCAGCAGGGACTTCAGCCTTTATATGTCCCGCTCGACTCTCCAGCACCTGTACAAGGACAACCACCAAATGGTGGCAAACAAGGCAACGGTCAGCATTTAGCTGACTAATTTATGATGAACCTACCCCTTTCCCGGGGCAGTGGTATTCCTTCCCTGCAAGCATAGTAATTCATATGCAGATATATTTATATCACACATTGTGCTCTCACGCACAAACAATCCATCGCAACCATCTGCCACGCGGCCCGACGATCCATGCACTCAGGGCACATTCTTGGTGTACCGGCGAACCAGGGTCCCACCACCGTATAATGGCCGAAACCCAACGGTAAAATTGAGCATTTTGTTGCATGGCGTTTAGCTGGAGACTTTAGTCTTCGTGGAGCACAGGGCTAAGACTCTCGCTATGCGCTCCAACAGACCGCACTTTCAGGTCTTCAAGTCGGACGGACATAACGCAGGTCGGATCAACCACCACCCGTTGCTCAAGTCGCCTTGTCATCACCGAATACCAACGTACTCGCGGTTAAGTAGAAGGCGCGGGTCGGTTTCACCTTACCTGTTTGGCATAAAGCCTTTTTAAGAACTTTCCAAGCACACACATAGCTATACCGTCCCCTAGGGACTGGCTCACATTCATAGGTTTGCTAGGAGCCACACCCAACATTAGCGACAGAATTCACTTTCCGTCCCTAGATCTAACCTTAACATTCATAGCATACATCACAAGCATTTAGTGGGTGTTTTCCTGGGCTTCCACTCCAGTACTTCCTGCTACTATCCTTCACAAGCACAACCCATTAGAATCGCAAGCATCATAAGGGTATTTCCTGGACTACCATTCCAATACTTCCTTCTACTGCCCTTCATAAGTACAACCCATCAAGCATCACAAGGGTATTTTCCTGGACTACCACTCTTGTACTTCCTGCTACTGCCCTTCACAGGTCCAACCCGTCGACTCCCTAAACTGCACGTTTAACCATGGAGTCTTCTTCGGTGTGTAAATGCAACATAACCAATCCAGACCAACCTGTCCAAATGGGCTTCACACTACATGCCTATTCCGAACTCCATTTCCGGATCTATATGCAAAACTATTGGGGATTCCAAGAATCAACCCAAGGGAAATCCCTTCACAGTTCACCATCTTGTGGAGGGGAAATCCATGCACATGCCAAAAGGAAGGACTTCACATGTCCAAGATGGAAGATCGTTACCCTTGACGACCTCTTCAGAGCCATGGAATTCTAGCCATCTGGAAAGCACAGCAGCTGCCTTACCTCCACAACGCTGGCCTCGGATCGCAAATCGGAACTCATCAGCTCCACCGGTGGCCGGCTCCACTCTCCTCCTCCTCCTCCTTGCTCTCTCTTCTCTCTAGCTTTCTTAGAACGAGAGTAGCCAAGTGAAGAATGAGACTTCACTTCTCATTCTCGGCCTTAAAGTAGGAGGGAGAAGCCTGGGCCATCAGATCCCAGCTGAAGAAAATTGGACGACCACAATTTTGCCAAAAAAGGCTAATTTTTGGCTGACACGGCCTATGACATGCCTGTGTCACAGGCCGTGTACCTTAAGCGACACACAACTGACTCATCCAGAAGATAACACGGCCATGTGACACGGCCGTATCATAGGCCGTGTAACCTGACATGCCTTCAGACACGCCCGTGTCTGCTGCCGTGTATCTCAAGTGGTACACAACCATCTCAACTCGAGCAAGACACGGCCATGTGATACGCCCGTGTCACTGGCCGTGTGCCCAGATACACACCCGTGTCCTGCCCGTGTTCACCAGGCCTCACTGCCCTGGCCAAATCCAGAAAAGGACATGGCCATGTGACACGCCAGTGTCACAGGCCTTGTTCCCTTACACGGCTGCAGACACGCCTCAAGCGTGCGCTTCGTCGAGTGAAGTTCGTCGACCAGAGGGGGACAGGCCATGTGACATGCTTGTGTCCCAGGGCGTGTTCCCTCTCGAGAACTCGTCAAGTACAGTTCGTCGAGCATTCTATAGGCTGCTCAGCCATACAGAGCAGGACACGTCCTGGGACACGCCCGTGTCCCAGGCCTTGTCACCCAACTTGAACCCAATCATGGGATTTGGGGTGTTACAATCCTCCCCTCGTTACAATAAATTTTGTCCTGAAATTTGCACACAGTAAGGAAATCAACAAACAAAATATTATAAATTTCAACACGTCCGTTACAATAAGAGATGCACTGCATTACATTTTACACAAATAGCTTATGAAATTCAGCTCGCATGGTCTGCTCTCGCTCCCATGTTAGCTCCTCACAGCCATAGTTGTCCCACCAGACTTTGACCATCCCGATTTCCTTGTCTCGAAACTATTTTTCGGCTCGATCCTCGATCCAAATGGTCCTAACCTTCATCGTTAGCCCATACTCCACCGACACATGATCATTCTATATCACTTCAGCTGGATCTTTGATGGCTTTCCGAAGCACCGAGATGTGAAACACATCATGTAATCCACCCAAGTCTGCAGAAAGAGTTAGCCGATATGCAGCTTCCCCAATTCGCTCCACCACTTCAAACAGACCAAGATATCTTAGACTCAACTTTTTCAGACGCCGAATCCTGGAAACGCCTTTGAAGGGTTTGATCTTCAAATATACCCAATCGCCCACCGCAAACTCCACGTTCCGGTGCTTGGCATTGTAGTATTTTGCTTGTCGATCCTGGGCTATCAGTAGCCGCTCCCGAATAGTGCGTATCATTGAGTTAACTTCATCGACTTCTTTACGCTTATATAGTTTGGATTCGTCTGCTTATGCCCAAGCTAATGGTGTACGACACTTCCGACTATATAGAGCCTTAAACGGTGTCATACCGATGCTCGCTTGGTAGCTGTTGTTGTAGGCAAACTCCACCATATAGAGATGATCTTCCCATCTCTCACCAAAATCCAGCGCGCACATTCGGAGCATATCCTCCATGGTCCTGTTGGTCTTTTCAGTCTGGCCATAAGTTTGCGGATGAAAGGCCGTACTGAACGTCAACTTTGTTCCCAACAATTTATGGATTAGCCTCCAATCATTCGATGTAAATCGCCCATCACGATCACTCACGATGCTACGAGGAACACCGTGCAGTCATACGATATGCTCCACATAGAGCTTTGCCAAACATTCCACTGAATCGACCCGCTTGTTCAGAAGGAAGTGATCCACTTTCATCAACCAGACTACAATAACCTAGATTGAATCATTTCCGTGTTGAGATCTCGGCAAACCGTGCACGAATTCCATTGAAATATCATCGAACTTCCATTCCGGAATCGGCAATGACTTCAAGAAACCGCCAGGCTTTTGGCATTCTGCCTTCACCAAAGCACAAGTTTGGCATTTAGCCACATAATGAGCTATATCCTTTTTGAGTCCTAGACACCAGAACAGCTTCTTCATGTCCTTGAACATCTTTGTGCTCGCAGGGTGAATTGAGTACTTTGTAATGTGAGCTTCGTACATCAACTCTTCTCGTAACTTACCCATGCTTGGGATGCACAAACGGCCCTCTTTCCTCAAAAGGCCATCCTCCCAGGAGAATTGGCTATCCAGCCCATCTGTTGCATAGCGTTGGAGACTTTCTTCTAGCTCTGTTGCATGTCAAATCCTGTCCGACAGGTCATATTGTACCTCCGTCCAGTTCAAATAGGCATCGGTTGTAGAATTCTTGTCAACACAAGAAATCTCTAACGTTTCCAACTCCTGGATCAGACACTCATCGTGCATCCACAACCAATTTTTCCTTGACGGAGTCCTACGACTCATGACATCAACGACCACGTTTCCCTATCCGGGAGTACAATGAATCTCAAAGGCATAGTCCCCAAAGAACTCCAGCAACCTTCATTGTCACATATTTAGATCCTTCTGCTCCAACAAGTACTTTATGCTCTTATGGTCCGTAAAGATATCCACTTTTACCCCATAAAGATAGTGCCGCCATAATTTAAGTGCAATGATCACCGCCGCCAACTCTTGGTCGTGGACGGGATAATTTCTCTCATGCACTTTCAACTGGCGTGAGCCATAAGCAATCACTTTTCCAAACTGCAAAAGAACGCAGCCTAAGCCACTTCCTGAAGCATTACTATAAATCTCATAGCCGTCTGTACCACATGGCGATGTCAACACATGTGTCATGGTCAAACGCCTTTTTAGCTCTTCAAAAGCTCGCGCGCACTCTGATGTCCAAACGAACTTCTGATCCTTCCTCGTCAGTGTGGTCAGAGGCAAAGTGATCCGCGAGAAGTTTTCGACAAAATGCCTATAGTAGCCTGCTAGTCCAAGGAAACTACTGACTTCGGCCACTGAAGACAACACCTGCCACTCCTAAATGGCTCTTATCTTTGACAGATCGACTGCTATGCCCTCTCCACTCACCACATGGCCAAGAAAAGCCACCGACGACAGACAAAACTCACACTTTGAGAACTTGGCATAGAGCTTATTCCTTCGCAAGGTATGTAACACCAACCACAAGTGGTTTGCATGATCAGCTTTAGATTGAGAGTACACCAAAATATCATCAATGGACACAATCACGAACAAGTCCAAGTACTCTCGGAACGTTCGGTGCATCGGGTCCATAAACACCGATGGCGCATTGCATAGCCGAAATGACATTACTCTGAACTCATAATGACCGTAACGTGTTCCAAATGCGGTTTTAGGAATGTCACCTTCCCGAATCCTCAACTGGTAATATCCAGATTTCAAATCCAATTTGGAATAGATGATTGATCCCACCATCTGATCTACCAATTCATCTATCCGTGGAATAACATACTTGTTCCTCTCTGTCAGCTTATTCAATTCACGGTAGTCAATACATAACCGCAAACTACCGTCCTTTTTCACAAATAGAACGGGTGCCCTCCAAGGTGACATACTTGGGCATATATATCCCTGCTCCAGCATCTCCTGCAATTGGACTTTCAATTCAACCATTTCCTTTGGCGCGACACGATATGGAGAGCAGGCCGCATGTTTCGCACCTAGCACCAACTCAATCATGAAGTCGATCTCCTGCTAGGGTGGTAGCCCAGGAAGATCCTTACGGAACACATACACAAACTCCGATACCACCAGAACATCACTCACATTGGACTTTGGCTCAACAGCCTAAATCAGCGTGAAGTATAACTCCGCACCTTTCCAAACAACATTGACGACTTGGAGTGCAGACATTAAGGTCCCGCCAACTCCTCGCATACCAGCGAACTTAGTCTCATGCTCGGTATTCTGGCCGAGTGTGAACACTTTGGCATTACAATCAATAAAGGCATGTTGCTCCGCAAGCCAGTCCATACCACAGATCAAATCGAACTCCAATATCGGCAACAAAGATGCGTTCAAACAGAAATCCCGACTTCCAATTTGAACTGGCACATCGCAAGCCCTATCCGTAAGCATCAAACAACCATTCGGTAATAACACCTTTACGCTCTCTATCTTCACATAACTAGGTACTCCAAGTTGCGCTACGAAGTCCTTAGGCAGAAATGAATGCGAAGCACCCATATCAAACAGTGCTCTCGCCAACGTGTTCCGAATCATAACAAAGCTTGTGGCAACCATATAACACACAAGCCACATACAAAGCATGAAATAAGCAAAGCAATTCAATAACTTAAATCGTAACTGTGATGATGTCGCTCTGCTTTATGGCCTCCTGCTGGCCAAGGCTATAGACTTGGGGCTGCGACTGGGATGCAGAGGACTCCACCACTGCCTTTCCCTTCTCAGCATAAGACGCTCCCGCCTTCTTTTCTCCCTTTGGCGGTCCAACCCGAGAGTCACGGGCTATATGACCCACTCTTCCACAAGTAAAGCAAGTACGAGTCTCCGGCCTCGAAGTGGCCCCCGACGTTGCACCTGATGCAACCGTAGAAGGAGCTTATCTAGACGACTTGGACCTCTTACTCCATTTCTTTATATAATATGATTTCCCAGGTCACTGTGTCTTGAACTCTCGCTTTGTCACATCCAAGGCCTGCTTTCCTCGCACCCTCTTCATGTCCTTCTCCAGCGCGCATGTTGTAACACCCCCATCCGTCGTATGACATATAACAAAAGGTCCAGCTAGAACCCGATGCCATATACCATGGACAGTCAAAAGGGTTACATAAGAATATCAAAACCATTCAACTAAGACTACTCGCCCTACACAGATCATTCTAGCGAAAGCTTTTAAACAATTGGAAAGAACCCATAATTGAATAATCAACTATCATGAATGTCCATAACTACCACAAGAATGAAATAACAAATACACCGAAAGTATTTGGCCTTATGGCCTTACAAGAGTTCACTTAACAAAATAGTGTCTTAATACATTATCTCGCAGGTCGACCACACATGACAAAAATAAAATACAACTAATCGCTTTGGCATTCGAGGGCTAGCTCAGCAACTTGGGCTTCAGCTCGCTATTTGGTACTCGGCTCCGCAGTACCTGCAGGCAATATTCCACCACACGGTGGCAAACAAAGTAACTGTTAGCCAAAGCCGACCAAATCATAACGACCCCGCCCCTTACCCTGGATGGCGATGCTCCATCCCTGCATTTTAATAGCCCAACTAAACAATAAAGTACAAACATACTTCCCCACAGGTGTAGGCTCGCATGACCAAAAACCCCGTACACTCAGGGCACATTAACGGAGAATCCGGTCAATACCGTGGCTCCACAACCATCCCCGGGATGGCAACAACGTGAGCATTTTAGCCTTTCTGACCACTATCTAAGGCTCCCGACTATACCAACGGCCAGTCCCTCTATTGGTCTCTTGCACCGAACCACATATCCCGGGTCCGATTCCACTTGCCCGTTGCTCACTCCGCCTAGTCACTTTAAGACGTACGACGTGCCAAGCTTCTCTCGGATCCCAAACATTCCACACAACTCATAACCCAGTTATGTTGAAGGCTGGCTACCTGGCCGCCAAGTTAGCAGAACTGCATTTCCACCCAGTTTTCTGGGTGCGCCTTGGGGTTAATCCCTAAGGATCCCTGCTGCAATCTACCGCATAGAAACCCGAAAACACAAAACACAGAGTCTTCTCCGGCAAACCATACAAAATGCAACATCACCGATCCAGACCAACATGTCCGGGTAGGCTTCACACACAATGCCTATGTCCGTGCTTAGATTCCGGACTCTATATGCAACACAAGAGGGACTATTCCAGTCAACTCCAAGGAACACCGCACATTCGCGAGAGGGGTTTTACTTATGCAAAAGAAGGAGATCTTCACATTCTCAAGTAGAGAGTTGTTACCCTTGTAGTACGCTTTTGCGCCATGGAAAAACTATACAGACAGAAGGCTTCACAATGGATTTTCCTCCGCGGATCTGCTCTCGGTTCTCAGATCGGTGCTCCAATGCTCCGCCGGCGGCCCAAATCCTCCCTTTCCTTCCTCCTCTCTCCAATTTCTTAGAAAGAGAATGTTAAAGAGCAAATGAGGAATACAACATCCATTCCGGACCATAACAGAGCAGGAACACATCTGGGCCGTTGGACCTTATTTAAAGAAGACGAACGGCTCAGATCCGCCCAAAAATCCCCAGACCTGGGCCGAACACGGCCTCGCACATGGTCGTGTCCCAGGCCATGTGCCTCGATCCAGACACGATCGTCGAGCACAGAAAAGAACACGGGTAAAGACACGCCCGTGTCTCAATCTGACACGCCCGTGTCCTATGGCGTGTTACCAATAACCACCACGCTAACCGACACGATGCTTGGGAACACATGTGGTGATACGGGAATGCACACGCCCGTGTCATTTGACACACCCGTGTCACGCTGTCGTGTTTCCCTAGATCTTGGGACTCCAGAATCTGACCAATCAAAGAATCCAGAAGCCTAAATGAGATATCAACTGAATCTCTAATAGGCAAATTAAAGTCTTATGAGCAGCTGATAAAATCAAGAGAAGCAGCAGAACAGAAGGCAACAACTCCAGTGAGAAAGGATCACAACATAACCTTCAAAGCATCAAAGGAAAGTGAGACCTCAAAATCAAATGAAGATTTGACGAGCCTCTTTGCAAAAAGATTCTATAAGATGACTAGGAAGGATTTCAGAAGGAAATCATCCAGGCAGGATGATAAGCCCAGATTTGACAAGACACCAACCAAGGAGGTTGTGTGCTTTTGATGCAGGAAGCCTGGACACTACATCTCAGAATGTCCAGAAAACCAGAAGAAGGATAAGAGCAGAGAAAAGGACTCCAGGAGAAAACACAGTAGCAGACCCTCCTCAAGCAAATACAAAAAGAAGGACAAGGGCTTTGTTGCTGAAACATGGAGTGATATAGATGAAGAATCATCCTCTTCTAGCTCAAGTGAAGAAGAGGAAGAGGCAAGATCCAAGGAGGTTTGCCTAATGGCAATTGATGCCTCCAGGAGCAATTCTGGATCAGAAGGAGAATATGAAGATAAAGCAGCCTCAGACTCAGAGGCAGATCAGGTTCTTTCTAATTTTGATTTTAATTCTGATTCATTCAAAATTGAATTCAAAGCCATGTGTTTAGATTTAATTAGCTCAGAAAAGGAAATAAAAACTCTTAGAGAAAGACTAGGAAATCTTGAATCTGTTAACTCAGAAAATATTAAACTAACAGACCAACTAACCTTAGCTAATGAACAAATAATTAAATTAAAATCTGAATTATGTGAGGCCAAACAACTTGAGCAATCTCTCAATTGGAGAAGTCTCAAGCTGATGAATATTACAAGCATAGTGAATGCCAGATTAAATGGCAAGCTGGGCTTGGGTGCATCATCAGGTTTGCCCCCCATAGTTAAGAAAAATATTCTTACAACCCCTATTAAATTTATTTCTGCTAAGGGAAAGGAAAATATTATAAACAAACCATTGTCTGAAAATAATCCAAAACCTATAGACAAGAGAAACAGAAATCAGAAAATAGTTAATAAAAACAAGGTTCAGCAGCATTCGTCGAATGCAGATCGACGATATGTGGCCAGTTCGTTGAACCCAGATCGACGAACGCTGAACGCAAACTTCAGTTATAATAATTCGTCTAACTGCGATCGACGAATTGTGTATGGTTCGTCGAGCAGAGGTCGACGAACTTGGGGCGCAGAAAATGACTATTGTCATTCTCTGAGCAGAGATTGACGATCTCATCCCTATTCGTCGAAATCTGGTCGACGAACTTACAACAATTCATCGAACCCAGAAGGACCAAACCTAAACTATTTCTCTTACAGAAACTCTAAACCAGCTAATAAGTCATTCAATCCAGTAGCTGATTGGGTTATTCCACCTAGGAGATATCACCCCTTAGGTTATAAATCTCAACCTGCATTATCAGTTATATCCAATTTCTCTTTTCAACCAAATAAAGGACCCAAGGTAACCTGGGTCAAGAACAATTGAATTTTCTTTGTCATTGCAGGTACAGGTGAAGAGCTGTCCAAGGGTAAGTTAGACCTGGTACTTGGACAGTGGTTGCTCCAAGCATATGATAGACAACAAGGACAATTTATCCAATTATAAGTCCAAGCAAGGACCAAAGGTGATCTTTGGTGATTCAAAGAGTGGCCAGTCAGAAGGATATTGAGCAGTCAAGATTGGAGCAGTTACCTTCAAAAGAGTAACATATGTAAGAAGACTCAAACATAACCTAATATCCATAAGTCAATTATGTGATGAAGGTTATCCGGTACACTTTAACTCTACCTCCTATTCTATTATTAATAATGAAAACAAAACTGTTTTAATTGGAATTAGACAAGGCAACATATATCTAGTAGATTTTATTTCTGCCACAACTGATATCTGCTTACTGAATTTTACTAGTAATCAAAATGAGTTATGGCATAAAAGATTAGGGCATGTAAATCTTAAGAATATAACTAGGTTATCTAAAGACAACCTTGTTAGAGGTTTACCTTCTAGCCCCTACAAGAAGGAAAACCTATGCAGAGCTTGTCAATTAGGCAAGCAAACTAAAACTAGTTTCAAATCCATTAATAAAAGTGATTCACCTAGGATTCTGTATTTGCTTCATGTGGATCTATTTGGACCCATTGCAGTACAAAGCCTAGGAGGGAAGTCTTATACTTTAGTGATTGTTGATGACTTCTCTAGATTCAATTGGGTAGCCTTTTTGAGAGCTAAGTCAGATACATTCAAGGTTCTTACAGATTTTCTCAGGACCATACAGATTGAGTTCTCCACTCATGTTGCATTGATCAGAAGTGATCATGGCACAAAGTTTGAGTCTCTTCTTATGCATGAGTTCTGTGAGAAGGAAGGTATCAGGCAGTGCTTCTCAGCTCCTAGAACTCCCCAACAAAAAGGGGTTGCTGAAATGAAAAATAGGACACTCATTGAATCTGCAGGCACATTATTGGCAGATGCTTACATGCCTCTATCCTTTTGGGCAGAAGCTGTAAACACTGCTAACTATGTCCTGAATAGAAGCCTTATACATAAGCTGAAAAATAAGACCCCCTATGAATTACTTAAAGGGAAGAAACCTAAAATCACATACTTTAAAGTTTTTGGTTGTGTATGTTACATTCACACTAATAACAAGAGATACATTAGAAAGTTTGAGGCTAAGGCTGAAGAAGGGATTTTTCTAGGATACTCCCAAGTAAGCAAGGCCTATAGGGTTTTTAACAAATCCACCCTTAAAATTGAAGAGTCTGTTCATGTATCTTTTGATGAAGCTAACATGTCTTATAAGGAGAAAGAGATTTCTACCAATAGCCTTTTGCAGGTTCCACAACTGTGTGAGTCTATGGATGGACTAAACCTTACCCAAGAGGTGTCAACCCATCCTACTCCACAGGTTGCTGAAGACAGTGAAGAAGAACTTCAAGTGGAAGTGGCTGAACTTCCCTCAACAGCTAGTACCATTCCACAAGAGGAATTAATTACAGAAGCTGTTGCTCAACAAACTCCACCAACTGATCTTGTCACACTTAAAGATCACCCCAAATCTCAAGTGATTGGAGACATTTCAGTAGGTGTACAGACAAGGCATCAACTCAACCAAGACTTGATGCATGCCTGTTTTCTCTCTCAGATTGAACCTCTCACCATCCATGAAGCTAAGCAAGATCCCCACTAGATCATTGCAATGCAAGAGGAAATAAATCAGTTTGAGGAACCAAGTGGGTTTACATGAACAAGCTAGATGCTCAAGGGAACATAGTGAGAAACAAGGCTAGGCTTGTTACTCAAGGCTACAGAATAGAGGAAGGAATTGATTATGACCAAACCTTTGCCCCTGTTGCAAGGTTAGAGGCCATAAGAATATTCCTTGCCTATGCAGCTCACAGGAGATTCAAGGTGTTCCAAATGGATGTCAAGTGTGCATTCTTGAATGGAGTGCTTCAAGAAGAGGTTTATGTAGAACAACCTCCAGGTTTTATCTCTCTAACTCAACCCTCTTTTGTATTTAAATTGCATTAAGCTCTCTATGGTTTAAAGCAAGCTCCAAGAGCTTGGTATGAGACCTTAGCAAGATTTCTTTTAGAGCATAAATTTACAAGAGGAACTATAGATAAAACTCTTTTCACTAGACATCATAAGGACCAAATTTTGTTAGTACAAATATATGTGGATGACATCATTTTTGGGTCTACTGATCCCAAATTATGCAAGAGGTTTGCTGACCTCATGCATTCTAAATTTGAGATGAGTAGCATGGGTGAGCTTTCCTACTTCCTTGGTCTCCAACTGAAGCAGCTCCCTGATGGTATCTTCCTCTCCCAAGCTAAGTATGCTAAAGAGCTTATTAAGAAGTTTGGGATGGGTGATGCTTCAGGAATGAAAACACCTATGACTACTAATGCTGTTGTGGATTCTGATGCAGCAGGGAAACCTGTAGATCAGAAACATTATAGGGCAATTGTTAGATCCCTATTATACCTAACAGCTAGCAGACCTGATATAATGTTTGCCACATGCCTTTGTGCTAGGTTCCAAGTGAACCCTAAAGAATCTCACCTTATTTTCTTAAAAAGAATTTTGAGATATATAAAGAGTTGTCCTAATCTAGGACTCTGGTATCCTGCAGAGTCAGAGTTTGAGTTAACTGGATACTCAGATGCTGACTATGCTGGATGTAGAGTGGACAGGAAGAGTACCTCTGGAACTTGCCAGTTCCTGGGTATGAGACTTGTCTCCTGGTTTTGTAAAAAACAAACATCTGTGTCTACATCAACTGCAGAAGCAGAATATATGGCTGCTGACAGCTGCTGTTCACAAATGTTATGGATACAAAACCAACTCCTAGACTATGGTGTCAACTTAAATAATTCAACATTATTTTGTGATAATACTAGTGCTGTTGCTATAGCACAGAATCCAGTTCACCATTCTAGGACTAAGCATATTGAAATAAGACATCATTTCATTAGAGATAATGTAGACAAAAAGAAAATTAACTTAATCCATATTCCTACTGATCTACAGAGAGCAGACATTTTCACCAAACCTTTGGATGAGAAAAACCATCTGTTCTTTATAAATCAACTGGGAATGATTAATGGAGAAGAGTTAAATTAATTTCTGTCTGCATTCGACGAATTTTCCAGAGTTCGTCGAACGGAGTTCGACGAATTAGGGAAAGTTTGAGAGATTCTCGTCGAACGGAGATCGACGAATTCTCTGTGTGTGGAAAAAAGTTTCGTCGACCGGAGATCGACAAACTTTGCTTCAGAAGATATTTCGTCGAATGGAGTTCGACGAACTATGTTCGATTCTTCTGGATGAGATCGACGAATTATTTGTCTATAATTTATTTCGTCGGCCTCAGTTCGAAGAATTGTTTCTTTTCGTGGAACGGAGTTTGTCGATTCATATTATGGAAACCTTATATCTAGGTTTTCTTCGACCTACGTCCTGCGCTTTCAGTTCTTTTGCTCTTGATCGCCGTTTTCTCTGTCTTTCTTGCTGGTCATCAATGACGATTCCAGCGAGCACCTTAGCCGCAATGAAGTTCGACACCGGGTTTGATATGGGTTTTGATTCCTTCCAACACTCTGATCCCATCTTTCTCTATATCTTGGAACTATTAGAGGAACTTAGTCTCAAAGACTTCATGACCAGAAGGATTAAACTACATGCAGCTGAAATTCGAGAATGGGTATACACATCTACTGCTTCTGAGGATGATATTTTGACAGGAAATATCGGGAGTCATGCTGTTTCTTTGTCTCTCGGTGTTCTCTCTGAAATTTTTGGTTTGGTAAATGGAGAAGATAATATGGAAATGGATTCTGAAGAATTTAGTGACATGCTGAAGTTAATGGGGTTTTCCGGAAGCAACCCTAACAAGTTGTTGAAGAAACAACTTTCTGCCGCTTATTAGTTTTTGGCGGATATTGTGGGAAAGATACTGATGGGCAAGCACACCGCACATGACTACATAACCAGACATCAATTCCTTATCATGTGCGCCGTGGTTAATTAGCGGTCTGTTAATTGGAGTAAGATTTTCTTTGAGTTGATTAAGAAGAAGAATAACAAGAAGGAAGTCTGCTTCAGAAGAATCCTGGGGATATTCCTTAAAGAAAAGGCTGGTGAACTTATGGTCTCCCCAACCATCATCAACAACGCCAGCAAGCGCCTCAGTTGCGTTCTGTTTGGCAGATGGGAGAGGACGATATCCAAGACGTCCAAGGCTTCCTCCTCTTCCATCCCTACTTCTGAGAGCACCAGGGCTGTAAAGGCCACTGCCCACCCTGCAGAAGAGGTCATTCCATCTCCACCATCTCTTCCAGCACCCCTTCCCGCAAAGCAACTCCCTTCCTCTTCCATTCATTCTTCAACACCTAAATCTCCAAAACATACTCATGTGCCTACTCCTCCTCCATCTCCACCACTTGACATAACAAACATTCCTACACCCCCAGCTTCACCTCATAATACCCATATCCCTACACCTCCTCAGTCTCCACTTCCCCCTCATTTGTCCTCCATTCCCTCTTACAACATACCCACAGACTCTGTCATGCCAGATGCCCCCATTCCATCTTCATCACCATCCACTCATCACACTCATGTTATTCCACCATCCATTCCATCCTCTTCCCCTTCCTCCTTTGACCCAACTACCATATCATCTATCATCACCATCCTTACTCCTCTCATTAAAATCTCTTATCACAGAGGCCATTACACCTCTTGTGACTTCTATTCATTCTTTATCTGTTCAAATTTCTGCCCTTTCTACTGCCTCCTCTTCATTCAGGGGCCTGACTCCAGGTTTTCCTGAACCCAGGCAGGGGGAGATGCTCAGTGATGAAGTTGCAGCAGATGCAGATGCAGCAGTCACAGCAGCAGTTCCTTCTACAGCAGATGTAGATTCAGATGAAGATGCAGAAATGTTGCCAGAATATAATTCTGAGATGATTGAATTGATTCATTTTATGGATACTGACATTGACCTAGATGAGTCAGTTGAGCAAATAAAACATGTTGGTGATTTCCATTTAAATCCCACAGTTAATTTGTCTGCTTTGTTGAGAAGTTTTGATACTATTTTTGTACAGTTACCCTCTACTAAGCCATAGTTGGCTATTATCCCTTATACTTCTCCAGCTAGTCCAGCAGTTGCCAAGCAACTCTGTGACAGTTTTGCTATCTCAGCTTTAGCTTCAATCTCTGCAGCCAGTCCAGAAGTTATTCCAGAAGACATCTCAGCCCCAAGTTTTGTTATGGATGACTCTCCTATGCCTGATTTGGATGAGCTAATCCTGGCTGACATTGAGGAGGAAAATAAGGCAGCAGCTGAAAGCTCTGTCCCCATTGTTTCTATTTCCTATACAGTCCCCTCCTCTCCTATTGCTGAAACTCCAGTTCCTGAAATCTCAACCTCTGCCCCTGCTATAGCAAAAGCTGTTATTGATGATAAAGCTCTGAAAGCTTTGGATGCTTTATATGATGACCCTCAGGGTTCTGATACTAATGATGAAGCTGATGATGATGATGATTCAAATGAAGATGCTGCAAAGAAGAAAAAAAAGATGCTGACAAAGAAAAGGAAGGCTCCTCCTCCTCCATCTCCTAAGCCTAATCCCACTGCTGACACCCCTTATTACATCTTGCATAATGTAACTCCATATAAGGGAATGCCTACATGGATGTGGCTATCAAATAACCAGCAGAAGGATAGGAAGAGAAGTAGGAGATACTCTCCTCCTCCAGTTCATAGATTCAGAAAGGATCCACCTCCTCCTCCTCCTCCAGCAGCTGGTGCCAGTGGCTCTTGCTCTCAGAGATCTGCCCCCATGCAAACATATCAGAGACAGACAGGGAGATCATCTGGAAGCAGCCAGCAGAGGCAACCATCCTCAGGAAATCAACAGCATCAGCATCAACAACAATAAATATCTGAAGATCAAAAAGTTGACAGTCCAAAAAGGCCATACTCTCCTCCAATTCCATTTGAAGATCCTGAAACTGCAAATACTGTAAGAATGTCTAGATACCAGGAATTAATTGGACTATCTTTGATCAATAAAGCAAAGGCGAAAGGAAAAGACACATCAGGTTTAACAACAATGTCAAAGTACAGAAAGAAGAATTGAAAAGATTTGACAAAGGCAACAAACTGTTTAATGTTGATGACTATATGAAGCTCCATCCAAAAGCAGTTGTCCCCAGAGCTACATCATTGAATATTATTGGGGCAGCTGATATGACTATGACAAAGGCTCAGGCTTCAGATCCAAAGAGAGAAATCATCTTCAAAAAGCCAGGAGAGCAGACAGCAGAAGACAGGTCTAAGCAGAAAAAGCCAAAGAAGTAATCCTTATTTTGTTTCAGTCTCTTTCTGCATTAGTTTTCAAACTATGTTATTTGTTTAAACAAAGCTGTGTATATATATATATATCTGCTGCATGTGTTGGTAATTCTCTGCCAGATATATTTCTTTTCTTGCTTTGTTTTTCTGTTTGTTTCTGTTTTGACTCTGTTAGTGACCTCACCCAAATAGGGGGAGATTGTTGGATCCCTAGTTGATTTGGGCTAGGTTCACTAGCTTAGGATGTGACCCAACCTGTATAGCCAGGGTCAATTTGTGTCCTAGAGTCTAGGCCAAGTCCTTAGGTTCAACATCAGATGGACCAGCTATCAACAAGACCATCAAAGACTCCAGACTTAGAGGATTTCAAGACTAAGTAAAGTGAGTTCGACGTTCGTCGAACTCAGCTCGACGAAAGGTGTTCGGTGCTCGACGATCGTGAGACAATTCTTAGTGCTGAGCTCGACAATCTTAGTTCGCTGTTCAACGAAGACTGAGTTTCTACATGAAGCTAAAGTCAGGATAACTTCAGAATTTTTCTAAGTCTAGCTTCAAGCTTTGGTCGACGAACTAGATTCTGAGCTCGACGAACTTGGACCTCAAGTTCTCAACTTCTTAGGTTGACAAAGTCAGCTTCTCAAGTCGACGAATGCAGTACTCTACTCGACGAATTCTAAATTCAGAGGATTTATGTCGACACTTAGGGCTTATGTCGACACAGAGGATATCAGTCGACACCAGCTTGTCGAAATCAGAAGATTTATGTCGACACCAGAAGATTTATGTCGACATCAGGATACTAGTCAACACCAGTTTTTGTCGACACTGGATATCAGTAGATGCAGAATATTTTGACAAAGTCCAGAACTGTTCTCTGCTCGACGATTTCTGGTCAACGAATGGAGATTGTCAGTTCGATGAAGATTGAAGCAAAATTGATAAGATTTTCTTGAGGACTATTTCTATTGTCTGGTCGACGAACTCATCAAGCTCAGCTCGACGAACTCAAGCTCAGCTCGAAGAACTGTGAACTCAGCTCGATAATTGGTGTTCTTCGTTCGATGATTCCAGACTAGGTCTTCTCCAATTTTCCCATCCCTTTTCTTGGCAATGATTCCAGAACAATTAATGCCAGATCTTCTTGAAATGTTACCGTTGGAACGTGCATTAATCTTTGATTATTTCATGCCATTTTTCCATGGGACAGTTAGGGAAATCATTGATTGCCGCTTCCTTCCCAGGCCGACTGCAATTACTGCTCAAGTATTCAAATTTCAAAAGGATTCTTCAGTCAGAAAAAAGATAGAGAGAAGAAAAAAGTAATCTTGCATACAGTCAATCAGAGACACACAGACAGATTGCACAGAAGAACAATCATACAGAAATTAAAAGTTCTTTCCTGCAATTAGCCCAGGCCAGAGAACATCTTCAAGAAGAAGAAGAAGAACATTCATTACTATCAAGCGTCTTCTCACTTCAATCCTACATGACAACTTCAAAAGGATAACAATATTCTATCTTTCAAAGAAGTTCCTGAAGAATCTCTGGTCCAGGCACTCAAGCTTTCAAGACCTGTCACCCTGAAGCAGTACTCCAGTCTTCCTGATACATTCAAGATCTCAAGGGGAGCAAATCCGCTGAAATCAATCCACAGTCTTCTCAGTTGTTATTGAGAAAGAGAAGACACCATCAGCTCTTTTCTAACTCATATACAGGGTTTTAATTCCCTTCAAAATTATTCCTGGTTGCAAGTCTCCTATCAAAAGACTTGAGGTTTTGATTTTTGAGCACCTGAACAAAAGCTCATTGGTGTCAGGCACCTGATCAAAAGCCTGAGTGGATTCGTACCAGGGTGGTAGAAGAGTGGATGTACCCAGGTTGGGGAACCACTATAAATTTCTTGTGTCGTCTGGTTGCCCTTTATTTTTGTTTTGGCTGTGATCTGTGATTGTTTAGGTTGTTGTGTTTGTCTTCCTTATTTGCTGACTTGTTCACCTAGGCTTACAACAAAAGTTATAAAAAGTTTGAAGTAAGCACAATACTCTATTCCCCCCTCTAGAGTATTTCAGATCTAACCTGCACTTTCACTATAGATCTCGAACCCTTCAGTACCACTCAGCGAACATAAAATAGGCGTCGTGGTCAACCGCCTGTTCAATTCTTCAAAAGCCTGCTCGCACTCCAGCAACCACACAAACTTTTGATCCTTCCTTGTCAACATCGTGAGTGGTAGCGCTATCCGCGAGAAGTTCTCTATGAACCTCCTATAGTAGCCGACAAGCCCCAGAAAGCTCCGGATTTCCGCCACTGAAGTCAATACAGACCACTCCCGTATCACCACTATCTTCGTCGGATCCACCGCTATCCCTTCTCCACTAACAAAATGACCAAGGAACGCTACCGAGGATAACCAGAACTCACACTTGGAGAACTTACCATACAACTGATTACTTCTCAACGTCTCTAACACCATATGCAGATGCTTGTAGTGATCATCCTCACACTGCGAGTATACCAATATATCGTCGATAAATACTATAATGAAATGGTCCAGGTACTCTTTGAACGTCTTGTTCATCAGATCCATAAACACGGATGGTGCATTGGTCAACCCAAACGACATGACCGTGAACTCGTAATGCCCAAACCGCTTGCTGAACGCTATCTTTGGGATGTCGCTTTCCCTTATCCTCAGTTGGTAGGAACCAGATTTCAGATCTAACTTCTAATATACTGTAGACCCAACCAAATGATCAAATAGATCGTCAATCCTTTGGATCGGATACTTATTCTTCTCCGTAATCTTGTTCAACTCTCGATAGTCAATACAGAGTCGCAAGCTCCCATCCTTCTTCTTAACAAAAAGAACCGGTGCGCTCCAAGTCAATGAACTTGGACGCACATACCCTTGCTCCAACAACTCTTCCAGTTGCACCATCAGTTCCGCCATCTCTCTTGGCACTATCCAATACGGAGAGCGTGACACCGGTTTTGCACTCGGCACTAGTTCAATAGTAAAATCAATCTCCCGCTGAGGAGGGGCTCCTGGGAGATCATCCGAAAAGACATCAGGATACTCGGACACAACTGGAATACTGCCCAGACTTGGCTTAGGCGTTGAAGAATGCATTAATGTGACAAACAGCTCTGCCCCAGACCGAACTTTCTTGATCACCTGAAGGGCCGACATCAAAACCTTACTCGACCCCTTCATGCCCGCAAACGTAGTCTCCCGATCAGTATTCAGTCCCAACTTAACTTCCTTTCGGTTGCAATCAATACATGCTCACTGCTTCGAGAGCCAGTCCATACCAAAGATTACATCGTACTCCGCTAATGGCAGTACCAACGCTTGCAAGACAAACTCCTGATCCCCAATCCGTAACTTTACCTCGCAGACTCTGATATGCAACAACACATCCAACTTGTCTTTTGCCATCGAGGAAGGGACCACGATGCGCGATACGAATCTTTTGGATAAGAAGGAATGCGAAGCTCCCGTATCAAATAGGTCTCTCTCCGGATAATCGAAAATCGATGCAAAGCCTAGCACCAACATATATAAGCTAACATATAAAAATGTAACAACTACATAATGTCAAACTACTATAATTTAACTCATACATGTTACCACGTCAGCTTGTTTTATGGCCTCTTGCAGACCAAGATTATATACTCTAGGCTGGGCTAGAGCATGGTGGGATGCGGTTGACTCCACCGCCTTCCATTTCTTTTCATAAGTTGCTCCAGGCTTCCTCTCGGACTTTGCACGTCCGCTCCAACACTCACGAGCAAAATGCCCCATCTTTCCGCAATTGTAGCAAGCTCCTGGGACTCGACTTGTGGTTGCCCCCATCGCACCAGACGAAGGGGTTGAGCTCAAATTCTTCAGCTTCTTGTTCCATCTACAGAAATCCGACTTTGAATTTGGCACTTTGAACTCTGACTTCTTTTCCCTTGGGTACTTCTTCTCTTGCACTTTCTTCACGACCTTTTCCAAAGACCGGGCCGAATTGACCAAGGTTAGGAAGTCCTAGGCATTAGGCCCAGCAAGGAATAGCTGTAGGTCGCCACGTAGACCCTCATAAAATCGGTTGGTCTTCCGCTCCTCTTCCATAAACATGGCACCAACATAACGACCCAACCACAAAAACTCGTGGAGATACTCATCCACGCTTCTACCTGTCTGAGTCAGACCAAGGTACTGATTCTCCATCTCCAGCTTCTGAGCAGAAGGTAGATATCTGGCCAAGAACAACCTTGATAATTCCTCCATAGGCACATGAGCAAGTTGCCTTCCCACTAAGAGGTGAACCTCCAACTCGTCCCACCATACCTCGCCTCACCAGCCAAAAGGAAGGTCGCTATGGTGGTCTTCTTCCAGTCAACAGTTTCTGTGGCCGTCAAGACTCTCTTTATCGTAGAGAGCCAATCCTCAACTTGAGTTGGCGTTCCAACCCCGTCGAACCTTGGAGGATTAAAGCTCATCACATGCTTGAGCTGCTTCTCCGTAGCTCTCCTTGGTGCTACTTGATCAACTGTCGCGCATTCTACCACTCCGGGCTCTGCCGCCCTAATCGGTTCTCGCTCATTAACAGGTGATACATGGTGCATTTGCCCTGCAGGTTGGGCATTTATCATAGCAAAGTGTAACATCCCACTTTCAATTAGACCCCTCTACTTAGGTTGGGTTAGGGCATGTGGTGGGGGCATGGGTTTAGGCTAGGTTTGAACCATGGGGTTAGGGTTTAGTCAAATGGGGTCCACAATAGGGCCCAAGGTAATCTAACTCAAACTAACCCAAATTGGGGTCCTAGTCACACATTAATTCCACCACTACATCCCTAACCCTAACAATAATCTAAGGGAACCATAAGCCATATCACAAGGTCACCAATTGACTAGAGTTGACCCAAGTCAACCCTAATCTTAATTTGGTTAAACCCACACTTAAAGGTCCAAATAGTCCAAGTGGGACACCACCATGGCCCAACCCAAGTTGGGTGGTATCATAGAGTCCATGACCTTCATGTGGGGTCAGCCCACTCATCAAGTTGACCAAGTCAACCATAAAAGTCAACAAAGTCAACATGAAGCCTGAAGGAAGAAAAAGGAAGGTCAAGCCCATCCCCAATGGGCAAAGCCCACTAACCATGGCCCATGACCAACCCAAGTGGTCAAAGACAGCTCCTACCCCTCTGAATTAGGAGAGAGAATGCATTTATGGGGGTAAAATGGGAATTTTAGAAGAGAGAAGGCAGAGAAAAGAAAATGAGGGTCATGTGGCCCTCCTTCCTTCTATCCAAGGCACCTGGAAAGCTTCCCCAGCTCATTCCAAAGGGAATATGCTGCTGGATGGCCACTTGGAACCATAGGTGAAGCATCCTAAGCTTGGCCGAGAATCACCTTGGAGGTAACTCCTCATACATCCACTCCCAGCCAAAACTACCCCCACCATTAGCTTCAGAAGGAGGAAACAAGTGGACTTTGAGTGCTAGAGCAAGGGAATTGCTGGAGAAACCAGGAAACGGGAAGGATTCGCCGGAGCAAGCTCGACCATGGCTCACCGCCGCCAAACTCGCCGCCAAGCCTCAATTCCGGTCCGTTTCACTTCACCTCTCACCGTACTAGAATTCTAGATCGACTAGGAGAGACATCAGGCTCATTTGACCCCGATACCATGTGAGCCGAGAGCAAAATTCTGAGCTTTCCTTCTTGCTTGGGATCGCTGGAGGAGCCCCCTCCGGCAGCCTCACCGCCGGGAAATGCCAGCCACCACCTCAACGAAGGTGGTGGCAATAATCGCCTGCGGTGGCGCCGACCCAAGTGGCCGGAAATGGGAAATCAAGTTGATCCAGGTCGGGATCATCCTATCCGTTGGATGGAGGTAGGAGATAAACAGATGCCGTCCGTTTCATTTCATATGATTGATGAATTAATTTCATAATGAACAGTACACTATATGTCACACTTTTACATAGTTCTTGAATATAAAAAACAAACCTCTTAAATGAAATTTCAGAACCAGGCATCAACATGAAAAGTGTAGGTCTATGTCTTACCTTCATTTTGCCACCCTAAACTTGAGATTTCGTGCTGTAGGGCTCCCTGTGGGGCCATTCTACCCAGATTGGTCCTAGGCCAGGGCAAATTTTCAAATGTGTGCCCAGACCAAATTATAAGTCCTCATGACCTGAGATTTTGTTCATGCATGAAAATATATCATACTTAGTTACTGACCAAAAATTGGAATGTTTTGAGAAATATTTCCTATAGTTTTTAGTAAATACACTTATTTAAATTAATTGAATATATGGAGAAATACAACTCCAAATGACCCAAATTTTGGTGGCATAACCTTTGGGTCAATATATGCCCATGATAAGAATTTCAGCATCTTTGGGCCTCTGCATGTTGGGTAAACCCACTTGCATTAGTATGATGAATATAGGCTTCGGGTGCCTTTAGCAAAAAATCTATATAATGGGGACTTAGACAATTTGGAACATTATAAGTCTATGAAATCTTGGTCAGAGAATTATTAGGGTGAAATATACCTTTAATAGAAGTAATGGGAGTTTTGGGATCAAAAATCCCATTACTTGGAATTTTTGAGTATTAGGCCATTTAAAGATAGAAAATTTTAAAATAGGGTTATTGATGAGTTAAAATTCTCAAATTTTGTTAAGAACTCAAGGGAGTCATATATAACCTCTAGAAAATTTTATGGGCCTGTTAGATGATTATATTTTGGAATTATGTAGAATTTACAATTTTGCCCCTTTATGGAAATTATGTAATAATGATAGAAATTACAGTAGGAATATTATGAAAAAAAATTCCTAGAGATTTAATTATGTGTTTGCGACCTTGAATAAGTTTTTTGATATTTTTGGATGCTTCTATAGGTTTAAAATCCAATAAAGGGCATTTTTGATATATTCATCATATGAGTGTTAGTAAACCAAATTACTGTTTAGGACTATGAAATTTTGTATTTGGTATTATTTATGCAATTTACATCTACATTTACTTTCCTAGAATTTTTAAAAACATATTTAATGTACTTCATTTGCAAAGTGGCCAATTCATGGATTTAACTTTAAATGAAAATTAATGGAAATATAAATGGGAAAATTATAATTCTTGGAAACCAGTCATAATTAGCCTAGATGATCATCAGGAATATTTATTAGACCAGGGGGATCATTGGTTATAGTACTTCTTGTATAAAGTGAAATAGATAACTTAATTAAAGGATTTAATTTAGGGTCTTTATGACTTAGAAAAATAGTGAAACTCCACTTAATCAATATCATATATCATACCATCCCATGATAAATGGTTAGGGTCATTTTGGCCAAGAAATTGGAAGTCGTACTTTACGGGTGGTATTAGGTCATGGGTTGCGCCTAGCTTAGATAGTATATACTACTAGGATCGCAGGGGGATAAGAATAGACATTGAGATGGTAATTATTTTGGGAGAATAAACCCTGGTTGGTCTACTATAGTTCATTTCTTGCTTACGAGCGATAGAGAGCAAGTCCTAGGATAGTAATTATAATAAAGGTCGACGGAAGACCGCCGCCCTTCTATTAACATCTTAAGTCATTAGAACCACTCCAATGTAATAATGAGAGCAGAATATGGAACATGGGTAGATATCAATAAAAGTAAATATCCTTGCGAAAGGGAGCTTTGGGATTCACCCCATCGTAGTTCCTAGTTCCCCTGAGAGCCCTTCATTGGGCATGTCTCGGACAGTCCTGGGATCAACCCTAAACTGCTAGGTGTAACCAACACTAGACAAGAGTAGTCTAATATGTTAAGACATTGCGGTTCATTCTCACCCGTGATGGGTTTGAGGGATTTTGATAAAGGCACTATGTGCAATCTCACCCATGATGGGTTTGAGGGATTTTGAATAAAAGCACTATGTGCAATCTCACCCGTGATGGGTTGGAGAGATTCGGGACGGGATGGTCCTGCGAGCTGGAGGCTCGAGTTAGAATATCTTGCATGTTCAATCGTTACACCGATGACAGTACGGTGGCTCTGACGAGGTGTGATGGTTTGAGGGGCCAGTGAGTTGTTTTACACTACGGTCTGGAGGACGATCCCCGAAAATGCACACTCGACCAAAAAGACTGGTGGGTAGCCAGTAAATAGTACGCAGAGACTCTAGAGTGCACCTAAGATGTGTACAGAGGCGTATGTGAGGTCTAGGCCTTGTAGTGTGATACCCGCTTAGGAGTGGAGACGCCCGCTCCATTGCTGCCATAGCCATAACGGTGGTACCAGAGAGTGATGCTAGCTCCAAAAAGTGGGAACTAAAGGTCTGTGATCACAGAGTCATGTGCGTGAGTTGCACTTGCATGAACCATAAACGCATGCATATCATACAATCATAACGAGGTCATACACACCATGGATCCTTATCATATAAATTAGTATGAGCTCTTTAATATGATAAGTTATATTTCTGGAAACCTTAACTTATATGTTTGTATGTGCATTCATATAAGTTAAGGTACTTTTGTGATGATAGTAGTGGCTTATTTACTTGTTATCTTTTCTCAGCTTACTTCCAGTACTGTTTACTTACTGCACATAATTGTTCTGTTCAGTTCTTCTTACTTTCCTGTACCGTATATATATATAGAACTGCTAGAGTAGAAATATTGGATTCATATATACTTGATAGTATAGTTCCATTGTCACTTGCTACTTGTTTTACCCCTTGTTGTCCTCCGCTTCGTCCTCTCGCCCGATGCCTAGGAGTTGCAGGGCGACGTGTGGAGGAAACGACTTAGTATTTTTGACTAATAGTCGGTGTGACCAAACATTTTAGGAGCTCGAGGAGATGGAGCACCAGCAGGACGAGGTGGCAGGACGTGAGGAGCTGATACCACCACCACCTACTACCACTACTACAGCCCGACGTCAGGTGGGACGAGTCTTCTAAGGATATTGTAGCTTCTGCTTGTTGGCATTTATGAGAGAGATATTTGTCATTATGTACTGGGCATAAGCCCCTTTTTCTCTATTTTTATATAACTCATGCTGGACTGATGTACTCTTATTTGTTATGAGATAGTGTTGTGACTTATGGACTAGTGGTTGATTTATACTGCTTTTACTTCTTACTCTCTTTTGGCCAAACATATTTTATGATCGTACTAGCCGACAGAATCGATGTGTTGCGGTGTCGACTAGCCCGTGTGTTAGTGCCACCATAAGACAGCGGTTCTGGGTATAAGACCGGGTTAACTCCATGGTAAGGGGGAGGGCTCTTACAAGCTGGTATCAAAGTGAAGTTTCGATCCTCAGAACTGTGGGTTATTGTCACAACCCGCATTTTCACCGCATATAATAACTTATCAGAGTAAGGGAAAATGTGCATCATGATGCCACGTCAGCAGGGGATAACTGCGGACACTCAAGCAAACACCTACTTAATCATGGAGAAAGATTCCTTAAGTTATCTTAAGGTAAAATGAGTTTAAGCACAATAGTCAGCCGTATTCCTCGGCTTTGTGGCTCATTTAGTCCACGAATCAAAATATAATTATACGTTGCGGAAAAATACTTATTTAGATTAACTCTAACATCCTACATGAGTATAAACGTCCACAAAGACAACTCATGCTATACAAGACTCTAAATTTATAATAGTAGTAAGGATAGCTTTTACGATCGCTAAATATAACAAGTTAGAGTTTTTTAAATTATGCAGTGCATGGAGTAATATTAATAGATTTTATTCTTAAAAATACCTAACATGCATTCCTAGCATAAATCATCCCGGAGAGCAATTAATTCACATCCACATATAGATAAATAAGCAGCTAACAAGTATCTAAAAGTAGCAATTCTGTGGGCATCAACAAACTGACACGAACCCACAAACAGAAATATATTTCTGAGCCAGTAAAAAACAAAATAGACAACAAACTACCTCGCTAAGACGAGACAACTACTATGGCCAACACTGCGGCCCAGAACTCCATAACCAGCTCTGCTATCTGCTACTGCTCTGAACTTGAGGCATTCCAAAGACAGAACACCTCAGCAAGAAGGTACAAATGGTGGCAGAAAAATAATAAGCCCAAAATAAACAAAGGTCAAAAGGGGTACCAACCCAAGACCAAAAGCACTGAAGTAAAGTACAAAGGAAATAAGGCATCCACAGGAAAATAACTCTTACGTGATTCGTCACGTACAACAAGAGTACACCAGACCCACGAGGCTCTTAGGTGACAACATGAATAAATAGTAAGGAAAAAAGTACGAAACCCTTATTAGGCACCTGTGGTCGACTCTACCCAAAAACACGGGCGAGGTGGTCACTCAATTGGACACACCCACACGAATATAATATCCGTCTAACTGTGAGGGAGTCTCATACTCTCCACCATACACCGCAGACACCCAAAAACCTAGTAGACTTCCACAAGGTACTAATAAAGGCATTAAACATTTGCGGAGGTGGTTTCGTCCACTAACTCCCGCAGTTAAGAAACCCAAAGAAACCACAACACATATATCTCGAGATTTGGCTCGACAGATTCTACTTGACATTACTAGATTTAAGACGCGGTTGATCAACCTCTAGCAGCGATTTACAATCCTAGATAACTATAATACGATCAATAATGAAAGCTAAGGCATTTAAAGCCATCATTAAGACACATCAAGAACGATTAAACATAACCAGACAAGATCGAGTTTAGCATAATAAAACATTACAATATCATGTGATCATTGAAATAGTTAATCATAACAATAATTTGGAAGAACAAGCGCAGAAAATTTTAAAGAACATGAAAATATAGACGTTACCATCAAATCAGACAAGGGGAAACGAGGGGAAACCACCACTTGCCTTGGTTTTACCGGGAAAGTTTTCCAAATTAGTGCACATCGCAGATCGGGGCAGAAGGATGCGGGAGGAGTTAAATCTGTAGAATAATGGCCGAAAAAGAGGTTAGGGACAAAAACCCTAATAAGAAAAATCAAGGAATTATGAAAAATTTACCACGACAGCGTAGCTCTCGGCGAGAGCTTTTTGGATCTATGTTCGATTGAAGATTTCGAGCACCGGAGTACCGTCGGCGGCCACCGGAAGATTCACGAAAAAGAAACTCTCTCTCTTGCTCGTTGCTATGGTTCGGGAGAAACAATAACAGAGAAGATCTCGTCGCGACGAACAAATGTCATGTTTAACATATTTTTATACGACATGGTTTTGACCCTCAAAATGACGCCCGAACGTAAACGTCAGGGAACTACTCGAGATGAATAAAGCTACTCGAGAATGAGGCCAAAGTACTCGAGAGGAACTTAAACTACTCGGGTAAAATCAGTAGGACTTGAGAGAATTTAATATTACTCGAGAAAAATAACAATTATACTCGAGATAAAACAATAGTACTTGAGTAAATCAAAGGTACTCGAGTAGAAATCAATAATACGGCTTATTTACGAGCAGTTTTGGGAAAATCGAAAGTATAGGTTGAAGATGGCTTTGAATCAAAAAGTGCCCAACATGAAAGTTGTATATCTCGTCGAGACAAACAAATTTCATGTTGACCATTTTTCCATACGACGTTTTGACCCTGAAAAAGGCTCCCGAACACAAACTGAAATGAACCACTCGCGATGAATGAACAGGTACTCGAGAGAAAAATACAGGTACTCGAGATGAGTAAATAGCTACTCGAGAGGAAAATACAGGTACTCGAGAGGAGAAAACAGCTACTCGAGAGGAAAATACAGGTACTCGAGAGGAGAAAACAGCTACTCGAGAGGAAAATACAGGTACTCGAGTCGAATTAGGCGGTACTAGAGAGAAGAAAACGTTACTCGAGTAGATCCAGAATTCACTCGAGAAGAAGCAGAATTTTTTGCATGAACAGTATATCTACACGAGACGCAGGAATTTCACTCGAGTCAAGCTTTGAAAAATAATTTCTTTGCAAATATAACCTTTTGATCAAACTATATGAATGAATAGTAAAAGACATTTTCGAATAGTACTATAATATTAAAATAATCATATTTATATATTTTGAATAAGTAAATACGAGATCAAAACGGTGGCCCAAACGTGCGCCGAATTAAACAAAACACACGTCATAGGCGAATACTGATACTACGAAAACAATGGCGAAGTCAAAATAAAAATCCGACGAGCCATTCCCGAGATATTAATTTTCAAAGTATATGGCGAACATAAACAATCCAAAACTTCAATCGCGCGCCGAGACTGCAAAAATGCTTGGATTGCGATGAAACTTGACGACCAAGTCCAGAATTACTTAACTTAAATTCCAAATGCAAAATTTTCCCATTACAATAAGAATTCGGCCGACTCGACTGCACGGACGCGGAAATACCTTAACGACATTGCGCCACCAACTCGACGTTAAAAGTAACGCCATGACGTCATAAATATGACGATGCTCATTCAAATAAAATCATCGAAAAATCGGAGGCATTACAGTCACTCCCCCTAAGAAGAAGTTTCATCCTGAAACTTAATACAACTCCAAAACCAAACCAAAATGATAAAATCAAACATAACTGAAAACATAACGACATACCTGAAACTAAGAGAAGAGGTGCGGATGAGATTCCCTCATCGCCGTTTCCAATTCCCACGTCGCGCTCTCGACGTCTTGATTTCTCCAAGGAATCTTGACCATAGGGATGGTCTTTCTCCGTAACACACACTCTTGAGAATCCAGAATACGAACAGGTTCTTCCACATACGTAAGGTTGGGTTGAATCTAGGGCATCGAGTCGAGGACTTGACGATCATTATGAACAGACTTCCGCAACTGCCTCACATGGAACATATCATGGACACCAGGGAAGGTCGTAGGCAAATCCAGCCTATAAGCTGACACTCCGATGCGCTCATGAATCTGGAAAGGTCCCACATACCGGGGGTCTAACTTGTGGTTCCTTCCAAACCTTTTAACGCCAGACATCAGAGAAACCTTCAGGAAAATGAAGTCTCCAACAACAAACTCCAGATCGACCCTTCGTTGATTAGCATACTTCTCATAGCGCTTTTGAGCCACGCAGAGCTTTTCTCGAATATGAGTCACGACACAATTCATCTCTTCAAGGGCTTCTGGACCTATCAACCGTCTCTCACCAACTTCAGCCCCAAATAAAGGATTTCTACAACACCTCCCATATGAGGCTTCAAACGGGGCCATCTGCAGACTCTCTTGATAACTATTATTGTATGCAAACTCCATGAGTCTGAGACACTCATCCCAAGCACCACCATGATCCAAAATATAACACCTGAACATGTCTTCTACGATCTGATTTACTCTTTCCATCTTACCATTCGTCTGCAGATGATAGGCGGTGGAATACCATAAATCGGTACCCAACCCCTCTTGTAAATTCTTCCAAAAGCGAGACGTAAATCTGGAGCCTCGATCTGATATAATGCTAACAGGAACTCCATGTAACCTGATGACCTCTTCAAGATATAGCTCAGCTATCTTCTTCTTTGAATACCCAATCTTAAATGGAACAAAGTGAGCATAATTTGTCAATCTGTCGACTATCACCCAAACAGAGTCATGCCCACGGGGAGATTTTAGTAGACCGGTGATGAAATCCATTGAAATACTCTCCCATTTCCAACTTGGAATATCAAGTGGTGTCAACTTACCATCAGGCCTTCTATGATCAGCCTTAACATGCTGACACGTATAACATTTTGATACAAACTTCGCGATATCATTCTTCCTCCCCGACCACCAAACAATTTGCTTTATATCTTTATACATCTTAGTGGAACCAGGGTGGTAGGCTACACTAGAACCATGAGCTTCAGCACGGATCTTATCCCGAATGTCACCAAAGGAAGGGACGCAAAATCTACCCCGATATTTCAAGGTATCCAACTCATCCAGGGAGAAATCTGGTAGCTCACCCTTTACAGTTCTATTCCGGAGGTGCAACAAATCAGGATCATTCATCTAGTGTGCTCGAGTAAGGGAAATCCAAGTGGGTTCTTCTGCTTCTAGACTAGCAGGCACAACACAACTCCCAACCTCAATATCCATCAACAAGAATTCTTCTACCAAGGACTGTACCGGCAGATTAAAAATTTTAGCGGTCTTTCTACTCAAAGCATCGGCTACTACATTAGCCTTTCCTGGATGATAAAGAATTTCCACTTCATAATCCGCCACATATTCTAACCACCGACGCTGGCACAGATTTAGTTCCTTCTGAGTGAAGACGTACTTCAAACTCTTATGGTCCGTATTGATCTTGCACAACGCGCCATACAATAAGTATCGCCACAGCTTCAGCGCATAAATTACGGCAACAAACTCCAAATCGTGCGTAGGATAGTTTCTCTCGTGAATCTTTAGTTGCCTCGATCCACACGCGATCACATTACCATCTTGCATTAAAACACAACCAAGTCCGATGTGTGATGTATCAACATACACAACATACTCAACTCCTTCAGTAGGTAAGGATAAAATCGGAGCAGTACATAATCTCTTCTTCAGTTCCTGAAAAGCCTCTTCACACGTATCACTCCAAATGAATGCAGTTTTCTTCTGAGTAAGTCCAGTTAGAGGAGCAAACAACACAGAAAATCCTTCCACGAATCCTCTATAATAGCCAGCCAGGCCTAAGAAGCTTCTAATCTCCTTAGGTGTACACAGTCTCTCACATTCCATCACAGCAGAGATCTTGGTCGGGTCTACAGAAATAACGTCCTTGCTTACAACGTGATACGAAAAGAACACTTGAGGTAGCCAGAACTCACATTTGCTCAATTTTGCATATAGCTTATGCTCCCTCCGGGTCGACAAGACCAAACTTAAATGCTGAGTATGCTCCTCAACATTACGGGAATACACCAAGACATCATCTATAAACACAATAACGAATCCGTCCAAGAAATCCTTAAACACACTATTCATCAAATCCATGAAAGCAGAGGGTGCATTGGTTAAACCAAAAGACATCACCAAAAACTCATAATGTCCATGCCGCGAACGAAAAGCGGTTTGGGGAATGTCTGCCTCACGAATTCTCAACTGGTGGTAGGCTGAGCTACGATCGATCTTTGAAAATACCGAGCTTCCATGCAACTGGTCAAACAGATCATCAATCGTTGGCATGGGTATCTATTCTTAATGGTTACCTTGTTCAATTCCCTATAATCGATGCAAAGCCTCATCGATCCATCTTTCTTCTTGAAGAACAAAATAGGAGCACCCTACGGAGAAGAACTTGGTCTAATAAAACCATACCTCAGCAACTGATGCTTAAGATCACGACAGTGAACCGGTCGCACAAGTAATATAAAATGGGGGTTTTCCCAAGTATCGATCTCACAAGGAACACAGTAAGGTGGAGTTAATTTCGAGGAGGACTTGAGATTGAAGTCCTCAGGTAGGAGCTAACTAAGGGGAGGTTTTGATGTTGCGGAAACAGAAAATAAAAGGCTAACACTACTCCTATGCAACGCCGCGATGCGATGCTTCGCCAGGTGGGATGGAATACTAGTCGGGCCGCTATGCACCGAATCACTAGGCGGATGGACGAGAAGGCTAGCGGATGAGGTGGTTAGAACGGCGGAATGAGGGTCGTGAGCACCTCTTCGCAATGCACGCCACTAGCAATTGCTAGTGCGGCAAGGGTGGATGGTGGTGGATGGAATAATAGGCGCAACTCAAGCAACTTAGGCAGTAAAATGAAATAGGAATCACATAGACATGATACATATAACATATACAACCAAAGTGCACTTCATCAATATAAATATATTTAAACACCAATGTTCAACAATAAAGAAAGAACAAGTCAAGAGATTGAACGAATCCGAAGTCTTGCTGAGGATTCACGGTTGGAATCATCGGGTTGTCATTCCGCGTCCAAGCTCGGTCCTCAGCTGCGTCCGGGATAGAGAAGGGCTGTCACCACCTTCCAATGGCCCGTCTTCTTCGTCTCACGATAGAGGACGAAGTTTGCTAGCTTTCCTTTGCTTGATGGCTATGGCGTCAAACCCTACTTGAAGCTTACGGATGAAGGAGAGGGCCGAGAGGAAGCTCCGGCTTGGATTTGGCGGTGAAAGCTTGCCCGGAGCACCTCCCTAGGGTGGAAGATGAAGGGGAAGGGCGGAGAAGGCGGAAAAAAGGCGGAGAAATCTCGAGCTCCGGATCCTCCCTCGAATTAGGGCGAGACCTGCACTATATATACAAAGCAGAAATGAACAATGCGCACGATCACAGGCGCACGACCAGTGGTCGTGCGCACTATGTCCGGTGCTCGTGCGCACTAGCATGGAATAACATGAAGAAGAACTGGGATAACACGCACGAGTAATGGCGCACGACCAATGGTCATGCACACTAAGTCCAATGGTCGTGCGATTACCCCAGACAGGACTCCAGAAAAGAGGAATCAATGCACACGATCAGTGGCGCACGACCGGCGGTCATGCGCATTATGTCCAGTGGTCGTGTGCTTACCCTAGGTTGATTCTGGAAAACGTAGAGTAGTCCGCACGATCAGTGGTGCACGACCAGTGGTCGTGCGCATTATATCCCATGATCGTGCGCAGTATTCCTGTTTCACAACCATCTCGGAACACGCACACGACTCCTGTACCGAAAGGAAAAACCAATCACTTATCTGTGCAGACATTCCAGGCCATCACAAAAAGGAGTACAAATAATAAAAGTAACAAAAATACACAACCACGGGCATAAATGTGCACTTCCTATGGAAATAAAGATTAGATGAAATAGGAACGATAAAGAATTAAAAGTGAAGTGCAACCGTGTGAAAACTAGCCCAGATGAGTCCGAAAATAGGTATATAAAGTGGACTCATCAGACCCCCAGACTTAACTGTTTGCGCGTCCCGAGCAAACAAAATCTAAGCAGATAGGGAAAAATACTAGTTAACAAAGAAATTGCGATACGAAGTACCATGCGAAGTCGCATGCTCGAGCGCGTAAAAATATAATAGAAGAAATTTCTAAGTATGCAGAATAGTTTATATTTTTCACAATGCGTATCAAAATTTTATTATTACTCAAAAATGGAATCACGGTGAATCATCCGGTCACGCGTATGGAGAAAGTAGAATAATTGCTAGGCGAGCATTGCCAAAGATCGGGGCTAGGGATAATCTCCAAAGGAATCCACCAATGTCGGTGACCATATGCTTGCCCTTTCGCATTCTCTCCATGGCACTGGTTTGGTTCACACACGAATCAGTAGGACTTGAGGTGAAGAGATGGGGCTTGGGTTTTGGTGAGGTAAACAATGATAAATAAGAATGGCTAAGCACCAAACCCAAATGAGCTAGTATAAAATGAATCCATCAGCTAACCAAAATATATACGGGTACACCACACCCCCAAACTTAACTTTTAACATACGGGTGTGTGCACCACCTACTCCAAATATAATCATATTTCCAAAAAGATTGTCAATTTAAACTTTTTCTTTTCACTTTTTTTTTCTTTACAAATATTTTTTTTCTTTATTCAAATCATCTTTTTATTTTTGCAATTTCAGCAAATATAACATTGGAGCACATCCACATAATCACAAGTAAAATCACCACATCACACCCCAACATTAAAATGTAAACACTAAAGCTCAACTTGGGTGTGCGACTAGGATTGACTATGTGGCTTTGGTGAAATCATGGTGGAGCTGAATCAAAAGGAGGGGTAGGCACAACGGGGCTAGCGAGGATAAGACGTTAGGAACGGTACAAAGCTCAACCGGGCCAAAATGATGGCCTACATCACGTTCATGCGAGTGAACTAACCTATACCCATGCTTCAAGAATAACTTGGGGCAAATTCTTAGCCAACGAGAAAGACTATCCATCCTCCCGACTCGAGCAATACGAACCTAACGGCCGTCTACACACATCCTTAAGCTACCGTCGGATTCACACCGGATTCACCAACTTTTGAGTAGAATAAAAAGTATTTACGCAATTAGAAAAATATAAAACTAAAAGCATACAGAAAAATTAAATCTACTCGAATTTCTACACGAGACGAGAGCAGTTGACTAGAAACAGAACAAGGCCAACATTTTACTCCGTCTCACAATCCTATGTCAGCACCATAATTTTCCCAAATCTAACGAAGAAATGAGTTTAACTCGCAGAACGCAAAAAGCTAAGCACGCGCTCATGTGGGTGCTGTGGTTTGTGATGCAATAAACTAAGCAAAATAAAACAATAAAGGCTTCTAGTATGCATAAGAAATGTATGCGTGCAATAGGTAACAAATCTCTCCCCCAGACTTAAACTAAACTACACAACATATGATAGAGAAATTAAGATCATAAAGAGCTAAGGGAAGAGGTTACCCAATGCTCAGCCAGTGAGCATACCAGAAGGCGCGTGGAAACCTAAAGCAGGCCCTCCATACGAAGAATCAGAACCCCGCCAATGCAATTTGCTATGAATACCTGTAGGGGTGAGCTCCGCAAAAACAAAAGAAAAATATACAAAAAGAAATGCTAAAACTAAAATAGACATGAAAAATAAAATGCAGAAAATGAAAGATAAGTACTGGGGTTATTGTCATCCCAGCACGACTTATTACATTCTAAACAGTTCTAGCTAATGGGCCTATGAAATAAAAAGTGCACAGGTAACTGTTCCAATATCCATTTCGGTAACGGGTACTGATACTGTGATAGAGAAGTTACCCCTCTACCTAAATAAAAATACCTGCCCAACACAGGTAGAGGAAATAAGAAGTAGGATGAGGAGGAGGCTTGGTCCTCACTCATCTCACCACAAAATAAATCCTTGCCTAGCAAGGTATCGTCTATCACAGGCCCGCAGGAGGCGATGGCAACAACATGAGCACAAAGCTCATCGTCATCCCAACATACCTGTGGAGACTCATCCTGCACAGGCTCAGATAAGGAAGGGGGATCAAGTAATAAAAGAGAAGAAGAACTAAAAGAATCAGAAAATGGGAGAGTGATCCCGGTATCACTCTCAGCAGGATCCAAGCAGAGATCATCGTTGGTATCATACGAGTCATACCAAGGGGAATCCAAGAACTCGAGGTCCACGGTGGTAAGAGGAATGACCTCATCCAATAAGGAGGTGCAAGCCTCCGCATCGGAAAGGGGATATTCCTCATCCCACCGGGGTGCGTAAAAGTGTTCTGAAGATCGACCTTCTCCGTCGGAGATAGAGGAACCATCATCCCACTTCGGCGCAACCTCGGGCACCGAATCATCAACAAATACAACATCATCAACCGACTCACAAGAAAGAGGAATAGCACAATCCGACAAAAATTGTGGAGGGGCAAGGCTGTTCTCAAAATCAAGCACTGAATGAGCAGGCCCCATCATAAAATCATTCGCTGACGCCACCCCGTCGACGACCGGAACAATCTCATCGTCCCATACAGGAGCATCCATGAGTTCCTGTTCCTCTTTTTGTTGGCTAACACCAGAGTGATCATCATCACTCGAGGAAAGCTCGTAAAAAGGGATCGAGGGACCCATGAAAGAGTTGTATGCGGCAAGAGATTCTTCAGTAATCTCAATGGGTACAGAATGAGCAAAGTGTGTTATATCAGTGTATGGGCCAGACAACACCCTAGTAGGCCTGTCCACAACAGTCTTCCGCGAACGGGAGGTTGTTGTGCACACGCCCTCAGAGGGAGAAGGCTTGCACAAATGAGGGCAATCCTTCAATATGTGGCCCACACCTTGACATAACAAACACCGAATGCAATGCTCGGCATTCATAACAGCAATGACATCGATGGATCAGCGCAAAGTGTCAAGGATACGACACTCAACATCAGGATCCATCACGAACAAAAATAATTGTTGAAAAAGTGCGACACAGCTAAAATGAAAATAGCATGGATCTGCTATCTAAATCAAAAATCAGAAAAGGGAAAAAAGAAATAAGCAATATAAAAAATTCTAAAAACCAAAGCAAATAAAAAAAAAGATATGCACAAATGGAAAAGGGCTTCAATCTATTATCTCCCTCTCCACGAACTCACACGACTGTGTTCCCCGGCAACAGCGCCAAAAACTTGATGCTTAAGATCACGGCAGTGAACCGGTCGCATAAGTAATATAAAATGGGGGTTTTCCCAAGTATCGATCTCACAAGGAACACAGTAAGGTGGAGTTAATTTCGAGGAGGACTTGAGATTGAAGTCCTCAGGTCGGAGCTAACTAAGGGGAGGTTTTGATGTTGCGGAAACAGAAAATAAAAGGCTAACACTACTCCTATGCAATGCCGCGATGCGATGCTTCGCCAGGCGGGATGGAAGACTAGTCGGGCCGCTATGCACCGAATCACTAGGCGGATGGACGAGAAGGCTAGCAGATGAGGTGGTTAGAACGGCGGAATGAGGGTCGTGAGCACCTCTTCGCAACGCACGCCACTAGCAATTGCTAGTGAGGCAAGGGTGGATGGTGGTGGATGGAATAATAGGCGCAACTCAAGCAACTTAGGCAGTAAAATTAAATAGGAATCACATAGACATGATACACATAACATATACAACCAAAGTGCACTTCATCAATATAAATAGATTTAAACACCAATGTTCAACAATAAAGCAAGAACAAGTCAAGAGATCGACCGAATCCGAAGTCTTGCTGAGGATTCACGGTTGGAATCGTCGGGTTGTCATTCCGCGTCCAAGCGCGGTCCTCAACTGCGTCCGAGATAGAGAAGGGCTGTCACCACCTTCCAATGGCCCGTCTTCTTCGTCTCACGATAGCGGACGAAGTTTGCTAGCTTTCCTTTGCTTGATGGCTATGACGTCCAACCCTACTTGAAGCTCACAGATGAAGAAGAGGGCCGAGAGGAAGCTCCGGCTTTGATTTGGCGGTGAAAGCTTGCCCGGAGCACCTCCCTAGGGTGGAAGATGAAGGGGAACGACGGAGAAGGCGAAAAACGGCGGAGAAATCTCGAGCTCCGGATCCTCCCTCGAATTAGGGCGAGACCTGCACTATATATACAAAGAAGAAATGAACAATGCGCACGATCACAGGCGCACGACCAGTGGTCGTGCGCATTATGTCCAGTGCTCTTGCGCACTGGCATGGAATAACAGGAAGAAGAACTGGGATAACGCGCACGAGTAATGGCGCATGACCAATGGTCGTGCGCACTAAGTCCAATGGTCGTGCGATTACCCCAGACAGGACTCCAGAAAAGAGGAATTAATGCACACGATTAGTGGCGCACGACTGGCGGTCGTGCGCATTATATCCAGTGGTCGTGCGCTTACCCCAGGCTGATTCTGGAAAACGTAGAGTAGTGCGCACGATCAGGGGCGCACGACCAGTGGTCGTGCGCATTATATCCCATGATCGTGCGCAGTATTCCTGTTTCACAACTATCCCGGAACACGCACACGACCCCTGTACCGAAAGGAAAAACCAATCACTGATCTGTGTAGACATTCCAGGCCATCACAAAAAGGAGTTCAAATAATAAAAGTAACAAAAATACACAACCACGGGCATAAATGTGCACTTCCTATGGAAATAAAGATTAGATGAAATAGGAACGATAAAGAACTAAAAGTGAAGTGCAACCGTGTGAAAACTAGCCCAGATGAGTCCAAAAATAGGAATATAAAGTGGACTCATCAGCAACTCATCGAGCAGAGTATGCAACTCATCCAATTCATGCGGAGCCATACGGTACGGTGCTTTGTTAATAGGACGAGTACCTGGCTCGAGGTCTATCACAAACTCTATCTCCCTTTCAGGAGGGAGTCCTGGAAGACTATCAGGAAAGACATTTGGAAACTCTCGCACCACCGAGACATACTCAACACGTGGTGTAAAAGAAGCTATTTCCAGAGAAGAAATAGAAACAAAAAACGCCTCGCAACCAGACTATATAGCACGACAAGCACGTACCGCAGAAATGATAGGGGAAACTCTATCCTGAAATCCATAGACGCTCATAGGTTGTCCATCATCCATCCTGAAATCCAATCTCTTAGCCTTGCACTAGATGACCGCATCATACTTGGACAGCCAGTCCATGCCAGAATCACATCAAAATCAGACAGATCCAAAATCATCAGATCCGCAAAGGCCAGAAAATTGCCAAGATAAATAGGGCATCTCGGAACTCCTTGATTAGATATCACCGAATCACCGGAGGGAAGCTTCATGTTGAATGAGTCTCCTAATTGATCCACATTCAGGCGATGTTTATCAACAAATCTCTCGGCCCCAAAGGAATGAGTGGCACCCGAATCGAAAAGAACACGCGCCCACCTATTCCGCACCATAAACTCCCCTAAAACCGTAGCATACATAACTAAACGAACGATAACTAGGACAACAACGATAACTAAAAGGATAAATTAAACTGGGGCTAACCTGATATTACTTGCGTAGAGGTTTGAGCTTCCTCGCTAGTCATCACGTTCAGCTTTCCTTTTCCTTTATCCAGGTTTGGTGGCAACGACAGAGCTCGAAGCAGGGCAGGCTGCAGTAGGGCTGAGCCTGGGGGCACGAAGACTTTTGGTGTCCCTTCTGCCCGCACTGGAAGCAAGTCCTTTCTTTCATACAGCACCGACTGACATCATGACCTTTTCTTGCATAGTACGAGCACACTAGCTCTCCCTTGGGTGCACCTTGGATGGCGTGCACCTGCTGCTGCTTCAGGGTGGCAGTCCTCTTGAAACACCTTTCGTAAGGGTGGCTAGGACGACCACAGAAGCTACACACTTCCTTACTTTTCTTTTTCGAAGAAGGGCCAGATGCCCTGGAGCTACCATCCTCAACGTCTTTCCTTTTCTCTTTCCTCACCGCAGCACCGCGGTTCTTGGCATTTTCAATCGCCTCCACATTCAAAGCGGCTTCCACTGCTTTAGCATAACTTTCAGCTCGATAAGCGCATGCCCACTACTGGAGATCACTTCTTAATCTTCCCAAGAAACATTTCACTCTACCCTCCTCAGAGGCTACCAAATTAGGAGAAAACCTACTCAGTTTGCTAAACTCGATCTCGTACTCGCTCACATTGAGCTGTCTCTGCTTCAGATGCAGGAAGTTATTCATCAGGCGGTCCTGCTTGACCGAGGGTAGAAACTTCTTCAGCAGCATCTTCTTAAAAGATTCCCAAGAACAACCTTCTTTCAGACTCTCTCTATCCCGAATCCACCAACTCTTTGCCAGGCCTTTCAACTGATAGGCTGCAATCATCACCTTCTAGGCTTCTATAATTCCGGAATACGAAAACATCTCCTCGATGGAGATGATCCAATCATCTAAAATAAGAAAGTCGGCACTCCCGTCGTAGGTAGGAGGTCCCAACCGCTAGAAGTGCGATATGAAATTCATTTCTGGTGGTATCGCCATCGGGGGCACCAGAGGAGCAGGGGGATCGGGCATGACTTGGCCTAAGACAGGCTCCTGCACTAAAGGTTGCTGCGTGGGAGCGGCAGACAACAAAGACTCAATTTGCGATTGCATTGCAACTAATTGTCTCGACAGAGCCTCATTGCTCTGACGCAGACTCTCGATAATCGCATCACTTTGTGCACCTGATGACTCGCACTCCGACTGTGGAGTCGACCTCATCACAGGACGCTTTGGCAGAATTTCTAAAAAGCAAACAGACAACTCATCAAAATCCTAGCTTACAATAAAGCCACATGATTAGTTCAGACCATACTTAATAGACAGTTGCTTACACTGCAATTTGCTCTGGGATTTTATAATGATGCTATGTCCTACTTAGGATGATATCCTCTCATCCTATTGACTCTTGTGCCTATGACATGAAAGCATGTATTCTTTATTCTTATTTAAAATCATGTGTGTACATGTGTCATCATGTAAAGCTTAACTTAGCACGCGTGCTTATGCGGTGATATGCAATGTATGTAGTGTTATGCATTCTATAAAGGCCCTAATGCATATTATGAGTGACGTACACGTGAAATGTTATGCATCCCATACTACATAATATCACATGCAATGAGAAAAGAAAACGTGCTAATGGGCACCCATGTTATGGTGGTTACGCATCTTATACTACATAACCGTCACATGTTGCCACCTATGGTGGATCCATATACAAACACATATTATGCATCCCATACTACATAATATGCCCCGTATACTTCTTATCATTCTATGAGTGTAGTGACTATGCTTCGGATAAGACGTACTGATGACACATCGGTGTGTGCATGAAATGTCACTAAACAACTAACACTAACAAGAGAAAGTTTCCCGACCAATTGTCAAGCAAGCTGGCTCTGATAATAACTATCACAACCCGCATTTTCACCGCATATAATAACTTATCAGAGTAAGGGAAAATGCACGTCATGATGCCACGTCAGCAGGGGATAACTGCGAAAGCTCAGGCAAACACCTACTTAATCATGAAGAAAGATTATTTAAGTTATCTTAAGGTAAAATTAGTTTAAGCACAATATTTAACCGTATCTCTCGGCTTTGTAACTCATTTAGTCCACGAATCAAAATATAATTATACGCTGTGGAAAAATACTTATTTAGATTAACTCCAACATCCTACATGAGTATAAACGTTCACAAAGACAACTTATGCTATGCAAGACTCTAAATTTATAATAGTAGTAAGGATAGCTTTTACGATCGCTAAATATAACAAGTTAGAGTTTCTTAAATTATGCAATGCATGGAGTAATAGTAATAGATTTTATTTTAAAAAATACCTAGCATGCATTCCTAGCATAAATCCTTCCAGAGAGCAATTAATTCACATCCACATATAGAGAAATAAGCAGCCAGCAAGTATCTAAAAGTAGCAATTCTATGGGCGTCAAAAACTGACACGAACCCACAAACAGAAATGTATGTCTGAGACAGTAAAAGACAAAATAAACAACAAACTACCTCGCTAAGACGAGGCAATAACTACGGCCTACACTACGACACAGAACTCCAAAACCAGCTCTGCTATCTGCTACTGCTCTGAACCTGAGGCATTCCAAAGACAGAACACCTCAGCAAGAAGGTACAAATGGTGGTAGAAAAATAATAAGCTCAAAATAAACAAAGGTCAAAAGGGGTACCAACCCAAGACCAAAAGCACTGAAGTAAAGTATAAAAGAAACAAGACATCCATAGGAAAAGAACTTTTACGTGATTCGTCACGGACAACAAGAGTACACCAGATGCACGAGGCTATAAGGTGATGACATGAATAAATCATAAGGAAAAATATGAAACCCTTATTAGGCACCTGTGGTCGACTCTACCCAAAAACACGGGCGAGGTGGTCACTCAACTGGACACACCCACATGAATATAATATCTGTCTAACTGCGAGGGAGTCTCATACTCTCCACCATACACTGCAGACGCCCAAAAACCTGGTAGACTTCCACAAGGTAATAATAAAGGCACCAAACATTTGCGGAGGTGGTTTCGTCCACTAACTCCCGCAATTAAGAAACCCAAAGAAACCACAACACATATAGCTCGAGATTTGGATTGACAGATTCTACTTGACATTGCTAGATTTAAGACGTGGTTGATCAACCTCTAGGAGCGATTTACAATCCTAGATAACTCTAATACGATCAATAACGAAATCTAAGACATTTAAAGCCATCATTAAGACACATCAAGAACGATTAAATATAACCAGACAAGATCGAGTTTACCATAACAAAACACTACAACATCATGTGATCATTGAAACGGTTAATCATAACAATTATTTGGAAGAACAAGCGCAGAAAAGTTTAAAGAACATGAAAACATAGCCGTTACCATCAAATCAGACAAGGGGAAATGAGGGGAAACCATCACTTGCCTTGGTTTTACAGGGAAAAGTTCTCCGAATCAGTCCATGTCGCAGATCGGGGCAAAAGGATGCGGGAGGAGTTGAAATCTGAAGAATAACGGCAGAAAAAGAGGTTAGAGCCAAAAAACCCTAACAAGAAAACTCAAGGAATGGGGAAAAATTTACCACGACAACGTATGTAACGCCCCGAAACTCAAAAGAGCGACGGGTGACGTTTCTGTACCAAATTTGGAATTTTCCAGAGGTACACGGCTTGGGACACGGGCATGTCCCAGGGCATGTCAGGGTCATTCAAATATCTAGCAACGATCAAGCAGTATCTGGGTTCGACGATCGTCGAGCAGCGGTCAACGATTTGGTCGACATTCTGCGGTAGACGATTTGGTCGACATTCTGCGGTCGACGAATTGGTCTACGTTCTGCGGTCGACGATCGGGCTGTGGGTCCGACGATCGGGCCGTGCATTCGACGATTTGGCCAAAGATTTTCGTTCGACGATCTGGCTGCGTTCGACGATTTTCCCAGAGATCTCCGTTCGACGATCTGGCAGCGATCGACGATCTTGGTTCGACGATCGTCGAGCGCGGGGTGGATTGTGGCGTGTTTGACTGTCAACGAGAAGTGTCGATACAGGGGTTTTGGCGGGAGTTGACTAATGATCCGACCCTATTTTGTCGCGGGCTTGTCCTACTCCTGTTGGCGTACCATGCAGTGTTTAGCCCCATTTGTCCAGGTCAGACCTGGATTGTGTCCGTGCAACCCTTTTTGTGGGATCCGACGGCTTTGGTTATCCCGAAGGGGTTATACCCGAGAGAAGGGTTTCAAAACCCTTATTTTTCTGCCGTAGTTCTCTGTCTAAATCTTAGAGAGAGGGGAGAGAAGAAGAGGAAGAAGGAGTCTAGATCCAGTCGTTGGAGGAGTTTCAGAGCTCCAAATCGTGAGCCGACTTCGGATTTACGAAGGCAAGGAGATTGCAGTGCTTTACATCCGCGTACATTTCCATGGCGCCAAGGAAGAATGATAGGGTAACGATTCTCTACTTGAGCATGTGAAGCTCTACTTCTTTTGCATAGGAAGCCCGCTCTCGCGAGTTTGCGGTGAGTTTGAGGCGTTCCTTCGGGTAGATATGTAAAGTCCCCGTTGTGTAGAGTCCGTAATCGACAACAGACATAGGCATGATGTGTGAAGCCTATCCAGACATGTTGGTCTGGATCAATGATGTTGCATTTCATAATGGCCGGAGAAGACTCCGTGCGAATTTTTGTTTTTCGGGTTTTCTACATGGTAGATTGCAACAGGGAGCCTTGGGGATTAACCCTAAGGTGCACCCGGAAAACTGGGCAGATGCGTGATCTTGCCAACTTGGTGGCCTGGGAGGCAACTTGAACATAACCGGGTTATGTGAAGTGTGTGATTGAAATGGGACTCGGGAGAAGTTTGACTCGCGCATATGTTTTAAATTAACGTTGTGGTGTGAGCAATGGGTCAGGTGGAACCGTACCCGTTCTATGTCATTCGGTTAGAGCCGTTGGCATAGATGAGGGTCTTCGGCGGTCTATGTTTAAATTACAGTGACCCATGCCGGGAAGACAAAATGCTCATTGTTTGGCCGTCCAAAGGGATGGTGGTGAGTCGGCGGACTTTGACCGTGATCACTGAGAATGTGCCCTGAGTGCACAGGGTGTGTGGCCGTGCGAGCCTACGCCTGTGATATAGTGATATTACTACTGCTTGGTTATACTAATAAAGTGCAGCGAAGGAGCATCGCCGCCCCGAGTTGGGGGCGGGATCGTTATAATTTGGTCAGCATTGCTGACCGTTGCTTTTGTTTGCCAACGTGCGGTGGTTTGTTGCTTGCAGGTGCTGCTGGACCAAGCGGTCAATAGCGGGCTAAAGCCCAAATTGCGAAGCCGGCCCTCGAAGGCCTAATTGGAGTGTTTACTTGCTTTTGTTCATGTATGACCGGCCTGCGTGCCGTGGTATGGAAAACATGTAATATGAGTAAACCATTTGTAAGTCCTTAAGTCCAGTACTTGTGTATGTACTTCATTCCTTTTTGGCTTGTTAGTGGACATTCATGCTTTTTGCTGGGTTCTTTTAATTGCAACTATTTAAAATACTTCCGCTAGAATGCTCTGTGTAGGACGTTGTGATTGGTTGGATGGTTTCCATTGAGTAACCACCCGGTTTGTCTGTGGTATATGACGTCGGGCCCCGGCCGGACCTACTGCTATATGCTATGCGACGGATAGGGGGTGTTACAGCATAGCTCTCGGCTAGAGCTTTTCGGATCTATGTTCGGTTGAAGATGTCGAGCACCGGAGTACCGTCGGCAGCCACCGAAAAATTCACGAAAAAGAAACTCTCTCTCTCTCGCTCGCTGCTCTGGTTCGGGAGACAAAATAACGGAGAAGTTGTTGTTTGGTTCTAAAACCCAAGTCCAAGATATATATATATATATATATATATATATATATATATATATATATATATATATATATATATATAGATAAATATATGTTTATAAAAAGATTTTTGTCAAAAATGGGTTATTAAGAGCGGTTTCGCGGAAACAAAAAATAGAGGTCTACGATGACTCCAAATTAGAATATGTTTAGCATGAAAGTTGTAGATCTCGTCGAGACAAACAAATTTTATGTTGACCATTGTTTTATACGACACCGTTTTGACCCTCCAAATGGCGGCCAAACGTAAATAACAGGGAACTACTCGAGATGAATAAAGCTACTCGTGAATGAGGGCAAAGTACTCGAGAGGAACTTAAACTACTCGAGTAAAATCAGATGGACTTGAGAGAATTCAATATTACTCGAGAAAAACAACAATTATACTCGAGATAAAACAATAGTACTCGAGTAGATCAAAAGTACTCGAGTAGAAATCAATAATACGGATTATTTACGAGTATTTTTGGGAAAATAGAAAATACAGGATGAAGATGGCTTCGAATCAAAAAGTGCCCAACATAACAGTTGTAGATCTCATCGAGACGAACAAATTTCATGTTGACCATTTTTCCATACGACCAACTTTTTACCCTCAAAAAGGCTCACGAACACAAACTAAAATGAACCACTCGGGATGAATGAACAGGTACTCGAGAGAAAAATACAGGTACTCGAGAGGAGTAAACAGCTACTTGAGAGGAAAATACAGGTACTCGAGAGGAGAAAACAGCTACTAAAGAGGAAAATACAGGTACTCGAGAGTAGAAAACAACTACTCGAGAGGAAAATACAGGTACTCGAGTCGAATTAGGCGGTACTCGAGAGAAGAAAACGTTACTCGAGTAGATCCAGAATTCACTCGAGAAGAAGCAGAATTTTTTTGCATGAGCAGTATACCTACACGAGACGCAGGAATTTCACTCGAGTCAAGCTTTGCAGGAAAAACAATTTCTTTGCAAATATAACCTTTTGATCAAACTATATGAATGAACAGTAAAAGACATTTTTGAATAGTACTATAATATTAAAATAATCAAATTTATATATTTTGAATAAGGAAATACGAGATCAAAACGGAGGCCCAAACGCGCAGCGAATTAAATGAAACACACGTCGTATGCGAATACTGATGCTATGAACACAACTGCGAAGTCAAAATCAAAATCCGACGAGTCATTGCCGAGATATTAATCTTCAAAGTATACGACGAACATAAACAATCCAAAACTTCAATCGCGCGCCGAGACTCCAAAAATGCTCAGATTGCGACGAAACTTGACGAGCAAGTCCAAAATTACTTAACTAAAATTCCAAATGCAAAATTTTGCCATTACAACAAGAATTCGGCCGACTCGACCGACCGGACGCGAAAAGGCCTTAACAGCATTGCCCGGCCAACTCGACGTTAAAAGTAACGCCATAACGTCATAAATATGACGATGCCCATTCAAATAAAATCATCGAAAAGTCGGGGACGTTACAGTTATGGGCCCACCACGCAATGAGTTAGCCCAATTCTAATATAAACCTTACCTTTATGCAGCCTCCCAGGGTTGCCGTACCACAAAATGTGGCTCCTTCCCCTCCGGATCCCACTCCATTTCTACAGACAGAGATGGACTAGACCTTGACGACCATCCTTGAGGCCTTTAGGGCCCAGCAGGTTCCGGCACCGCTACCAAATCCGGGATCAAACTGGCTGAGTGCGTTCAAGAGTTTGTCCCTGCCCATGTACCACAGGACGGAGAATGCAGTAAAAATGGAGGAATGGCTCGAGACTATACATGATATGCTGGCAGTCATCAGCTGCCCTGTCAGCGAGGCAGTTCATTTGGCAACTACTGCACTAGATGCCCATGTGAAGAGGTGGTGGAAGTCCATGATGGACTCCACCTATGCAGATAGGGATCTGTCAGAAATATCTTGGGAGGAGTTCGACTAAGTATTCTTGGACCACTTTGTGTCCACCATGGATCGAGATGAGTTAGAAGAGAGGTTCTTGAATCTCAAGAAGGGGACCAGGTCAGTGTTTGAGTACCAGAGGGAGTTTTCCCACCTTGTCAGGTTTGCGGGGATACTTGATACAGACGATAGGAGGTATGCCAAGAGATTCTACCAGGGCTTAAAGACGACTTGAGGCGGGCCCTCTTGTTCATCTCTCACGACACATCAGCTCAGATCATCGAGATGGCCAAGAAGTTGGAGGCAGACCAGCTGATGGTGTAAAACAGACGAAAGAGACCACTAGATGGGTCGTTCTTTGGGGAGAGCAGTCGGGGCTTGCAGAGGGGCAGAGTCATGAGGCATAAGAGAGGTGGGGCACGTTATCGTCCCAATTACAGGTAGGAGCAGAGACCCCCTACAGCACCAGATCCCCCACAACCACAGATTCATGGCCGGATGAGGCAGGATGATTGTGGCCATCGACCGATAGTTTACTTCGTGTGCCATCAGCCGGGTCATATTAGATCAGAGTGCCCGCTTCAGTTTCGTCCACTTCCTCCTCCACATCCTCCACCTCCAATGGTCCATCCAGTACAACATGGCCGAGGTCGAGGACGAGGTCGAGGTCGAGGTCGAGGCCGAGGACCATTTGGCCAAGGCAGAGGATAGAAGCAGATGTATGCATTGGACCTCGCTGAGCCAAGTGATTGTCTCTTAGATATCTGCAAGGAGAAAATAACCAAACTAACAATCCAACAAGGCAAGTATACCTATCAAAATGCAGCTAGGGGACACAAGTGTCGTATTAAAATCCGGGAACAGTTGAGTAAGCTTACTCACACAAAATCTATTATTTTATCGACGGAAAAATAAGGTTTTTTAGAAAAAAGCTAAACGTACTAAAGGAAGAGAACTACTTGCAATGAAAGAGAGCTACTTGCATGAAAAGATAAAGAGAGCTAAAAGAGCGATTAAACTTAAGCTTAGTAACGATAAGGGGAAAATGCACTCGATCAGAAATCACCTCGGCAAGAGTGGTTAGAAAAATACGATAAACAAACCTAAGCTAATTAGGGTAAAGGTACTTGACCGTGGAGGTTCCATGAATATTGACACGCTTCTCTCGAAGGCCGTGTCTAACTGAGTTTAGGAAGGTCCGACCGACTCTCGCCTAAATCGGAGGCCTAAAACTAGCTTTACGCGGTGAACCCCGCTATTGGATTTTACTCCAATCCGGGAGATTTGAACGTCTGCCTCTCTCGAGGGGTGCGAACAACTCCCTTTACTCTTGAGTGCTCATTTCAAACTTTCGGCCTCTCGGCTAGCCCAGAATGAAAGCAAAGGTGGAGAGTATATATCGATGATATACCTCCAACCCGTGATAAATCAAGAGTAATTCAAAGCTAAACCCTAAAAAGAAAAGGTAAGATTCAAAGCATCATAACCTAATCACTCGAACCTCGGATCATCAAGATCGAGTACATGGAGGATTAGTTAATCATGGTGAGGTGGAAGAGGGGGGGATGAGTAGAAGAAGAATAATGAAAACAGAGCAGAAACGTAAAATAAAATAACACTTTTTATTAATGGAAACAGGGATCTTACAGCTTGAAAACCAGAGATTACAAGTGCATGGAAAGGTAAACTACACTATCATTAACATTATACTACAGAACGAAGCTAGGAACTAATACAGGGAAAGCATAAAGCTGGAGCTAAGAACTAAAAATGGAGAGACATGATTAAAAAGTTCAAAAATACAAAGGACAGAACCTCCCCTCTCAATCCGAAAAGTGTCCCTGAACCCTTAGAGTTGGGCTCTATTTATAGAATTTTTCGGGTCGGGTCACGCCCCCCTGTCACGCCCGAGTCGGGCGTGACCCTGGGGCGTGACACATTCGGCGCGACTTTTTCGAGCTGGAATTGAATTCTGACGAAGTAGTTGAAGTACACGCCCACAAGTCACGCCCTGGTAGGGCGTGTACCTGGGGCGTGTTCTTTGGGGCGTGACTTTGTTGAGCTCAAATTGAATGCTGGAGGTGATGGGCGGAATTGCTGCAGTACACGCCCATATGTCACGCTTGGGTCAGGCGTGACCCTGGGGCGTGACACTTTCGGTGCGACGGTGGAGCGGGAAAAACGAGCGCGTTGCGGCGATTCCTCGGAACCTGGGGACACGCCTCTAGAACACGCCCGTGTCGGATGTGACACGGGCGTAACAGAGGGCGTGTACACTAAGTTTCCACGGAATGCAGTTTCGGACCAATTGCTTCATTCCTCTGGGTTACACGCCCTAGGTACACGCCCGGGTAGGGCATGACCCTGGGGCGTCTCACAGTAAAATTCGGCTGAAAGCCATGAAAACCTGCAAAAATCAGAAAAAATGCGTTAACGACAAAAATATATACAAAGGGGAATCAAAATAAGTACTTTACAAGACATGATTTGCTTTAAAACCCCGAAAATATCCTAATAAAATTGATTGCAACCGTATTATCAAATTCCCCCAAGCTTAAGTTTTGTTTGTCCCCAAGCAAAGATATAAAGACTAGCTAATCATAAAAAGTGACTAATTTGAAAAGTTTTAATCATACTTACAGAAGTACTATGCAAAATTCTAGGTAGGGAGAATGTAAAATGTAAATCTAAAATAATTATTTTGGTATGGTTTAACTTTTATAAACTTTACTTAATAAAAATAAATCATCCAGAATTTTGACGAAATTCTTTAAATAGATTTGAGCAAGGCAATGAAAATGAAAAGAACGTATTGAGTTATTAATAGATCCAAGCAACGCATTATAATTATATCAATTAAATAACAAAAATCTAAGTTTAAATCCAAAACTAAAACTGATTTACTTTTCTTCTTTTCTTAGTTGTTAAATAAAATTAAAAAAGGGCGTGAATCAAAAGGACTTAATATGATCAAAACGTTTGGTTTAGGAATATGAATAGGAGTGGAATTCAAATATAAACATGGAGGCTTAAAAATCACACTAAACCAAAACAACGAGTTTCAAAAAAAAAAATAAATTTATTTTAAACAAAATATGTATAAATAATTTTTTTTTTCTTTATGATTATTTATCTCTTTTTTATTATTATTATTTTCATTCATTTTTTCTCTTTTTTTCAATACATTACTTTTGAGTACACTTTTTTCAACAATTTCTCCAAAGATAACACAAAATTTCCTATCAAAAAAAATTAGCGTGATTAGATAGGTAGGAATTTGGGCTTTGGTGAAAATGAAATGCTGTGTGGAGTTATCAAATGAATTTGGAAAAAAGGCTCAAAAACGGCTAACTAGTGGTAAAAGATTTTAGGTTGGCAGGAAAGCTCAAACGTAAACAAAAATGGCCTAAATCATTTTCACGCTTTTTTAAATTTATTTAAAACATAGAGTCGATAAATTTTAAAAAGAAAGTTCGAGATAATAAAAGAAGATTGATGAAATTATCTTGAAAATAAAAATAATATGTGACTTGGATCGTTCATATCTACTACGTTATTCAAAATTTGTTCTTACAAAAATTATCTAAAGACGAAAAGGAAAATAGTGGATGATAAATTTTTAGAGAAAATAAAGAAAATAAAGAACGGAAAACCATAATAGAAATGCACGTTTTAGAGAAATATTTTACCTTAACATGCTACCGTGAATTAGAAATACAGCATGGCCAACATTTTACCTGTGAAATATGATTAAAAAAATGATTAGAAAAATTATAATTAACTACGTTGTTTATAAAGAAGTTTGAGAAAAACAAAACATAAACATGAGGTACTTATTGAAATACCAAAATGCAGCTATATATATATATATATTGTTTTTGAATTTTTTGGATTTTTTTGGATATTTACAAAAAGCAAAAAAGGAGGAACTCATCCCCCAAGCTTAAAATCTACATTGTCCTCAATGGAGAGGGAGGTCGGAGTACGAGAGAAAAGTAAAGTGCAAAAATGAAAGACAGAATGGAAAAACAGGTACTTCCCCGATTTTATGTGGCAGGGAAAGCTGAGTGATGCCGCTCCTCCATGCGTGTGCTGTGGATCTTCAGGAAATGTCGTCTGGTGGACTTTGTCATGGAATCAGAACTGTTGGAGTAGGCGATCAGAGAAGTTTCAGCTTGCCGGAGCCATTCGGGGCAAAAATTGTGAAATAAAGAAAACAGAAAAAGATAACTTGGGTTGCCTCCCAAGAGCGCCCTTTGTTTAAAGTGTCGTTTGAGCTCGACGCATCAAAATAAGATTGTCCCAAATATTGTTTAAAAATAAAGTTCAAATAAAGTTCAAAGTTTATGAGAAAAATAAAGTTCGGATGAATCAAATGTCAGGACTGGAAAGATAGAGTTAACTGGGTTGAGACTGACATCATCACAAAAGTACAGTTTAAGATGCTGACCATTCACTTTGAAAGTACCCTTATCCGGGTGGGAAATTAAAACAGTACCATAAGAAAAGACTTCTAAAACAATAAAAGGCCCCGACCAATGTGATTTTAATTTACCCGGGAATAAACGTAAACGAGAATTATAAAGAAGCACTTGGTCGCCCGGCTTAAAGATTTTTGGGTGCCTAAGATGTCGATCGTGTAAACGCTTCGTCCGCTCTTTATAAAGTCTGTTATTTTCATATGCGTTAGAGCGCCACTCGTCGAGTTCGTTAAGTTGAAATTTTCTAAAATCGCCGACAGAGTGGGGATCGAAGTTTAAAAATCGTAAGGCCCAAAAGGCGCGGTGTTCTAACTCTACGGGTAAATGACACGATTTTCCATAAACCAACCGATATGGCATACATCCGAGGGCAGTTTTGTACGCTGTTCGGTAGGCCCATAGAGCATCGTCTAATTTGGCTGACCAGTCTTTTCTAGATGTTGAAACAGTCTTTTCTAAAATTCTTTTTATTTCTCTATTTACTACTTCGACTTGTCCGTTAGTTTGGGGGTGGTAGGCAGTGGAAAGCTTATGAGTAACGCCATATTTAGTTAGGATTTTTGAAAATTGTGCGTTACAAAAATGGGAACCCCTATCACTAACGATAGCGCGTGGCGCACCGAAACGAGAAAATAATTTTTTAGGAAATTAACTACGACTCGGGCGTCATTCATAGGAAGAGCTTGGGCTTCGGCCCAACGTGAAACATAATCAACGGCAACTAAAATGTACTTATTCCCGAAGCTAGAAGGAAAAGGGCCGACAAAATCAATCCCCCAGAGGTCGAAAACTTCGCACTCTAGGAAATAATTTTGTGGCATTTCATTTTTATTCGAAATATTTCCCGACCGTTGGCAACTATCACACCTACTCACAAAGGCATGCGCGTCTTTAAACAGGGTGGGCCAGTAAAAACCCGCGCTTAACACTTTGTGAGCGGTGCGAGCAGCTTGATTGTGCCGACCTGTCGGTCCTTCATGCAAATGTTTAATAATATTTAATCCTTCATCAAAAGAAACACACCTCCTGATCACTTGGTCGGCACAAATTCTAAAAAGATGCGGGTCCTCCCAAAAATAGTTTTTCAGCTCAGAAAAGAATTTCTTCTTTTGCTGAGATGAAAACTCTTTTGGGAGCACACGGGCCACTAGATAGTTGGCGATGCGGGCAAACCAAGGAGAAGTAGATGTGTTAATTATGACCAGTTTCACATCATGGAAATAGTAATGAAAAGAATTTTCATCTAATTGTTCTATAAACGGGTTGTCTAGGCGCGAAAGGTGGTCGGCGGCCAAGTTCTCGGCACCTCGCTTATCACGGATCTCTAAGTCAAACTCCTGGAGGAGTAAGACCCAGCGAATCAAGCAAGGCTTGGCATCCATTTTAGAGAGAAGATATTTGAGGGCCGAGTGGTCCGTAAAAACAATAATTTTCGAAAGAGTAATATAAGGGAGAAATTTGTCAAAAGCGAATACTACAGCTAAGAGCTCCTTCTCGGTTGTGGTGTAATTTTCCTGTGCAGATGTGAGTGTTTTACTAGCGTAATAAATGGGGTGGAAGTTTTTGGAAATACGTTGACCTAGTACGGCTCCCACCGCATAACTACTCGCATCAGACATTATCTCAAATGGAAGATCCCACACCGGAGCTATCATGATTGGGGCATTAACTAATTTTTCTTTTATTAAATTGAAGGCAGCTAGACAGAGGTCATCAAAGATGAATGGGGCGTCTTTTTTTAAGAGATGGGTAAGGGGCTTGGTGATTTTGGAAAAGTCCTTTATGAAGCGGCGGTAGAAACCCGCATGACCCAGGAAACATCTTATAACTTTTATGTTCGTAGGTGGCGGCAGCTTCTCGATAACTTCTATTTTTGCAACGTCTACTTCAATACCCCTTTCAGAAATTTTATGTCCCAAAACTAACCCTTCCCTCACCATAAAATGACATTTTTCCCAATTTAAGGCGAGGTTAGTTTCTTCGCATCGCTCTAAGACTTTTTCAAGGTTCTCTAAGCAACTATCGAAGGAATTCCCAAACACAGAGAAATCATCCATGAAAACTTCCATAATGCTTTCTACGTACTTGTTAAAGATGGCGAGCATACATCGTTGGAATGTAGCTGGCGCATTGCACAATCCAAACGGCATTCTTCGGTAGGCAAAGGTGCCGACGGGACAAGTAAACGTGGTTTTTTCCTGGTCCTCGGGGGAGATGGGGATTTGAAGATACCCCGAGAGGCCATCGAGAAAACAATAAAAGCTATGTTCGGAAAGTCGTTCTAAAATCTGATCAATGAACGGCAAGGGGAAGTGATCCTTGCGGGTGGCGTCATTCAACGTACGGTAATCTATACACATTCGCCATCCGGTCACCGTCCGAGTCGGGATTAATTCATTATTTTCATTACTTACTACCGTTATCCCTCCCTTCTTTGGTACTACCTGTACTGGGCTAACCCACTTACTGTCGGATATAGGATTGATAATTCCTGCATCTAACAATTTCATAACCTCGCCCTTAACTACGTCTTTCATGTTTGGGTTTATACGGCGCTGAGGTTGTATAGAGTTACGTGAATTATCTTCCATTAAGATTTTATGAGTGCAGAAAGATGGGCTTATGCCCTTGATATCAGATATCTGCCAAGCAATAGCTTGGCGGTGCTTTTGTAAAATTGAAAGAAGTTTATCCTTTTGTGCATCCGTGAGGTAGGCCGAAACTATGACAGGCAGCTTGGAGTCCTTTTCTAAGAAAGCGTATTGAAGGTGCTCTGGTAGTTCTTTCAGTTCCAAGGTAGGGGGGTCATCATACGAGGTTTTGGAAATTTGTTCTTTTTCAAAAACTATGTCCTCGTACACTTTTTTATATGTAAAATTAAAAGGGGTGTGGCTAGCGGCCATGGCGGCTTCGTGCAGCGATTCAGTTGGAAAAGTAGAACAGGAACAGAAATCAAAAAATTCTTTTTCAAAATCAGAAAGGCGGGTGGAGGATTCTTCACTTAGGTGTAGAGATTCAGTTGGAGGAGTAGGAGAGGAACAAAAAATTGGAAAATTCTTCTTCAAAATCAGAGGTGTGAGAGAAGGATTCTTCACTTACGGTATCCAAGAAAAAACAGGAGTCATCATTAGCTAGTGTGTTCTTCATCGAGGGGGTGATAGAGAAAGTTACCTCATCGTCGCCCACTCGAAGGAAGAGCTTACCATTGCTTACGTCAATGATAGCTCGGGAGGTGGCACGGAAAGGTCGGCCAAGGATCAGGGGAACCTCGACGTCTTCTTCGATGTCTAAAATGACAAAATCCACCGGGAAGATGAACTTGTCAACTTTGACTAGGACGTCCTCCACTATTCCTAACGGGTATTTGACTGATCTGTCGGCGAGCTGGATACTCATGCGTGTAGGGTTAAGACTACCAATTCCTAACTTTTGAAACAACGAGAAGGGATAAGATTAATACTCGCACCTAGGTCGGCTAAAGCGTGTTTGACAAAGAGATCACCAAAGACACACGGGATAGAGAAACTACCCGGGTCACTGATTTTCTTTGGTAATCCGTTTGTCAAAACCGCCGAGCACTCGACATTTAACGTGACATGCGAAAGGTTCTCTAACTTCTTCTTGTTGGTTAGGAGGTCCTTAAGGTATTTTGCGTACTTAGGCATCTGGGATATGGCTTCGTGGAAAGGCAGATTTATGTGGATTTGTTTAAACATTTCTAAAAAATGGGTGTATTGATCATCCTATCGTTGTTTATTAAGTTCGGAAGGGTATGGCGGGGATGGATTATTTTTAAAGGTGGGTGGTGGAGTGAGTTGTTTTTCTAAAATAGGAGTGATAATTTCTGCAGCAGAGGGTGGAATTTTTAAAACGGGAACAGAGCTTTGATTTTTTAAAGCGGAAGCGGAGATTGCCTCGGGCTCTTCACTTATTGTACCGGGAACTTTCTTCCCACTCCGAAGAGTTATAGCTTTTGCTTGCTCTCTCGGGTTGGGCTCGGTATTGGAAGGAAGAGACCCTACGGGTCGCTCAGAAATCATTTTAGCGAGCTGTCCTACCTGATTTTCTAAATTTTTAACACTTCCAATTAAGGTTCTAATCGTAGCGTCATTAACATTCATGTATTTTGAAAACATTTCCTCCAAATTTGGAGGTTTTGGAAAACTTTGAGGAGGTGGTGGTGTAGAAAAATAACTTTGCGGTGGCGGGCGCACAGCATTCGATGGATTGCTCCACGAAAAATTCGGATGATTTCTTAACGCAGGATTATAACTATTCGGAAAATTAAAACCAGGAGGATGATAATTCGCAGCAGAAAAACTATTAAAAGCAGTTCTAGGCATATTATTTACATAATCCAAATGTTCGGCGGGAGGAGTTGCAGATTCTCATACCTAAGGGGCGGAGGCAGCAGTCATCTCCGTAATTTTTTTGCTTAATATTTCAACTTGCAGTGCGAGTTGGGAGACGTTGTCCACTTCAAAGAGACCCGCAGGTTTGTTTGGGCGGGACCTAGGCACATTCCACTGGTAAGTGTTTATGGCCATGTCCTCAAACAGCTCAAGAGCTGCTTCCGGGGTCTTATGGTTTAAAGTACCGCCAGAAGCTGCGTCTATCATTTGCTTTGTGCTTTGATTTAGCCCATTATAGAACGTCTGCACCTGCAACCATACATGCAGAGCGTGATGTGGGCATCATCTTAATAATTCTTTAAATCTTTACCAGGTTTCGTAAAGGGTCTCAGAGTCTATTTGTCCAAAGGAAGAAATGTCATTCCTAAGTTTTGCAGTTTTAGCAGGCGAAAAATACTTGGCCAAAAATTTTTCAGTTAATTGCGTCCAAGTAGTTATGCTATTTTTAGGAAGGGTGTTCAGCCACTGCTTAGCCTTAATTCTAAGAGAGAAAGGAAATAATCTTAGCCTAATAGCATCATTTGTGACACCATTTATCTTGAAGGTGTCACAAATCTCAAGAAAGCTGGCTATGTGTGCGTTCGGATCTTCATCTTGAAGCCCGTCAAATTGCACATACTGTTGCACCATTTGAATTATGCTAGGCTTCAGTTCGAAATTATTATTATTTATTGTAGGGCGAACTATACTAGATTCTGTACCCTCGAGATTCGATCGTACATAATAGGACATAGGCCTTTGCACGGCTTCCTCCATGTTGGGTTCTGCCATTCTTAAGGTAGAAAATGACTCGGAATCCTCAACCGGCACTTGGGTAGTAGGGCCTTGAAATCGCGATCTTCTCCGAAGAGTACGCTCAATTTCGTGGTCCAGGTCCAAAGTAACAGTCGGACTTCCGCGGGTCATACACTAGAAGAAGAGAGGAGAAGAAAGACTAGAAAATAAAAGAGCTAATGAAGTTCGAAATTTTTTTTTTTGAAATAGATTTTTTTATGTTTTAACTCCCGAACTTCCCAAGGGCTACCCGGTGAAGGGTTCGCAAGGTACTAGACAAGATAGTGGCATTTAGAGCCACTTTGCCCTTTTCGAGAGAGTTAGGTGGTGTAGAAAAATTTGTGATGTGGGTTTCTATTAAGTAAGCGGTAATTTAAATCCAGCCATTTAACTCCGAGTGAGTAGGCGGAAAATAAAAGCTAACACTCACGCACTCTACAGAAAGTAAACACACTCTACTGAAATAAAATCCAGCCAATTAACTCAAGTGAGTAGGCGGAAAAATAAAAATACGCACACTCTACTGAAATAAAATCCAGCCAATTAACTCAAGTGAGTAGGCGGAAAAATACAAATACGCACACTCTACTGAAATAATATCCAGCCAATTAACTCAAGTGAGTAGGCGGAAAAATTTAAAATACGCACACTTGCTTGAACAAAATCCAGCCATTTAACTCAAGTGAGTAGGCGGAAAAAAAAAATTTAAGAGGAGGGTGAGAAAGAGAAGTGATAAAATTAATATATTCGCGTTTTCAATTTATCAACGAGCGTTGCTTCCCCGGCAACAGCGCCAAAAACTTGATTGTCTCTTAGATATCTGCAAGGAGAAAATAACCAAACTAACAATCCAACAAGGCAAGTATACCTATCGAAATGCAGCTAGGGGACACAAGTGTCGTATTAAAATCCGGGAACAGTTGAGTAAGCTTACTCACACGAAATCTATTTTTTTATCGACGGAAAAAAAAGGTTTTTTTAGAAGAAAGCTAAACGTACTAAAGGAAGAGAACTACTTGCAATGAAAGAGAGCTACTTGCATGAAAAGATAAAGAGAGCTAAAAGAGCGATTAAACTTAAGCTTAGTAACGATAAGGGGAAAATGCACTCGATCAGAAATCACCTCGGCAAGAGTGGTTATAAAAATACGATAAACAAACCTAAGCTAATTAGGGTAAAGGTCCTTGACCGTGGAGGTTCCATGAATATTGACACGCTTCTCTCGAAGGCCGTGCCTAACTGAGTTTAGGAAGGTCCGACCGACTCTCTCCTAAATCGGAGGCCTAAAACTCGCTTTACGCGGTGAACCCCGCTATTGGATTTTACTCCAATCCGGGAGATTTGAACGTCTGCCTCTCTCGAGGGGTGCGAACAACTCCCTTTACTCTTGAGTGCTCATTTCAAACTTTCGGCCTCTCGGCTAGCCCAGAATGAAAGCAAAGGTGGAGACTATATATCGATGATATACCTCGAACCCGTGATAAATCAAGAGTAATTCAAAGCTAAACCCTAAAAAGAAAAGGTAAGATTCAAAGCATCATAACCTAATCACTCGAACCTCAGATCATCAAGATCGAGTACATGGAGGATTAGTTAATCATGGTGAGGTGGAAGAGGGGGGGATGAGTAGAAGAAGAATAATGAAAACAGAGCAGAAACGTAAAAGAAAACAACACTTTTTATTAATGGAAACAGGATCTTACAGCTTGAAAACCAGAGATTACAAGTGCATGGAAAGGTAAACTACACTATCATTAACATTATACTACAGAACGAAGCTAGGAACTAATACAGGGAAAGCATAAAGCTAGAGCTAAGAACTAAAAATGGAGAGACATGCTTAAAAAAGTTCAAAAATACAAAGGACAGAACCTCCCCTCTCAATCCGAAAAGTGTCCCTGAACCCTTAGAGTTGGGCTCTATTTATAGAATTTTTCGGGTCGGGTCACGCCCCCCTGTCACGCCCGGGTCGGGCGTGACCATGGGGCGTGACACATTCGGCGCGACTCTTTCGGGCTGGAATTTAATTCTGACGAAGTAGTTGAAGTACACGCCCACAAGTCACGCCCTGGTAGGGCTTGTACCTGGGGCGTGTTCTTTGCGGCGTGACTTTGTTGAGCTGAAATTGAATGCTGGAGGTGACGGGCGGAATTGCTGCAGTACACGCCCATATATCACGCCCGGGTCAGGCGTGACCATGGGGCGTGACACTTTCAGTGCGACGGTGGAGCGGGAAAAACAAGCGCGTTGCGACGATTCCTCGGAACCTGGGGACACGCCTCTAGAACACGCCCGTGTCGGATGTGACACGGGCATGACAGAGAGCGTGTCCACTAAGTTTCCACAGAATGCAGTTTCAGACCAATTGCTTCATTCCTCTGGGTTACACGCCCTAGGTACACGCCCGGGTAGGGCATGACCCTGGGGCGTGTCACAGCAAAATTCGGCTGAAAGCCGTGAAAACCTGCAAAAAGCAGAAAAATGCATTAACGACAAAAATATATACAAAGGGGAATCAAAATAAGTACTTTACAAGACATGATTTGCTTTAAAACACCGAAAATATCATAATAAAATTGACTGCAAACCGCATTATCACCAAGGAACACGGAGGAAGTCATCACAAGTATATAATTTATGTTATGAAATTAAGACATGTTCTCTTATTATTACTATTTTACATAATCTTGACCATGAAAAATGACTACCCATTTGAAACTCAATCAACCTCAGGCATAGTCTTCATCAGCGACAAGCCCACTCATACGCTATTCGATACGAGTACTTCACACTCGTTCGTATCAGAAGCCTTTGTGGAAGGATTGGACGGCGTAGAACGATTCACAGGTTTGATGATGAGAGTGAGGATACAAGATGGATTAGTACTACTATCATCTGCCAAGTACAATATGGATGCGAAAATTGGCGGAAAGACTTTTGATGCGCCTGCGACGATTTCGAAGATGCCAGATTTCGACTTGATCTTGGGCATGACTTGGTTACATTGGAACCATGCCCAGATCGACTGCCCATCGAGGAGGATCACCCTAAGGCACGGAGACTCCCATGTCAGCGTCGAAGGTATTAGACTTGTCTCCCATCTCTTATTATCATCTGTACAGGCTGTCAAAGCCCACAGGAAAGGAGAGGAAGTGTACAATATCTGCTTCGAGATGGCGGGAGCAGAGACTTCTATTGTGGATATTCCGGTGGTTTGGGATTTTTCCGACGTGTTTCCGGAGAAATTGCCCGGATTGCCACCAGCTAGGGACACGGACTTCCGTATTCAGTTGGTGCCAGGAGCTAGGCCTATATCTCGGGCGCCATACATGATGGAACCGAAGGAGCTAGCAGAGTTCAAGATGCAACTATAGGAGCTGGTAGAGTCAGGGTTTGTCCGACCGAGCTCATCACCGTGGGGAGCTCCGGTGTTATTTGTCAAGAAGAAGGATGGCTCCCTGTGTCTCTGCATTGACTACCGGGAGTTGAACCGGTTGACGGTCCGAAATACATACCCGCTACCCCGGATCGACGAGCTGTTTGATCAGCTTCAGGGAGCTTTCTAGTTCTCCAAGTTGGATTTGAGATACGGTTATTATCAGCTGCGGATCCAGGAGGAGGACATTTCGAAGACGGCTTTTAGTTCCCGCTACGGATTGTATGAGTTCACGGTGATGCCATTCGGGCTCACGAATGTGCCTTCTGCATTCATGAGTTTGATGAACCGCGTCTTCGAGCCCTATCTTTACAGATTCGTTATAGTTTTCATCGATGTTATACTGATCTACTCCCAGACACAGGAAGACCATACTCAACATTTGGCCTTGGTTTTAGGGAAGCTGAGAGAGCACCAATTGTATGCAAAGTTCTCCAAGTGCCAGTTCTGGCTACTGGAAGTGGCATTCCTAGGGCACACTATTAGTGGGGCAGGGTTGGCCGTGGACCCATCCAAGGTGCAGGCAGTTAGAGATTGGCCGCAGCCTAGGTCAGTATCAGACATACGCAGTTTCCTAGGGCTCGCATGATATTATCGCAAGTTTGTGGAGTGGTTCTCGAGGATAGCACTCCCCCTCACGTCCTTGACGAAGAGGGAAGCAGCTTTTATATGGATGGAGAATAGAGAGGCGACATTTCAGGAGCTGAAGGATAGGCTCACCTCTTCCCCCATTCTTGCACTTCCATCTGGGAAGGAAGGATTTCACATATATACCGATGCATCATATGAGGGGATGGGTGTAGTCTTGAAGCTGCACAGGCATGTCATCGCTTATGTTTCGAGACAGTTGAAGAAGCATGAACAGAATTACCCTGTACATGACTTAGAGCTCGGGGCAGTGGTATTTGTATTAAAAATCTGGAGACATTATCTATATGGGGTTCATTGTGATATCTTCTCAGATCACAAGAACCTCAAGTATGTTGATACACAGAAAGACCTGAACCTGTGCTAGAGGAGGTGGCTTGAATTCTTATGCGATTATGAGTACACCATGCATTATCATCCGGGGAAGGCGAACACCATGGCAGATGCCTTGTGTAGGAGAGCCAACACCTCAGTACAAGAGCCTCGGGTGATGTCTATGGAGCTGTTGCAGATGTTGGAGGATATGCACATTTCGGTTGTTTCTGAGTCCCAGCCGGAGATCTTCCGGCAGTATTTGAACTCCTTGATCATGGAATGTGATATACGAGAGTACATCAGGGTACAGCAGAGGTTAGATGCAACTTTGGTGCCGGTGTTCAAGGACCTAGAAGGGGGCAGGTCAGGTGATTATACCTTGCTTGATGGCATTGTTTATTTTCACGGTTGTGTTTATATACCCGCAGGAGGTGGTATCTGGGAGGATATACTCAGGGAGGCTCACTGTACTCGACACTCAGTGTACCCCGGTATAACCAAGATGATAGCTGATCTACGAAGGAGCATGTATTGGCCGGGGATAAAGAGAGAGATCATCTTTTATGTGACCCACTGCGAGACATGCCAGCGAGTAAAGGCGGAATACAAGAGCCCCAGAGGGTTGCCAGAGTCACTGCCGGTCCCCGAGTGGAAGTTTGAGGATATTACTATCGATTTTGTGCACGGATTGCCTCGCTCCCACTCAGGGCACGATTCTGTTTGGGTCATTTTCGACAGGCTGACCAAGGTGGCCCGGTTTATACCTATCAGGAAGGACATCCAAGTTACTGTTTTGGAGTGGTTGTTTGTGGAACAATTCGCGAGGTACCACAGGGTCCCCAGGATGATTGACTCAGATCATGACGGTCGATTCACCTCAAGGGAGTGGAGAGTGGTGCAGGTGTACTTGGGCTCTCAGCTTGCTTTTAGCACCGCTTTCCATCCACAAACCGACGGTCAGACAGAGCGGACCATCAGGACCATGGAGGATCTGCTACGATTATGTATACTAGATACGAGGAGGCCCTGGGAGAGACTGTTGCTACTGGTAGAGTTCTCCTACAACAACAGTCACCATACGAGCATTGGGATGACACCATATGAGGCTCTTTACGAGAGGAAATGCCGGACACCGCTATCTTGGATACAAGATAAGGACCCCAGGGCACTTGGATCGAAATATATTGAGGATACAGATGCTCAGATACGATTGATCAGGGACCAGATGCTAGAGGCCCAGAGTAGGAAAGCTAAATACTACTATGCGCAACATCCGAAGGTGGAGTTCCAGGTGGGGGACAGAGTGTTCTTCAAGATACGCCCGGTGCATGGTGTGTCTCGGATACGGAGACACAAGAAGCTCAACCCTCGATATATGGGGCCCTATTTGATTCTGAAGCGGATTGGCCCCTTGGCCTACATGCTCTAGCTGCCGCCAGAGCTGGGGACCTTACACGACGTCTTCTATGTCTCCTCATTACAGAGAGCTCTTCTTCGGCCGGAGTAGGATTTAACCACTACACCAGGCCCGTTAGCATCTGACATATCAGTCCGCCTAGAGCCGCTCCGGATCGATGATACCGCAGTCCGAGTGCTCCAGAAGAAGAAGGTCCCCCTGTTGAAGGTGTTGTGGTCCAACCATGGACAGGAGGAGCACACTTGGGAGCCGAGGGATCTGATGCTAGAGCAGCACCCAGAGCTTTTTTACATCAGGTAACACTTTAATTATTAGCTAAAGTACTTAAATTTTCATGCCTGGAAATCTCGTAGACCCGAACTTGAATTTTGGGGTCAAAATTATTTCTTTGTTTATTGGAATTTGTAACATCTCACTATCAATTAGACCCCTCTACATAGGTTGGGTTAGGGCATGTGGTGGGGGCATGGGTTTAGGTTATGTTTGAACCATGGGGTTAGGGTTTAGTCACATGGGGCCCACAACAGGGCCCATGGTAATCTAACTCAAACCAGCCTAAATTGGGGTCCTAGTCACACATTAATTCCACCACTACATCCCTAATCCTAACACCAACCTAAGGGAACCATAAGACATATCACAAGGTTACCAATTGACTAGAGTTGACCCAAGTCAACCCTAATCTTAATTTGGTCAAACCCACACCTAAAGGTCCCAATAGTCCAAGTGGGATACCATCATGGCCCAACTTTAGTTGGGTGGTATCATAGAGTCCATGACCTTCAGGTGGGGTTAGCCCACTCATCAAGTTGACCAAGTCAACCGAAAAAGTAAACAAAGTCAACATGAAGCCTAAAGGAAGAAAAAGGAAGGTCAAGCCCATCCCCAATGGGCAAAGCCCACTAACCATGGCCTATGACCAGGCCAAGTGGTTAAAGACAGCTCCTACCCCTCTGAATTAGGAGAGAGAATGCATGCATGGGGGGTAAAATGGGAATTTTAGGAGAGAGAAGGTGGAGAGAAGAAAATGAGGGCCATGTGGACCTCCTTCCTTCTGTCTAAGGCACCTGGAAAGCTTCCCCAGCTCATTCTAGAGGGACTTTGAGTGCCGGAGCAAGGAAATTGCAGGAGAAACCCGAAAACGGGAAGGGTTTGCCAGAGCAAGCTCGGCCATGGCTCACCGCCACCAAACTCGCCACCAAGCCTCAATTCCGGTCTGTTTCACTTCACATCTCACCGTAATAGAATTCTAGATCGACTAGGAGAGACATCGGGCTCAATTGAGCCCGATATCATGTGAGTCGAGAGCAAAATTCTGAGTTTTTCCTTCTTGCTCGGGATTGCAGGAGGAGCCACCTCCGGCAGCCTCACCGCCGGGAAACGTCAGCCACCACCTCAACGAAGGTGGTGGCAATAATCATCGGCGGTGGCGACGACCCAAGTTGCCGGAAATGGGAAATCAAGATGATCCAGGCCGGGCTCATCCCAGCCGTTGGCTGGAGGTAGGAGATAAACAGATGCCGTCCGTTTCATTTCATATAATCGATGAATTAATTTTATAATGAACCGTACATTATATGTCACACTTTTACATAGTTCTTGTATGTTAAAAATAGGCCTCTTAAAGGTAATTTCAGAACTAGGCATCAACATTAAAATTGTCGGCCTATATCTTACCTTCTTTTTCCACCCTAAACTTGAGATTTGGAGCTGTAGGGCTCCCTATGGGGCCATTCTACCCAGATTGGTCCTAGGCTAGGGTAGATTTTCAAATGTGTGCCCAGACCAAATTATAAGTCCTCATGACCTGAGATTTTGTTCATGCCTGAGACTATGTCATACTTAGTTACTGCCCAAAAATTGGAAGTTTTGTAGAAATATTTCCTATAGTTTTTAATAAAATTCACTTATTTAAATTAATTGAATATATGGAGAAATATAACTCCAAGTGGCCCCAAATTTTGTTGGTATGGCCTTTTTGTCAATATAAGCCCATGATAACAATTTTAGCCTCTTTGGGCCTGTGCATGTTGGGTAAACCCACTTGCATGTGTATGATGAATATATGCTTGGGGTGCCTATAACAAAAAATCTATATAATGGGGACTTAACCCATTTGGAATATTATAAGTCTATGAAATCTTGGTCAGAGGATTATTATGGTGAAATATACGTTCAACAGAAGTAATGAGATTTTTGGGATAAAAAATCCCATTATTTGGAATTTTTGAGTATTAGGCCATTTAAAGATAGAAATTTTGAAAATAGGGTTATTGATGAGTTAAAATTCTCAAATTTTGTTAAGAACTCAAGGAAGCCATATCTAACCTCTATAAAATTTTATTGGTCTGTTAGATGATTATATTTTGGAATTATGTAGAATTTACAATTTTGCTCCTTTATGGAAATTATTTAATAATGATGGAAATTACAGTAGGAATATTATGAAAAACATTCCTAGAGATTTAATTATGTGTTTGTGACCTTATGTAATTTTTTTTGATATTTTTGGATGCATCTATAGGTTTAAAATCCAATAAATGGCATTTTTGATATATTTGTCATATGATTGTTAGTAAATCAAATTACTGTTTAAGACTATGAAATTTTGTATTTGGTATTATTTCAGTAATTTACATCTGCAGTAAGTTTCCTAGAATTTTTAGAAACATATTTAATGTACTTCATTTGTAAAGTGGCCAATTCATGGATTTAACTTTAAATGAAAATTAATGGAAATATAAATGAAAAAATTACAATTCTTGGATACCAATCATAATTAGCCTAGATGATCACCAGGAAAATTTATTAGACCATGGGGATCATTGGTTATAGTACTTCTTGTATAAAGTGACATAGGCCACTTAATTAAAGGATTTAATTTAGGGTCTTTATGACTTAGAAAAATAGTGAAACTCCACTTAATCAATATCATATATCATACCATCCCATGATAAATGATTACGGTCTTTTTGGCCAATAAATTAGAAGTCGAACTTTACAAGTGGTATTAGGTCATGGGTTGCACCTAGCTCAGATAATATATACTTCTAGGACCACAAGGGGATAAGAAGATACATTGAGATGGTAATTATTTTGCGAGAATAAGCCCTGGTTGGTCTACTATAGGTCATTTCTTTTTTACGAGCGATAGAGCGCAAGTCCTAGGATAGTAATTATAACAAAGGTCGGCGGAAGACCGCCGCCCTTCTATTAACATCTTAAGTCATTAGCATCACTCCAGAGTAATAATGAGTGCAGAATATGGATCATGTGTAGATATCAATAAAAGTAAATATCCTTGCGAAAGGGCGCTTTGAGATTCAGCCGATCGTAGTTCCTAGTGCCCCTGAGAGCCCTTCATCGGGCATGCCTCGGGAAGTCCTGAGATCAACCCTAAACTGGTAGGTGTAACCAACACTAGACAAGAGTAGTCTAATAGGTTAAGACATTGTGGTTCATTCTCACAAGTGATGGGTTTGAGGGATTTTGATAAAGGCACTATGTGCAATCTCACCCGTGATGGGTTTGAGGGTTTTTGAATAAAAGCACTATGTGCAATCTCACCCGCGATGGGTTGGAGGGATTCAGGACGGGTTGGACCTGCGAGCTGGAGGCTCGGGTTGGAATATCTTGAATGTGCATAAACTTATGGCGGGTCATGCGGTACTGGGCCAATCGTCACACCGATGACAGTATGGTGGCTCTGGCGAGGTGTGTTGGTTTGAGGCGCTAGTGGGTTGTTTTACGCTGCGGTCAGGAGGACGATCCCCGAAAACGCACAATCAACCAAAAAGACTAGTGGGTAGCCAACAAATAGTACGCAGAGACTCTAGAGTGCACCTAGGACGTGTATAAAGGCGTATGGGAGGTCTAGGCCTGGTAGTGTGATACCCGCCTAGGAGTGGAGACGCCCGCTCCACTACTGCCGTAGCCTCAACGGTGGCACCAGAGAGTGATGCTAGCTCCAAAAATTAGGAACTAAAGTTCTGTGATCACAGAGTCATGTGCGTGAGTTGCACTTGCATGAACCATAAACACATGCATATCATACATTCATAACTAGGTCATATGCACCATGGATCCTTATCATATAAATTAGTATAGGCTCTTTTATATGATAAGTTATATTTCTAGAAACCTTAACTTATGTGTTTGTATGGGCATTCATATAAGTTAAGGTACTTCTGTGATGGTAGTAGTAGCTTATTTACTTGCTTTCTTTTCTCAGCTTACTTCCAATACTGTTTACTTAATGCACATATTTGTTCTGTTCAGTTCTTCTTACTTTCCTGCACCGTATATATATATATAGAATTGCTAGAGTAGAAATATTGGATTCATATATACTTGATAGTATAGTTCCATTGTCACCTGCTCCTTGTTTTACCCCTTGTTGTCCTCCGTTTCGTCCTATACCCGGTGCCTAGGAGTTGAGGGGCGAGGTGTGGAGGAAACGACTTAGTCTTTTTGACTAACGGTCGGTGTGACCAAATATTTTAGGAGCTCGAGGAGAGGGAGCACCAGTAGGACAAGGTGACAGGACGTGTGGAGCTGATACCACCACCACCTACTACTACTACAACAGCCCAACGTCAGGTGGGACGAGTCTTCTAAGGATAGTGTAGCTTCCGCTTGTTGTCATTTATGAGAGAGATATTTGTGATTATGTACTGGGCATATGCCCCTTTTTCTCTATTTTTATATAACTCATGTTGGACTGATGTACCCTTATTTATTATGAGATAGTGCTGTGACTTGTGGACTAGTGGTTGCTTTATACTGCTTTTACTTCTTACTCTCTTTTGGCCAAACAAGTTTTATGATCGTACTAGCCGGCAGAATCGGCGTGTTGCAGTGTCGACTAGCCCGTGTGTTAGTGCCACCATAAGACGATGGTTCTGGGAATAAGACTGGGTTAACTCCTTGGTAAGGGGGAGGGGTCTTACACAAAGACTGCTTCAGCAACCAATCTGATGGTTTCCGCTGAAGGAGTTGTTGTAGGCACGTCCCTCGGTGCACTACTTTCCGACGATTGCGGGCGTTCCGATTGCCCAGCACCGCTCCTAGCTGTCTATAATAGCAAAAAACCTTGATTAGACGACAAACAGATTACTAAAAGCAATCATGGGAACACTCAGATTCCCCAAAACAAGTGTATTTTTCATTCCTAAGTTGACATTCATGGGTTCTTTTTGATATTATAACGATGACGCACACATGTGCTCAACACCCCTTAAAAGAATTCGTCCATGAATTCATTTAAGTTGACCGAAACCAGAAGTCTGATACCAAATTGTAACACCCCCATCCGTCATATGACATATAACAGAAGGTCAAGTTGTAACCCAACGACATATACCACGGACAGTCGGAAGGGTTACAAAAGAATATCAAAACTGAAAGAACTTGTACCTAATCACCTAGAGGGGGGGGGGGGGGTGAATAGGTGACCTTAATCGTTTTAAAACTTTTAGGCAGATTTAATCACAGATTTCACAGTACATAAAACAGCAATCACAGAATCATACACACACAGAGTACACACAGTTTTATAGTGGTTCCCCAAGGTTTGGGTACATCCACTTTCCCCCTTCGCCTATCTAGTAGTGTACTAGATTTGGCCAAACTCCTCCACTATTCCTCAGATCCTCAGATCTTACACTCAAAACCACAACTAGGTTCCTACAGCTCAGAGTGATCCCACTCCTACAACTCAGGCTCAACATCCCTAACACTCAGTCTTCACAAAGACCTACACTCAGCCACAAGGCCTACAGTCAGAGAAATGAAGCTCCTACACTCAGGCACACAGGCCCTACCACTCATCCTTTATAATTTCAGGCTTACAACTCAGATCCCTAAGGATCCTACAAGAAATTAAAAATACAATGTATATAACCTCAACTCAGAATAAGAGAGAAGAGTTGACAGGTTTCTTGATGAGTTCTTGAAAGAACTCTGCTGAGATCAACCTCACTTGGCTTTCTTCAAAGCTTCTTGAATGTAGAACACAATAGGGTTGAGTCTCTCTGTAGCTGATCTTCAATCACTGCTAACTTAAGTTTCAGATCTCAATCTGAAACCTTCTTCACAGCCTTGTTCCAACAGCTATCTTCTTGGAAGGAGCTCTCTCTATCCAACTACTTAGATCTTCACTTGAATTGATTCTTCAATGAATGGCTTGATCTTCTTCTCAATCCTATACTTCTGTTGACAGAATAAGCCTTTATATAGGCTTCCTTCATGGTGACCGGCTGATCCAGTTTCTAACAGCTCTCTGAAATCTCTGACAATTGCAGTAGACCGGCTGGAATGGCAGCTGTCATGTCATCCAGTCACTTCTTGAAATATCTATAACTGTCTGAAAGTGTCGAGACAGTCAGTCTTTAAGTGTCGACACTGATAGACTAAATGTTGACACAAGTAGACTAAGTGTCGACACTAGCCTTCATGGTGTCGACACAACTCCTTGTGTTGTAGAAATTACTTCTCGACACTACTTCTTCAACATGTGTCGACACTGATATTGTGTGTCGACATAACTCCTTGTTCTTCAGTACTTAGTTGATTTCTTGTAAGTGTCTACACAACTCCTTTGTGTTGACACATCTTCTTGTGTTGAACTTGTTCAGTGTCGACACATCTTCTTGGTGTCGACACATGACTTCTGTGTTGAAACTTTTGCTAAGTGTCGACACAGCTCCTTGTGTCGACACATTCTTCTTGTGTTGAGACTTTGGCTGAGTGTCGACACATCTCCTTTGTGTCGACACTTGTACTTAGAATTTGTTGAACTTTGTTGAGTGTCGACACTTTCTTCATGTGTTGAGTCTTCTGCTGAGTGTCGACACATTCTTCATTATGTCGACACTTGTACTTAAACTCTGTTGAAGTTTGCTGAGTGTCGACACAGCCTCCAAGTGTCGACACTTTCTGATGTCGACAAAGTTCCTCTGGGTGTCGACACTGTTTCTAAGTGTCGACACTGCTTCACTGGACATTTCTTCATTGAGTGTTGACACAACCTGTATGTGTCGACACTTTCCTTCTGGTGTCGACTCTACATCCCCGGTGTCGACACAATTACTCCAAGTGCCGACACTGCTTCTCTAGGTGTCGACACAAGTCTTCTTAAGTGTCGACACTTTCCTTCTGGGTGTCGACACATGGACTTAGAAACTTTTCAGCTTTCCCTGCAAATACTTAACCTGCATAAGGTAACTCAAAATACATCAAATACATTTTGATGTATATCATTGAGTAGGGTGAGGCCTTTTCAAATCAGGTACATTTATTTCAATGTACCCAACAATCTCCCCCTATTTGGAGAAGTCATAACCCTTAGTCAATGATATACACCATACATAACAAATTCATAGTATGATGTAAAACAGGATTATATAACAGGGTAAGTACATAAACATGTATAACCAAACATGTAAAACAAATATCTTAGAACAATTAATGTAATAGTTGAACATATATCACATAGTTCTAAGAACTTCAACATTTTCATTATTCAAAAGTTTACAGAAAGTTTTAATACAAGTGATTACACATAGTAAACTTAAGAAAAATTCTATCATATTGCTGCTCAGGCTCCTTGATAACTATGCCCTTTCCAGACTGTATCTTTGCTTGGACAGGGGCTTCAGCATCTTCAGCAGCAGCAGGCTTCTTTCCTTTAAGATCCTTCTTTTTCTGTTCTTCAGCTTTGATCTTTTGCCTTTCAAAGTAATGATAAGGCTTAGGAAAGTACTTGCTAGGCTCCTGGGCAGTAGGAGGTAGCTTTCCCATCTTAGCCTTTCTTCTATATTGCACAATTGCCTCTTGCCTGGTCTCATGCTTCCTCCACTCCAGTTCAGAATACCACTTGTTTCTATCCTGGATATTGTCTTTGGCAGCCTTCCATGCAGTCAAGATAATATTCCTGGAAGTGGGGCTCCATTGTTCAAAGTCAGGCCTCAACTCAGCTTGCTCCCTGAATCTCTTCTTAGACAATTGGGCTTCTTGTTCTTTCTACAAAGCTTTTTGTTCTTTCAGTATAGCCTCTAGCACTGGCTGAACCACTTTTTCTATGATGACATTTTGATTTCCCTCAGGTGGGCTATACATTGACTGTATATCTGCATGTATCATATAAAAGTCTGGTGGAGGGTAAATTACTTGAGCCACTTCAGCTTGCTCCCCTCCAAGATATGCAGGATTAATACCAGACTCTACAACATTGTCATCATCACATAATAGAGGATATCCAAGGGTGGATCTGATGGAATTTGAAATCCATTTTGCATGATCAGAGCCTGCTTTGACTAACACCCTCTCCCCCTTTATGACTTCTCTTTCAATGTGATCTCTTAGATCATCTTTCTGGAATCTTATCTGGGCATTCAGATAGTTTACTCCATCCTTGTAGAAAGGTTTTAACCTTTGGAGTTTTTCAGTGATTAGCTTCTGAGAATCTTGAATTGCAGAAGTAACAGCAGTGATTCCCTCTTGTAATGCTTTATCAAATTCTGCCTTAGCAGTAGAATTAGCTGTAGTCTGACCAGTAGCTATATTCTTTATTTCTGTGACTATTGCATTGTGTGAAGCTGTTAAATTATCATTCATCCTTAGCTAGTTCTCCAGAACATAGACTTGGTTCACTGCAATATCATCCACTTGAGCTTTGATCTTCTCCTGATGAGTAGCTAGATAGACTACTGCATTCCCTCCTTTATGGAAGCAGTCAGTCATCTCTTTCTTGTTCAGATTCATTTCAAATCTGATAGACTTTATGTCTTGAGCCAGATCAAACTGTTGGGATTTTTTCCCTTCATCCGTATACTTTTCTATTGCTTGCCTTTGCTCATCCATCTTTATCTGTAATGCTATCATCAGAGAACTGAAATCAGTAGATGGTGCTGGCTGTGGTGCAGGCTGTGGTGCAATTGTTTGTAAAGCTTTCTTATAATTCTGGCTTCTTCTTTTGAAAACTTGAAATTTTATTTTCTTGGCTCTTGCAGCCTCTTCATATTCAGAAGCAGATGTGCTTTCAATAGTCACTCTGTCCTTAGGACTTGGAGGTAACTCCTTCTCAGTCCTTTGAACATGCTCAGCATCTTTTGGCACCTTAGTCTCTTTGCCTGCAGTTTTCTCTATATTCTCCACTTCCTCCCCCTCAACATTGACTTTCTCCTCCTCAGTAGCAGCACTTTATTTCTCAAAGTCTGATTGGAGAAGGTCAGGGAATAGCTCTTCTAAGGTAAACTCTTGTTGGGAGTGTGCTGGAGAATCTCTTATCTCATCTAACACTTAAGCAGTAACAGATGTGTCCTCCATGACAACATCTTGGGGTTGACTAGGAATCTGAGGTTGCTGATTAATATCAGACAATCTGTCAGTCATATCTTCATTGTCAATAGAGAAATCTAATTGGTTGATTTCAGTTATTACCTCAAGTATAGTGTGGGTAGCTTGTTTACTCTCTAGTGGAGTTGACTCATCCACCAGTAGAGGCTCCCCCTGGACTGATTCTAGGTGTACTGGGCTAGCTTGGGGTAGCTCCCCCTGCCTTGGGGCATCTTCTTGTCTAGCTGGAGATTGTCCAGCATTTCTAGTTTCTTCTTTATCTGGTGTAAACACTACATGCTCTTCAGAGCTGCTTGATGATTCTTGAGCCACAGGGGCTGTCTTTTTCTTCTTCTTTTGGGGTGTTACCTTCTCAGGAGTTGGCATTTCTTTGGTTAACACTCTATCCCATCTAGAGAAGATTCTTATATCCATCTTCCTCATGTGGTTGATCTTAGATCCGGCTGCTTGACTCATCACCTCTGGTATACTACCAGCTAGGTATAGACTTAGTATTCTACCCAAATTAGGCTTCTTCATACTCTCTTTAATCTTATCAAACATAACTGCAGCCCCATCAGTATTTCGTTTGAATATTATCCTTGTCATGAGGCTAAACATGTGAGCTGAGATTCTGTCATACACTCTAGGCTTACTCAAGATAACCTTGCCAACAATTTCAGATAGAAATTTGCCTTGCATGTTCATTCCCTTCCTGCTGAAAATAGAACCTATCTTCAGGTTGGAGTCCAGTCCACACCATGTTAGTGCTTCTCTAGTCTTAGTAGCAGAAACATCATCTTCTTCTTTTGTCCTTGGTAACTGAAGTATCTTTCTCAGACTTTTAGGAGAGACCTTCACCTTTTCTCAATGAACTCTTGACTTAATCTTTAGTCCTGATTCATCTAGTTTTGCTGCATTCAGAAACTCCAGGACCTCCTTCCAAATTTTGATTGGCTCTGAAACAAGAAATTCTAACCCAGTCTCTGCGATTAGGATTATCACGCCTTTGATATCAGGTTCCGCGTCATCTAATGCGTGCCGCACGACTTTATAACCTTCATTCACATTCTCTTCTAGCTTGGGCGCCATTAGGGTTTGAATAAATTTGAATCTAGAGAAGAGAGATGTCGACACACAAGTTTAGTCTCGAAACTTTGGTGAGCGTGTCGACAGACAATGGCAAAAACATATTTATACCTTTCTAGAATCGAAGATGAAAGGGCGCGTCAAAATACTTAAATTGTGTCGACACTGTTGATAAGTGTCAACACAGACTTATAATGTCTCGACAACCATGCGTCGACACAAGTATAGTCGACAGAATATATATGTCGACACTTGTTGATGTGTCGACACCGCTTTGCTCAACACTTAGTCAAGACTTTACTAGACTAATTCTAAGTAGAGCCTAAGTGTCGACACCACCTTGGATGTGTCGACACCTACCATGTACGTGTCGACACTAATTCTCTGAAGTGTCGACACAGACTTCCTAGATGTGTCGACACAATTTCTCTGAAGTGTCGACACTGCTTCTATGTGTCGACACAGACAGCTCTGTGTGTCGACACCATTTTACTTAACCAATTTTCTTTTGTAAACTTATTCTAAGTTTATCATCCCTAATTCAATTTTGAACCTATTGAATTTGGTTTCATCTAAGGTCTTAGTATACATGTCAGCTACTTGATTATCTGTATTTATATATTCTAGTGAAATATCTCCTTTTTCCACATGTTCTCTTAAAAAATGGTATTTGATTTCTATATGCTTAGTCCTAATATGGGATACAGGATTGTTTGCAATAGAAATAGCAGTAGTAGAATCACAAAATAGAGGTGTTCTACTTACTTGTATACCATAGTCTTCTAGCTGATGTTGTATCCATAGAAGTTGAGCACAACAACTTCCTGCAGCAACATATTCTGATTCTACTGTGGAGATAGCCACACTTGTTTGTTTCTTGCTACTCCATGATATCAGTCTTCCACCTAGGAATTGACAGGTTCTAGTTGTACTTTTTCTATCTTCCTTGCAGCCTGCAAAATCTGCATCTGAATAACCTGTCAGTTCAAAGTCTCCATTCCTAGGGTACCAAAGGCCTTGATAAGGAGTGCCCTTAAGATATCTCAGAATTCTTTTGACTGCTGTCAAATGAGATTCTTTAGGGCATGCTTGGTACCTAGCACAGACACATTTAGCATACATGATATCTGATCTACTTGCAGTCAAATACAATAGGGATCCAACTATCCCTCTATACAAAGTCTCATCTATAGTTTTCCCTGCATCATCTTTGCTAAGAGACATACTTGACCCCATAGGAGTTTTCATGGTACTGGATGATTCCATACCATACTTCCTTATTAATTCTAGAGTGAACTTAGACTGGCATATGGATAAACCATTCTCAATCTGTCTAACTTGGAGACCCAAGAAGAACTTAAGTTCCCCTATAATGCTCATTTCAAATTGTCCTTGCATTAGTTTTGCAAACTTTCTGCAAAGACTATTTTGTGTAGACCCAAATTTGATGTCATCTACATATATTTGGACTAGAATGATCTTGCCTCTGGATTCCCTAAGGAATAGAGTCTTGTCTATTTTCCCCCTTGTGAATTTAATCTCAATGAGGAAACTAGACAGGGTTTCATACCAAGCCCTAGGGGCTTGTTTTAACCCATACAATGCCTTCCAAAGTCTATAAACATAATTAGGTTGAGTTGAATCAACAAAACCTGATGACTGTTCCACATAGACTTCTTCTTTCAGATTTCCATTCAGAAAAGCTGACTTAACATCCATTTGGTATACTTTAAACCCTTGATAGGTTGCATAGGCCAGGAACATCCTTATGGCTTCCAGTCTGGCTACTGGAGCAAAGGTTTGATCAAAGTCAATACCTTCTTCCTGCCTATATCCCTTTGCAACCAGTCTTGCTTTGTTCTTTATAATCACTCCATGTTCATCCATCTTGTTCCTAAAGATCCACTTAGTTCCAATTATGTTGTGGTCTTTTGGTTTAGGAACAAGCTCCCAGACTTTGCATCTTTTGAACTGATTCAGCTCCTCTTGCATTGCCTCAATCCAATGAGGGTCTAGGATGGCTTCTTCAAATTTCTTTGGCTCTACATGGGATAGAAAACTGGAGTAGAGTACTTAACTTAGATTTCTGCTCCTTGTTTGTACCCCTTGACATAGATCACTAATAATTTGATTGGCTGGATGATCTTTTAGATGTCTACTAGCTGGAGGCAGCCTGTTTTCAGGTTGTACTCCTTCAGCTTCTTCAACTTGCTGCACTCATTGGTCTTCTTCTGCATCAGGTGCATCTAGTACTCCCCCTGGACAATAGCCACTATCATCTACATGCTGACTTGTAGTAGATCCTTCTTCAATAGTGAGCTTGTCCATCTTCTTAGTCACACCTGTAGAGCTGCAAATACTTCTAGATAATTCATTGTTAATGAGTCTAGCTTCATCAAATACTACATGTACTGACTCTTTTACAACTTGAGTAGTTAAGTTGTAGACCCTATATGGCTTACTGTTATTGCTGTACACAACAAAGATCCCCTCTTGGGATTTGGCAGCAAACTTGGTTAAGTAAGACTTACCATTGTTAAGTATATATCATTTACAACCAAAGATCCTGAAATAGGATAGATTTGGTTTTCTGCCTTTCACAATCTCAAAGGGGGTCTTATTGTGGCTCTTGGTGATAGTAGCCCTATTATTTACATGGCATGCAGTGTTTACTGCCTCAGCCCAGAAATATTCTGGGAGAAAATTCCTGAAAGAACTTGTACCTAATCACCTAGAGGGGGGGGGGTGGTGAATAGGTGACCTTAATCTTTTTAAAACTTTTAGGCAGATTTAATCACAGATTTCACAGTACATAAAACAGCAATCACAGAATCATACACACACAGAGTACACACAGTTTTATAGTGGTTCCCCAAGGTTTGGGTACATCCACTTTCCCCCTTCGCCTATCTAGTAGTGTACTAGATTCGGCCAAACTCCTCCACTATTCCTCAGATCCTCAGATCTTACACTCAGAACCCCAACCAGGTTCCTACAGCTTAGAGTGATCCCACTCCTACAACTCAGGCTCAACAGCCCTACCACTCAGTCTTCACAAAGACCTATACTTAGCCACAAGGCCTATAGTCAGAGAAATGAATCTCCTACACTCAGGCACACAGGCCCTACCACTCAGCCTTTATAATTTCAGGCTTATAACTCAGATCCCTAAGGATCCTACAAGAAATTAAAAATACAATGTATATAACCTCAGCTCAGAATAAGAGAGAAGAGTTGACAGGTTTCTTGATGAGTTCTTGAAAGAACTCTGCTGAGATCAACCTCACTTGGCTTTCTTCAAAGCTTCTTGAATGTAGAACACAATAGGGTTGAGTCTCTATGCAGCTGATCTTCAATCACTGCTAACTTAAGTTTCAGATCTCAATCTGAAACCTTCTTCACAGCCTGGTTCCAACAGCTATCTTCTTCGAAGGAGCTCTCTCTCTCCAACTACTTAGATCTTCACTTGAATTGATTCTTCAATGAATATCTTGATCTTCTTCTCAATCCTATACTTCTGTTGACAGAATAAGCCTTTATATAGGCTTCCTTCATGGTGACCGGCTGATCCAGTTTCTAACAGCTTTCTGACATCTCTGATAGTTGCAGTAGACCTGCTGGAATGACAGCTGTCATGTCATCCAGTCACTTCGTGAAATATCTATAACTGTCTGAAAGTATCGAGACGGTCAATCTTTAAGTGTCGACACTGATAGACTAAGTGTCTACACAAGTAGACTAAGTGTCGACACTAGCCTTCATGGTGTCGACACAACTCCTTGTGTTGTAGAAATTACTTCTCGACACTGCTTCTTCAACATGTGTCGACACTGATATTGTGTGTCGACACAACTCCTTGTTCTTCAGTACTTAGTTGATTTCTTGTAAGTGTCGACACAACTCCTTTGTGTTGACACATCTTCTTGTGTTGAACTTGTTCAGTGTCGACACATCTTCTTGGTGTCGACACATGCCTTCTGTGTTGAAACTTTTGCTGAGTGTCGACACAGCTCCTTGTGTCGACACATTCTTCTTGTGTTGAGACTTTGGCTGAGTGTCGACACATCTCCTTTGTGTCGACACTTGTACTTAGAATTTGTTGAACTTTGCTGAGTGTCGACACAGCATCCTAGTGTCGACACTTTCTTCATATGTTGAGTCTTCTGCTGAGTGTCGACACATTCTTCATTATGTCGACACTTGTACTTAAACTCTGTTGAAGTTTGCTGAGTGTCGACACAGCCTCCAAGTGTCGACACTTTCTGATGTCGACAAAGTTCCTCTGGGTGTCGACACTGCTTCTAAGTGTCGACACTGCTTCACTGGACATTTCTTCAATGAGTGTCGACACAACCTGTATGTATCGACACTTTCCTTCTGGTGTCGACTCTGCATCCCTAGTGTCGACACAATTACTCCAAGTGTCGACACTACTTCTCTAGGTGTCGACACAAGTCTTCTTAAGTGTCGACACTTTCCTTCTGGGTGTCGACATATGGACTTAGAAACTTTTCAGCTTTCCCTGCAAATACTTAACCTGCACAAGGTAATTCAAAATACATCAAATATATTTTGATGTATATCATTGAGTAGGGTGAGGCTTCTTCAAATCAGGTACATTTATTTCAATGTACCCAACAAAAACCATTCAACTAAGACTACTCGCCCTACACAGAGCATTCTAGAGGAAGCTTTTAAACAATTGGAAAGAACCCATAATTGAATAATCAACTATCATGAATGTCCACAACTACCACAGGAATGAAATAACGAATACACTGAAAGTATTTGACATTATGGCCTTACAAGAGTTCACTTAACAAAATAGTGTCTTACATACATCGGCTCGCGGGCCGACCACACATGATAAAAATAAAATACAACTATTCGCTTTGGCATTTGAGGGCCAGCTCAGCAACTTGGGCTTCAGCCTGCTATTTGGTACTCGGCTCCGTAGCACCTGCAAGCAACATTCCACCGCACGGTGGCAAACAGAGTAACGGTCAACCAAAGCCGACCAAATTATAACGACCCCGCCCCTTACTCGGGATGGCGGTGCTCCTTTCCTGCATTTTAATAGCCCAACTAAACAATAAAGTACAAACATACTTCGCCACAGGTGTAGGCTCGCACGGCCAAACACCTCGTGCACTCAGGGCACATTAACGGTGAATCCGGTCAATACCGTGGCTCCACCCCCATCCCCAGTATAAGAACCCCCCCTTTTTTTGAAACAACGGGGTCTTAGGCCCAGAACCACCACTTTGCGGTGACACCTTCACGCCATGAAGGGTCATCACCGCGAAACGCCGGTTTTGCCGGCCGATTCGATCACAAAAAAGCAACAAAAGTAGAGTAAACTCAAGTAAGGTAAAAACTCTAACCAAATGTCCATAATAATATCACATCAGAGTAAATATATCTCCACGAAGGAAGAGTCCACAGAATATAATGTACTGAAAATAAGGGCTTAAGCCCACTACATCAAATCCGCACTACATAGTCACTCAAGCGGAAGCAAAATAAAACACTACTAAGGTCGGGGGCTCACAATCCCTATCATCTGAAATCCGGTGCTAGACTGCCCCATCTCCAAGCATGCCGACCTGCGGGGCTGCTCCTCCATGCTGGGCTCCATGATCCCCTAAATGATGTGGTTCGAAAACCATTAGTCTATAAGACTAAGTCCTATCATCCCCCACCCCTTCCCCCATGGCCCCTAGGCACCGAGCGGAGAGGAAGAAAGGGGAGGACTTGAAGGTGGAGAGTAATCAAGAAATAGATGGCAGCAGACCTATACTAGCAATTTTATAGTACATGTGGCAGTAGAGTAAAGTATGAAAATTAACCTTAACTTATACGGGAACATATAAGAAAGTGATCTTTTACAGGGCTCCCATCGTATAAAGAGTCTCATACCAATTTATACGTTGGGGTGTCGGTTCTTAACAGAAATATATATATATATATATATATATATATATATATATATATATATATATATATATATATATATATATATATATATGATAAGAACTTAACCTTAATTTATAAACTTGCCCACACAAGCTTATAGACCAAGGGGTCGTTTTGCAGGGCCTATTGTATAAGCGTCCCATACCACTTATACAATAGGTGACAGGGGTTTTATGCTATGATTATTCTATGACATGCAAGTCGGTTATGATGCGATCATGTATGTGCAACTCACCCACCCGACTCTATGCACAAAGATCTTTAGTTCCCCCTTTATGGAGCCGAACCTCCCAGGATACCTCCGTAGTGGACGACGGAAGCGTGGGTTGGGCCTCGCCCTGTAACATCCCATGTTACTTCTGGACCCCTCAACTTAGATTGGGTTAGGCATGGGTGAGATTTAAGGAAGACCAACTATGTTTGGCCCTAGGTAGTGGGTGGTAGACATGTGGGGCCCACTATAGGACCATAGTCAAACTAGGTCAAACTAGCCTAAGAGGGGACCCTAGCCACTCCATGACCCCACCACATTGCCCTAACCCTAAAAACAATCTAAGTGGACCCTAGGGCATGTCACTAGGTCAACACTTTGACCCCAAGTGACCAAAGTCAACCTTGGGCTTAATTTGGTCAAACCCACACTCATAAGCCCAATTAGCCTAAGTAGGGCACCCCCTTGACCCAACCCAAGTTGGGTGGCGCCACTAGACCCATTTCCACCAAGTAGGGTCAGTCCACCCACCATGGTTGACCAAGTCAACCCTAAAAGTCAATTTGGTCAATATAAGGCATAAAGAGAGAAAATGAAGGCCAAGCCCAATCCCATTGGGCTAAGCCCATCCAAATCAGCCCAAGCCCAACCTAAGTGGTCAAAGACAACTCATAACCCCCAAGATCAGGAAAGAGAATACATGCAAAGGGGTAGAAAAGGAATTTGGAGAAGAAGAGGAGAGAGAAAGGGAAATGAAGGGAAGGATGGCCACATGGCCACACATGCAGCTGCTGTCCAGTTGCCTAAACATACTGGCCGGCCTACTCAGGCAATTCCAGAAGAATTTGGAGCATGGTGGCCACATGGCACCATGGGTGAAGCCTCCAAAGCTCAAACCGAGCTCACTTTGGAGTTAACTCCACATATAGTCCACCTCAGCCCAATTCACCCCCTCCATTAGCTTTAGTGAGCTCAGGCGAGTAGCAATCGACTACTGGATCGAAGGAAATGGTGCAGGAACCATGAATCCAAGAAATTTCGCCGGAGCAAGGTCGGGAATGGCCACCCGCCGCCAAACTCGCCGCCGCGCCGCCATACAGGTCCGTTTCACTTCACCTCTACCCGTACTAGAATCCTAGATCAACTAGGGGAGATATCGGGCTCCATTGTGCCCGATGCCATGGGAGAAATGAGAGATTTTTCCAAGCTTTCTTAACCACTCGGGATCGCCGTCGCCTCCGTCTCCCGCCGCCCCATCACCGGGAAACGATAGCCACCACCACCGTGAAGGTGATGTCACCGTTGGCCGGGGGTGGCGCCGCCTCAGCTGGCCGGAAACAGCCAGCAAAGACGCTCCAGCCAGATTCAATCCCTGTCATTGGATAGGAGGAAGGAGATAAACGGATGCCGTCAAAACGTGCTTTAAGATTTGTGCGGGCTTTTATTTAAAAATCAAATTATTTTGTTATATATTTAATGAAATGAAATGAAAATTCTGTCACATTATTACAGCCATCTTGTATGTTAATTTTAGGCCTCTTAGAGGCATTTCCAGAACTTAGCCTCTTAATAAAAATTGTAGCCAAGGGTCTTATCTTTAATTTTCCACCTTAAACATATGATTTGGTGTAGTGTACAGTCCTGTAGGACATTTCGCCTAGGACTGGTCCTAGGGTAGGGCAGAAATTAAATTGGATGCCCAGGTCAAACTATTAGTCACCATGGCCCCAAATTTTGGTCACATGCATGATTATGGTATACTTAGCCCCTTCTAAAATTTAGGAATTTTTTAGAGAACATTTTCCTATAGTTTTTGCCAAAATATCAAAATATAAATAAATGAAATATAAGGAGTTCTACACCTCCCCAGGGTCCCAAATCTTGGTGGTAAGTCAGTGGGGACATCCTTGGTGCATGATAAAAATTTCAGCACCTTGGGTTCACTGCATGTTGGAGAATCCACTTGCATGTGTTAGCTTATGTTATGCCTTGGTGTGCAATTAGCAAAAATGCAAATATAGTGTATTTAGCCCAATGGTGACATGCAAAGGTCTTGGAATTATTTACAGTGGTTCATTAGGGTAAATTTCATCCCTCAAATTTATCATGGAATTTTTGGAATCAAAAATTCCATTTATTGGAATTTATTTTAAATATAGCTATTTTGGAAATAAAATTGGAAAATAGGTTTTCCTCAAGTACAAATCCTAAAATTTTGCCAAGGCATAGATAATGTCACATTTGACTTAGGAAAAATATGATCCCTCTATTTTGAGGAACCTTTGGAGTAGATATCTTAAATTGCCCATTTTACCCTTATCTTATTAATTCTTGAAATGATGGATATATACCTCTGAAAAATTTGGCATTTATTCTACTGCTATAAAATGGTATTATTAGTTTTGCATGAATTTCTCAGAATTAATGGATGCATTGTTAGTTGTTAGTTTAATACAATGGCATTTTTGGTAAACATTTTATAATGGAATTTTATAGGCCATTACACAATAAATGCTGATGATACTCTGCCAATAGTCATAAATTAGTGCTCTAAAAGTTCTGTAATTTTACTGGAATTTTTGATTTCATAATGCCTATACTTCATTTGGAAAAATGGAATTTGTGTGAAATTGATATTAAATAGGAAATGAGAATGAATAATTTAAGGAAAATTATGAAACTCTGTAGGCAGCAATAGTTTATCAATATACATCTCAGGAAAAAATTCTCTAGGTCAGTGGATATTTAATCATACTACTTCATGTGTAAAATGACCTAGCGTTTAAAGTAAAAGATTTAATTAAAGGACTATTTGGCCAAGAAAAATTATGAGAATTCATAGGGTAGTTCCCTTAGTCCATACCACCCAGGATAAATATTTAGAGGCAAGATGCCTTAAGGTTTGGAAGATCGCATTTTTAGGGTAACCATAGGACATGGTCTGCATATAACACAAATAGGTCTTGCCTTAGGGGTTACCAGGGGATTGATTATCGGCAGAAATAAGAGAGTTCAACATGAACAACCCTGGTGGTAGAGTTGTCTTAGTGAGGGATCAGAAGTGCAAGTCTTAGTTAGCAACTGGAGTGGGGGTCGACGGAAGACCGTCGGTTTCCCGGTAACACCTTAAGTCACTAGGGTTGTACTAGAGCAATAAGGAGAGCTGGGGAGATACATGGGTAGCCATCAACTAAAATAAATATCCTTGCGAAAGGAAACGCTGGGCGTAATCCCAACACAGTTCCTAGTACCCCTTGAGAGCCCTTCACAGGGAATACCGGGGGCAGTCGTGGGATTAACCTTAAATCTCTAAGAATAATAAACCATAGACAAGAGTAGTTTAATAGGTTAGGACATTGTTGTACCTTCTTGCCCGTGTAGGGTTAGAGAGATTCATGATATATGCTCACCCGTTTAGGGTTGGATGGAGTTGGTATAAAGGCACTGATGTGCGATCTCACCCGTTTAGGGTTGGATGGAGTTGGTATAAAGGCACTGATGTGCGATCTCACCCATTTGGGGTTTGAGGGAGTTGGTATAAAGGCACTAATGTGCGTTCTCACCCGGGTTTGGGTTTGAGGGATTCAGGACGAGTTTGGTCCTGCGAGAAGAGGCTCGGTATGAATTACTTGCATGTGCATAAATATCGTGGCGGGGCATGCGGTACTGGCCGTTCGTCACACCGATGGCAGTACGGTGCACCAGGCGGTTGTGAGAGTTAGAGGGGCCAGTGGGTTGTTTTACACTGCGGTCTGGAGGACGATCCCCGATAACACACATCCGACCCAACAAGACTGACGGGTTTGTCAGCAAAGTACGTACGCGAGACTCTAGAGTGCACCTTGGACGTGTACAGAGGCGTATGAGAGGGGTCTAAGGCTTGGTAGTGTGCATACCGGTCTAGAAGCGGAGACGCCCGCTCCGCTGCTGCCGTAGCCACAGCGGTGGTACTCAAGAGTGATGCTAGCTCTCAAAAAGTGGGAACTAAAGGTCTGTGATCACAGAGTCGTTGTGTGTGAGTTGAACTTGCCTGTGCATAAAATTGCATCATATCATTCATTCATATTAGGTCATACGCTTCATAGATCCTTATCATATAAATTAGTATGGGCTCTATTATATGATAAGTTAAATTTCCTGGAAACCCTAACTTATATATTTGTATGGGCATTTATATAAGTTAGGGTACATTTGTGATGATAGCATAGTGGTAGTTTAGTTTATTTACTTGTTCATAGTACTGTTCTTTACTTTCCTTTACTGCACTGCTCTTACTTATTACTTGTACTGTACTTAGAACTGCTAGAGTAGAACTACATTACTTATTACAACTCTAGTTAGATATTGTCACCTGCTTCCACTTTGCTACCCCTTTTGTTGTCCTCCGCTTCGTCCTCCCGCTCGGTGCCTAGGAGCTGCGGGGCGAGGTGCGGAGGAAACGACTTAGTCTTTTTGACTAATGGTCGGTGACCAACTATTTTTAGGAGCCCGTGGAGATGGAGCACCAGCACGTCGAGGAGGCAGGACATGAGGAGCAGATACTGCTTCAGCAGGCTACTACCACTACTGTGCGTCCTCAGGTGGGACGAGATCTGATGTTCTAGTGTAGCTTCCGCATTATTATTTTGTGAGAGAGTGATTTTGATGTACTAGGCATAAGCCCTTTTTACTCTTTCATTTGTACTCTTCTGTGGACTATAGTGATGTACTTTTCATTTCATTTATATGATTGTACTATGTGGCTTGTGGACTGATGGTTTTATATACAGTTTTACTTCTTTCTTCTCATATTGGCCTAGAGGTTAAATGATCGTACTAGCCGGCAGAATCGGCGTGTTGCGGTGTCGACTAACCCGTGAGTTAGTGCCACCGTAAGACGGCGGTTCTGGGCATAAGACCCGGTAGCCCTCCTTGGTAAGGGGGAGGGGGGTCTTACACGCCCACCTCTAAACGAGTAAAGCACTACCGGTCAGACCTATCGTACGCCTCAATGCTGGTGCACTAAGCAGAGCTCCTGCGTACTCTTGCCGGCTGGCGCACCAGACTTCTGTTGGCGAAGTGCTAGCCACACTTGCCGAGTCAACGTATTGGCGTCCGTGCATCGACACTCCAATACCGAAGACCCGCCACCTTTACTCTATGCACATGAAACCTTATGTATCAGCACCGAGCCAAAGCTCCCCGGACCATCCCGTCCGTCACAAACATAAACCGAGCCAAAGCTCGCCGGGCCATCCTGCCCCTCACAAATATCAACCGAGTCAAACCGTCTTCCCGAGACACCGGGGTGTGTGAAAGTGAACCTCCTAATTATTCTAATTACTCTTTAAGATTTATCACTCCTATAGTTTACGTTAGCCAGGACTGCCCAAGGTATACCCCGTGAAGGGCTCTTGAAGGCACTAAGAACTACGATGGGATTACGCTCAAAGCTCTCTTTTGCAAGGCACTTACTATTATTAGTTGCTACCCGATTTCCCAACCATTAATTAATTTTACTGAATCTAGCCCTAGTGCATTAAACACTTCCTCCCTACGGGAATGACGATCTTTCGACGATCCCGAGCACCACCTAACACTAGTCAACCTCTCACTCTACAAATCCTGTCTTCCAATGATGAACTCCTTGATTTATCCAAACCAACAACCTACTGAGGATTCAACTCTCCAAAATTCACTACCCACTATAGTTCAGTTTCTGCAGTTACTATATGCAGATCACCTTATACTATATGAGGTGTATAAAGGAGGTACTCCGGATTGTCTTCCAAATCTCATATAAAATTTACCAGAGGTCTATCATAACAAATTTAGTCCAAAATCAGAGATTAATAATTTTTCTAATTAATTTGATATTTATTGAATTTTCCCAAATGTTTGGCCATGGGCAATTTTGAACATGAACTATATGATCTACTCAAGTAATGGCCACCCAAAAATTTTGAACACTAAATAACACAGATATATTACTAGATACAAATTTCCATAATTTTTCAAAAAATATTTGACCTCTAATTAATTTATCCAAAATAATTCCCTTAATCATATATAAAGAAGGAAGTACCAAAATTATTCATCAGAAAATTATACAAAAATTACAGAATCTTATTATGATACAGAAAGGGTTATTGTGCAAAAATCATAATTTTACAGGCTTTCTAGACATCAAAATAAATTTAATTAGTTTTTCATGGGAAAACATACTTAATGAATAAACCCTTAAAAATAATGATCCAAAAATTCTATAAAAATTCACAGAGCTCTAAAATATAATAAAAGTCCACTGGCTAGATTTCATCAATTTCCAGCAAGTAGTTTCTTCCTAATAAATTTTTAAGTGAATAATACAAATTACCAATTTGTTAATGATGTATCCAAAATAATAATCCCAAATTCATGATAAAATCTCCAGAGCTTGTAATAACCCCAAATCCCATCACTTTTCAAGAGTTTTTGTGACATTTTCTATCCCTACAAGGTTTGTGCCCTAAGCTAGGGTTTGGGTTTGGAGGAGGTTTAAGGCTTCCTAATTCCCTAACATTTTAACCAGAGAACTATTCTAATCCTATGGTCCTCTCCACAAAGTTTCAAGTCAATCCAAGGTCATTTGACCCTATGATCTTCAAACTCTAAAAATCCCCATTAAGGAACCTACCCTAGGGTTCTAGGGCCACCCTACACTTAACCACCCAAAATTCCATTGGAGTGTGAGTCATACTATAAGAAGTCAGTGGCCAAAATATCAGCCTCTGTTGAGGTGATTTGACCACTCAAAATTCAAAGGGGGTGCTTGACCTAGTTAACCCAAAAAGGGGTCAACCTAGTGTTGGATCAATACCTATCCAAAACATCTCCAAATGAGATGAAACTTTTACCAGAGCCCTAACATGCCCTCTAAGACCTCCCAACCAAATTTGGGGGGATTTTGATGTGTTTAGGGCATCTAATTAATTTATTCATGGATTATTAAATTTTCCTAAAAACTATAGAAACATTTCTATAAAAATTCTTAATTTTGGACAAGAACTAGGTATAGCTAGAGTAGATTCCTTGCCCAAATCTCAGGTCATTTGGACAAGTGATGAAGGGTGGGCATCCATTTGAATCTCAGGATAGCCCTAGGTATAGGGCCCACCAAAATGGGTGTTATGGTCTAACCAGGACTCTAAATTGAGTGCAATCACTTTGAAATTAAAATAGACATCAAGGGCTTCATTTTCTATGTTGACCACGTTTCTTGATCTAGACTCTAAGTATTTTAAAAAATTAAAACCAATAAATACAAAATCTGTGACATAATTAAATAATCAGAAATTGATATACTATAGTTTAAAATCAAATATTCCACGAATCTTGGCGCAAAATGAACAGGATCCGTTCATCTTCTACCTTGACCCGACGACCAGGATTTATTCTTCCTGGGCTAGTTTCAAGCGGCTGCCGCCGGCCATCCAGCCGCCTCCCCGGCCGGCCACCGCCACCGCCACCATCACCTCCGTTGAGGTGGTGGCTATCGCCAGGCGGCGTCACCGCCGCCGGAGAGCCCTATTCCGTCGATCCCTATGGTTGCATTTTTGAGGAAAAACCAGGAAAATCTAACTTTGGATTGGGCTCAATTGAGCCCGAAACTTGGCCCTAAAGATTCCTAAGATCTACCCATGAAAGGAGGAGTGGAGGAGGACCTTGCCGGCGGCTTGAAGTCGAGAAGATCACCGAGAAGCCATCTTTGAAGGCAGCGTCGCTCGGTTTCTGCAACTACACAGTGGGGAGGCTCGGTTTCTTCTTGTAAGGATTGGGAAATCCTCCTCTCGGCCCACTGAAGGTGTTTAAAGACTCAGTTGAGGAGGGGAGAGGCTGGATCATCAATGGACATTAAGGCCGTTAATGGCTACATTGGGCCATGGTAGAGGGGGTTGAACCAGGCCCTTGGTGGCCAGGCAAGCGGCTGCAAACTTCTCCCCTTCCCTAGGGGAGTTGAATTCAGCCATTAAAGGTGGCCTTTGGCCTCCCCCTTGGCCGAGCCCCTTCCTTCCACCTTGTTTCATTTTTCTCTCTCCTCCATAACCATGGAAATGAAGCTCACTCTCTCTCCTAGTCACCAAGTTGACTTGGTCAATTTGGAGGTCTATTGGCAGCCCATCCATACACATCATCTCCCAAAGGAGCCACATGAGGAGGCTTGAACTTGGGCTAGCCTATTTGGGCTAGGTTGACCAAAGGTAGGCTTGGGTTGACCTTAGTCTTTTTGAACCTTTTAGTTGCCCCTAAAGAGTCCCTGGTGACCCATTGATATCCCCTAATGCCTAGGTAGGGTTGGATATGGCTGACTTGGCATCTTGGAGGTCACTTGTCCCTTGGTAAGGGCACTTTGACCACTTTAGGGCTAGAGTTGACTTGGGTCAACATGACCATTTGGGTTGACCCCAAGGGGTCCTTGATGACCCCATGGCTTCTCTTGAGGTCTAGGAAGGGTTATGTAGGGTTACCTTGCACTTTGGAGGTCACCTACCCTTAGTAAGGGTACTTTGACCAGATTAGGGGCTTGAGATGACTTGGGTCAACTTGGCCTCTAGGGCTGACCCAAATGTGTCCTTAGTGACCCATTAGCCTCCCCTAAGGTCCATGTAGGGTTATGTAGGGTTAACTTGCACTTTGGAGGTCACCTACCCTTAGTAAGGGTACTTTGACCAGATTAGGGATAGAGTTGACTTGGGTCAACTTGGCCTCTAGGACTGAACCCAATGTGTCCTTGGTGACCCATTGACCTCACTTTAGGTCTAGGAAGACCTGGGCAAGGTTGGTTGGGCACATTAGAGGCCAACTGCCCTTTGCTAGGGCACATTGCCCAATTTAGGCCTATGGTGGTCATAGGTCAAATTGGCCACTTTGGGTTTACTCCAATGGACCCTTAGGGTTCTAGTGGACCCTTTGATAGGTTAGTGATGTTGTGGTAGGGTCATGGAGTCATGGTGAAGCCCTAAGGTCAAGCCCTTGGTTTTGTGATGAGGTTGTGCCACAAGTAGACCAAGGTGATTCTCATTTTGGCCTTCTATCACTTGACCCTTTTTAGCTTCCTAGAGTTTTGTCATGACCTAGTCATGGCCGAAACCCTCTTAGGGTTCTAGTTGGAAATGGGATGTTACAAATCCCAATAAACAAAACAAAGATTTCATCCCCGAAATCAAGGTTAAGCCTACGAGAATTTCTATCGAAGAAAAGGAAACTTGTAACATCCCATTAGAAGTGGAAGTTTACATCTTGACGCCATGTTTGCTAAGTGGGGTTTAAAGGGGAAACCTAAATCTATGACCAATTCGCCCAATTGTCAAAGCCAAGATCCCAATAAATAAAAGATTAGCCTCTACTCTTCCTAGAGCAGCCCTACTAGTTTAAAATAGGAAAGTAAATTAAACATCTTGAGAGGTTGTGAGGTATACCTGAATGAACAACTCTGGATACTTTTGTCACAGCAGGTCCCGCGGTTCCCAGGTATGCTCCTCCTGGCCGTGGTTTCTCCACAGAACTTTGACTAACGGAACCTTCTTGCGACGCAAGATCCGTACTCCTATGTCATCGATCCAAACCGGCTCCAAGTGAACTGATCGGACTGAAGCTACCGGCCATCTGGGGTCGAAATCTGCTGCTCTGGGAGTAGTAGAGCCCTCCTAAGTGAAGAAATATGGAACACATCGTGTAAACCTGTCAGTTCCGGTGGCAAGTCTAACCTATAAGCTAGGGGCCCGATCCGCTCTAGGATTTTGTAAGGGCCCATATACCTAGGGCTGAGCTTCTTCTTCCGACCATGCACCCGTGAAACTTCGTGCATGGGCCGGATATTCAATAAAACCCAGTCTCCCGCCTTAAACTCTACCTGATGGTACCAGGCGTGGTAGTACTTAGCTTGTCGGCTCTGTGCTTCCAGCATTGTGTCCTGTTGGGTACATTGGTCAAATGTACCTGATTTGAAGAAGCCTCACCCATCTCAATGATATACATCATAATGTATTTGATGTATGTTTGAGTTACTTGTGCAGGTTAGGTATTCACTGGACTGAAGCTAAAACTTTCTAAGTCCATGTGTCGACACCCAGAGGGAAAGTGTCGACACTTGAGAAAGCTTGTGTTGACACCCAGACAAGCAGTGTCGCCACTTGGAGTCATTGTGTCGACACCTGGGATGAAGAGTCGACACCAGACAGAGAGTGTCGACACTTGGAGATGTGTCGACACTCAGTGAAGAAAAGTGCAGACAGAAAGTGTCGACACAAGAAGCTGTGTCGACACCCAGTGAAGCAGTGTCTACACCAGAAAGTGTCGACACTTGGAGCTGTGTCAACACTCAGCAAAAGTCTGCAGAGTCCAAGTACAAGTGTCGACACTCAACACAATGTGTCGACACTATGCAGAAGAGTCAACATTTAAAGTATGTGTCGACACTCAACACAATGTGTCGACACACCATCAGAGAAGTCAACATTTAAAGTATGTGTCGACACTCAGAACAATGTGTCGACACACAGTTAAAGACTCAACACTGGAAGGAAGTGTCGACACAAGGAGCTGTGTCGACACTTAGCAAAGAACAGAAATATCTACAAAAATATTCTAAGTACAAGTGTCGACACTAAGGGAATGTGTCGACACTCAGCTGAAGAATCTATATTGAAGACTTGTGTCGACACCAAGAAGCAGTGTCGACACTTGACAGATTCAACACAAGAAGTTGTGTCGACACAAAAGAGATGTGTCGACACTTAGAAGAATACAATTAAAGAATGAAGAACAAGTACTTGTGTCGACACTCAATTTCAGTGTCGACACATGCAGAAGAATCTGTGTCGAGACATACAAGGAGTTGTGTCGACACCTTGTAGACTTGTGTCGACACTTACACAGCATGTGTCGACACTTGGTCTATAAGTGTCGACACTTAAGAATAGAAAGTCTCGACACTATCTAACAGTTAGAGAATTTCAAGAAGTGACTGGTTGACATGACAGCTGCCGATCCAGCCGGTCTACAGCAACTGTCAGGGAAGTCAGAAGTCTGTTATGAACCGGACCAGCCGGTTACCATGAAGAATGCCTATAAATAGGCACTCACAGTTTACAGAAACTGTTGTTGAAGCTATTTTGAAGTAATTGATCAGATTATTCAAGTAATCAGAAAAGTGGTACACAGAGTATCAACACAAGAAGATCTGGCAGTCCAACTGCAGATCTAAGAAGTTGGAGAGAGAGAGCTCCAATCAAGAATTCAGTCTTTGGAACTAGGCTGAGAAGAAGGATTCAGAGGCATCTGGATCTTAAGAAGCAGAGGTCAAGGAACAACTGCAGAGGATTCAGACTTATTCAGTTCTACTCAAGAAGCTTTGAAGGAAGCTAAGTCAGTTTGGATCTATCTGAGTTCTTCCAAGAACTCAGCAAGAAACTCTCAACTCCTCTCTTATTTTCTGAGTTGTTGAGTTATTTGTTGTAATACTATTTTAACTTGTAGGATCTTTGGATCTGAGTGCATTGTAAGCCTAAATTTATAAAGGCTGAGGGTAGGGCTTGATAGCCTGAGTGTAGGAGTTGAAGAACTCTGAGTGTAGGCCTTGATTGGCTGAGTGTAGGCCTGGGTGGCTGAGTGTAGGCCTTTGTGGCTGAGTGTAGGCTTTGGAGAAAGCTGAGGTGTAAGGCTTTGGGCCTGAGGTGTAGGAACCTATTTGGGTTCTGAGATAGTGGAGAAGTTTGGCTGAATCTAGTACACTGCTAGATAGGCGAAGGGGGAAAGTGAATGTACCCAGATCTTGGGGAACCACTATAAATCACTGTGTGCTGTGCTGTGTTTGTGCTGTGGATGATCTGTGTTTGTTTGATTATTGTTGATTGCTGAAATTGACTTGTTAGAAATCTGTGATATAACTGTTTGACTGCCAACAAAGTTAGAAAAAGGATTAGGTCACCTATTCACCCCCCCTCTAGGTGTTTAGGTACCATATCTTACAAGTGGTATCAGAGGGAGGTTCCTCAAAACAAGGACTAACAGTCTAAGGAGATCCTGTTTGGCAGAAACAGTCTAAGTCAGAAAACAGCTTCAAGAAAATCAAGAACCATGGGTTCCTTTGAAAATCATAAAGAATTGGGTTCCATGAAATTACCTATTTGCAGAAAGGAAATTTTTGGGATCTGGAAAGAGAGGGTAAGGCTATTCATGGAGGCCTCAGACCCTAGAATATACATCACAGTAAAGGAAGGGCCTTATGTGCCAATGAAGATCTCAGTATTGGATGCAAATCAGAGGACTCCAAAGGATTTCTCTGAGATGACCAAGGATGAAATTGTCCTAGCCACTATGGACAAGAGGGCACAAAACATAATAGTGAGTGCCATTGATGATGCAACTTTTCAGGACTTAATTCATTGTAAAACAGCAAAAGAAATGTGGGATACCCTCATTGTCTATATGGAAGGTTCTGAAGAAGTTAGGCAAGATAGGAAGTCCTTGCTTAATCAAGAGTATGAGAGCTTTAGGCAAGGCAAGGGAGATAGCATCACTGAATGCTACAAGAAGTTCTATAGAATAGTTAATGAACTCATGTCTTATGGAAGAGAGTTCAGCAACTATGAACTAAATGACAAATTCCTAAGGTCCCTAACCAAAGATTGGGACACCAAGATCTGTGCCATAAGAGAAATGGCAAAGTTGGGAGAAATTCCTCCTCCTACACTATTTGGCAAGTTGTTGTCATATGAGATGCAGCTGACAGTGAGGAAAGAGGAGGAGAAATCAACAAGGATTGAGCATAAGGAAAGGACTGTTGCCTTCAAGACAGATGTTCCCAGAAAATGCAGAACTAAGTCATCAACTCCACCTCCATAGGTAGTTGAATCTGAGTCAGAAGGGTCTGTCAGTACAAAGTCTACAAGCAGTGAAAGTGATGAAGACTTTGCTGCCTTCACTAGACACTTTCAGAAATTCCTGAAAAAGAAACAGTGGAGGTCCAGACCATCTACTTACAAGGGAAAAGAAGTCTTGTATCAGGAGAAAAAGCCTTCTAAGAAGGACAGGAAGAAGACAAAGACAAGCAAGGCAACTGGATCAAAGATTGTGTGCTACTGCTGCAATAGACAGGGTCATGTCATTGCTGATTGTCCTGAGAAAAGAAAAGAATCCAGTGATAGGAAAAAAGACTCACTTCAAAGGGAAGAAAGAGAAGTCTTTTGTTGCCAAGAATGAGAAGACTCTTTCAGATATTTCTTCTTCAGACACTGATACTGATGCTGAAGCCTACATAGGGCTATTTGCTGAAGAAGAAGAAGAAGAATTTATGCAGATCTTGGAGTCAATTTATGAACAAGAAGACTGCCAGTGCCAAGGACTGATGGCATTGACTGAGAGTACCAAAATCCTGGAGCAGCCAGGACCTAGTCAGGTACAAAGTCCAACTCTAAGTTCAGATTCTTATTCTAGTTCAGAATCAGATTCATCTTCATCAAATGATGGAAGTGTTTCTGAGTCTGAAGAAGATATTCATCAGCTCATAGATGAATATAAGGTGCTGTTACAGGCTTATAAGAAAAGCAAGTCCCTTGCCAAAAGTCAGGCAAAGGAAATTGCTAATCTAAAAGCTGCTGCAACAGACCTTGAGAAGCAGTATGATCAAAAACTGAATGAAGTAGCCAGGCTGAAACACATTACAGTGATTCAGATGGGTACTATTACATTTAAGAATGATCAAATTAAGAGACTGGAGACAAATCTTCAGAAAGAGAGAGAACTGGTTGCAAAGTTTTCAAAGCCTAAATCAGTTCTACCTTTGATTGATGATTTTATTCATCACAAAGGCAAGGCTGGACTGGGTTTTGTTAAACCTGCTAGGACTGTTCAGGATCAGTCCAAGTCCAAGGGCAAGACCCCAACATTCAATAAGTCAGCTGCAGTTAAGACAGCAAAGTCTGTACCTAAGCAAAGGTACAATAAGTTTGAATGTTGGTGTTGTGGCAAGGTTGGCCACTTTGCCTTGGATTGTTGGCACAATACAAGTGCCAAAGGGAGTAGCAAGCTACCTGGTGGAAAGCCAGTAGGTAGTCTTGTTAAGTTGCAAACTAACAGTCACCAAGGACCCAAGAAACCATTGGGTTCTAAGGTTCATTAATTTGTTTTGCAGGTAAGTCCAAGTGGCCATACCCCAACATGGTACTTGGATAGTGGATGCTCCAGACATATGACTGGAACAAGGGGACTACTGAAGGACTACATTCCAATCAAAAATGGTCCTAAAGTGACCTTTGGTGGTTCTGAAAAAGGAATCATCAAAGGGTTTGGTAACATTTCTTCAAACCTAGTTACCATTACTCAAGTGGCTTATGTTAAAGGGTTGAAACACAACCTTATAAGTATAAGTCAGTTAAGTGATGTAGGGTATGACATCTCATTTGTTAAAAATGGTTGTCATATCAAGAGGTCAAGTGATCAAGAGATCATTTTGACAGGATATAGGAAAAGAAATGTCTATTGTCTAGACATTATGATTGAGAACAATGGTTCTCCAGTTTGTCTTGTAGCTGATGAGACAATCTCTCATTGTGTCAAATGGCACAAGAGGCTTGCCCATCTTAACTACAAGACTATTAGCAAACTCTTTAGCAAAGAGTTAGTGAGGAATGGTCCTCAAGTTAAGTGTGTTAAAGATGGCATTTGCTCAGCTTGTCAAAAGGGCAAGCAGACCAAATCCACCTTTAGAAGCATAGAGAACAAAGATGCTGTGAGGTGTTTATACCTCTTGCATATGGATCTATTTGGTCCAATGCCAGTTCACAGCTTAGGTAGGAAGGTCTATACCTTTGTAGTTGTTGATGACTACTCAAGGTTTTCCTGGGTGTTCTTCTTAAGGCAGAAATCTGAAACACCTAGTGTCTTCTATAGCTTTGTTAAGCAAATTCAGAATGAATTGAACTGTACAGTGGTCAAAATTAGAAGTGACCATGGTACTGAGTTTCAGTCTGAAAGCATGACAAAACTGTGTGAAGACTTTGGGATATTTCAAGAATTCTCTTCACCTAGAACACCTCAGCAAAATGGCATTGCTGAGAGGAAGAATAGAACCTTGATAGAGGCTGGTAGAACCCTACTTAGTGATACATCACTGCCAGAGTATTTCTGGGCTGAAGCATTTAACACTGCTTGCCATGTTATAAATAGGGCTACCATCACTAAAAGGCTAAACAAGACCCCCTATGAAGTTGTGAAAGGCAGGAAACCAAACCTATCCTATTTTAGGATCTTTGGTTGTAAATGCTTCATACTTAACAATGGGAAGTCTTACATAACTAAGTTTGCTGCCAAGTCCCAAGAGGGAATTTTTGTTGGGTACAGCAACAATAGTAAGGCTTATAGAGTATACAACTTGATTACACAAGTTATAGAGGAGACTGTGCATGTAGTTTTTGATGAGACAAAACTTATTAACAATGAGTTGTCTAGCAATGTATGCAGCCCCACAGGTTTGACAAAGAAATTGGACAAGCTTACTATAGAAGAGATGCCTGCTGAAAGACAGCAAGTAGAAGGCAATAGCAGTTGTCCAGGGGGAGAACTACATGTGCCAATAGCTGAAGAAATACAAGAAGTACAGCATGATGCAGATGCTGAAGAAGTTCAACCTGAAGCTAGGATGCCTCCAACCCACAGGCATCTAAGAGATCATCCAGTAGAGCTGATTATTGGAGATCCAAGACAAGGAGTTCAGACAAGGAGCAGAAATCAGAATGCAGCAGTATATTCTAGTTTTCTGTCTCAAATAGAACCTAAGAAATTTGAAGAAGCTATACAAGATCCACAGTGGACTGAAGCTATGCAAGAAGAACTTAATCAGTTCAAAAGGTGCAAGGTTTGGGAACTGGTTCCTAAACCTAAAGACCACAATGTTATAGGAACTAAGTGGATCTACAGAAATAAGTTAGATGAACAAGGGGTCATCATTAAGAATAAAGCAAGACTGGTTGCAAAAGGATATAGGCAAGAAGAAGGTATTGATTTTGATCAAACCTTTGCCCCAGTAGCCAGACTGGAGGCCATAAGGATGTTCTTGGCCTATGCAACCTATCAAGGATTCAAGGTTTACCAGATGGATGTCAAGTCAGCATTCTTAAATGGTAATCTTAAGGAAGAAGTCTATGTGGAGCAGCCTTCAGGTTTTGTTGATCCAACTCCACCTCATTATGTCTATAGACTTAGGAAAGCATTATATCGGTTAAAACAAGCTCCTAGAGCTTGGTATGAAACCCTATCTAGTTTCCTCATTGAGAACAAGTTCACAAGGGGGAAAATAGATAAGACTCTATTCCTTAGGGAATCTAGAGGCAAAGTCATACTTGTCCAAATATATGTAGATGACATTATATTTGGGTCTACTGAAAGTAGCCTTTGCAAAAAGTTTGCAAAGCTTATGCAAAGTCAATTTGAGATGAGTAGTATGGGAGAGCTAAAGTTTTTCTTGGGTCTCCAAGTTAAACAGACTGAAAGTGGCTTGTCCATATGTCAGTCCAAGTTCACCCTAGAACTCATAAGGAAATATGGTATGGATTCATCCAGTACCATGAAGACTCATATGGGGTCAAGTATGTCTCTTAGCAAGGATGATGCAGGAAAACCTGTAGATGAAACCTTGTATAGAGGGATAGTTGGCTCCCTACTATACTTGACTGCTAGTAGACCAGACATCATGTATGCTACATGTGTTTGTGCAAGGTATCAAGCCTGCCCTAAAGAGTCTCACTTGACTGCAGTCAAAAGAATATTGAGATATCTAAAGGACACTCCCTATCTAGGCCTCTGGTACCCTAGGAATGGAGATTTTGATCTAACAGGTTATACAGATGCAGACTTTGCAGGATGCAAAGAGGATAGAAAGAGCACAACTGGAACCTGTCAATTCCTAGGTGGAAGAATAATTTCATGGAGCAGCAAAAAGCAGACTAGTGTGGCTATCTCCACAGCTGAGTCAGAATATGTAGCTGCAGGAAGTTGCTGTGCTCAACTTCTGTGGATTCAACATCAGCTAGAGGACTATGGATTTCAGGTAAGTAGAACTCCACTTTACTGTGATTCTACAAGTGCTATTTCAATAGCTAACAACCCTGTATCTCATAGTAGAACAAAACATATTGAGATTAAATATCACTTTCTTAGGGAGCATGTAGAAAGAAATGATATTGCACTTGAATATGTTAAAACTGATAATCAGATAGCTGACATGTTTACTAAGCCCTTAGAAGAAGCTAAGTTCAATAGATTCAAAATTGAACTAGGTATGATAAACTTAGACTAAGTTTACAGAATAGAAAATTGGCCAAGTAAAAAGGTGTCGACACATAGACAAGTCTATGTCGACACAGAATAAAAGTGTCGACACTTCAGGAAAAAGGTGTCGACACATCTAGGAAGTAGGTGTCGACACTTCAGAATGTTAGTGTCGACACATGTCGAGTAGGTGTCGACACATCCAATGTGGTGTCGACACTTAAGTTTTACTCAGAATTTTCTAAGTAAAGTCTCGACTATTCGTCGAGTAGAGTGGTGTCGACACATAAACATGTGTCGACACATAATATCTGTTGACTAAACTTGTGTCGACACATATGTGTCGAGACATTATAAGTCAGTGTCGACACTTATTGCCAGTGTCGACACATGTTTAGCTAGATGTCCCGCCTGTTCATCTTCAAAAATAGACAGGTATAAATAGGATTCTGTCTTTGATTGTCGACACGCTTTCAAAGTTTCGAGACCAAAACTCTTGTGTCGACATTTCTCTTTTCTCAAGCCTAATTCTCCAAACCCTAATGGCTCCCAAGCTCGAGGAAAACGTCAACGAAGGCTACGAACTTGTGCGCGGCGCATTCGACAATGACGATCAAGATATCAAGTCCGTGGTTACCCTAGTCAGCGATTCGGGACTAGAATACTTGGTTTCAGAACCAACCAAGATATGGAAGAAGGAAGTGCTTGAATTCCTTACTGGAGCAACTGTGGATGACTCTGGATACAGAATCAAATCCAGAGTGCATGGAACCAAGGTCAAGGTATCACCCAAAAGTCTGAGAAAGGTACTTCAGCTACCTAAGACTCAAGAAGAAGAAGAAGTTTCTACATCCAAGACCAGGGAAGCTTTGGTCTGGTGTGGTCTTGATTCTAAGATGAAGATAGGTTCTGTCTTTACCAGAAAAGCCATGAACAGTCAAGGAAAATTTCTGTCAGAGATCGTGGGCAAGGTCATTCTCAGTAAGACTGGAGGGCATGACAGGGTGTCAGCCTCCATGTTCAATGTCATGACCAGAATTATCTTCAACCTAAAAATAGATTGGTCAATGGTTATCTATGAGAAGATAAAGGAAAGTCTGAAGAAGCCCAATTTGGGCAGGATACTTAGTCTCTACCTGGCTGGTACAATACCAGAGGTAATGAGCACTGCTGTAGGTAGCAAAATCAACCACATGAGAAAAATGGATATGAGGATCTTTTCTAGGTGGGAAAGGGTGCTGTCAAAGGATATACCTACCCCTGAGAAGCAAGTTACTAAGAAAGATTCTCCTCCCAGGAAGAAGAGAAAAACTGCAGTTGTGGCACAAGAGTCCTCAAGCAGTTCTGAAAGTGAAGAACAGGTGGTGTTCACACCTGATGAGCAAGAAGAGGAGACAGTAGTCAAGACCCCTGCTGCTCAAGATGTAGCTGAGTTCCAGGGGGAGCTGCCTCAAGCTAGCCCCATCCATAAGGATCACAGCCAGGGGGAGCTTCCAGGTGTAGAAGAACCATCTACACTGGAGAGTGAACAAGCCACCATCCTCATCCAAGAGGTACTTGTTGACCTTAATACTTTCGATTTTTCTGTAGTAGATTCTGATTTGTCTGATGTCCATCAGCACACTCAGCTGCCTAGCCAAGAACCAGATGTTGTTCTTCAAGACACATCAGTTATACTAGAAGTGATTCCTGATAAAGTAGTTGATGAACCCAGTACTTCTCCTGCATAGTCACCAATTGAGTTTACCATGGAAGATCTGTTTCTTAATCTAGATCAAGAAGACTTAAACATGGATAAGGTTGCTGCTGCTGAAGAGAAGGGTGTTGCTGCTGAGGGGGAGCACATGGCAGTTATGGAAGAGCCTATTAGGCTGGAAACTGAGCAAGCACCTGCTGTGCAGACTGAAAGGCCAGAAAGCCCTAAGGACAGGGTTGATATTGCCAGCACTTCTGCCTCTGAAGATGAGGAGAGTGCTAGGGCTAAAAAGAAGAAACTCTTTGTATTCAAGAGAAGAAGTCAGAGCTACAAGAAAGCCCTCCAATCCATTGCCCCACAGCCTATAGTTCAGCAAGCTCCAACTGCTGACTATAGTGCTTTACTGATTGCACTAAAGATCAAGCTGGATGAGCAAAGGAAGGCTATAGAGACTTATGTTGATGAAGGGCACAAGACCCTACAATTTGATCTGGCACAGGAAATCAAGTCAATAAGGTTTGAAATGAACCTTAATAAAAAGGAGATGACTGAATGTTTTTCAAAGGGTGGTAATGCAGTGGTCTATCTGGCAACCCACCAAGAGAAGATAAAGTCTCAAGTAGATGATATAGCACTGAAGCAAGGCTATGTGCTGGAGAATCAGTTGAGAATGAATGATAATTTAACTGCCTCCCACAATGCTATAGTCACTGAATTGAAGAATAAGTCTGCTGAACCTTCTACCTCTACTGATGCTGCCAAGGCTGATTTTGATAAAATCTTTCAAGCTGAGCTTACTGCTGTCAAAACTGCTATACAAGATTCCCAGAAAGCAATCTCTGAACAACTTACAAAGCTTATACCTTACTTTAAAGATGGAATCAGGTACTTGGATGGTCAAATCCGATTCCAGAAGGATGATGTAAGAGATCATGTTGCTCAAGAAGTCATAAAGGGGGAGAGAGTGTTAGTCAAGGCCAGTTCTGAGCATGCAAAATGGATTTCAAATTCAATCAGGGCTACACTTGGATATCCTCCCCTGTGTGATGACAATGAAGTTACTGAATCTGGAGTGAACCCTGCCTATTTTGGAGGTGAGCCACAAGAAGTAGCTCAAGTCATTTATCCACCTCCAGATTTTGAAATGATTCATGCAGAGGTGAGCACTATGTATAGCCCATCTGGGGGCAAGGACAATGTCCATTTAGAAAAGGTTGTTCAACCTATAACAGCAGCTATGCAAGAGGCCTTAGACAAAGAAGAAGAGGCAAGGTTGTCAAAGAAGAGGTTTAGGGAACAAGCTGAACTAAAACCAGATTTTGAACAATGGAGCCCTACCTCTAGAAACATAATTCTTACTGCCTGGAAAGCTGCAAAGGACAATGCTCATGAAAGGAACAAATGGTTCTCTGAGGCTGAATGGAGAAAGCATGAGATTAGGCAGGAGGCTATAATACAATATAGAAGGAAGGCTAAGATGGGAAAGCTACCTCCTACTACTGTGGAGCCTAGCAAGTACTTCCCCAAGCCATACCACTATTTTGAGAGACAGAAAATCAAGGCTGAAGAACAAAAGAAGAAGGACTCAAAAGGCAAGAAGCCTGCTGATGCTGAGCCTACTGCTACTGCTGCTGTCAAAGCTCAAGTTAAAGCTGGAAAAGGAATTGTTATCAAAGAACCTGATCAGAAATAGATTAGGAATTAAACTTGAAGCTTGTTGTAATCTTTTAAATGAAAAACATTTTTGTACAACATTGAAAATGTATAAGGAACAATGTTAGAACAATATATGATAAATATAGTATGATTGTTCTGAAATGTGTTTGTTTCTTATTTGTTCTGGAATATTGAATGTGTATATGTGTGAAGTTTTACATGTTCATGTTAACCCTGCTGATTATAATCTGCTTTTCATCATTTTGTAATTTTTAATTATGAATGGTGTATATCATTGACTAAGGGTTATGACTTCTCCAAATAAGGGGAGATTGTTGGGTAAATTGGTCAAATGTACCTGATTTGAAGAAGCCTCACCCATCTCAATGATATACATCATAATGTATTTGATGTATGTTTGAGTTACTTGTGCAGGTTAGGTATTCACTGGACTGAAGCTAAAACTTTCTAAGTCCATGTGTCGACACCCAGAGGGAAAGTGTCGACACTTGAGAAAGCTTGTGTTGACACCCAGACAAGCAGTGTGGACACTTGGAGTCATTGTGTCGACACCTGGGATGAAGAGTCGACACCAGACAGAGAGTGTCGACACTTGGAGATGTGTCGACACTCAGTGAAGAAAAGTGCAGACAGAAAGTGTCGACACAAGAAGCTGTGTCGACACCCAGTGAAGCAGTGTCTACACCAGAAAGTGTCGACACTTGGAGCTGTGTCAACACTCAGCAAAAGTCTGCAGAGTCCAAGTACAAGTGTCGACACTCAACACAATGTGTCGACACTATGCAGAAGAGTCAACATTTAAAGTATGTGTCGACACTCAACATAATGTGTCGACACACCATCAGAGAAGTCAACATTTAAAGTATGTGTCGACACTCAGAACAATGTGTCGACACACAGTTAAAGACTCAACACTGGAAGGAAGTGTCGACACAAGGAGCTGTGTCGACACTTAGCAAAGAACAGAAATATCTACAAAAATATTCTAAGTACAAGTGTCGACACTAAGGGAATGTGTCGACACTCAGCTAAAGAATCTATATTGAAGACTTGTGTCGACACCAAGAAGCAGTGTCGACACTTGACAGATTCAACACAAGAAGTTGTGTCGACACAAAAGAGATGTGTCGACACTTAGAAGAATACAGTTAAAGAATGAAGAACAAGTACTTGTGTCGACACTCAATTTCAGTGTCGACACATGCAGAAGAATCTGTGTCGAGACATACAAGGAGTTGTGTCGACACCTTGTAGACTTGTGTCGACACTTACACAGCATGTGTCGACACTTGGTCTATAAGTGTCGACACTTAAGAACAGAAAGTCTCGACACTATCTGACAGTTAGAGAATTTCAAGAAGTGACTGGTTGACATGACAGCTGCCGATCCAGCCGGTCTACAGCAACTGTCAGGGAAGTCAGAAGTCTGTTATGAACCGGACCAGCCGGTTACCATGAAGAATGCCTATAAATAGGCACTCACAGTTTACAGAAACTGTTGTTGAAGCTATTTTGAAGTAATTGATCAGATTATTCAAGTAATCAGAAAAGTGGTACACAGAGTATCAACACAAGAAGATCTGGTAGTCCAACTGCAGATCTAAGAAGTTGGAGAGAGAGAGCTCCAATCAAGAATTCAGTCTTTGGAACTAGGCTGAGAAGAAGGATTCAGAGGCATCTGGATCTTAAGAAGCAGAGGTCAAGGAACAACTGCAGAGGATTCAGACTTATTCAGTTCTACTCAAGAAGCTTTGAAGGAAGCTAAGTCAGTTTGGATCTATCTGAGTTCTTCCAAGAACTCAGCAAGAAACTCTCAACTCCTCTCTTATTTTCTGAGTTGTTGAGTTATTTGTTGTAATACTATTTTAACTTGTAGGATCTTTGGATCTGAGTGCATTGTAAGCCTAAATTTATAAAGGCTGAGGGTAGGGCTTGATAGCCTGAGTGTAGGAGTTGAAGAACTCTGAGTGTAGGCCTTGATTGGCTGAGTGTAGGCCTGGGTGGCTGAGTGTAGGCCTTTGTGGCTGAGTGTAGGCTTTGGAGAAAGCTGAGGTGTAAGGCTTTGGGCCTGAGGTGTAGGAACCTATTTGGGTTCTGAGACAGTGGAGAAGTTTGGCTGAATCTAGTACACTGCTAGATAGGCGAAGGGGGAAAGTGGATGTACCCAGATCTTGGGGAACCACTATAAATCACTGTGTGCTGTGCTGTGTTTGTGCTGTGGATGATCTGTGTTTGTTTGATTATTGTTGATTGCTGAAATTGACTTGTTAGAAATCTGTGATATAACTGTTTGACTGCCAACAAAGTTAGAAAAAGGATTAGGTCACCTATTCACCCCCCCTCTAGGTGTTTAGGTACCATATCTTACATGTCCCGTATCAGTCTCACCTGAGCTTCGGTGTCTTTGACAAAATCCGATCCCAACGCCTTCGAATCCTCATCCTGAATCCATGAAAGTGGAGTCCTACATCTCCTTCCATACAGGGCTTCATAAGGAGCCATTCCTATGCTGGATTGGTAGCTGTTGTTATAGGAGAACTCGACCAGTGGTAAGAGCTTCTCCCAAGGTTCTTTTCGATCCAGAATACATAGCCTTAGAAGGTCCTCCAATGTCTGGTTGGAGCGCTCTGTCTGCCCATCCGTCTGGGGATAAAATGCTGTGCTGAAGGTCAGCCGTATGCCTAAGTAAGCCTGCATGGATCTCCACTCTCTAGATGTGAACCAACCATCCCGATCTGACACGATTGTCCTGGGCACCCCGTGGAAACGAATGAATTGCTCTATGAATCTCCGCACTAGTACCCTAACCGTGTTATCCTTCCTGATCAGAATGAATCTGGCCACCTTCGTCAGCTGATCGATGATGAACCAAATCGAATCATTTCCCATCTGTGATCGGGGAAAACCGATAAGCGCAAAAGAGAGAAAAATCTGAAAGAATTGCTTTGAGAATTCTATCCCCATCTTTTTTTTTGATTTTGGTCGGGTTCGGCCGTGTTCACGCCCGGTTTTCAAGCTTAGTCTGGGGGCGTGTGCCCCATTCATTTCTAAGTGGCTGTATTGGTTTGGGTTTTATTCGCTCACTTTGGTTGCATAGAGCCTTCATGTTTATCTTTGACTACCAAGCCGTCGCCTAAGCCCCATTTTCCCCTACAAGTCCTACTGATTCACGCTTGAGTCTAACCCACGCCGTGGAGAGAGTGTGAACGTGCAAGCATATGGTCCCCGACATTGGTGGATTCCTTTGGAGGTGATCCTGAGTCCGGAACTTTGACAATGCTCACCTTAGTGGCCTGCCTACTTTCTTCCTACACATGGTCACAAGATTCTCCAGAATTCTAATTTTGAGTAATTACAATATTTAATTACGTCTGTCGAATAGTTTAAACTACGTCGTATAATTAAAAAGTTTTTCTATTATATCTTCTATGCCCATGATGTATTTGATTTCTTGTCTTACTTCTTTTTGAAATTTCTGAGCCAACTAGCTATTTTCTAGTCCACGGAGTGATGATTTGCTCGGGACGTGCAAATGGTTAAGTCTGGGGGTGTGATGAGTCCACATTTTACACTGATTTTTGGACTCATCTGGGCCAGTTTTATCGTCTTAGCACTACACTTGAGAGCCTTTATTGCTTATATTTGCTTATGTGCCTATTTCACGATTAAGTGCACTATAGGCCCGTTTCTGTGTGCTTCTTGTGTTTCTTTGTTTTTGTTATTCTTTAGCCCTGTCTCGGGGATGTGGTGTGCACGTTTTGGTGGCCTGTCTGCCTCTTCTGCTGGTGCAGGGGTCGTGTGCGTGCTCCAGAGTCGCTCGGGAGACCGCAACGATGCAGGAATACTGCGCACGACCACTGGACTTATTGTGCACGACCACTGGTCGTGCGACACAGATCGTGTGCATTACATTCTCATTTTCCTGATCCTGCCCGGGTAATCGCACGAGCACTGGCCGTGGTGCGCACGACCACAGGTCGTGCGCCACTGCTCGTGCACGTTTACCCCTTGCTTTCTGTAAATCTGGCATTGCCAATCACACGATCAGTGGATTTAGTGCGCATGACCGCTGGTCGTGCTCCACTAATCGTGCGCATATTTGCTGATGCTTCTTATCCAGGTTGCAGGTCTATTTGGAAATGGCGCACGATGATCGACCGATAGTGCGCACGACCACTGGACGTGCGCCACTGATCGTGCGCACTACTTATGCTACCTCTATATTTAAGGCCCTGCTCCACGATTTAGGTCAACGCCTGTCATTTGCTGCGATCGGGAGTGCGCGCGAATCGCCATTTCACTTTTCCAGCTGCTCCGTCACCTCCACCTTCGTCGGGAGGCCATAGCCAACTTCTCCGAAGCTTTTCAAACTATTCAGCGAAGCCATCGGCCATTGACGACTTCAACTCCAAGCTTTCCACCGGAGTTGGTGAAGAAGATAACCTAGAGAATGGACTTAAAGGCCTTCGAGGTGACAGCTCGTTGGTACCGGAAGACTCCTTGGACTGAGCCCAGAAGCGGATTGACAACTCGCTACTCCGGCCACGACCCGCGGTGGATCTTCACTCTCTTTTAGTTTACTCCTCTTCCCCTTCCTCTGTAGTATGGAATGGTTTAAGCATTGTAATGAACACTTCCATCCATGAACATCAAGTTTATTTTATATCTAATGGAATGTTAGTATTTTTCTTATGCTTGTGAGTAGTGTCTGTGAATGCGCCTCGCTCACCCCACATCCACTCCATTCCCGTGTCTCACCCGATTGCACTTCACACAAGAACACTTCCATCCATTAGCTTTCCGTCCACTCGCCCAACCGAAGTTCGGCATCGCGGCCGAAACACCCACTCCACCTTGCGAAGCGGTGCCTTCGACCCACATAGCTTTTACTAGTTTAGTAGATCAAACACCCACAATATCCCAAGTCCTCTTTTTACTCTTTTTTCTATTTATAACTCTCATTTCAATATTTTCTGTACTGTTGCCGCTTTACGCTAATTGCATTCCTCAGGATACCGACACTCGGGGATTTATTCCTAAAACTTTATTACTTGTGCGACCGGTGCGCTTGCCGATTTACACGCATCAAGTTTTTGGCGCTGTTACCGGGGAATGCAACTGTAAAGCGACTCCGGATGACTGAGAATTTCGTTATACGAGTTGTATTGTTTTGTTTTGTTTTGATCCATTTTCTCTTGTGTTGTTATTCCGTCAGATGGAATTGTTAGTTTTATTTGAAGAATCTATGCCAAGTAGTTGTATCCTTTATATTTGAAATCTCTGCAATGTGGGCCAATTTCAATATCCGTTGCCGTCATTGTGGAGACATCTCTCATGTTAGCGACAGATGCCCTCAGAATTATAGTAGCCAGGAAATTCAGGAATCTACATATCGTAGACATAAGCCAGTTAGCTACCGACCTGCAGAGCCATTGCCGCACTACTTTTATTCGGCTTCAGCACCCGTTGCACCGCCGAAGCCGGTTAAGCAGTGCCTTTTTTTTCGAAGCTGGGATCGTGCATTGAAGGATTGCGCCGCTTACCTAGCTGAGCTAGAAGTGGATGATGAGCCGGATTTTCGGATTATCTCCACTTCAACCTTGGGTAGCATCCCTTCTGTGTCAGGGTATGCACCATTGCCATCTCTCTGTTATGGAGAAGACATCCCAGGTATGTGCACCGATACATGTGCTTATCCCCATTCCGACACTGCTATTTATACTCCTGAAGTGCATACATCACCTAGCATAGAATCTATTGGTTGTGGAGAGCCAGCGGTCAAAGTCATACCGAGCTTCGTGCCTTCACCTTCTTATTTGCATAACATTCTTTCTTCTTCTGACAGTGCTATTGAGGTTGAATCGCAGGTGGCAATTAGCATTTCCGGTGTTCTGTTAGATCCAGTCGAGGAGGATGACTCCGTGGCAGAGGTTGCGACCTTCACCCCATGTGAGGATGCCCGAGGCATGGAAGAGGTAGATGTAGCTTTAGAACATTCCTACACCAGCCTAGACAGTTGTATGGAAGCACCCACAATTCCACCGACGGTGGATGACTCCGGGATCATCCCCAAGATCGAGGTTCGTTTATGTTATTCTTCTAGTTTATTTCTTGACCCTGCTCTCGTGTCTACTTCCATGCAGGACCAAATTGTGGAATTAGTCCAATCAGTGCAAGGGCCTGTAATGCGGCCTAGGACTTATTGTAACCAGATGCCGGTGGAGTTGGAGTCGATGAGCTTCCCAGGTTACTGTCTGCCCATGCCTGACACTTATGATAGGTATACATATACAGGTATTGAGGCTTATGTTCTATCTCCGTTATGGTACCCGCTACCGCAGTACGACCATGAACCTCTGCCTGAGCATTTCCAGTTTCATTGGCCCATCAGTTAGGAAATGCTCAGATTTTTAATAAGTCCTGTTGGGAGACAATAAACCCAACAGTTATCTAGGATAGTGTTTCTTTCGTTCAATTTTTGTTTGTATTTCATTATTTGGGTGTGGTAGCCCAGCTGCGTGATGAACTCTCTGTTGCACCACGTGGTCAGCAGTGTGAAAAAGATTGAAAACTCGGGCGTGTGAAAAATTTAACTGCGCACGACCACTGGTCGTGCGCACTACTTATCATCGCACGACCTCTGGTCGTGCGCATGCCCAGTTTCTTTTTAATTCCAGCCGATGTCCACTGTGCGTGCACCCTAATCTCCCGCTTGGTCTGCTGCGCGTGCATTGTCGATGCTCATCCCCTTCCGATTCCTCTCCGGTGGTCCGACTCTCTCTCCTCCGGTAAGATCCCTCAACTTCAGATCTCTCTTCCTCACTGTGTTGTAATGGAGCCTGGACGCCGCCCTGTAGTAAAGGCCTATCAACGATCCGGTCGTGCTTCAGCAACCCCTTCTCAGATCTTAGGGAGAATGGGAACCTTCTCTAAGGCAGAGCACACTCAACGCTATAATTCCTTGAAGGACAAGCCATTCCTCTCTCAGCGGCTTGTTGACTGGAACGAGCTGCGTTCCATTGGGGATGACAGTGAATTAGCAGAGGCCGTGCTCATACTCTTTCAATTTTTGGAGCAAGTTGTTCGAGTGCGACGAGCTTGGATACCGGGAATTAACATTGGAGTTCCTTTCCACATTCGCTTGGGAGACAATGGCGGACAACCGCTATCTCCCCACTTGTTCCTTTCGGATGATGGGAAATGTCTTCACTATCACACTGCCGGAGCTTGCCAATCATGCAGGCGTCTATACCGAGGCGGAGGCATCCCAGATTAATTTCCCTGAATTATGCATTGATTTTCCAGAGGGTGTGACTCCGCGGTCCGCTTGGCATTCTCTGACCGGAGGGAACGAGGAGTACGTAGCCCGCCGTGCCAAGTCAACGAAGATTGTCTCCCCTGCTCTAAGGTATATGCAGCATTTTCTTAGTCACTCACTCACCGCTAGGGCCCTAGGCAAGAATGTGGTAGGATGGCAGGATTTAATCTCCTTATTTAGCATGCAGCAGCAGTACCCCATCCATCTGGGGTATATGCTGGCCTATTTCTTCCACCACGAAGCCACTTATGGCCTCGCGTGTGAAATTAGGGGTGCTTACTACATTACCTGCATCGCCAAAAGTTTGGGAGTTTGGAGCCAGCTACCTCCGATGGTGCAGGTCACTGCCCCATCCATGATCTCCAGGGCCAACCTAGTGAGTTGCGATTTGCTGCGTGTGGTTGGGAGAAAAGGTGGCCGGAAGTTTATTGTCCGCATGCCTGGTGATGCGCCTGCGGGTAGAGATGAAGAGGAAGATGAAGGAGAGCCGGGTGAATCTTCCGCTCTGGGTATGTGGAGTGCGGGAGTGCCACCGCAGCAGAGTCAACAGCAACTGAGGCCTCCCATAAAGCATGAGGGGCAATCTAGCCGCCAGTTCGGCTCAGCTCAAGAGCAGGGCGTCCCATATTTGTCCGAGCGCCTTGCTGATCTGGAAGCTTCCCAGTTTTGGATGCAAGACTTTATTTATCAGCAAGCAGTGCGAGGCGGGTTGAACATTCGACCACCGCCCACTCGTGTCGCTCCATCAGCGCCTGGTCCACGTTCGTCGCCCATCGAGATTCACGACAGCGATAGTGAGGTGGAGTGAGTGGAGTTCACCGCCGAGCTCGTCTACAACGCCTTCTGTTTCTTTTTATTGTTTTTATCTTCTAAGCAAGGTGACAACTTTATTTTTTGTGGGCACCCATCTGGGAGCCGAATGTTTTTTTATATATACTATTTGAACTGCTAATACAGGTATTTGGTCCACCTTAATGACGGTAAACAAAAGGTCTTTCGGGAGACAACCCAAGTTGGACCGTTTGGTCCTATGCTGTGTTTTGAGTTCTGTTTATTTATTCATATATATATATGTGTTCATATTTTGTTTGGCTTGCACACTTCAATCGCAGGTGCAGGAATTTTTGAGGCGCGACAACTTGGCCGTACTTGGACATCTCATTGCACGACTGGTATGCTCAATTTTAAGCATAGGTACTTCCTACCCTAGCTTTTTATCATCTTTGGCATGTTTATTTTTACTAGTTGTAGACTTTAAGTCTGGTGGGGGGGGGGGGGCGGGAGAGCATGCCTGTGGTCACTACACCACACTTTCTGTTGCATACAAGTTTCTGGTTTAATTATTTCTTAATTTCTGTTGCACACACTGAATCACCCACACGAGTGCGCTCTTACACACGCGCACAACCCGAGTCAAATGTATCATTTTTGTGTAAACTTTAAAATAGTGGTGCTGGCTTAGGATTTCAGGATTGAGTAGTTCGAAACTCATGCAGTGCTCCTAATCGAGTACTCATGGTTTGTGTAGAACTAGGATAGAATTAATTTTTCTTTATGCTTGTAGCTTTATATTTTTCTGCAAACATAAATATTGTTTGTACTACTCAAAATCTGAATTTGGAGTAATCGAACGATAATGTAGGAATGTGTGTAGCCGCCACTAGACTCGTATTGCTCGAGTCGGGAGGAAGGATCATCTTTCTCGGTGGCTAAGAACTTGCCCTAAGCTGCTCTCGAAGCATTGGTGCACGGTTAGTCAAGCGTGAGCATGACGTAGGCCTTCATTTTGGCTAGTTTGAGCCTTGTTTAGCCTTTCCTACCTGTTAACCGTCGCATGCCAAATTTGTGACTACCCTTCCTTTGATCCAGCTCCACTCACATTCACTAAGGCCTGAAGCTAAACCCACCATCGCAATCAAATGCTTGAGCTGATTTGTATTTACTATTTTGCCGAGGTTGTGATAGGTGGACATTGTTTTTGGGGGTGCTGAATTCATTCACGTTTTGATTGCTACGTTTGGGGATTGCAAGCGCAAAAAATAAAAACAAAATATAACAAAAAAATAAAAAGCCGATAAGCGCAAAGAGAGAAAAATCTGAAAGAATTGCTTTGAGAATTCTATCCCAATCTTTTTTTTTTATTTTGGTCGGGTTCGGCCGTGTTCACGCCCGGTTTTCAAGCTCAGTCTGGGGGCATGTGCCCCATTAATTTCTAAGTGGCTGTATTGGTTTGGGTTTTATTCGCTCACTTTGGTTGCATAGAGCCTTTATGTTTATCTTTGACTACCAAGCCGTCGCCTAAGACCCATTTTCTCCTACAAGTCCTACTGATTCACGCTTGAGTCTAAACCGCGCCGTGGAGAGAGTGTGAACGTGTAAGCATATAGTCCCCGACATTGGTGGATTCCTTTGGAGGTGATCCTGAGTCCCGAACTTTGGCAATGCTCACCTTAGTGGCCTGCCTACTTTCTTCCCTACACATGATCACAAGATTCTCCAGAATTCTAATTTTGAGTAATTACAATATTTAATTACGTCTATCGAATAGTTTAAACTACGTCGTATAATTAAAAAGTTTTTCTATTATATCTTCTATGCCCATGATGTATTTGATTTCTCGTCTTACTTCTTTTTGAAATTTCTGAGCCAACTAGCTATTTTCTAGTTCACGGAGTGATGATTTGCTCGGGACGTGCAAATGGTTAAGTCTGGGGGTGTGATGAGTCCACATTTTACACTGATTTTTGGACTCATCTGGGCCAGTTTTATCGTCTTAGCACCACACTTGAGAGCCTTTATTGCTTATATTTGCTTATGTGCCTATTTCACGATTAAGTGCACTATAGGACCGTTTCTGTGTGCTTCTTGTGTTTCTTTGTTTTTGTTATTCTTTATCCCTATCTCGGGGATGTGGTGTGCACGTTTTGGTGGCCTATCTGCCTCTTCTGCTGGTGCAGGGGTCGTGTGCGTGCTCTAGAACCGCTCGGGAGACCCCGACGATGCAGGAATACTTCGCACAACCACTGGACTTATTGCTCATGACCACTGGTCGTGTGCCATCGATCGTGCACAGTACATTCTCATTTTCCTAATCCTGCCTGGGTAATCGCACGAGCACTGGCCTTAGTGCGCATGACCACTGGTCGTGCGCCACTGCTCGTGCGCATTTACCCCTTGCTTTCTGTAAATCTGGCCTTGCCAATCGCACGATCTGTGGATTTAGTGCGCATGACCGCTGGTCGTGCGTCACTGATCGTGCGCATATTTGTTGATGCTTCTTATCCAGGTTGCAGGTCAATGTGGAAATGGCGCACGATCATCGACCGATAGTGCGCACGACCACTGGTTGTGCGCCACTGATCGTGCACACTGCTTCTACTGCCTCCGTATTTAAGGCCCTGCTCCGCGATTTAGGTCAACGCCTGTCATTTGCTACGATCAGGAGTACGTGGGAATCACCATTTCACTTCTCCAGCTGCTCTGTCACCTCCACCTTCGTCGGGAGGCCATATCCAACTCCTCCGAAGCTTTTCAAACACTCCGGCGAAGCCCTCGGCCATTGACGACTTCAACTCCAAGCTTTCCACCGGAGTTGGTGAAGAAGATAACCTAGAGAACGGACTTAAAGGCCTTCTAGGTGACAGCTCGTTGGTACCGGAAGTCTCCTTGGACTGAGCCCGGAAGCAGATTGACAACTCGCTACTCCGGCCACGACCCGCGGGGGATCTTAACTCTCCTTTGGTTTACTCCTCTTCCCCTTCCTCTATAGTATGGAATGGTTTAAGCATTGTAATGAACACTTCCATCCATGAACATCAAGTTTATTTTATATCTAATGGAATGTTAGTATTTTTCTTATGGTTGTGAGTAGTGTCTGTGAATGCGCTACGCTCACCCCACATCCACTCCATTCCCGTGTCTCACCCGATTGCACTTCACACAAGAACACTTCCATCCATTAGCTTTCCGTCCACTCGCCCAACCGAAGTTCGGCATCACGGCCGAAACACCCACTCCACCTTGCGAAGCGGTGCCTTCGACCCACATAGCTTTTACTAGTTTAGTAGATCAAACACCCACAATATCCCAAGTCCTCTTTTTACTATTTTTTCTATTTATAACTCTCATTTCCATATTTTCTGTACTGTTGCCGCTTTACGCTAATTGCATTCCTCAAGAGACCGACACTCGGGGATTTATTCCCAAAACTTTATTACTTATGCGACCGGTGCGCTTGCCGATTTACACGCATCACTTATACGGGAACATATAAGCAATGGATCTTTTACAGCGCTCCCATCGTATATAGAGTCCCATACTAATTTATACGTTGGGGTGTCGGTTTTTAACATCAATATATATATATATATATATATATATATATATATATATATATATATATATATATATATATATATATATATATATATATATAATAAGAACTTAACCTTAATTTATAAACTTGCCCACGCAAGCTTATAGACCAAGGGGTCATTTTGCAGCGCCTATTGTATAAGCGTCCCATACCACTTATACAATAGGTGACAGGTGTTTTATGCTATGATTATGCTATGACATGCAAGTGGGTTATTATGCGATCATGCAAGTGCAACTCACCCACCCGACTCTGTGCACACAGACCTTTAGTTCCCCCTTTCTGGTGCCAAACCTCCCAGGATACCTCCGTAGTGGCAGATGGAAGCGGTGGGTTGGGCCTCACCCACCTCTAAACCAGTAAAGCACTACCGGTCAGACCTATCATATGCCTCAACACTGGTGCACTAAGCGGAGCTCCTGCGTACTCTTGCCGGCTGGCGAACCGGACTTCTGTTGGCGAAGTGCTAGCCACACTTGCCGAGTCAACGTATTGGCGTCGGTTAATCGACACTCCAATACTGAAGACCCACCACCTTTACTCTATGCACATGCAACCTTATGTATCAGCACCAAGCCAAAGCTCCCCGGACCATCCCGTCCGTCACAAACATCAACCGATCCAAAGCTCGTCGGGCCATCTTGCCCCTCACAAATATCAACCGAGTCAAACCATCTTCCCGAGACACCGGGGTGTGTGAATGTGAACCCCTAATTATTCTAGTTACACTTTAAGATTTCTCACTCCTACAGTTTACGTTAGCCTAGGACTGCCCAAGGTATACCCCGTGAAGGGCTCTCGAAGGCACTAGGAACTACGATGGGATTACGCCCAAAGCTCACTTTCGCAAGGCACTTACTATTATTAGTTGCTACCCAATTTCCCAACCCTTAATTAATTTTACTGAATCTAGCCCTAGTGCATTAAACACTTCTTCCCTACGGGAAGGACGATCTTTCTCCTATCCCGAGCACCACCTAACACTAGTCAACCTCTCACTCTACAAATCCTATCTTCCAATGATGAACTCCTTTATTTACCCAAACCAACAACCTACTGAGGATTCAACTCTCCAAAATTCAGTACCCACTCTTGTTCAGTTTCCGTAGTTACTATATGCAGACCACCCAATACTATATGAGGTGTATAAAGGAGGTACTCCGGATTGTCTTCCAAATCTCCTATAAAATTTACCAGAGGTCTATCATAACAAATTTAGTACAAAATCAGAGAGTCATAATTTTTCTAATTAATTTGATATTCATTGAATTTTCCCAAATGTTTGGCCATGAGCAATTTTGAACATGAACTATATGATCTACTCAAGTAATGGCCACCCAGAACTTTTCAACACTAAATAGCACAGATTTATTACTAGATACAAATTTCTATAATTTTTCAAATAATATTTGACCTCTAATTAATTTATCCAAAATAATTCCCTTAATCATTTGTAAAGAAGGAAGTACCAAAATTATTCATCAAAAAATTATACAAAAATTACAGAATCTTATTATGGTATAGGAAGGGTCATTGTGCTAAAATCATAATTTTACAGGCTTGCTAGACATCAAAATAAATTTAATTAGTTTTTCATGGGAAAACATACTTAATGAAGCAACCCTTAAAAATAATCATCCAAAAATTCTATAAACTTTCACGGAGCTCTAAAATATAATAAGACATCCTCTGGCTAAATTTCATCAATTTCCAGCAAGTAGTTTCTTCCTAATAAATTTCTAAGTAAATAATACAAATTACCAATTTGTTAATGAAGTATCCAAAATAATAATACTAAATTCATGATAAAATTTGCAGAGCTTGTACTAACCCCAAAAACTACTCAACCCAAATCCCATCACTTTTCAAGAGTTTTGTGACATTTTCTATCCCTATAAGTTTTGTGCCCTAAGCTAGGGTTCGGGTTTGTTGGGGGTTTAAAGCTTCCAAATTCCCTAAAATTTTAACAAGAGAACTATTCTAATCATAAGGTCCTCTCCACAAAGTTTCAAGTCAATCCAAGGTCATTTGACCCTATGATCTTCAAACCATAAAAATCCCCATTAAGGAACCTACCCTAGGGTTCTAGGGCTACCCTACACTTAACCACCCCAAAAACCATTGGAAGGTGAGTCATACTATAAAAAGTCAGTGGCCAAAATATCAGCCTCTGTTGAGGTGATTTGACAACTCAAAACCCAAAGGGGGTGCTTGACCTAGTTAACCCAAAAAGGGGTTGTTGGGTACATTGGAAAATGTGTATCAGATTTGAAGATGCCTCACCCTACTCAATGATATACATCAAGGTGTATTTGATGTGTTTTGAGTTTATATGTGCAGGTTAAGTAAATGCAGGAATGCAAAAAAATTTCTAAGTCCATGTGTAGACACCAAGAGAAGCTGTGTCGACACTTATGAAGGCTTATGTCGACACTTGAGAAAAGCTGTGTCGACACTTGGAGTAGATTGTGTCGACACTTGGAAAGGCTGTGTCGACACCAGAAGGAATATGTCGACATACAGAGGCAGTGTCGACACACAGTGAAGCATTATCGACATCAACTGTGTTGACACCAAGAGGCAGTGTCGACACACATGAATACTTAGTCGACATCAAATGTGTCGACACATAGAGGCAGTGTCGACACACAGAAGTATTTGTCAACATCAACTGTGTCGACACACAGGACTTGTGTCGACACACAACAAAGCTTCAACAAAGTTAAAGTAAAGAAGTATTTGTGTCAACACAAAGGAGATGTGTCGACACACAACAAGTTTCAACAAAGTTAAAGAAAGAAGGCTTGTGTCGACACACAGAATCAGTGTCGACACATTCTAAAGAAGCTGTGTCGAGAAGCAGTTACAACAACAAAGGAGCTGTTTCGACACCACCAAGGTTTGTGTCGACACTTAGTCCACTTGTGTCGACACTTAGTCTACTTGTGTCGACACATGATGAAGTTCAGTCTCGACACTTTTAGACAGAGACAATATTTCATGAAGTGACTGGATGACTTGACAGTTGCCATTTTCAATCGGTCAACTACTCTATCAGAGCTGTCAGGAGTTTGTTAGAAACCGGATCAGCCGGTTACCTTGGAGCATGTCTATATAAAGGAATTCTCCTTCAATAGAAAAGTGACTAACAGAAGAACTAACAACAACTAAGAGAGAAGTAATAATACAGAAGATTTTCATCAGAAGATCTAAGAAGAAGTTGGAGAGAGAGAGCTCCATCTACTGAAGTGCAGTTGCTGAACCAAGCTGCCAAGAAAAATTCAGATTGAGATCTGGATCTCAAGTCAGAAGCTGATTGAAGATCAACTTCATAGGAGATTCAACCCTACTGAGTTCAGATTCAAGAAGCTTTGAAGAAAGCTAAGAGAGGTTGTTCTCTGCCATCAGATTCTTCCAAGAACTGATCAAGAAACCATCCATCCATTCTCTCTCTTTCAGGGCGGTGGCAATATATTTTGTTTAATCAATTTTTTGTAGGATCTATTCTAGATCTGAGTTGTAAGCCTATTATATAAAGGCTGAGTGTAGGAGAATATTTTATCTGAGTGGTAGGCCTTGTTGAAGGCTGAGGTAGGGCTGTGAGCCTGAGGTGTAGGAGATTGTGATCTCTGAGTGTAGGCCTTGTTGAAGGCTGAGGTAGGGCAGTTGGCCTGAGTTGTAGGAGTGTGGATACACACTGAGTTGTAGGAACCTGGTTTGGGTTCTGAGCTGTAAGATCTGAGGATTTGAGGTGAAGTGCAGAAGTTAGGCCGAATCTAGCATACTGCTAGATAGGCGAAGGGGGAAAGTGGATGTACCCAGACCTTGAGGAACCACTATAAAATCTGTGTGCACTCTGTGATTGAATTTTTCTGTGATTGTTGTGTTGTGTAGTTGTAGAATTTGCAATTTCTAGTTAAATAACAGAACATATTTTCTGCCTTAAAAGCAAAAGAAAAAGTACACATATTCACCCCCCCTCTATGTGGTTAGGCACTAATTCTTTTAAGTGGTATCAGAGGGAGGTTACTCAAAAAAAGACTTAACAGTCTAAGTAGATCCATAAGGCAGATTCAAGATCAAGAAAATGGGTTCTGGTGAGAATCATAAGGAACTAGGTTCTATGAAATTACCCATATGCAGAAAGGAGATATTTGGAATATGGAAAGAAAGGGTCAGGCTGTTTATGGAGGCTTCTGATGCAAGGATCTATATTACAGTCAAGGAAGGTCCTTATATTCCTTTGAAGATTTCTATTCTGGATGTAAACCAAAGAATTCCCAAGGATTTCTCAGAGATGACTAAGGATGAGATCATCCTGGCAACTATGGATAAGAGAGCCCAGAATATCATAGTTAGTGCCATAGATGATGCAACCTTTCAAAATTTGATTCACTGTGTTGAAGTTGGTGACCGGGCGGTCTGGCAGTCTGTCTTGGCGGGTTGAAGACCACGCGGTCTGGCGGTTTGTCTCAGCCGGCTTGGAGACCGAGCGGTCTGGCGGTCTACTCTGGCAATCTCTCTTTCTCTCTGGTGGTAGCCGTGCGGTTAGCCCTTCTGTCTAACCGCGCGGCTTGTGCGGTTTGTTTTGTATAGTCCGCTTAGTCCTGTAAATTTTTAGTCCCACATCTCTTATTTGTATTCTCTCATCTCTCCTCCATTCTATATAAGGGAGTGCATACCTTTGTAATAGATACCTTTTTCGGATAATAAAGTTTCAGTTAAAACTATTTCGGTTTGTTTTTGTTCGGTTCTTACATGGTATCAAAGCACTCGATCTACTCCTCCTGATTCTGTGCCTTCGCTGTACGCGTGGCTTGTCTCGCCGGTTTCTCCATGTCCGCGCGGCCTCTTCCTCTCCTTCTTGTTGCCCTCTGTGTGTGCGACTTTTTGTTTCCCGTTCTAAGTCGCCGCCTCCTATTGTAGCGACATGTTTTTTTGTCCTGCTTCTGTTCACGCGGCCTGTCCTCTAGCCGTCCGACTTCTTCCCCTCTGCTTGGGTCTGCAGCTCGGTCGTGGCTTTTCTGGCCGCTGGTTTCTACCCTCGTGACCGCTGCAGCTTATCTTTTTCCTATCCATGCGGGTTGTCTCCTAGCCGCCCGGCTTCCTTTTTCCTGCTCCTATGGCTCTTTCTGATGCCTCTACTGCCACCACCCCTGTCACCAATCCGGCTCCGCCTCTTCCACCTACTCCTTCCGGGAACCTTGGAACCGTTTCCAAGCTTGTTGGCTCCAACTACCCGAATTGGAGCGTCTCTTTCACCTTTCTACTTCGCTCACAACGCAAACGCCACCTGATGTAGGCCACTACCGCGGACACTAGACGGGTAAAGGGAATGAAACGAATGCCACACCCAATCCACAATCTCTCACGCACAAGACTCAATCACAGCGCACTCGCAAACGTGTTATCATAGTTCACCAACGACGGTAGCCACTCCGCGGGAAGGTCAAACGAACGGCGATAGGCCGACGTTCTCCCAAGCTAAAAGGACCAATATTGGGTCCGACCGAGCGAAAGTTGTACCAAAAGAGATCTACCCAAAGTGCGATCGAAAAATGGTAGATCTCTCCCAACAAAAATGCGGGGCTCGCCAAACCCTTTCGGAAATATCGCGATTAAGGTTGATGCAAATCCAAAAGGAAAAAACCCACGAAGAATCTAACGATTCAAATCCAACGCAAAAATTATTCCGTCCACTAGAACATCAAGAGGGAATCACACGTGAGTGGAGAGGATCGTTACCCAAGTCGGAATAGATGATTCCGACTACCTTTGAAGGGGTCGCTCTTCCACGGATCCACCGGAGTCGCGCCGGATGGAGAGATAGATCGTCCGCCTTGGCCGCTTCACACCAAAGTTCAGATTTTCGCCGTAGAAGGAGGCCTTTCCGGTCAAAGCTTCACGTGGAGGGGGCTGCCGAGCTCTCTTCAAAGGGGCTGCTCGGTGGAGGAGGTAGGTGGCCGGCCGGCTATGGAGGGTGGAGGTCGGGTTAGTGGGGGTATGAGGTGGTGGTGGCTTGGATGAGGGAGATGAGTGGGCTGGCCGAAAGTTTCTAGAGGGAGAGTGGGAGAGGAGGGTGGCGGCTTGTGGAAGAGGGTGAAGAAAAAAGTTGCTGGCCGAAAGTTTTGAGAGAGAGAGAGGGGGAGTGGGGGGTGGCGGCTAGGAGATGTAGAGAGAGAGAGAGAAGGCTTAGAAAGGAAAGACTTAGGGTTTTTTTTTCTCTCATTCAACTTAACTTAAACCAAGCATACATGCCTATATATAGGCTTAAAAATAAGTCTAGGCTATATGTAGCCCAAAATAAAAAATAAAAACAACACACAAAATGGCTACATGCAGTCCTCAATACAATATCCCAAATAAAATAGCATACTGAAAATAAGATAAATCTAAAGATAAATTTAACTATATATTTGTCTTGCGCCGAGGGCGGAAATTGTAGCGCCGCTCCATACGAACACCTCGGCGACGCGAGTCCTTTGTTGGAGACGAAGGAGGGTCTTCCGTTAGCGTGCCGTCATCAACAACTTGGGGGCCGTCGTCAACGTGGGGGCCGTCGTCAACTTGGGGGCCGTCGTCGCCACCAATCCTCCCCCGCTTGAAAGGACTCATCACCGATGAGTTGTCTTGAAGATACCGTCAGAGAAGAACACCATCCAAGAGAGCCACTTCCGCTTCCGGGAGCCAAGAGTCATCAGAGGCGGGGCGATCACGCCAGCGGATCAAGTAGCGGTGCACATCTCCATCAGCAGTGGGAAACACGTCATCCTGGAGAATCCTGTCGGGCAAAAATGCGGTCCTGGCAAACCTGGGAAAAGCATTAGGCAGCAAAGGGGGAAAATCTATATCATCAACAAGTAGCGTACCTCTGTTGGAGACCGACGGAGAGAGCGACCCCTTACCCCCCTCAACCCCATACCAATGAGAATCTGTAGTGGAACTAAACGGATAGGAAGATAGTTCTAGTGGCGGAGCAATATATGGCGTTAAATCCGAAACATTAAAAACAGGGGAAATACCCCAATCAGTGGGCAATTCCAAAAGAAAAGCATTGTCTCCCAACCGTTTTAAAATCCGAAAAGGTCCAGCTCGCCGATCCGCTAACTTTTTTAAGGTGCCCGTAGGCAACCGTTCAGGGATGAGACGTACCATAACTAAATCGCCCACTTTCAAGGGAGACTCTCTCTTATGTGCGTTGGCATGAACTTGATAAGACGCGTATTGAGTGGTAAGCGTTTCATTTATGCGTTTGTGAAGATCTTGGATGTGAGAGGCAAAGTCCTGTGCAAATTGACTTGACTTAAATGATGGCGGTAACGGAAGCAAGTCAAGGGGCACGAGAGCTTTATAACCGTGCACGATCTCATTTGGGGACAAACCTGTGGACCTATTTTTGGAATTATTATATGCTAACTGAGCATGAGGGAGGATAAGGTCCCATGTACCCTTGTGGTCTCCCACAAGGCATCGAAGCAAACTACCTAAACTTCTGTTCACAACTTCTGTTTGCCCATCCGTCTGCGGATGGTACGCGGAAGAGAATAGAAGTTTGGTTCCCATAATCCTCCACAGGGTCTTCCAAAAATAACTTGTAAATTTCACATCCCTATCAGTAACTATAGACTTCGGAACTCCTCGATGGCCTACCACGTCTTTAAAATATAATTGTGCGACGTGTGACGCGTCGTTGGTTTTATTGCACGCGATAAAATAAGCCATTTTAGAGAAATGATCTACAACAACTAAGATAGAGTCGTGACGTCAAAATGTGATTGGGAGGCCGAGAATGAAGTCCATGCTAACGTCTTCCCAAGGAATAGATGGAACCGGAAGAGGGTATAAAGCCCCGCATTAGTTTTGTTCCCCTTAGCCAGTTGGCATGCTCGGCAACTACCCACGATCTTACTAACCATGGCCTTAAGACCGGGCCAAAAAAACTTGTCTTCAACTAACGTGATCATCTTGTCACGGCCAAAGTGTCCCCCTAACCCTCCACCATGCAATTCCCACACTATGAAGTGGCGTAGGGAGGAACGGGGGATGCAAAGCTTCGAATTGTTAAATAAGTAGCCGTCCCGAATGTAAAAAGAAGTAATGTTTGTCAGCGAGTCATCTTGGGTGGCGAAATAGATATCCTTAAAATCTGGGCAATGGTCGTACTCGTCCTTAATCCTATCGAAGCCAATCACCTTTACTTCTAGCGTGGAGAGCAATAACGAAACACGACTAAGGGAGTCGGCTACGCGGTTGAGAGTCCCCTTGAGGTGTTTTATAATGAAAGTGTACTCCTGTAGATAGGAGACCCATTTGGCATGTCTAGGACTAACCTTAGTTTGAGAGTTAAGAAACCTTAGCGCTTCATGATCGGATAAGATGACAAACTCCTTAGGAAGTAAATAATGCCACCAATGTTGGAGGCATCGAATGATCGCGTAAAACTCCCGATCATAATTGGAATAGTTTAATTTTGGACCTGCTAGTTTCTCACTGAAATACCCCACAGGATGGCCTTCCTGACTCAACACTCCACCAATTCCCACTCCAGACGCATCACGTGACAACTCGAAAACCTTGGTAAAATCCGGTAGCCGCAAAAGGGGGGCTTCCGACATGCGCGATTTAATTAATTGGAACGCCGCAGCGGCTGAGTTCGTCCATGTAAATTCACCTTTTTTCATGCACTCGGTAATAGGGGCCATAATACTACTAAAATCCTTAATAAATCGCCGATAAAATGTAGCGAGCCCGTGAAAACTCCTAACATCCCATATGTTTGCGGGCTCGGGCCAATCTCTAATGGCTTGCACTTTCTTGGGGTCTACGTGGATCCCCTTCGAACTCACAATATAACCGAGGAACTCAACTGATGTCACATGGAAGGTACACTTCTTAATGTTCACGAATAATTTTTCCGATCTCAGCGTGGTAAGGATGGTTCTTAAATGTGACTGATGATTAATCGTGGAGGTGCTAAATACCAAAATATCGTCAAAATATACCACGATGAATTTTCCCATATAGGGTTGGAAGACGTGGGTCATCATCCTCGAAAACGTGCTCGGCGCATTGGAAAGTCCAAACGGCATAACTAACCACTCGTAGAGCCCTTCCTTAGATTTAAAGGCGGTTTTCCACTCGTCACCTTCCCTAATTCGGATCTGATGGTAGCCACTCCTAAGATCCAATTTCGAAAAAATCGTGGCACCGGCTAACATGTCCAATAAATCATCCAAGCGAGGGATGGGAAAGCGATATTTAATAGAGATTTTATTAATGGCTCTACTATCCACACACATCCTCCAAGAGCCGTCCTTCTTGGGGGCAAGTAAGGCGTGCACGACACACGGGCTCTTGCTGTGGCGGATAAAACACTTTTGCAATAAATCCGAGATCTGGGTTTGCAACTCTAAGTGCGCGGAGGGGTTTAGCCGATAATGTGGGAGGTTGGGCAATGAAGAGCCCGGAATGAAATCAATGGCATGTTGGATTTCCCGCAACGGGGGTAATTCAGCCGGTAGCTCTTCCGAGTACACGTCCACAAACTCTTCTAGGAGTTTTCTCAATGTCGACGGCAAGTTCTCAAAGGGGCTGCGTCTTCCTTAACTTGTAGGCACACTAAGGCATAGAGGACCCCATCTACAAAGGTAGTACGCTTCAATTCTTTCCTTCCTATCAGGCTCAGCCTCTTCTTCTCGACCGGGACGACCGTATCCTTCGAGGGGGCCGAATGATCTTTTGGTGGGGCGGGTTTTAAGAGTATGGTTCTGCCATTAAATTTAAACTCGTAAGTGTTGGCCCGACCAAAGTGGGTGACGTCATGATCGTACAACCAAGGGCGACCCAACAAGACGTGACACGCATCCATAGGGATGACGTCACACCAAATCTGCTCAGAATAAGCTTTGATGGTAAGGGGTACCAAGCATCGCTTCGTCACAGGGAGGTACGACTTGTCTACCCATGCCACTTTATAAGGGTGAGGGTGTGGCTCGGCAACAAGAGACATTCGTCTCACCGCGGCTTCAGAAATTACGTTCATGCAACTACCACTATCGATGATCAACCTACACCATTTTTCACCACTCTTAAAATTCAACGTGAAAATGTTCGTCCTATTCTAATCGTCTAACGCTCGAGGGGTCGCCAGGATACACCTCATAAACATCATACGAGGGTCGTCCTCCATATCACTAGGCACTCCGTCCGACTCGCTCTCTTCGCCCGCCTCGTAAGTAATGTCGTCGGCCCCACCGGCGGAATCTAATAGGGCTAATGGTCTGGGTGTAGTAGGACAATCACTAGCATAGTGCCCTTGGACCCCGCAAGCGTAACAGGTGACATTCGTTCTGTTGACCCGACCCACCGGGACTCTCTCACCCGAGGGGTTCTATCATTCCTAGCCGTTACGACTATGGAGGTCGAGTCGTGGGACTGATACTTTCCTTTAGCCTTATAGGTGGTGGTGGGAGGCGGTCCTAAAATGGACTTCCCCTTTTGGAACGAGCGAGACTTGCCCTTAAGCGCGTTGTGCTGCTCAATATCTAAGGCAGCGTTGAAAGTGGTGTGCAAATCGGTGTGACCATAACGCAGAAGCTTTCCTTGGATGTCGGGGTTTAGTCCCTTACGGAACCTGGAGAGGGTGACCTCGGGCATCTCTTTCACGTCACACCTAACCATCATGTCCTTCAGCAAACTCATATACTCAGACACCGACCTAGTCCCTTGCTTAAGGGTGGCTAAATCATCGAACATTTGTGTTCGATGGTAAGTAAGGACGTACTGTTCCGTTAGCCTAGCCTTCATTGCATCCCAGCCTATGGGCAACGCTCCGTTCTCGACCCTCAGATGCCGCTCCTCATTCAGCCAAAATATTTTAGCGCGCCCTAGCAACTTCATTCTCGCTACTCGCACCGTATCCGCGTCGTTCAGGGTATACCACTCGAAATAACATTCGATCTCCATGATCCAGTCCTGGAAGACTTGGGGATCTCCTAAACTATCGTAGGATGGTGGCTTGACTCGGACGGCCCGAGTAAGGTCAAACTCGTATGGTGCTCGTGGGGCATTCTCATTAGGAGGGTGGGGGTAAGGGTTGTGATACTCTCCCACCCGTGGGTGACCAGGTTGAATACGGGGTGCCCCGTGTGGTTACCCCAATCCGTGAAGTGCTTCCCTAATGGCCGTCAACTGCTCCGTGAAATCCTGACGGAGCTCCTCAATCTCCGTGAGGGGACGACCCTCACCCCAGTCATCATCCATATTAGACGACGATGGAGGATATTCCGTACCGAGCCTATTACGCATGCAAATGGAAGACAACAGATTTCAGACAGAACAAAGAAGGAATTAATCCCACTTAATGACTATAGGAAAATAAATTTTTTTTTGATTTTCTTGCAGGAAATAAAAAGAGGATTATTAAAAAATTTATTTTGATTTTTTTGGCTGAAAAATAAGAAAACTACGCCGCTATTGTCAGACCAAAGATAATTTTTTTTGAGATTTTCTTGTGACAACTAACGCGCAAACACAAGTGCAGGTTAACGTGCTAAAAGAGGGGAGGGTGCCAATTAAAAAATTGACAAGAACCTCCCTCTGATACCAAAATTGATGTAGGCCACTACCGCGGACACTAGACGGGTAAAGGGAATGAAACGAACTCCACACCCAATCCACAATCTCTCACGCACAAGACTCAATCGCAGCGCACTCGCAAACGTGTTATCACAGTTCACCAACGACGGTAGCCACTCCGCGGGAAGGTCAAACGAACGGCGATAGGCCGACGTTCTCCCAAGCTAAAAGGACCAATATTGGGTCCGACCGAGCGAAAGTTGTACCAAAAGAGATCTACCTAAAGTGCGATCGAAAAATGGTAGATCTCTCCCAACAAAAATGCGGGGCTCGCCAAACCCTTTCGGAAATATCGCGATTAAGGTTGATGCAAATCCAAAAGGAAAAAACCCACGAAGAATCTAACGATTCAAATCCAACGCAAAAATTATTCCGTCCACTAGAACATCAAGAGGGAATCACACGTGAGTGGAGAGGATCGTTACCCAAGTCGGAATAGATGATTCCGACTACCTTTGAAGGGGTCGCTCTTCCACGGATCCACCGGAGTCGCGCCGGATGGAGAGATAGATCGTCCGCCTTGGCCGCTTCACACCAAAGTTCAGATTTTCGCCGTAGAAGGAGGCCTTTCCGGTCAAAGCTTCACGTGGAGGGGGCTGCCGGGCTCTCTTCAAAGGGGTTGCTCGGTGGAGGAGGTAGGTGGCCGGCCGGCTATGGAGGGTGGAGGTCGGGTTAGTGAGGGTATGAGGTGGTGGTGGCTTGGATGAGGGAGATGAGTGGGCTGGCCGAAAGTTTCTAAAGGGAGAGTGGGAGAGGAGAGTGGCGGCCTGTGGAAGAGGGTGAAGAAAAAAGTTGCTGGCCGAAAGTTTTGAGAGAGAGAGAGAGGGGGAGTGGGGGGTGGCGGCTAGGAGATGTAGAGAGAGAGGGAGAGAAGGCTTAGAAAGGAAAGACTTAGGGTTTTTTTTCTCTCATTCAACTTAACTTAAACCAAGCATACATGCCTATATATAGGCTTAAAAATAAGTCTAGGCTATATGTAGCCCAAAATAAAAAATAAAAACAACACACAAAATGGCTACATGCAGCCCTCAATACAATATCCCAAATAAAATAGCATACTGAAAATAAGATAAATCTAAAGATAAATTTAACTATATATTTATCTTGCGCCGAGGGCGGAAATTGTAGCGCCGCTCCATACGAACACCTCGGCGACGCGAGTCCTTTGTTGGAGACGAAGGAGGGTCTTCCATTAGCGTGCCGTCATCAACAACTTGGGGGCCGTCGTCAACTTGGGGGCCGTCGTCAACGTGGGGGCCGTCGTCAACTTGGGGGCCGTCGTCGCCACCACCACCATCTCGTTGATGACCCACCTCCTATCACTTCACCTCTCTTTGATGACTGGGATGCAAGTGATGCGCTTGTGCGTACTTGGCTCGCGAACAGTCTCCCCGATGAGTGCCTTCCCGTCATACGTCATGATGAGACGGTCAAGGCCGCTTGGCTTCATCTTGCCGCTCTGTACTCCAATGGGGCTCAGACGTCCCGCATCTATACGTTGTATGCGGACCTCTTTGCCCGTCCTACCTTGTCTCCTACTGCTGCCTACCAACAGGTTCAGGCTCTTGGGGCTGAGATTCTTCAGAATCGCCCCTTTTCTGCAGATTTGGCTCAACAACACAAGCACTTTCAGGAGCTTCTGGTTGTGTGTTATCTGCTCTGGCTTCCTGATACTTATGACATGATCCGCCAGCAAATCCTGGGTGAGGCCGAATCTCCTACCTTAGATGCCACCGCTGCCCGCAACGCTGCTGTCATCTCTCTCCTTCAGCGCCCCCTTTTGCCCGCTCCTCCTCCACCACCGGACAACTATTCTCATCACACTCAGCGGAGTGGCTCTGGTAGCCGCAGTCACCAGTCCGGCAGCCGTGCTTCTTCCCTCTACCTCTATTCTTATTATGGCCGCACCGGACATACTTTCGACCGCTGCTGGATGAAGCATCCCCATCTTCGCCCCTCTGGTGACTCTTCCAAGCCGTCTGCCTCTGTTGTAACATCCTCAGGTAGTGCTCACATGGTGACTCAAGGAAAATGGCTCATCGACTCTGGTGCCACTAATCACATGACGGGCAATCCTCAGTGCTTCTCTTTACTCGAACAACATGATAGGTTGCCCCCGGTCCTAGTTGCGGATGGTTCTCCCTCCCCGGTTCATGGGACGGGAGTGGTTCATGTTACTCCATCACTACGACTAGCGAACACTCTCTATGTGCCCAAGTTTCCGTGCAATCTATTGTCTGTTACCTCTTTATACAAGCAGCTTCAGTGTTCTGTGACATTTACACCGACTTCTTGTTCTTTTCAGGATCCGAGCTCCCACCGGACGATTGCTACTGGGACTGAGAGCGGCGGCCTCTACTTCCTCGACAACGTTTCCGCCTTGTCCGCCTTCTCCTCTTCTTGTCCCGATCTTCTCCAGTGGCATCTCTGCCTCGGTCATCCTCCACCACGACTTATACATCAGCTTCTGCCCCACCTCCCTCCGTCTCGTACTCCTCTCCAATGCGACACCTGTCAGCTCGGCAAGCATCACCGTTCCTCCTTCCCACCAAGGCAAGGTCGGGGCTCTACTCGTCTGTTTGATCTTGTCCACTCAGATATCTGGGGACCTGCTCCTACCCTCACCATTGGCCGGGGTAGTTCTTATTTTGTAACTTTTATCGATCATTTTTCTCGCTGTACTTGGGTGTATCTCCTCCGAGATCGCTCTGAACTTTTAGATGTATGGATCTCTTTTTATCAGCTAATAAAAACTCAGTTTAATGTTTCTATTAAAACCTTTCGCTCCGACAATGTTAAAGAGTATCTGAGTCATGCTTTTACATCTTTTTGTGTGCAACATGACATTATTCATCAGACTAGCTGTGTTTACACCTCCCAACAAAATGGGGTGGCGGAACGCAAAAACCGTCACCTCCTCGATGTGGCTCGCACATTGATGACCTAGATGCATGTCTCTCGCTCTTATTGGGGCTATGCTATTCTCCTTGCCTGCTACCTCATCAATCGCCTTCCATCCACCATTCTCCACGGGAAAACACCATTCTCCATTCTGTATCCGGGCCAGGAGCCCTTTACTCTCCCACTCCGAATCTTTGGATGCACTGCATTTGTCCATACCCCATCTGCCACCCGTGACAAGCTATCCCCTCGCTCCACCAAATGTGTCTTTCTAGGGTACTCCACCACTCAGAAAGGCTATTGTTGCTTTAACCCTGTTCTTCGTCAGCAGTTCATCTCTGCTGACGTTACCTTCTTCGAGAATGCCTCCTACTTCTCGGCTGAATCCTCCTCTCTTTTCCACGCTTCCTCTCCTCTTCCCCCAGCTTTTGATTCTCCTGCTATTCCCTTCGTTCCCTCGTCTCCTACCGAGATATCCACCACTCCGCCATCTCCGTCCTCTCCTCTCGCTCCCCTCTCTCCCCTACTTCTCCACCTCCATCTCCATCCTCTCCGCCGCCGTCGCTCTCTTCTCCCGGGCCAGCTCTCTCTGCCACGGACGCTCCGGATAACGAGGGGGCCGCCGACCTGGATCTCCCTGTGGCTCTTCGCAAAGGGGTGTGGACGTATACCCTATACCCCCTTGCTGCTGTTGTTTCATATGATTGTCTTACCCCTTCCCGCAGGGCCTTTGCACTGGATATCTCTGCCAATGCCACGCCTCGTTCCTATCAGGAGGCCCTTGCTATTCCCCACTGGAAGCTGGCCATGGATGAGGAAATGGCGACCCTCACGGAGCGGGGTACATGGACTCTTGTTCCTCCTCCCTTCGGTACTGATGTTGTTGGCTGTCGCTGGGTATTTGTGGTCAAATTTGGCCCAGACGGCACTGTGGATCGGAATAAGGCTCGCCTTGTTGCTAAGGTCTTTACTCAGACCTATGGGGTTGATTACTTTGACACCTTCTCCCCCGTGGCTCATCTCAGCACTATCCGGGTCCTTCTCTCTATGGCGATCAATCGGGATTGGCCGATTTCTCAGCTGGATGTCAAGAATGCCTTCCTTTATGGTGATCTTCATGAGGCCGTTTACATGGAGCAACCTCCTGGGTATGTTCCTCAGGGGGAGACACGAGTATGCCGGCTGCAGAAGGCAATTTATGGCCTCAAGCAGAGCCCTCGAGCATGGTTTGACAAGTTCAGCGGCATCATGGCGGCCGTTGGTTTTACGCGAAGCTCTGCTGATCACTCTCTATTTATTCGCAAAACTCCTTCGGGGCTGGTTGTTCTTGCTGTGTACGTCGATGATATTCTTCTCACTGTCGATGACCAGGAAGGGGTAGCCCTGACAAAGCGACATCTTCGCCAACATCTGATCACGAAAGATATGGGCTCTCCAAAGTACTTTCTGGGGATCGAAATCTCTCGGAAGACCGACTCCTTAGTTCTCTCTCAGCATAAGTATGCCCTTGATCTTTTAAAAGAGGCAGGATTGACTGGAGCAAAACCTGCCCGATGCCCCATGGCAACTGGAGAAGACAAAACCTGGACAGATGATTCGCCTCCTCTTTCAGATAGTTCGCGGTACAGGCGTCTGGTTGGTAAGCTCATATATCTCACAGTGACCAGGCCCGACATTTCCTATGCTGTGGGCAAGGTGAGTCAATTCATGCAAGCATATAGGGAGTGCCATCTACAGTCCGCCTTGCGGATCTTGGAGTATGTCAAAGCAGCGCCTGAGAAAGGATTTTTTTTAGAAGAATGGTCATCTGAGGATTGAAGCATACTCAGATGCAAGTTATGCTGATGACAAAGGGGATCACAAGTCAACATCAGGTTTTTGCACCTTTGTTGGGGGAAATCTGGTGAGCTGGAAGAGCAAGAAGCAGTCTGTTATCTCCAGGTCCAGTGCAGAAGCTGAGTATCACATTATGGCATTGACCACTTGTGAGTTAAAATGTGTTGGGTACATTGGTTAAATGTACCTGATTTGAAGAAGCCTCACCCAACTCAATGATATACATCATAATGTATTTGATGTATGTTGAGTTTACTTGTGCAGGTTAAGTAATTACTGGACTGAAGCAAAAGTTTCTAAGTCCATGTGTCGACACCCAGAGGGAAAGTGTCGACACTCAAGAAGACTTGTGTCGACACCCAGACAAGCAGTGTCGACACTTGGAGTCATTGTGTCGACACCTGGGATGCAGAGTCGACACCAGACAGAAAGTGTCGACACTTGGAGCTGTGTCGACACTCAGTGAAGAAAAGTGCAGACAAAAAGTGTCGACACAAGGAGCTGTGTCGACACCCAGTGAAGCTGTGTCTACACCAGAAAATGTCGACACTTAAAGCTGTGTCAACACTCAGCAAAAGTCAGCAGAAACTAAGTTAAAGTGTCGACACCAAGAACAATGTGTCGACACGCAACAAGAAGAGTCAGCACTTGAAGAAAGTGTCGAAACCAAGAACAAAGTGTCGACACTCAACAGAAGAGTCAACACATGAAGTAAGTGTCGACATCTAGAACAATGTGTCGACACT